>VMRM01000009.1:19245833-19850555 GCA_010277075.1 Poeciliopsis retropinna
TTAGCATATGGAAACAGAATAATTTCAGAATTATTTTCTGCCTGATTAAACAATTTTACACTTAAAATATATTATGATCAGTTTTAAATGTATGTAGATTAAGATATATGAGTAACTGATTAAAATAACATGCTCTGAGTATGCGTTGTGTTTGGGGGCGGAGTCTATATAGTTCGCTCCGCCCACACGCACACTCGATGACGTCACTCGCTTCTCTCAGTGATGGGATCCGCCGCGAGCGCTGGTGAGTTTGTGTTAAACCAATAAAATCTCTCAGTTTTGCCTTGTCATCTCAACAGGGAAGTAGACAGCACTTACAAATTCACATCGCCAGGCTTGGCTTCCGTCGCAGGGAGGGAGTTTGCAGAAAGCCTGCGTCCCGTCTCCGGGTCTGTTCAGGATTTAACAGCCAGGTTATCATCTTCTTAACAAACCTGTAAGTAGCAGGACTGTTCGCTTCACTGGTGTTAACTTTGACGCTGCTTGTTACCATTAGCTGCCGTTAAGCTAGAGGCTGTTAGCTTGCGGTACGCTTCAGTTTGGGGTTTGTTTCTTGCTACAACAGCCTGTGAGACCAGGGGGTTGATGGCTGAGCTGGGATGAGAGCTTTGTTATCGGGCTTTAAGCACAGCTGCTGCTCATAAAAACAATCAGTCTTGATTGTCAACAAAGGGCTATATTTAAAGGTAATGTTCGCTGCTGTCAGCTTTATCACGCTGTGGTGCAGCAAGGTTTAACCCTCTAAATACAGGATTTGGGGAGGATTTGACTAATATCATTACGGTTGGTTGTGTGCAGCCTTTTTGACATGAACCCCAAGGAGACCTGGGTGTAATTTGTAAAAGAAACCCAGCAGATCAGGAACAAACTACTTCCTTATTAGTTGGAATTCACTGCCTTTTAGATTTTAAGCTAAATAAAATTGTAATTGACTGGCATTTAGTAATGTTTCAAGCAATGAGCACTTGGCTTCCTGTTACTGTAGTATTAACATTTTTTAATTTGCTTGCTTAACTTCAGCTGATTTTAGTTTGTTTTAGTCTATCTAGTCTTTTTGTCTGAATGATGAATGTTTGCAGTTAATGTTGGTGAAATAATTTAACATGATACTAGTAAGTATAATTACTTACTAGTATGCTAGTAAAATACAGTTTTTATGTCGTACATTTTCAGAAGTAGTGATTTCAACATGTTTATGATAAATACGTAAAACAAACTACCAAGTAAAAAGTGCAATAAGCTTACAGCAACAATAGAAATGCAAGTGGTTCAGAGACAACATGACAGTACACGAACAAAGATGCTAAGAAAAATCTAAAACTAATGGAAAAAAAATTTTAAAGCTAAAAGTAGTCAAAAAGTCAACATCTCTCAAAGCATTGGTAGATTATTGCCTCTTCCCTCCTTAATTGAGTCTGGGGTATCAACGGTAGTTCATTCAAAGCAAGAAGGTTTGTGTTCCCAACTGGGATCTCTCTGTGTTGAGTTAGCATGTTCTCCTTGTGCATATTTGGGTTTTCACCAGCTTTTTCACTCATTTCAGAAAAAATACATGTCAAATTTATGAGGTTAATAATTAGTCCTATAAGTGCTGGCGACGTAATTGTGGGGTTAGGGCCCCAGCACAACCTCTGACCCAGTGGCTACTGGGATAGGCTCTACCACTGCCCCACCCGATAAACAGGGTTAAGTAGGATGGATGGCTTTTCTTTCTTCTTTTTGATGAATGGAAAACAATAAGCCCAGAATTTATGGTTTCATTTACCTGTAGCATATTTGAATAAGCAATAGTTAAAAATGAATCATTAGCCATTCAGCTACACATGAATGAAACCTGATTATTACTTTTAGGCTTTGGGAACATTAAAACATTGCTTTCTTATTTACTTTATTGTTTTCAATTCTACAATTTGTTTTGCAAGTCAGTGCAGACTGCAGTAACACTAAAGCAATGTTTTCATAAATTTGAGGTGATGTGTGCTTTTTTTTTTTGGTTGTACTTTAAGGATTTGGTTTTTTTAAAAATTGAAAACAGAGGTAAGGCATATTACTAAAATTTAGAAATGAGCAAATATTCAAAAGGTTTTTCTTTAGTGTTGCATATTTCGTAATATCACGCATTGCAGTTTGAATATAATAAAAAATATAGCATGCAGTGACAGAAAAAAATGTCAGGAAAAGAAGAGCATTTTTGTAGTTGGATAAAAAGCCTCTGCGTGCTTTGCATATTGAGAATATTTCAAACTGCTTCATATGGGTTTTGTCTGGAATATTATTTTTAGATTGACATGTCTTCTAATGTTTATGAAAGCATCAATTCTACTGCTTTGAGTTTGAGGAGCAGATGGGGTATTACACAATCCTGAGTGCTCAGAAGAAGACGTCAAGTTTTATAAATCAAGAAGTCCCTTGTAGTTACCTTTTACTAGAGTTCTGGGAAAAAAATTACTCCCTTTTTTGATTGGTTTTATAAGAAATTTGAGATGATCAATAATCAGACAAAAATAATTACGATAATCCAAAAGTATGTCGGTTGTATGTATAAGGAATATATGACACAACTTTTAAAGCAGTTCTGTCCAAAACATTTAGACCTGGGATGCCCAAAGTCAGTCCTCTAGGGCCGTGTTTTAGTTCTCTCCCTGGTTCAATGCACCTGGATCCAACGATGGCTCTTTATATAAGGCCTAAGAAGAACATTGACATGCTGAAAAGGTTGTTACTACCACCAGGGAGAGGACTAAAACATGCAGGATGCTGGCCCTTAAGGAACGACTTTTTACTTTCTGTTTTAGACCATCTTGTTATTTAATACAAGTCGGTTCTTTTCAACTCTACATTTTTCTCCAGGATGAGAAATAACTACTTTAACTCCTAACTTTTTAAAAATTGGCACCATGAACTGAAATTGTCCACACTGTATTATAACAATAATTGAATTGGAATGGATCAAATATAAATTTAATGTTTGATTGAATTATACATTTCTGGATTTGTCTTAATGCTGTTTGGTTCATAAAGCATTGGCATCAACATGGCATCTCTTCCCTTGTCACTCTGCAGAACGGGACCGTCTCCAAAAACACGGACCCAGTCACCAGGAAGTGCCCTCAGACTCCAGGAAAGGGAGCTCAGCCACACCTGGTAAGGCTTTCATAGAGTCCTGCACACCAGGTCATAAGGCCACTCTGTGATACATGTAGGAACCAAGCTGATAGGTCCTTCACACCTCTACGAATAATCCCATCTATCGTAGGCTTTAAAAACTTTTTGTTGAGTAAAACGTCTGGCATAATTCCCTTCATTTGTCTCTTTTTTTTTTTTTGTTTGTTTGTTTTTGTTTTTGTTTTTTCTGATTTTTCAGACAAAATGACGCTTCCCCTGTCTCGTTCGGAGGTGTTCGGCGAGCTGCGCCAGGAGCTCTACGACGATGAGAAGTTCCACCAGTCCGACGTGCACATCTTCATCATCATGGGAGCGTCGGTGAGCATCCCGACCTGAAAGATCGTGAATGGTTTCTCTCTGACCTGCTGTTTCCATTTTTGGTTGTAGTTCCACTTTTAGGCTTGGATCTTTGCCCACTGTTTCCTGGAAAGAGTTTTGAAATGGAGAGTAACAATTGCGCTGATTTCAACAAGCTGTGAGCAAATATCGCTTGATCCGCTTTCAAAACCTCAAACTTTGATTGTTCCTCTTTGTGTTTTGGCGAAAAACTAAAAGATAATGTTTTTATTTTATTTTTTTGTAGATCAAGTCCATACTTGGTGTTTTTCTAAAAAAAGCTTCAGTTATCTAATTGTCTTTGTTGTTTCTTTCTGTCAGTAAATCTACTGGCTACTTCATCACCTTAATTATAGGAGGGGAAAAACGTTGTAGTTCCTGTTTTTCAGTTGTCTGGTTTCAGGAACCATTTCATTTGATGTAATCTGAGACCATTCATTTCCTTCTTTCTTTTTGTCTTGCATAATAATTTGCTTAATCTTGTAGGTTTTCACTCCGTTTCATATTTCTCCTCTAGCTGTTTGTTCTTAAGACTTAAAGCTCAAGCGTCGGGGATTAAATCTCTGAAGAACCACTTTTGTTTTGAGCTTTTGACTGATGGTGTGCTTCTTTCTCCTGTAGAGTTTACTCTTTGTACAACAGAGTGAGCTTTTTTTGTAGCGTCACTGTCTGTCAGCACTTTTCTTTCAATGGGATCTGCAGCCGTGTCAAGGACAAGGCCAGGCTGTGTTCAGATGGTTGTGCCTCTTTTATGGATGTTTGGGTTGTAAAACTACTTTCTCTAATAAAGAGTTTGAAGTTTAACACAAAGAGATTCTTTCTCATTGATGATTCCTTGACTTAGTTGTTTTCGGAGAATTAAAGTGCTACGTTGCAGGCTGTTGATCAGAGTAATGAGTGTAAATTCTCTCTGGAACCAAATAATCTTAAACAAAGTGGCAGAGTTACAAGTTGGTGGAGCTCCCAGAAGAGGATTAGTGTTTTAAAGGAAAACGAGGAACAGTTAAGCTTGTTGGATTCAATTTGAGGTCAGAAGTTCATTGTTATGGGAATTACATTTTAATTAAGTTGACTTCTTATATTCATGCATGTCACACATTTTGTACTTTAATTAAGGAGGCATTTTAATAGATTAGAAAACCACTGGAAAGTAAATTTTTGGATGTTCTGTTCAACTAATTTATTTAAGTAGCAGTGGTGTATTTCAATTAATTTTGTTATTGCTTGATAATTTTCTCACAAAATTAGAATACTACATCCAAGACTGCAACTAACAATTATTTTAGCAATTAATTATTCAATCATTCTGATTAATTGGATAAAAATTGGCACATTCCACCAGTTTAACCATTTAATCATTTTTATACAATATTAGCAAAATATTAAACACAAGATGCAAGTCAGTTATTTTTAAATAATAAAAAAAGTATTCTTTTTAATAATGCAGTGATAGACTTTCTTTCATGAATGGTTGATCATCTGCAGCTAAGAAAATACTTCTAACATCAACATGTGAAAATTGACACGACATTGTACAGCAATACAATGTCGTGATAAGCTGTTTTTTTTTTTTTTTTTTTGATTAACAGATTTAGAGCCCATATACTTCGGTTGATGAGTAATCTACTACTGAATAAGTTGACAATTATTTCAGTAATCAATACATTATTTTTAATCTGATAAATTTAATAGTTTCAGCCTTAATTACATCAAATAATGTAATTATTTCTATACCTCTGTCATAGAAATGTTATGTTCTGTGAAAATAATGAAGAAAACTGAGACAAAATGTAATGTGTGATTTCCAGTGCAAAGTTTTCATTTAACCACTTAAGCCTTTTTTATAGTATGTTTAACAAAAAGGCTTAATATGGTATATGAGTCAGTCAGTGACCGTTTGGGATGTGAAATCATAATCTGTGTTGCCAAAAGTACCACTCCCTGGATTAATGACCATATTATCACTGCAGTTTATAAGCCAACAAATTAAACTCCACTGAAGTATTGGAGGAGGAAGATAACAGATTCTAAAGCTGATGATACGACAGACTTTTCAATAGGCTAGCATTTCTGTTTGACAAATCCATTGTTTTGTGTAATATAATAGAGTAAACAGAAACTGGATTTCAGATCAATTTAGATATTTGAGCAATATCTTTGTAATTTATACAAGTTTTATTTTTTAATTTGAGTTATTGAAAAGAAATCCACTTTGTTAATATTTCAGTTTATTGAGAGTGACTGTATATTGCTGTTGCTCATCCTTGGTTTCTGAGTTACCGCGATGCTTGGCTTTCGTCGACAGACAAAGCAGTAGTTGTGTAAATGTAGATTAGTTTTGAAGCAACAAGTTCTTCAGGAAGTAACAGGTCCGTCAGTCATTCAGTCTGTTGTGTCTGTGTGGTTTGGTTTTGTCCCAGTGGGATTGTCAAGGTTGTGTAACTCGAATGAGACAAAGCTGTGTGTTTATCTAAGTATATGGAGTTATTAGTAATGCTGAACCAGATCTGGGTGTTGTGGCAAAGCTGTTTGAAAGGAATGTACCTGGATAAAATACTACAAAAATAAATGATTCAACTGATTCCTAATGTGTTTGGGCCCGCAGGGAGATCTGGCAAAGAAAAAGATCTACCCAACTTTGTGGTAAGTGATCCTCAGTAGTAGAGCTGAATCTAATGGGGGAGAAAGCTTCCTAATCTGTAATGTCAGGACTGGGTTGTAATAAAAAAAATCTTCTCCTGTTTTCTCTCCTAGGTGGTTGTTTAGAGATGGCCTCCTTCCTGAGGAGACACACTTTGTCGGCTTCGCTCGCTCTGACCTCTCAGTCGACGCCATCCGAACTGCTTGCCTGCCATACATGAAGGTAGAATTGGACCTTTTGACATCTAGCTTCATAAAATTAAACTAAGTTACATCCTACTTAAAGATGTGTTCACTTTGGTACTCTCTGATGTAGGTGACAGAGAAGGAAGCAGAGCGGTTGTCTACTTTCTTCGCCAGAAACTCTTACATCAGTGGAAAATATGCAGAAGATGCTTCTTTCTCCAAACTCAATGCACACATACTGGCTCTGCCCGGAGGACCGGAGGCTAACCGGCTGTTTTACCTGGCTCTGCCGCCGACAGTCTACCACGATGTCACTAGGAACATCAAGCAGCACTGCATGAGCACAAAGTCAGTAGCAACTGGCCTCTGTAACTCTCTGTTCTTATTGTGTTTATTCCATGTTCTGAATGACATCAAACACACAACAGTGGCATGATCAGACATTGAGGGGCAGCTTGTGTGACAAAAGGAACCATCGGCAGATTTTTAATTGGAAATTTTCTACATTTAACTAAAAAGCTTTCAGCTTCCTCTCCACTTCTGTCATGTAATTTACTTAATGTCTTCAGAATAGCTTAGTTTTGTGGTTAGTATTCCCAGGTGATGCCAAGAAGGCCTCTGGTTTTAATTTCTGCTAAGCGTAGCTTTCTTTGTGGTATTTAGTCGTCTTTTGTGTCTCCAGCTTCCCACTGACCATGAACACAAATCAATAAATCAAGGGAGGGGGCTTGGAAATGTGACTTTTTGAAGAACAAATGTGGAAATGTTGGAACTTTTTAAAAATGCAATTGTGGAGACAAGCAAACCCATTCATGAGTTTTCTGAATGTTGAATCGCCTTCCTGTGTGTGTTGGTTAGGGGCTGGAACAGAGTGATTGTTGAGAAACCTTTTGGACACGACCTCCAGAGCTCAGAGGAGCTGTCCACACACCTCTCATCCCTCTTCAGTGAGGATCAGATCTACCGTATCGATCACTATCTGGGCAAAGAAATGGTGCAGAACCTCATGGTGCTCAGGTACGAAAACCATCCTCCCATCTTGCTTTACTGCTTCAATTTTCTTTTTTCCTACATGATACTTTATAAAGATGAAAATACTGAAAAACACTGCTTTTTTTTCTATTAGTTTGCTTTAGTTGTAGCAGCATCTGACTGACCTGCAGCATTTTAATAAAACCCAATGCACTCTCAGAGCTCTCGGTTTTTAATTTCACGCTGAAACGACTGTCTGATTAATGCAGGATTAAATTAAGTTACTCTCTATTTTCTAAAAGCTCCTGCGATTCATCTAAATTAATCAGGGACAAAGCAAAACATAAATGTTTGTGTGATGTCATGAGCAGCTGTCTGGTTGCTTTGTGTTCTGCTGAGCTTAGAATAATAATGTGGCGTTCTGTGAAGGTTTGGGAACCGAATCTTTGGGCCGATCTGGAACAGAGACAGTGTCGCCTGCGTCGTTCTCACCTTTAAAGAACCATTCGGCACTCAGGGGCGAGGAGGATACTTCGACGATTTTGGCATCATTCGGTGAGGGAGGGGGAAAAAACCTGAAATGTACAAATATTTCACCACTGGTAGAACTATTTTAGAATAATTTTGGTTTATAATGAATATAAATAAAAACTACAGAGTATTAATGATGTACAACATTATGATATTTATGCCAAAAGAGCAACTCTTAAAAAAAAAAAAAAAAGAAAAAGAAAAAAATCAAACCTTTTGATTTTACCTTAAGAAAAACACCAACATCATCGCCCTCTGCTGTTAATAATGTGTAAACACAATTTCCAGTAGGATATCAGTTCCTTTCTATTAGATTTTTTTTTTTTTTTTTAATTTCTGTATAACCATGCTAATGTTAATTTAGCCATATTTTTAGGATAATTATGATACGGAAAGATGCAAAAAAGACCAAGTTTTTCAGTACTGGCCGTGTAAGTTGGCCGATCCCAGGCTCAGGACATTTGCTGCATATTTTTCTCTTCCCTCTACTCTCCATTTACTATTCCTTAAATTCATCCAGAGCATAAAAACTGCCTTTAGAAGAAGTCCATAAGTTGACCTTGTTCAGTTTTTTTTTCAAAGCTCCAGCTGTTATAAACATTTTTCATTATTACTCGGCGTGTAGTTTTAGCCACATTTTAATGAGCATTACCTCACAAGTACAGACTTAAAAAAACAAACAAAAAACGATCTGATAAAAATGTAAAGCATAAATAAACACTTTGGTTTGTTGGTTCATTTGTTTGTCAATATAAACAATGTTTTTATGAGGTTTTTTTATGTGGATGTTTTTGTTCTGGTTGAATAGAAGATTTTTTTGTATATTTGAGGGTGTGAGATTATTCTCCTGGAATAAAAATTCATTGATTTTGCAGCCATTTGTGACAAATTGGGAAACATAAAATACATTTGCTTTATGGTGCTCAGTAGCTTCTACATTTATCGGATTAGTTTCCCTGTGATCTCAGGCGTTGTCGTCTTTTGTGTAACAATCTTTTTGTTCCGTTTTTTCCGACCAGAGATGTCATGCAGAACCACCTGCTCCAGATGCTCTGTTTGGTTGCCATGGAGAAACCAGCCTCCACCAGCTCTGACGATGTCAGGGATGAGAAGGTCCTGGATTTATCTGCTGCAAACAAATAAATGCTTCACATTTCCCATCATTCCTGATTAATTCAAAACCGATTTTCCTGCTGTAGGTGAAGGTGCTGAAGTGTATTCCTCCAGTTTCCATGTCGGATGTGGTTTTGGGTCAGTATGTGGGGAATCCTGAGGGTGAAGGAGACGCTAAGCTGGGTTACCTCGATGATCCCACTGTACCGAAAGGATCGACTCAGGCCACCTTCGCCACGGCTGTGCTCTATGTGCACAATGAACGCTGGGATGGTAAAGCGAACCGGCTTTTTAAAAGTTCAGCTCTTGAATCTTCTTCTTATAAGACCTTGAAAATGTTCCTGTGCAGGCGTCCCGTTCATCCTGCGCTGTGGGAAAGCTCTGAACGAGAGGAAAGCCGAGGTGCGGCTGCAGTTCACAGATGTCCCAGGAGACATTTTTGACAACAAGTGTCAGAGGAACGAGCTGGTGGTGCGAGTGCAACCCAATGAGGCGATTTATGCCAAGATGATGAGCAAGAAACCTGGAGTTTACTTCAGCCCTGAGGAAACGGAGCTGGACCTCACCTACAAGAGCAGATACAAGGCAGACTGCACTTGATTTGTTTCTTATTTTAAACTTTTCAGTGGTGACATGAAATGTAACTTTATTTCACATCAGATGTTTACATGTATGATTACTGTGCCTTTTTAGGAATTTGAAAATGCCTCGATGATTATGTCAATGATTTATAATCAATCTTGGAGACATGAATGTGGTTTATTTTAAGAAAACAAACTGCTTCCTTGTTTGACATCATGGAAAAATGCAAAGAAATCACCCAAATAACTTCTGGACTTTTACAAGTCTGGTATCTTTTTGAGTACAACTTCTGCATTTATCAATAGAGACAAATGATCATATAGAAACATAAATATCCAAATTTATAGCCATTAGAGTTTGGTGTGAAATGTGTGTTTACTTGTAACTTACTGTAAGTTACTTGTTAACTTTTACAAGCAAAGGGTAAAGTGTAGAGAGGGAGGACCTTTTCCTGGTCCCTGTTTTGCAGTTTTCTGTACTCTAGTTAGATTTGGAGGTATGATGGGGAATTAAGTTGCATGTAATTCATAAAATAGAATTATATTGAACTAATATCTCAAAACATCAAGAGGGAAGTTTGGACACAAATGGCTATTCCACACAAAAATTAACCTGAATCATACAGCTAAGTCAGCCATAAAGAGGATTAAACACAATGACGACGTTTCATAGTTGTGAGTTTACAAATCACATGAGAAACGCCTACAATTCTGAATCCGGCTTTTAGCTAATTGAAATAATTTTGGTAATCCCATCCAACCTAATATAAGACTCTTTATTGGATTTGTCAGACAGTAAGGTGGGAAAATGTTTGAAGAAAGTTGTTTTAAGTGTCAACCAGATGTTTCAAACAAACTAATGAAGTCTCCCTGTTCTCAGGATGTGAAACTCCCAGACGCTTACGAGCGACTCATCCTGGACGTGTTCTGTGGGAGCCAAATGCACTTTGTACGCAGGTCGGTTTCTATCCCACCTCACAGACCTGTTAAATCTGGTAATCCAGCATGAGCTTCACTAGATGGTGCCAACGTGCATTACCAGTTTGTCTCAGTTAAGAAATTTAACTTGCAAATAAGTTGACACAAAATTTTAAATATTGTGACTCTTGTTGTCTGCAGTGATGAACTGAGAGAAGCATGGCGGATCTTCACCCCTCTTCTCCATCAGATAGACAAAGAAAAACCAAAGCCGATTCCTTATAAATATGGAAGGTAATGAATACAAATTCTGCCCTCTGGGGAAAAGATTTTTTTTTTTCTTGCCATGAACTCAATTTGTAACTTTTGTTGTTTTTTTTCCCTCAGTCGTGGCCCCTCGGAAGCAGATGACCTAGTTAAGAGAGTTGGATTTCGTTATGAAGGCACTTACAAATGGGTCAACCCTCACAAACTTTGAGTAGTAACGAGATGCAGGCGTAGAGTAGGAAGGGTGCAGCAGAAAAAGTGAGCTATCCAGGAGAAGAGCAAGAAACAAATTCAAAACATTTTATGTCCTCAGGTATTATGACTTAATTGTAAGACCAAGCGGTCATTGATACTTAATTTTTATTTTTTTTTAAGACACTGAAAAAATGTCTTACTTTATGTCGAGACCAACTTTGATCTAATTGATAAAAACAGTGAAGCTGAATTTAAGTTTCCCCATCATGACTTAGTAAAAGGAACAACATGTGGACACCAGCTGTTAGTCTTACACTTTTTTATTTCTAACTTCTGATTGTAATTATGTTAAAATTGCTCTGCATTGGTAGTAACACATGTAGAATTATTGTTTTTTGTTTTGCTTTCCCTGTTTGGGACCAAAGACATAGAAATACAAAAATTAGCACAAGCCTTTAAGTTTTGTGCAGAACAAGCAATACAAGCTGGGCCTGCATTCGCCCAACTCAGAGCTTCATTCCGTTTTGTTTACATTTTTTGTTTTTCGTTTATTGATTCTATATTGTAACACATCTAGGCAGCAGGTTTTTTGGCTACAAATCGGCTGAATGTAATATTGAATGCTGCTGCTCTCTTTATGTAAAGGTAGCAACTCTTCCATTTCTATTAATAAACTAGCTTTGCTTATTTGTTCTGTTTTATGTTTCAAAGCCCAAAATAATTTGACACGTTGAAAGGAAAGGTTACCAAAAAAAAAAGGAGTACTGCAGGGAAGTGTAGTCTCTCCTTTTAGTTTCACTTTGTATACCTCAGACCTCCAATCAAAGTTCTGTCATCTGCAGAAATACTCTGAGTTCTGGATTTCTTAACTTTTGGGGCGGCAGCATCAGATCCAGGGACTTCCGGCTCAACAACCCAATAAAGAGCACTGGTTCTGTTCTGGGAACTGAGGAGGAAGATCTGGAGATAATGGTGCAAAGAAGGATTCTTCATAACATCAAGGAAAATTATGGACAACCCTGACCATAACCAGACTGCTTTACAGCAGTTTTTTTTTTTAATCAGAGGCTTCTTCAGATTCACTGTAATACAGACTGCTACAGGAAATCCTATCCACAGCCATCAGCCTCTACAACTCTGAAAAACCTTGGATAATGAGATCCAGCAATATTTCAATTTAACACTAAGAAAAATGTCTCCAAACTTGATTCAACACCAGGAGTGGTTTATTTAGACAGGTGAAGATATTCTTTTACATATTGTCTCAAAGTACAAACATATTTAGGTTGGATCACTACAACAAATGGCAAAGTGGATGGATGTTATCTGACAATACAACACAGCTCTTTTTAAAAGAAACTCAAGTCCCTTATTAGGGATCTAACACCATTGACCAATAATTTATAATAATTTTATTCAAGTTTCCCAAAAGTACTTACTCTTTAAGAAATAAAACATTTAAAATTGGCTGCCTTGAGGAGTAATTTACTTAAATTACTAGTTTTAAATCAAAGTTTTGGAATAACTGCACAGAGTCTGGATTTACCCGTTTCAAGGCCAACCCAACAGTATAAGGCACATTAGCTTTGCAGGTTAAAAGCATCCTTCGTTTACAGTACATAAGGGCAGAGTTAGTGAGATAGTATATAATCCAATAACTCATGGTGGTTCACTGGACGGACACGTAATAATAAAACTATTACAACCATTAATAAGAGCGGATTATGTAGTAGCATATAAACACTGATAATCAAGGTCACATTTTCTTTTAGATGTCCTACAAAGAGTGGAGTTCAGTCCAGGTGTAATTGAAAATGGACGCCATAAAATCTGATTAAGATCAAGCATAGAAACAGAACATTTTTGTCTGACCACCATGTGGTAACAAAACAAATTATGCTGGAAAAGGGATGAAATCCTTAAACGATATGTCAGAAATAGACCTTACGCAGCTTCAATGGGGAGTCGACACGACGCGCGAAATCCGCAATGCGACGGGTCATACTCCTCCAACATGAACAGAAAAGAGGCTGCGGCGGTCCCGTAGAGAAGGCACTCTGTCAGTTTCACCTCATCACATGTGCTCTGGGTGGTTCTGCAGGCAGCTGATGAACTCTGACACCGGGTGGCCCCGGAAGCAGATCTGATACACGGCGTTGAACAGAGGGAACCTGTCCAAGGACAAAAGATTTCAATGTGCGTCCCGTTAGCGCAGTTTTAAAAAAATATAACAGTGCAGGAAGAGGCAAAAGTCTCAAGGTTCTTATATAAAACCTCCACCCAAAGAATAAAAAAATTAATATAATCCAGGAAAAAACTTCAGTTGATCATAAATTTATGAAGTACAATCATACAAAAAAATTAAATCACATCGACAAAGTATTGATGGAAGTTTAAACAAACAATGAAACAAGTGGCAATCACTCTTCACTTTCTTTCTCGACTTACTTATCAACCAGGTTTTTGTGCTTGAGGATGAGATAAACCTCAGCAGCTGTTGCTGGTCCCTGCAGCTTCTGCCCGTTCAGCATCTCCTTCTCCAGTTCCTCGATGGACTGAGCCAAACATGCAACAACAAACGCAAACGTTTGTTTAAAAAAAGAGCAACGAGTCCCACAAAGCTGCAGCCAGCAGTCAACATGAAATAACCTGTCAGTAAATTAATGTGTATATCACCCAAAAATTCGTCTAGTAATTAAATTCTTGTTACATATTTTGTACAACTATTTTACAAAGTGAATTTTTAAAATATTTATTTCTCTTAATTTGGATGATCATGACTCTGATGCTGGGAAAATTTGCATATCACATATGAAGGATGAAAAAAAGATTTTTAATACAGAAATGCATATAAAATGCATTGTAAGGATATAGTGGAAATTTCTCCACAACTCCTCCAGACATTGGAACCTTGATTTCCAAATGAAATCTACAGTTTACTTTCATCTGAAGAGATCATTTCTCTTTAGCCGAGGCAGGAGGTATCTGACAGGTCTTATTCAGGAATAACTTAACGTAAGCAATGTGACATCTGGGTGTTCCCAGCTGCCTTGAAACTCTCAAAACTCCTGAATGATAAAACTTTTTCCTTCCACGTAACTTTCCACCATTAGATGCTTGGATCCACTCTGGACAGCCAGAGTCTTTAGCACTACCTTTTATGGTTAACCCTCTGCATAGAAAGTGTCTGATGTACTGTGAAGGTGAATTACTGAATTAAATTTGCTTATAATTTATTGAGATTGATCTGTATGATCCAACCATTCACAGAAAACTCTGGCCAAAGTTTTCTTTAGCATTTCTATTTTGAAACAGCGACTTCTTAAAACCTTGTTTGGCACCTTCCAACATTTTTAAGGTTTAAAAACCAAGAAGCATATGAAATGTATACCTTTTGTAAGACAGTTGTAAAAATTTTTCTACTTAAACAGTTTTTTTTAGAGAAATAAGACACGTTTCTCACTTTCCCCGTCTTGACGAAAGCTTCTGCGACTCTGCGGTTGCGGCCGCCGTAGCAGGTCGTGATGAGGTCTGCCACGCCGCAGCTCTCCAGGAAGGTCGCCGAGGAAACCGGCCCGACTTTGCAGAAAATCTTGGCGAAAGCAATCATCTCCATCAGGCCCAGCCTGATCACCGCCGCCTTTGTGTTGTCCCCGAAGCCCAGACCGTCGCAGAAGCCTGCACCCACCGCAACAATATTCTGCACAACAAAGGAAGCGGGGAGCATCAGCAAACCCCGCAGGTGGAAATAAAAACCCGCAGACACACCTGCGAACTCTGCAGACAATCTGGAGAATTAATGACATTCAACTAATCCGTCCCATCAGTGAATGAACGAGCTTCATCATCTTTCTCATTAAATCCGCAGCATTAATCACATCCCTTTATTCCTCTGAGCTTTTTGGAGATTATAACCTCAGTCTGGCTAAATTGGTTTCTCCTCCCTTTTATCCACACACACCTACACCGCACGTTTCTCCTCCAACAAAGCTGTGCAGGAATGTTTGAGCACTGCAGACACAAACATCCAGCAAAACTACCGACTGACTGAAGAAATATTTGTTAGACAGAAGCAGAGCTCATATGAAAATCTAAAGGTCACATTTAAGAGCAGATTCTGAAATAGACTGCTAAAAAATACAGAAATAAAAACAGATTCTGGGAGGTTCAAAACTGAAAATACTGTTTCTATATTTTAAAACATTTACACATTGGCCCTGACTGCACTAACAGGAACATTTTGCAAAAAGTGACATTTTCTCCTGCCTCTGTGAACCTATTCTCCACATACAAATGCAGATTTTGGAGAGAAATGTTGAGATTTTTTCCTATTTCTTTTTGAAGAGTGTGTTTTCTACACAGACTGAACAAACAAAGAGTTTTAAAATCAATAAAGTACTGACCTACTTCTTATGTGCCCACAATTGCTGTCTTTGTTAGAAACAACCACAACAATGGGTTTTGCAATAACATGCACTTTCAAAACTTCCTCAGCATAAAATATGATGAATGTATTGATTGGAAGAAAACATCGCACAGTGACAAAGGAAATGACGGTTCAGATAGCAACCTTTTTCAATGTTGTACTTTTGCATCTCCTAAAATAATTCATACTCTTCAACTTTTTCATATGTTGTTTCAGTAAACCCCTAATAAAATACATTGAGATTTTAGATTGTAATGCAGTAAAAATTGTGAATATTTTTGCAGGATGCTGTGAATGGGTTCTATCCAACGTAGCAGAATAAAATAAGAAGAACTTGTTTGAATATCATGTTAAACAATGACACCTCAGCTTTTTCTGAGAACTCACCTTTAGGGCGCCACAGATTTCCACCACATCGTATTCCTCCACTACTGTAACTCTGAAGTTGCTGGTCTGCATGAGCTCCTTCAGGAGAGTCCCGTGGTTTTTATTCTTACAGCCTGCAAGTTTAAAAGAAAAACAACTGGCTGTGTTAAAGGTGACACGTTACACTTCCATGAACAGGTTAGCATAGGTGTACTGGTTGTACAAAACATGTTCATTACATCTGAATACAAATAAGCTGCTGCTGCTGCTCAAGCCCCCCAACTCAACGTTTAAACTGAAAATGGCTGCAAACAGATACTCAATTATACGAATGTCAGGGCTTCCTCCAGTGTATTATAGGCCTGGCGGGACTCCAGGCTTTACTTGTGCTCCCATCAGGCTAAGTATTGCTTATTTAATTTTTTTTTAAATGTTTGCACTTTTTAAGACTTTACAGTTGGTGTTCAGATATCAATCTTCCGATAACACATAATTATCAAGTGCTATTTTCAAATTTTCTGTCAACTTTAAACAGTTTTTAATTCAAAAACACGGCGGGCTGCTGGATGAACGACTGCCGAGTGCTCCAACCACCGGGCTTAGCAAGTTCTCCGGAGGAAACCTGGGATTGTACATCTTTGAGAAGCAGAAGTAGAGCCTCCAGCACAACCAACAAGAAAGCAGCAAATGGTTTCTAAATGACAAGTCAACAAAAACAACACTTCTCCTTTCCAGCAGCCATTGTACAGCCCAGACAGACAAAAACGAGATGACCAAATGTGCTGAAGCGCTGCTTGGGTTGCGAGGTAACAAGCAGTGCATGCAAATTTGTGATGTTACATTCTGTAGGTTTTTGAGATTAATTTTCCAGACACCAATAAATTAAAGCTCTTTTCTGGATCCTCAAAGACACTTTACATTGTAATTAATCATCCCCATTCATGCATACATTCACATTAATACATAAACTTGTAGCTAAATGTTTTTTTTAAGTGCTCAGGCTGTTTTTAGAAGCAGTAGAGTCCCAAATGGATGGAAATGTGAATTTTTCACAATATGTCCTATTTAAAACAGAGAGACGGGCTGAATTTGTCAGTCCTGACTCAATATTCCCACAAGTATTAATTCTGCCTAAAGAGGTTTGCTGGCAGTAAATCCTATTACAGACACACAAAGAGAGGAAATGATGAAGCAAAAAAGCAAAATGTTAAGAAGGTCAAATTGAGAATACGCCGCCTCGTTGCCAGTAGTTCACAAGGCTCACCAATAGTAGTTTCACAGAACTTCTCATCAGCAACCTCATTGGCAATGTTGGCTCCCATCAGCACGCTCATTGTGATGCCGAGGTTCTCCTGGATCACATCAGAGATGAGTTTCAGCCCATCAGGCCCCTCGTCTACTCCCTACAGGACGTGAAACATGCAACAGTTGGTGTCTGGGTCAAAGATCGCATTGCATCACTCAGCCAGAGCTCCCAGATGAAACAATCATATCTGATTTTAAAATCCAGGCACAAAGAGCAAAGTCAAACCTTGATGAGGGATATACCGAGTGCGTCGCTTTTAACCTTTCCCTTCATCGTGTCGCACACTTTGCCGATAAACTGGTGTGGGATCACAAACACCAAAATGTCTGTGTCGCTGGACGCCTCCACCAGGTCCGGCACGGCCAGCTGGGAGGAAGTTGTTGCAAAACAAGAAACTTTTTATTAAAAAGCCCGGCTCTTGACTCTAATGTCAAGTGACACTTTAAGATCAGATATAGACATCTAAACAAGCATATAGCTGATTAAAAAGGGCCAGTCCAAAGGTTTATGGGGCTTTGTTACCATGTTATTTAACTTGAATGTATTATTTCTCAGTATTTGTTCAGGATGATAGTTCTGTTATTTATTTATTTTTTTGACGTGTTCATCTTTAATATTTGATTAATTTAAAATTATTAAATGAATCATTAGTGGCCCATCTAATTAACTGTGGTTAAATATATGTGCATTAACTGTGACATGTAGAAAATTATGTAGCACTTCTTCATTCATTTTTTTGGTGATTGTGGCATTTCTAGCCCTCCGTACTCTGATGATAACATGGAGACATTAGAGATCAACGGTTTCTTACCACATTTTCTGGCAACTTGTGCCCAGGGAGGTACTTCACATTTTCATGGCTGGTGTTAATTATTTCGGTCAGCTTGCGCCCGTTCACAGTCTCTTCAAACACCCACATTTTTACTGTGTTGTCAAATTTGGGATTTTGAGCAACATTGGCACCAACAATCTTGGCAATAGCAGAGCCCCTGTGTGATTAACAATTACAAGTTAGTGTTGGACCTAAATTGTGTATATGACAAATCCTCTATGGTTTCTCTTTAGACTTCACACTCTGTTCTCTGACCTGAACAAACCAAAAGGCTGATCAAAAGATGAACTGATCTTGTTCTAGGTTTTGGTTCTCAAATTGTGGCGCAACTAACCACTGGTGGTACTCAGAGGAAACTCTGGAAACTCTTGTATAAACTGAACTGCCATCACACCCAATTTAATACTGATTTTCTTTCAAGTCCAAATTTGAAAAAAAAGAAAAAAAAAGAGATCTGCTTGACCGTCATGCTCAGTGACATGGCTAACAAAGAATAGCAATAAAACTTAATGTTTTGCTCTTTTCAATTTTCAGATAGACAAATGAACATAGTCAACTTTGGAGAATGATTCATGCCTTAATCATTACTGGTTTTTGAGATCAGAGTTGGAGAGAAACGTCTCACATTTAGATGTATTTCGGTTAATTTTTCCAACATGACATAACCGAATCTCATTATCAAACTAATCATACACGGGTATCGATTATGGTTTTATTTCCTTTTTGTGATTTGTAATAACGGTTATTGACGTTTTACAGACAAGGCAGCCATTTTGGATTTTTAATCAGAATTAGTGAGAAAACTTTGAATAATTTTTTTTGGAAGACTTTATTTTTTAAGTGACCCTAACCATCTTCCATATTTAAAACCACTTCCCCCATCTAATCATGCAATGATTTTGCTCTGAAAATTGTTGCACAATTGTATGACGTTCTCTTATAAAATTAGACATTTTTTAATAATAGCTAAATCTTAATTTAATTCTTATAATTATCTGGATGAACACTAAAATTTGGCATAAAATTGTTTTACATTTTTTAAAAAGTGTGCTACATTCCTAGCAATAAATAAATAAAAAAAATCTAAGAAATAAATTTGGGTTGGAAAAGAAGCTTAAGGTTTGAGCCGATTTTATTAGTTAATACAAAGCAACTCATTTCTTAATTTAAATTGTGTTATATTTCTTTTAAAAAAGTCAAGTCAACACGTTGAGTTTAATGTCCAAGATTTATAAATGGACAACTGGCGTTGAGAACAAGCTAAGCTAATGCACACTTGTTATGGCTAACTTCAAGGGCAACAAAACACCCCAGCAGTGGCGACTGACATGCGGTCAGTGTTTCTAAAAACTCAGCCAGTTTCTCAGCATGTGACTGAAAGCAGCTGCTGTTCCTGCTAATGAAGCATTTTACAGCAGGAGATTACTGACGGGCTCAAGCTCCATTCACCTTCCCCATCGCAGAGTACTGCTAGTTAGCGACACTAGAAACAACGTGTCAGTTGTGACGTGCCGCAGGAAACCTGACGCCTCCTGACAGCCCGTCACATAAACACATCAACTTGCCAGTTTCCGGAGCCCACGATGCAGACTTTCTTCGGAGCTGCCATTGGTGAGAAGGTGCGGCGCTGAGTCCCGGAGGTGAAGCTGGAGCTGCACTGACTGCAGTGCTGTTATAAAACAACTCTGTTTTTGTTGGTCTGTTCGCGGGGGGGGGAGAGGCCGCCCCGCCCCATTCAGGAGAGGACTGAGCCTGGCGATGCATTCAAGGGGCAAAGGTCAGCAGATTAAAGGTCCGACTGTGAGTATTTACTGTGGAAAACTCCAATGTCTTATTAGGGTTTTTACAGGGCAAACCTTTGGCTGCACAGTTGGACAGTTACGCTGCAAAACCACAAAATCTTACCAAGTATTTTTGTCTAGTTTCAAGTGTAAATGATTTAAGATACAACCAACTTGCAAGTACCTGTTCGGCAAGACATTGGAGCTTGTTTTAAGTAAATAATTTATCAATATTGACAAAAAAAGTACAAGTTCCTCTGGCTGATTATTTAACTTGTAACAAGTGAAAATGTATTGTTACAAGTGAAATAATCCGCTAATGGAACAAGCACATTTTCATAAATATTAAGGAATTACTGACTTAAAACAAACTCCTATATCTTGCTGAAAATTTACTTGTAAGTTAGTTTTGTCTTATTTCCAGTAGGCTAAGTTATTTTCACAAGTAACTAGAGAAAAATACTTGGTAAATATTGTGTTTTTGCAGAGCAGAGGAGGTCAGAGTACCCAAAAATTGTACTGAGGTCAAAGTAGCACTACTTCAACATATTTTTACTCAAGTAAAAATAAAAAACACCCAAGAAATTAACTCAAGTAAGAGTATAAAAGTAAAAATTCTACTCAAGTACAGAGTAAGTGGTCAAAAAATTAATTATTTAATACTTAAAAATTACATAAACAGACAAAGCAAAATGTAAAGTTATGTGAAAATGTTGGTATTTTAAAGATCAAAAGAAAAGTTATTCATATAAAATAACATTAGACAAACATTTTTCCAAATCAACTGCTTTCACTCTAAAACTTATGAAACGTTAACAAAAAGCCCAGGTGTGTGTCTGGTGAAGTTTTACTTAAAACAAGTTGTTTTTTAGTTAAGTTACTCACATTGGGTCAAATATCTAGAAGATTTATTCAGATAAGAGTATAAATACATCACAATAAAGTTACTGAAGTAAAAGTAAAAAGGTCTGAGGTTCAAATCCCAGCCTTGACTTCTTCTGCATTGAGTTTGCATGCTCTTCCTTTCACAATATCATAAATGATCACAGGAATTATTGCGATAAACAATAATATTGTTGTTTTGAGACCATTTTCAAGTAGCAGAGTGATAAAGGCATAATAATGCAACAACACATTCTCGAAGATGAATAAACTTTAAATTACAGTGAACACTGGAACTGGAAGACATTTTAAAAGCAACAGAGACAACAAATAAAATAAATTATGAAGACTCTGTACACAAAATTGTTCTTAAAAAAAGGCTAAGACTAAAGGACCAAACTGACGAGTTTTGTCATCCAGTTTTAGGTAGAAAGAGAAGCAGAGAACCGTAAGAGATATCTGAAAGCCGAGGCATTTGAATACATTTTAAAGTCCTGTGACTTGTTTAAACTTTGAATGGACTTTCTAGGTTAAAAGAAGGCAGAAGTAGTAAGCTGTAAAAAAGCAGATTTTAGCAGAATTTTGTGGAATTTTGAAGAATTTCAATGTATTTCAATGGGGCTGAAATTTGCACAAAATTTCAAATATTTCAAAAAGTAAAATAGTGAAGTTTAGCAAAGGACATAGCAATAATGTCCAGTAAAAGCAGAACGTTTTGTTATATGAATTAGCAAAATTAGTTGAAGTTAGTAGAAGTAGTTAACGACCGAAAAATGTGAGTAGGATCTTAATAAGTGAGAATGCAGCCACGCATTCTCACTGACTAGAAATATTTGTCTGTGTTCAGTTTCTCGAAGCTAGGAATTTCATGTGCTCAACTGCAGTTTGGCCTTGGGAAATACCAAACTGTTTGGGAGACATTTGGGTTTGTGTTAGAACAGAACTGAAAGTGTGACTCTAAATCTAACATTTATTTTGACTAAAATATGTTGAGCAAATTCCTTGGTCAAAAAACACCCATAAAAACCCGCTGTTCTCTTAATCTGGTTGTTGAAAATGCTTTTCGGCATCAATAACATTTTCTGTTTACTGAACAGCGAGCCATTCTCATGGACTTCCAGCATTTGTTGACCTTTTACCTAAATAAATTGTAGCAAACCCATTAGAAGTCAAAAACATCTCTGTGGGATACAATTCTTGGTCTGGTGGCTTCAAACAAAAGAGGACCTTGTTGCATAATGTCTGGAAAGCAAATAGAAGAGGCCAACAGGAAGGAACCGAGCTCAGCAATCTGGTCTCCGAACACAGGAACAACGTGAGAAAATTCAGCTTACTTTGCTGGCAAAGGGTCATGAAACTCAGTCACACTTTTAATATGCTAAAGTACTTCCTCTTTGAAGTATTTTGGAGAAGCTTAGTTCAACTTTATCACGTTTTTTTTCACAAGATCTGGATGTAATTTTCTTCAAAAAGAAAATGTGCTTAAAGTTGCAGAACACCTAAACAAGACTCTGGCCTGTTTCACATGCAACCTGATTTTAGAGAAAACAAATTCATTTTTATGCGTGCCGGTGAAATCAGGACAGAAATATGGGCTCCCAATGCATAACAGTCTGCGACAAATAGTGCAGCAATATGTCCACAACATTGTGTTCTGTTTTATTAACTTTATATTTTAATACACTATTTAAAAGTAGTTCAACCTATATATCTATCCACATAAATAAACTTCCTTTTAAGCCCGAATAGAAAGTTGTGGTTGTTTTCAAGCGACCTGATTGGCTGATGTAGGTTTTAGCTGTGCTCTACACTGCCCCCTATGGGTTTGGCATGTTTAAAACAACATGCCAAACCCATAGGGTTCAGGAGTGGACTTGTGTGGGTTCATGTGGATGAAAACGTTTCTGAAGCTAATCCAGTGTGTGTGATATTAAAAAGAAAAAAAAAAGACAGCCGAGATATTTGTTCTTATAATATACTTTGCAAAAGTACTGAAATACATTGTTCTTCTTTTACATTTTGGTCACATTACAACCACAAGGAGAGGAGCTGACAGGTCAGAGTTATTGTTGTGGTGAAGTTTAAAGCAGGATCAGGTCACAGAACAATAACCCCAATTTTGAACATTAAATAGAGCTCTGTTCAATTCATTTTCTGAAAAAGGAAAGAATGATAAAGGTACAAAGATACCAAGACATGGCTTTCCATCTAAACCAGGGGTGTCAAACTCAATTTCACCAAGGGCCACTTCAGCATATTGGCCACCCTCAACGGGCCACATTGACGGTATAAATCAGGAGTGCCCAAGTGTAGGCCTCCAGACTGCAACTTTTAGATGCATCCCTGCTAAAACACATCCCAGACTAAAGGTTGACTTCCCTCATTAGCAGCAACTCAGTTCTGAAGAGGCCTAGTGATGAGTCTATGATCCAGGAACGCATCTAAAGTTGCAGAGTGCTAGGTCTGGAAAACTAGACTTGGGCACCCCTAGTATAAATGTATGAAAATACAATGTTAAAAAGAAATTAAACAACACCTCATATTGTCAAATAACTCATTTTATGTATTCAAGTTTTAAATACTACATTTGAGTTTACATGGATGTAAAGTTACTGCTCAGTTTAAAAATTACAATACTTAAATCAGTGTTTAAAGGTAAGCAAGCAAATAATAAAAACAAGTTTTGATATTAACTCTCAACTTCATTCACAAAACTTTTTTGTTATTACACAACCAACATGTATTTTCGCATAAGAACAAAACAATTAGGTGATGTTGCCTGTCCTCTTCACCCTGACACCAACTCACACACATCCTCATTCATCGGTCCTGTTCTGTAAATAAACACAAAACACAAGCAAAATCAATAAACTACATGCATATTCTAGTATACTTAGTCTTGGTTTTACATTCATTCTATTTTAATTCAGTTAGTTCGTGCTTACCGATGTTTTATGGCCGGATATCTGGCACCGTTTTCCCTTGGTCAGTTCGTCCATGTCTGGTTTTAGTTCTTCTGCTGTGGTAATCCGCAAAACGGCGTGCAGGTTTTCGTCAGTAATGCGCGATCTGTGTTTGGTCTTGTTTAAATTCATTACTGAAAACATCTATTCGCACAGATAGGTGCTTCCAAACATGGACAAAACACGAGCTGCATGGAGTCGGAGCTGTGGCATCAAATCAGGGGGCAGTAGATGGTAAAAGTCTTCGATCGAAACATCACGGAACTTCGCTCTCAGGCCACTGTGGCTTTGAAGCTCAATAGCTCCATCTGAAGGCGGTGGGGCGCACTGCAGATATCGGCGGTGAAAGGATTGGTAAAGATCAGGTCAAAATCAGAGTGCTGCGATTTAAAGTCAGAAAAGCGCCGATCAAACTCGTTTATTAACAGTTAGTTTGGTAGTTAACCGAGCACATAAAAAAGCACCGGGAGGCCGAGATGATCTGACAAGCAGGAAAGTGAACGAGATTGTTTTGTACCACCTGGCACTTCCATAGGTCGAGTTTACGCTCGAAAGCTGTGATCATGTCGGACATCTGGGTGATGATTTGTTTACGTCCTTGTAGTTTCTGATTTAGCTGAGCAAGATGCTCGGTGACGTCACATAACGTTGCAAAGTCACAGCCATTTCGGATCGGACAGTTCAGACAAGGGTTTCCTTTGTTCTTCTTGAAGGCTAAATTTAGCGTACATAGCTCCGTGTTTGGTTTCAAAATGCCAACGTATATTGTTTTCTTTCAGGACGGACACGGTCCCAGAACACAAAAGACACACTGGTTTTTCACCTTGAAGTACAAACCGGTATTCGATTTCCCATCGTTCATGAAACAGTCTTCCTTGTAAATCGATTTTTCTTTTCTTAGACATTTTGATGTTAGCTTGTCGATGTCTCAGTTTTATTCGCTGGGAAAATTAATAATGAGCTTGAGGTGACTCTGCTGCACTCTAGTGGAGAGAAGCCGTAATGTTGGCTGGTAACAATTGGATTGCATTATGGGAGATGTAGTTTGTAGTCAATTCGTGCTCAAAACCTATTTTAATTCAATCATGGGCCTATAAAACGGTGATGGTGGGGGGAGGGCCACATAAAATGACGTGGCGGGCCACATGTGGCCCGCGGGCCTTGAGTTTGACACATGTGATCTAAACAGACTGGTTGGGCATGGAGAGTATTGTTCAGGGAAGCAGCTGAGAGGTTCATGGTGACTAGAGGAGCTGAGGGACAACTATTCATTGTGTACTCCATAAATATAGCTTTTATAGAAAGATTTATGATCTCCTATTATGTCCCAAGCAGCGGGTATAATCATGTGTTTGGCTGCACTACTCAAAGTCCAGATCTAAATCAATTTATGAATCTGTATAACTTCATAATGATGCAACGTGTTGATCAATCACATTAAAATCCCAATAAAATACACCAGTAGTCCGGGAGAACTGAAAAAAAATTGAACAACGTAACACAGAAAATGACAAAACAAGTATGTAAAGTTAACATGTCATCTTTAATAAATTTACTGCTGCAAGTCTGTTTTGATCCATAAATCTAGAAACAGAAACAACATTCCTTTACTCCAATCAAACTTCTTCATTTTAAACAAAAATCTAAAGTTTACAACAGAGGCTGGAAGAAAAGCAGAGAGCTTGTGAACTTTCACAGAGATTCAGGAGTTCATGCAACTTGAAAATAACTTGGCATTATATTTACACACACTAATAAAAAGAGCTGTTTTGATTGTTACAAAGCAAATAAAAAAAAGACAGCTTTTCTATTCAATATACTTTGGATAAATAAATCATCAAGACTCATATGTACAGAAAACAGAGACAGAGAGCTAGTCTGTGCTAAATAACCCCAATGCAAACAACACTAGTACAACAGGGCTTTTATCCATGGTCACTGCAGTATTTACATCTAGTTACAGCCGATGGTACGTTTGTGCTGGATGCAACCACAACACAGCTACACATTCTCATTTTCTGCTGAAGCTTGCACACAGAGCTCAGGGAAGATACATTTAAAGATGTAAACAGAACAGCAAGTTATGAGCATGCACCCGCAGAGCTCACACGTTCACAAAGGGCAGCATCTACTGTCTTCCCCCTCATCCACTTAATTTTCCATGGCCTAAACGGGCAGGACAAACTGAGCAAATATCGTCAAGCATACTGCAAGCAGACGGAGGACACAAATGATTGACGTGGAGAACATTTTTAAGACACCTGCTGTGCACTGATACATGCAAGTCAGAGCCCTACAAGAAGGAAAAGCACATTCAGTAAATTCGTCTTTGTTGATGTGATCGCTTAGTGTTATATTGACTCGAGGGAAATGAATATGACAAATATAAACATTTAGAACTTTCCCATATGAATTTTTTTTTTGTTTGTTTGTTTGTTCTGAGATTTAAATAGTTAAACTTGATTTTATATGGGAAGGTTTGCATTATGTGACATCTTCTGATATAATCTATTAAATCTCAGTTCTATGTGACAAATACTGATTTTCACTCATATCTGATTGCTTGGTTTGATATGTGGAATTTTGGAGCTGAAATTAATACATAATATATTTGTAAAGTAAATAGAAGCCTTACTGAAAGGACTCAGAATTTGGACAGAACTTCTGAACAACATCCTACTCTATTTATTGTGACTTAAATTTGCCTTTTATAGCTTGATCTAGTTTTAATTGATTAACTGATTTAAGGAATGTCAAAGATGTACCATTTGCAAGTTTATTTGATGTGACAACACCAAATAAATCACTGTGTTTTTAACAGGCCCCATGGTACAAAAAACTTAATCCGAGACAACTTAATGCCAATAAAACACCGAGACCGCAGGTAAAGGAAAACTTGCAGTATAAGTGGAAGTTGCCTTTACAGAGATCCATTCTGAGGACATAGTTGATCTCCATCAGTGGTCGACTGCTTTGGGGCTTCGCATGATACAAAATATAAGCTGCTAATGTGAAAACCTTTAGCAGAGCTAATAAGCAGAAACAGGCAAAAATATCAGTCAAAAACAGACTGAACTGCACTGCCAGAAAGTACTAGTACCTACTTATTTACTCTAACCTGACTTTAACATGTTCTGGTGAAAAATATGGAAACTGCTATTATCACCGACAAGCTCATCATTATCAGCAACACAAACTTATTTATTTGTTCTTCACTTTGTATGTATTAAAACACAAAAGAAACACACTGACTAACAGAGGTTAGTCTAGTTGGGAATGGAAATGTTTGACTTTGAGTGAAAATTTAAAGTATTGTACCCTCAATCTGGTTCTTCCAACAAAACATACAGAGCTTATTAATAAGAATTGCAGTAGTTTTTTTTAAAATTATTATTTATCAAACTGAAAAAGTCTAGTTCTACTACAGGAACAGAGATGGTTCTCTTACAATAAATTAATCTCTTTCTCTACTCCTTCCCCTGTTAAAGTTGTGTAAAAATCCTTAAAATAAATTCATCTTCGATTGCAAAAGCATAATTTCCACACTGAACATTTGAGAAAACTCCAAACTTTAATTGTATTATGTTTATCCAGAGAGTAAATACAGTTAGCTGTCTTGAACAAAATAACTACAGCAGCAATTACTAACAATTGCTAAAAAATAATTGTAATTAAAGCAATTTTATAAGTGCTACTTTCTTTACTTGGTCCTCAATTTTCTTAGCCACTCTTCAAAAAAATTAGACATGAAGGAAGATGTCCTCCAAGTGAAATAGAGGACATTTGTTTCACCATTAGATGACTTAAACTTTAGAAGGTTTTAGTTACAATAAAGATATCAAATTTAGAATCACAAAAAGATGTAGAATAAGTTTGTGACTCAGCTATTTTGTTCTGTTTGTCAAAATACAATATATCATCATGTTAATGTGTAGATTTTGTTATAACTACAAAAGTTGAAATGTTTTTGAAAGAGAAGAGCCTTAACTAAAATCTTGCACCTCATAACAGATTTATAGCCACATATATTTCACCGTTTTTCACTTCATTAAAAATAACTTTACTGATCGTCAGTTTAGCTTGGTCTGTAAATTCATATGGGTGCTTTTGCACTGGAAGCTGAGGTAGTACAGTGTTTTGGCAGAATGCACTGAGTTTATCAAGGGCTCTTAAGATGAGGATGGAGGACAGAAATATAAAAATGATTTTTTTTTTTTTTTTGGGTGGAAAAAAAGGAGAATAAAGGCAACAGGACTAGTGCAGAACTGAGAAAATTCTTGCAAATGAACAATCATTTTACATAAAGCCTAATCACGCCGACAGATAAACACAGCACAGCACACATTATGAACCTTCAAGGAGCAGATGTCCGCTTCGCTGCCCCTGTCTTTAAAGGATGTTTCAGATGACCATGCAGTTGATCTGACCAGGTTGGTCTCTGGTTTCTGCAGGCCAGCTGACTGCCTGCGTGACCGTCTGCTTCTGTTGGTCGCCTGGCCGCGTTCACAGAGCGTTAAGCCCAACCAGGCCCTGTTCATTCATCATCACACTGTCGCAGTAGCAAAGTCCAGGCAGAGGCTCCCTCCTCCAGACGGCAGCAGAGGCTTAATGAAAGTTACTGACGTGACACTTGACGTCGTCCAAGCTCAGGACCGTGCCTTGGTCGGTGCTGTTGTGCTTGTGCTTCTTATCAGAGCAGCCACACAGCTTGTATTTTATCACCTGGAAGGATTAAAAACAACAGACTCAACCAGAAGTTCAAAACATCCTAATGATTATGGGATTTTCTTTTTTGTTTTTAATCCAAGCTTTATTCCAAATAAAAGCAGATATTTGTTTCTATTTTTACTGAGTCTAAATAAATCAATAACATTAATATAAATCACAATATATAACACATTTTAAAAAAATATTCAATATGTAAGGAAAGGAAAGGCTTTAGCTGTTCAATCTCTCTTAAACAAAGTTGGTGGAATCAACCGTTTCAATCACTCTTCATAACTGCTTAAAAATAAAGAAAAAAACAGCAAGGAGTGAAAACTGTGGATATAACCAGCAGCTTGGGAATATTTCAGATATTTAAAACAAAAAACAAAATAATTATCGACATCGGCCAATATGAAAAGCTTATTTTTAGCCATATCATCCACCCTTCTGTAACGTTTGTATAATTTGCTTTTATTTTGACCATCAATCATTCTTATTTAAACTTTATCACCTCATACAGGTAGTCAAAAATCTCCAGAATACTCAGTATGCTCGCACCAATGAAGAGTCCCATCTGACCACCAATATCACCTAGAGTAAGAAGAAAGAATATTATCCACAATACTGAACGCAAGACCACAAATAAGAGCGTACACAATGTTTGACAAAACGTAGAAATTACCTAAAAGTCCAGCCACTTCATATGCTTTCTTCTGTTCAATAGTTTCATAATTCAGAGCCTCAAAGAAGATGTCTAAAACCAAAATGTTGTCCCTGTTGAGGTAAGAAGAACAAATTATGACATAAATTCTCTTTTAGATATTAAAATGTACGGCTACGTCTTAAAATATTACTATATTAACGAAACAAATATTATCGAAGAGTTAATTTTTAAAAAGTAAGCTAATGAGGAAAGGGAAGATCAGAAATGATAGATGTTCATAGCTGACTGTAAAGTATTTTTTCCTGTTAATTTTATTCATTGTGGCTTAGAGGTGAGGCAAAACGAAAAATCGACTTCTCTGAGACTTTGACAAATCTATATTTATAGTATATTTGTGATGTATTTATTATTAAGTAAGCAATAAAAAGAGGATTCTTAATAATAAAAAAAATGTTATGCTAAGGCCCGGGGTTAGGGTGAAGAATGCTGATTTGCACCAGACAAATCTTAGCACTCTTCATAGGGAAGTTAAATTAAGCCACAAAAAATCATTGGTATCTAGGATATTTTTGGAAAGTTGTCTGGAAGAAAAAACTAGAGGCACTAGCAACAGTGATAAATGTAGGATTTTGAAGTTCTTTCAAAAGCTTTTTATGAGAAATTGAATTTTAGGTTTTCTTAATTTCTAAGTTTTACGTTTTGTATTGTTTGAGAAATAAATTAGTAAATTATGTTCAGATTCATTGAGATGCACCTGGAATTTCTTTTCCAGGTTTTATTGGATTTTTATTGGACCATTTTCTGTGATAAGAGACCCAACCTCTGTGATTTGACTCCAATCCGGTCATTTGGAGTTTAGACTCAGAGATAGGTTTAGTTGTTGTGAAAGTAAGACGGTAATTTTCATATTTAAAACTTCTGGTTGAACAAAACGAACACAAAACGAACAGGTGCTTTATTTGCATTTTAAAAAGTGAAAACCCAAAGAAGCATTTGTAGTTTTTACTTACTTAATGTACTGCTCTGTTTTGTTGTATTTCTTTGCCAGATACTTGGCCGAGGCCTTGCTGGGGATCTTGACGAAGGACAGCTCCTTGCTGTACCTGGTCATGTTGCACGGCGTCTCGCACACACAGAAATCGTTGTCTTGTTCCACCAAGAAATCTGGGGAGAAGGGAGACACGGCTCAGCTTGACCTTTGAATCAGTTCGTGGACTGACAGATTTGTTGTGCAAGTGTGTGGGTGGACTGGAGAAACTCATTCTGTTAGTGGTGGGGCCTCCCTCATTGTGGTGGAAAAAATCTAATTCTCAACACAAACCTTGCCCTCACACACCTCTTGACATTTTCATATTTTGTCATGTTACAAGAACAATCTTCAATGTGTTTTTGTGGGATATATTATTTTATGTGATAGAGTAACATGGAAGGATAAATGATGATTTTTCAAAGTTAGGGATAAAATTGTGGAAAGTTTTAAAGCTGCAGTATGTAACTTTTATAAAAAAAGATAAACAATTTGTGAAAAAAAACGTAGAGCTCCTTCCTGTTCTCTGATTGCTATCTAGAAACAACTAACCAGGGCCATGAGGTGGGTCTTAGCGCTGTCAATCACCCCTCTGTGTGGCGCTGCTCTTTACCCTTTTATTTCCCCCCTTGTTCTATGAATGCTCAGGCTAATTAACACAGCCACCTGTGACGGTGGATAAACGGTTTTCCTGAAATGGTAAGATGTCTTCACCATTAGCACACTTAGCAGCGAGTAGATGAGGATTATTGACAGCGTTAAGACCCTTCTCCTGGCTCTGATAGGTTGTTTTTGATCAGATGGTAAAAGCTCCTGGTGAAGATGGAGGAAGTTGATCTTTTCATGGATTATCTGCCTCTTATCACACTGTCATGACATGGTGACAGTTTTGACAAATATATAAAAAAACATATTTTTCATAGAAGCTACCTACTGTAGCTTTAAAACAACAACACATTTTATTATCCAAAAATCACACACATTATCCCTTAGGTGACTCATGGTGGTGGTAGAGTGATGCTGTGGGGTGTTTTTCTTTTTAGTGGGGGAAGTGAAGCTAATCAAGCTTAATGGGACAACAGATGGAGATAAAACCAAAACTATTCAGGAAGAAACGCTGTTAGAGACTGAGAAAGAGGATTTAACTTATAAAATGACAACAACTCTGGATTCCTTGTTTAAGAAAAAGAAGGAAAAGCAACAAAACCTTGTATTATTAAAAGGTATTTGTGTTTAGAGTAAAGTCATATATCCAAATATCATCTATCAACTGTTTTGCGAAGACAAATGAGCAGAAATTGTTGTCCTTAAATGTGACGAGTGGGTAAAGAGAAAAGATTTTTTGTTTAATTAGAAGCTAAAAGTTGCTTTAAAACGTTTCGACTCAGCAGGGCTGAATACAAATATTTCCTGCACAAATTAGATTTTTTAAAATAAAGTTATCTTTCCATTTCATCTGTTTGGATCTATCTCATAAACAAAAAACCCCCTAAAAACTAAAATCGGAGTGAGAGAAAATGCTTTGGTGGTGCATTTTGAAGCCTTAAAATGCAACATGTTGTGAAGTGCATCTCTGCAGGAAGGTAACCTTTCTTACCAAGAGCTGGGTCAGCACACTCTTTGTACATCTGGGGGGTGCAGAAGGAAGCATCGCCTGCAGCACAAGCAACACACACATGAATGCATTCTTCTTTTTCCCTTCTCCAAGCATCCACAGACATGTATTGATTTAACTTCAATATCACAGATGTCCTACCAGGCATGTGAACCATGCGGCAGTTGCAATTGTCCACCAGGTAGCGTGTCTCGCAGTCTATGCGGCAGGCGGTGATGCTGTAGGTGTCAAAGAAGTCTGAATCCATGGGCGTCACCTTACAGTCTCCCCAGGGCGGAGGAAGATATATGAGCTGTAATGACAACAAACTCGTCTAGTCTTCATAAATCAAATGAAACCTTTAAAAGCTGAGGATGAAGCAGTTTGAAATATGAGGAGGATTAAATAGAAGGTAAAGGAAAGAGCAGCATGGACCTAAGGTAGGCTACAGAAATCGATTAAAATGAAAAATCAAGGAAGTAAAACAGTAGAACGAGCTGAGCTGATTTTTTTTTACTCTGATGCTAGATAGTTTAATAACTATTTTCAGGTGAAAAAACTAAAGAAATGAGATGCTTTAGATGCTTATTTATCAGAAAATGTTCAGATTTTAAATCTATGCAGTCAAGAAAAACATTTTAAAAAAATCAAACCAGCAAAAATTATTTTTGCATCAATTTTTCTACATTTTTGTTTCTCATAGTCAAACAATGTCTAATTAGGAACTGTAAGCACGCACTGACTGGCGGGGCAAAATTACCAATATTACAAAATTATTTATCATTTGGTAAAAATGTTAAAGCTGAACTTTGCAGACAGGTAAGTGTATGCAGATTAGTACTTCATTAAATAAATTAGACCTTCTTTGTTGTTGGGATTTTGACTCAGTATTATAAAAACTGATAAAACACTAAAATAATTAAAAATGATGTCCAATTTAGGATTGATTTTTGAAGATAAAAGTCTTGTGTCTCTTTGTTTGGTGTGTTTAAATGCTCCATAGCTGGGAATCAAACTGTTTGATTGGTAGAGGACTAAAATGCTCCAGATATTGGTCACCCATTACATCACCCCAAAGGTTTAGGAATATTATCAACATGATAACCTGCACTGCATAGGAACAGAGGGTTTTTAAAGCTGTAATTTTCAAAAGCTTCAGTGTCTGGTTCATGACTACTCTTGTGCACATAACTTAATTTTTTTACATGGCAAAAGGTGAAAAAAGGAGTCAAAAATAAAAGTTCCAGACTCTAGAGTTTGTACCCGCTGTTCCTGGCAGGACACAAACGTCTGGAATCCGGGTGAAACACCAAATCCGAGCTGGTCGATGAAGGACGGCTCTTCCTGACTGTGGATCTGAACTTTGATCCCAGCTTCAAAGGAAGTCTCATCTGAGGCGAGACAAAGGTGAAGAGAGAGTGAGATAACTGATAAGAGATGGCGCATCAGGGCTAGAAAAAAGGAGTAAATTTACACCAAAAACTTTTTTGCCAAAGAAAACTTTTAAATTTTTAATTAATTCTTACTTAATTTTCTAGAAAAACAACACATTTCTATGTCTTAAAAGTTTACATTTTTCTAAAAACAGGACATAGAAAAACAGAAATTTTGAGTTTAATCTCAGAACATTCCTGGAAAAAAGGACATTTTTGAGTTTGAAATGTTGAAAATTTTATAAAAGAAATTTAGATAAATCTCAGATATTTTCTGGAAAACAAGAAAATTCCAAGGAAAGAAACTCTAAACTTTTTAGATTAAGCTCAGAAATTTTCTAGAAAAGAAAGTACTTTTCTGAGTTTGAGAAGTTGAGAATTTTCTAGAAAAAAGTCCGAAAATTAATCTCAGAAATCTTCTAGAAAAAATATGGGTTTTTTTAGTTGAAAATGTGAAAAGAACTCATAAATTTTGAGATTCATTTCAGAAAACAAAAACAAGGAAGTTTGAAACGTTTGAATCATCAAACATTTCTGACTTTTGAAATTAAGAAATAATAATATTAATGAAAATTTGATGGCCCAACCGATTCATGACAACGCTGACATGAACCCCTTTGCCTGCACACACACACACAGACACACACTAAATGTGTCTCTGACCTGTTTCTCCCCAGACTGGCAGGTATTCATCCTGCTGGATGTCCAGCATGAGCTCCAGTCCGTTTCCCATGCCGCCTTTGGTGGTGATGAGCGGAGGACTCCCATCTCCACCAGCATTGAAGGTGTAGCATTTCCCATAGCGAGTGAAGACCTCAAGTGACACAAAGGAAGATCAGAAATGACATGTCGTGCTTTTCCACTGGGGGTCAGTGTTGCACTCACTTTCTGGGTTTTTATGTGTGCATGCGTTAGGTGTTGGTTGACAACATGTATATGTATTTGACAGATAAAGCATGACAGAAATAGAGAGTGGAAAAACTGTTGCAAAAAGAGAGGGAGAAAATGGTAAAAAGAAGGTCTCTTTTTCCCCCGTTGCTGTGTAAGTTACACAATCAACCCAGAGAGGTGATGGAGCCTGGCAGTCTGGTGATTTAACATTCCCTTGCTCGCTCTTTATGGCACTTATAATGGACCTGACGTTACCATGGAGACCAAGCATCCCAGCCAGGAAGAATGCTGCCTTAATTGTCAAGGAAAGCTGAGAGACAGATGTTAAATCGGGCTTCTGTGAAATAGGAACAGCACCCAGTTTCATAGAAACCAAACAATATCAAGCAGTGAAGGACTCCTGCATTAGGCCAAGTGCCGCGTGAGTCACATAAACCAAGGCAGGGAGCGACGGAGAGTTGGGATGCAAAGTGAAGACAGAGCGGTAGCGGGAGTTTAGCCTCTGATGCTCGGAGCAAGCTTTTGTTCGACTTTTTAAAAAAAATGTTTTTATTTTTTGGCATAGACTGACATATCTACGATTAGAGGGAGCAAGCCAAATAAGTAATTGCCGAGAAAGAGTTTGGATCTCGCTGCAGGCAGTTTAAGCATTTGAGGGCATCTATCATGAAAAGTCAGCGAGGGACTGCTGCTGGTTGCAGCAGATGCAGACATCAATCTGAGGTGGAGAAAAACATTCAGCGCTGAAAAGGCGATGGGAAGGCACATTAGGCCTCGGTATTTACTTTGCTTTTCAGGTGCTTCAAACATGCAAAAAATGGAAATGTGAAGGGAGCATGAGTGCAGGACTGGGAGTAATTTGAGTTTATGTGTTTTCTGTGTCTTTTGAAAGCATCGCAAAAAATATTCACACCCAGCTCGAAATGGGTTCAAACGGCTGAGTGCAGCAATTTTCACAGCAATTACAAATTGTGGTTTCAGCTCTGAGTGCAAGTTTCCAAAATGACACCATAACTGCACCAAGCTCGCTGGTAAAGCTTAAAGTGTTTAATTAGCTGCACATTTGTAGTTTTCATGCTGCAAGGTGCAATTATACATAAACTAGATAAATCTAAATTTGTATCTCTTCTAAATGTTTTGAGTTTGCCTCTCTACAAGTGCCATCATTATGTTGATTTAATGAGAAGCTGGTTGCATGCTGATAAGAAAGATGACCAAGGGAATTTAACATGTTAATACAAATTCCAAATTAACATCTTCACAAAACAACATAATCTCCTCCAGTTTTTGCATCAGTTATTTGCTTTATTTCAGCACGATTTATTAAGCTGATTGCACAAACTCACACAGTGGCAGTTATGCTCATTCAGTCCAATGGGAGAAATTTACAGATATTTCTGTGTCAGGTTGCAGTTCCTCAGCCACAAACTAAGTAAAAGCATTCATTAATATTTCTAAGTTCAATAATAGCTTTTATTATCAAGGCAAGCTGCTTTAAACTAAGAAGCATCTGCACACAGCAAATTCAAAAGTGTTTTGGTTTTGGTGTTAGCAGACTTTATGCAAAAGCAGAGTTAATTTTACTCTAATAGAGTAAACAGAGACACATTCTGTTTATGTAATAATTTTAACTATTATTAGTAGTTAAAATCCAGTGTTAAAACAAAGTGTTTCCAGCCAATATTGGGTTATTATGGTAATATCATTCCCGCCAAAGCAGGGAGTGAAATTAATCTGATGTGCTCTCTTTTAACAGACAGTAAATTGCGAAAATAACTTGCTAGATATTGAAAGTTCCAATTGTTATGGATAAATGGGAAATATATTTACTCACAGGACATTTAAAGAACACTTAAAGTACACTTAAAATAAGCAAAAATATCCTGGCGGACATTTTAAATTTAGGACATAAATCATTAAGAAACCTGTTTGGGATTCCCATCTGAGTGCTATGTAAGGAAAAACAACAGGGAAAATAAAATACGGCCATCTGAAAGTTTGAAAGCGTAATGTTGCTGTGGTTTGGTGTGGAAGAAAATGTAGGTGTCAAATGTTTCTGGGGTGAAAGGAATGAGTCTGAGCTGATGGGAGCCTGGAGAAGACCAGAAATTGGTGAACATTGTTGGCAGGCACTGAAATTCAGCATGAATAGATTTCTGTCTGGAGCTCATGAGCTGCCAGAATGGGTTGTAAAGTGACAAAAACTATTTTTCTGCCAGGTATTGTTTGAGAGTCTCTAAGTCACAAACCTGCCAAGAGGAGAGACGCCACAATGTAAATATTCAAGGTTAATTATTATTGGTCCCAAATAATCCCAGAAGTCATATGATTTATGCTGTGTTGGCATTTGTGGCACAGGTTGGACGTCACGTGTTAGTCATTTGTGGTTTGTTGCATCTACTTAATAAGTTATTTGCAGCTGCAAGACACAAGACACATGACATAAAATAAAACATTTGGAAGAGTTAATCCTCACTGGTCGAAGCTGAATATTTAGAAGAAATATGTTCAGTAACTCTGTAGTTGTTGAAATATTTCAGTGTTGATCGGCTGACTGATACTGCTGCCTTTTGAGTTTAAAGTCTCTTCATGAAAAGCTGTCTTCCTTTTCTTTTCCTCCTCTCTCTGCTGGAGTTGGCACTCTCTGCACATTCATTTTCACCTATTGATCACACACAGCCTGACGGCTGGTTCAACATCTGTAAAAGAGGAAGGACTCGGTCCTTTCTCCTGCAGTCGGAGGAAAAATGCGTTGACCGGCATGGCATAAACAAATCAATCATTGTATAAATGTTAAATGGTGTATATGAGGGGTGCATAATGTTCTCCAGCAGTGTGATCGATCCACATATGTGAGTTTATTTCAGGTATCACCAAAACAAAGTCTGTGCAGCTTTTCTGCACAATAAAAATGGTTTTCAGCACCAGAAAAAAATCCGAAGATCATACAAACTACAAATCAATACTTCCTGACATTCTGTAATTAATTGTCTTCCATACTTCAAACAAACTGTAATGTTTGTAGCTTTGTGATAGATAAAACCGTCACTCACACGTAATTTTTCATGCATTGAAAAGCTCTCAACAGAGCTCAGCGGTAATAAATCATTATGCACATAATTATGTATATCTGTTTTATACACGCATGTCAGGTTTTCAAAGAATCTCTAAAAGGCTAATCCTTGCACTTTGCCATCCATTTAGCAAGGTCTTAAATACAGCCTACCAATCTGTGCCTGGCTAAAAGATGTCTCAGAAGGCTACGTTCAGTCCATTAGCGCTCTCCCTGTTTAATAGGGATGGTTTTAAAGACTTGAAAGCTGTCTCGGTGAAGTGCAAACACTTTCACTGTTATTAAGCTGTATTCTTCAACACCTACCGCTGGGAAAGGCAAGCAAGGAGCAGTCAGCAGTGACCAGAGCAACAATAAAAGCTAAAGAGTGTTACAAAAGCAAAACAGAACAAATTCAATCAGGATTTCAGCTTTTCTTTCTACTTTTCTTTATGTATATTAATCTTCTCAGACATTTTTTAGGCTGCTAGCTTGCTGCCAGCTCTATGCTAATGTTAGCATGCTAACATATCATGTTGAAATGTTTATATTTTATGTATAATGGTAATTACACATCCACTGCTAATGCAAGCATGTCTGAAGGATTTGGTTGCACGGCAGAATAAAATATTTACCGGGACATCATAAATGAGAGACGCTGAGATTATTGTCCTCTTGTTCTGCATAAAATATGCAAATATACTGGTCTCACTTTTTACTTCTCTGTTCGTTAACTTCTAGATGGTGAAAAATGGATTGCCAGAAACAAAAATGCCCTCGCTTTGCAAAGGCGTGATGTTTTTGTTAGTGTGATGTTTTTGTTGCTGTCTCTCTGCGATGCCTCTTAGGGAAAACACTGGTTTGGGCCCACAAGGCTTGAAATGTCTAACCTTTTCTTTTTTGTTTGTATCCACAGCGATTTTTATGTAAGCTAAAGATGCATTTCCTATACTATCGTATTTGTATTCCTGTTTTTCCTGTCACTACAACGTCCTTATCAGCAGTCAATAGTTTCTGCTTCTCATACAAAAAGTAACTAAGTAGAAAAATTGACCTTAAATTTGGTTTCAGTGCCAAAAGTAGCTACAATTTTTTACATCTCATAGCCACAACCGTTTGTGAGATTTCATCTGGTGGACCAAGTTGTTGTATATAACATATTAAAATCTGATATTTTTGCTGTACATTGATGTTTCTGCTGAATCAATTCAAACCATTTTTTGCTTCTATTGCAGCTGCAACTCTACACACATGCAAAGATTGAATTTTTTGGCAAATTTTTTCCTTGCAAAATAGCTTAAGTTCAGACAGATTGGATAAAGAGCCTCTATGTGAACACAAGTTTTCAAGCCATCACAGACTTTACTGGATTTGAAACTGAACTGGGTAATTCTAACACATTTATACAGTTTAATTTAAGACCTTCCACTGAATCTCTGGCTGTAAAGAGTTATTATCCAGTTGAGAGGTGAACTTATGTGCCATCCTGAAATCTTTCTCAACTAAATCTCAACTATCACCTGTGTTGAAAAAAGTGTCTTTTTCAAAAAAGTGTCTTTTTTTCAAAAGTATTGAAAAAAAGATTCTTTAACCACCATCATTCATTATGGTGAAGTTGATTTAACAATAAATTCAAGTTGTCTAAACATTGTTTTTTAAGTTCATTAATCTTGAATTGGGTTAGCTTAATGCTGCAATTTAAACCACATAATTATTTCACAATAGTCAGGAAAGAAAAATGGCCCTCATCTGGTTAAAGAGCCACATTTCTCTGTTTTATTTTACTCACAATATCAAGTTGAAATTTTGCTTCAGAATAATTTAAATTCTTGTTGCATGAACAAAATTTGAGTTTTATTAAACATCACAATACATTCTGCTCAATCACATTTAGTGCGAACAGGACATTATCCTCAAGCTTTAAAACAAACATTTGCCCTAATAACCAAAGAATCAGATCAACAAAACTCACTTACATCTCAGAGTGCAAAAATATGCCGCTAAGCATTCTGGGAAATAGTTCCCACTCCTGTCTTTATCTTCTTTCAGTTTTTTTAATTACTAACCTAAACACTTTTGTTTATTCAACTCTTGGAGGTTTAACAAAATTAATAAAAAGTTAATACACTTACTGCTGTAGGTTTGTCTTTCACAAACACAGATTTAGGTTCAAAATCTAAAACTCGCCAAATTTATTTGACTTAAAGTGTAGAAGATAGTAGACACAACTAAATGCAGTTCAGATGTTTTACAGTGCAGGCAGTGAAAATATTTTAACCTTCAGGTTGGCTTGGCTAAATATCAATCTGTTGCACTTTGCATGCATAATAGAAACTTGTCCTTAACTTACTCCTGACTGCAAATATGACATTGAGAAAAATATACATTTTTTCCTTTGGAGTCCTCAACTCCACCAGGTCATCCAAATAATTTTATTCTTTGATTTACCTTAGAAAGCACAGTGTCATAAATTTAGCATTCTGTGCCTCTGTAATATTCAGCAGGTGGTTTTGAAGGCCACCTCATTGTGATCGCTCATGTTACCAGAACAAAGCTGGAAATAAATAAAAGCCTCAGAGCAAAACCACACACTCCTCCTCCGCCATTAGGGCCTGGATGAATAGCTGACTCACCATACTAATAACCAGGTGGAACCAAAAGCCGCTCTAAAGGGAGAATAAAATATGTGCACAGGATCGGGCGCCAGAGGCAGGATGTTTGTGTTTTCCTGTCTTAATAAAGACGAGACTATGCAATATTTTCAGTGTCAGAGTGTCAAAATAAAGAAGTTAAATTGTGAAAAGAGTTGATAAAAAACAAACTACGTGATTTAATGAAGTTGCAAAATAAAATTTTCTTTGGACATCATAGTGGCATAAAAAGAGATTTCCTAACAAGCTGCTTCCCTTCAACTTGCTGTGACCAATCAAATGACTGTTTTCACAAAGACTGTGTCTGATGAGAGGGACACACTCCACCTCACACAAACATGCCAAGATGGGAAGGCTCTGTGGCTTCATTTGTTGCTTCATGTTTGCTGACCTTGTTTAAGTTTCTCTATTTCCACAGAGGGGTAGTCAGGGTCAGACTGAAAGTGTCGTAAGAAGAGATTTTATTCAAATATGCATTTAGGTATGAGACTAATGGGCTGAAAGCCTGCAGTGACTCAATCTAATGCATTTTATGAAAACTGTGCAGCACTTTGAAGTGAGATCAAAGAAGATGGGAAGGTATTCTCACAAAAGTAATGTTTTAAACAGACAAAGAGAGCATATCTATGTCCTTTTCTATTGAAATGCTTTGCTTTGTGGAGAGCAAAATCAGATTATAACATTTTAACATAAAATGTTATATTTTAGATGCTGTGATGTTAAAGCTCTCCATAAGCTTCTCTAATAGACTTCTGTTAAAATGACAGGTTTTTATGTTGTAAAAAGAAACCAGGGGAATTTATTTCAATTTTTTTTACACCAAATATCATCTAAACAGTAAGTTAGAAAAAAACAAAATAGTGTTCAATTATGTTAATGCGTCATATATCTTTGTTTCATTTTCAGTTTTGTATTTGTTAAATGTCACTTTATATTTGGAAACTGATTTAAAATTAGGATTTTTAATAATTTCTTTATGCACACTAAGAAAACTACTGTTGGGTAGATGCGATGCAGTACATTAACCTTTGTTTAGTTGATAATTGAAATAATTATTCAGCAGAATATTTAGTAACTATAACAATTGATAATATTTCCACCTGTTTGTGTTTAAAAACCACAATTACTAGGAAGTAAACTCTAATTCACGGGAATGTACACTCTACTACTAGCCACTTCTGTCTCAATTTGCCTGAAATTTTAAGTTTTAAATTAAATACTTTGTATCCAGAAGTAGATAAAATCTTGGAAAAATAGTAAGAAATTCCAAAAGCCAAAACTATTTGCAGAATTTATTGTTCAGACATCATCCTCGTCACAAGCGCATAAGCAATGCCTGCTTGTTTTTACCAGCAGGAAGAGCCAGAGAACAGCCATTCGTCAAAGTGATCAAGGTTTATCGTGGCATTAATCGCGTCGAAGATGAATGTGCCGCACAGAGAAAACAATCAGCAACAATCAATTACTGGTAAATGCGCAGCCGGAAACAAAACCTATTCAGTTCAGTCAAAGAGTTTATTCATCAATTCAAGACTCCCTTGTTGCATTGTAATTAAACTTTCTGTTGTGTTTAATGCCAACCATATTAATGTGACAACGGGCTGATGCGGCGCCGTGTTGCAAATAGATCCATGCCCCTTAAACGTTTCCACATTTTCACAAACTTCTAGGCAGTTCAGTGAGATTTTAAGCTTTAATTGCAACATTAAAAGAAGATACATTTTTATACAAATGTAAATCTTAACCAGTTAACTGGCAGCGAAAAAAGCAAAGTATTCAAACAAACTAGATTTGACCCATGGATGGGATACCGCCAGTTAAGGGGTTAATTTGGCAAATATTTGTATTTAGTCCTCTGAGTCAAAGGATGGCAGAGTCTCCTAATACTGAAAGTCTTTTCTTGTATTTATTTACCAGATTTGCTCATGGAGACTGAAATCTTTGTCTGTTCTTCTTTGAAAAGTATTTAAAAATCCATCAGATTGGGTGGAGAGTTTCTGAACATTACATGTGACGTTTTCCAGCAAAGTTTTAACAGGATTTAGGTCTGGATTTTGGGACATAGATCTGTTTTGACTGAAATTATTTCATTGTAGCTCTGCCTTCATGCTTCATGCTGCAAGATGCTGAATCGCTGCCTCAGTCTCCGTAGCAACAGGTTTTCTTCAAGCCTTATCCTCTTTTTAGCTCCATCTATCATCTTACTACCTCCAAACTGCTTCCCTGTGCCTGCTGAACAAATGTATCCCCTCAGGATGACACATCTTCCACCATGTTTTATAGTGGGGACTGGTATTGTTTCACAGGACTGCAGGCAGGTGAGCAGTAAACATGATTTTTTGTCTTGTGTGTCTCTAAATAGAATAAAGGCATTTGGGTTTTGTGTATTTTATATGAACATATGAATAAATAGGGCTAAATACATACTTTCCAGATTTGCATTTACAAAGACATGTTTCTGAATGAAATGCAAAACAGAACCACTGGTTCTAAGATTTGGAAAATCAGGAAAACAGAAACCGAAGTTTGTAACTCCAGTCATGCAGCTTTTAGATGCATCACACCTGAATCACAAAACGGATTTACCTGCTTTGCAAAAGTCTGGTTGGAGTGGAGATGCATCTAAAAGTTGCAGAACAGTGCAGACCGAGACAGTGCAAGTCTGGCAGTCACAAATGTATGTAAAAAAAACTCTATTAAGAGAAGAAAGTTAATTAGTTGGGGGTAGTTGAGGTGATTTATTTGTGGTCTTTGCAGAAAGGATTCTTAGCCGCTTTAAGGAATTTGTTGTTTATTTGATTGTGGGGAAAGGAATCTACAAAACCCAAAAGCAAATAAACGGTTTTCCTCTTTTTTTTTTTTTTGAAGGTCACAGTCGGAATAATAAATGAGAATTGATCATGTAAATCCACAGGTTCAGCGCATTGACTTGGGCATCTCATGTTTGCTGCTGCACAGGGTGAAGGGCAGCGCTACGTTATTTATCACCTAATCGTTGTGAACAGCCGGCCAACCTGATGCTTATTGACAGCCGAGCAGTAATGAGAAATCTAAAAGCAGCTGCTGGCCTAACTTCTTCATCACTTGTAGAAAATTGCAGCATGTCAAATTGTTACTGTTCAAGAAATCCAACATCAGTCTCTTCTTTGTAAATTAATAACATAAAGCATCCCAGATATAGAATTTTCTTTCTTTATGTGGAATTAAACCAACCAGCCCCTGTACAATAAAAGTAATTCTTGTCCCCAGGCTCTTCCTTCCTCCCTGGCTTGCATTGTTCTCCCGCACGTCTCCTGAACTATGATGTTCTTTTCCCTGGCGACTCTGCTGTTTCTCCTGCTCCACTTCCCCACCCACTCCTGCCTCATTTGATGAATATTTCACAGGCCAGTAGAGACAGAGCCTCCTCCTCTCTCACCCTTTTCCCAGAAGACTGTCCAGCTCTCGGTACCCATCACCTTCGGAGGTGATAGAATCATAGTGCTGAGTAAGGGGGCATCCCTGGAGACTGCAGGAAACCAAAAAGCACATTAAGAAAAAACAGAGAAAAATGTGGAAGTATGTGTACACTAAAGTTGTATCTGGCTCTTAGAGATGGCCTGATCTGAAAGTCAGAACTGTGCTGACCTTTGCTTTATTGCAGCCTGGCAGAGTGAATATAAAATTAGCCCTGCACTGCAAAACAAGAAAACAACGCAAAGTCTATTAGAACCTTAATAATCGCTATGAGACGACAACAGTGCGTTCCAGTCATTCGCATAAGGAAGAGTATAATATAAAATGTAATTTGTGCAACAAGGAAAGTGTTGTAATAACATAAATAATAAATAATGAATAGACGTATAGCTCATATGGCTGCTAGTTACAGCCTTCGGTGCATCAAAGTTTGTTAAAGTAAGATAATTACAGTACAATCAATGGCCTCTTGAAGGTACAACTGTCTGTTTTGAAGGGAGGTAGATATATTTTAACACCATATAGTGCTTTAATAAGCTTTAATATATTTATGATTTTTGTAACTCTGGTAGCTTTCACAACTGAAAACCACCCAAAAAAAGGTGGAGTGATACCGGAAACATGTTCGTGTTGGGGTATTTAAACTAGATTTAAATAGTATTCTGATTCAAAGTGTGGAAGCAAAATTAGTAGATTTTAATTATAAAATCTAAACCAATAAAAACTTATGCTTCTGCACCAGTGATTTGTACGACAGAGAAAGACCGTTTTCAAGCAATTTGTTCTCTAAATGATCATCAAAGGAAAGTAAACCAATAGAGTAGTTAACTGAGCACAGACAGGTTTTCCATATTCAGTCACACAGTTCCTGCAGTTTCTTTTCACTGAGATGCAAAACACAAAAATGTTGGAGAAACTGGAGCTTTCTGGCAGCTCAAACAGTCAAGAAAAAAAGGGCTTTTGCAGCAATTTTTTATGTAAAAGCCATTTTGTAGTGGTGTTTTTGTAAGTCTATCAAATTGTCTACATGTGTACAGTCACTACATATCTAACAAATCAATGGAGAAAAAAATTAGATAAAGATCTGAATAATTCTAATCAGAAATCCAAATGAAAATATTTGAAATTCAAATAACTTTGCACATCTAAAACTGCTACGACTAAGATAAGAAATATTGTCAATTAAAACAGATCTCCAACTTATAAACTCATAGAAATCTGCAGTGAGCATCTAAAACTGAAATTATTATTTATTTCTATATTTACATAATATCTTATACTTGAAATATTTGACCTGGTTTTTAATTGGAAAACTGTGATGAGCATTTCTTCTACTGAAAGCCTGACACATCAAGCTAAAAATAGCACCAATGTTTCTTTACAGTAGAAATAAAAGATCGGATATGAATCAGTGAATAAATAAGGAGACGCAGAAAAACAGGACATTTGTAACAGGACCACATAATGACTGATTGAGTAGAGCCTGCAGGCTTTTGCCAGTCTCTGAGGACAACTAATGGATGTTTTAAAAGCAATCATGGTAGATGGAGAGCAGCAACACGACCCAAACAGCTGTGAGGAAATTTACTCTACTGGTAATTGAAACAAAAAAAAAGAGAATCTTTTGCTGATGGACAGGGTGTCAAAAATTGTTATTTTAAAACATCTCCAGAGAGCAGTCGATGAGCTGAGTGTTAAATATAATCTTGGGAATACTGACGAGAGATGTTAGCGCGCTCGCATTCCCCCTGAGAAGCTGAAAATCTTTTAGTTTGAAGTCAAATTTTCACTTTTTACTTGTTTAACATGGACTGTCAAGCAGAATCAAGTGAACAGAAGCCAAGCAGTGCAAGTAAAGTATGATATATGTTTGCTAAATTAAACATCCACGGCCCACAGCAGTTAATTGTGACATGGAAATACTCTTGGACAGGAACTCCCCAGTCCAATCCCAGTCAGTGAATCTCGATGAGCCGATCCATATGGGATGCTAAAACCTCCTCTGCCTGCCTCCTGCCTGCACGTCTCAATCATCACTACAATCGCCTACAAATCTCCTGTCAGCCTGCGCGAGCCAGCCATGCGACACACATCCCACGCTCACACTCGGCAGTGTGAGAAATGGCAGGGAAGCAGGAAGACGGTCGCTCCTCTCTGAGCTGCTTCCCCAAGTTTCCCTCCTGACTGCACAGAAACAGACCAACCAAGATTCTAAGGCGGCTTGCTTGCAACTTTTATTTATCTACATATGTAGAAACAATAAGATCCTTGAAACGGTGAACCAGAATAAAAGTAAAATTCTGGAATGTAATTTGGTGCAATTATCGACAATTACTCCAACATTACAAAGAGCTTAAAGGGGGCGTATTATGTAAAAAGGATAGGTATATGGGCTAATAAAATGTTTTATTAGATTTTTTTTTTTTTTTGCACAAACTTATTCTTATATAATGAGATTTTAGTCTGCTGGCCATCCCCCCCAACTCATTGTTTGGGGGTGTCGTTTCATCGTTTCATCACTCACATGTGAAATTGACTTATAAATATGTGCAATTATGCAACTGAACATCTTTGAAAAGCATTAGTAGAGCATCCAGTACAACCAACAACGATGCAGCAAGTGATTTCTGGATGGTAAGTCAGCAACAAAACACTTGTCTTTTCCAGCAGCCATTGTACAGCATGTACAGTGGTAAAACCAGCTGAACAAACATGCTGGAACTCAGCAGCGTGGGTTGCTAGGTAACTAGCTGGGATTCCCAGTGGTTGCTAGGTGATGGGGCAGCGACTTCTGATTTGTGATGTTACATCAGGTTTTTGAAACAGGTCGTTTTCCAGAACAGTAATTTATTGCAAAAAACTGGCAGAGTGAATTATTTAAATGCTTAAATAAATTATTCTGAAAGAAGCAGTGGAAACCTGAATGAAAGTACCAAAACGTACAAAATGTTTGTAGCATAATACGCCCCCTTTAAGCTCTTTGTAATGTTGGAGTAATTGTCGATAATTGCACCAAATTACATTTCAGAATTAAACGCAACTCTCAAAAAAGCTTTTTTTTTTTTTTTTAATATAATTGAGCATTTTGCTTAAACGGCTACATTATAATGTCAGTTAATAACCTGAATTTACTCTTCAGGCCAAATTGTATCTTTGGGTTGAAGAGAATCAGTGTAAAATTTGTGAGATCCGCACAGTTACACCTCCAGGGTTTTTCATATCGCAGGCACACAGTCCACTCTGCTAATATCCTCGGCCCACTCAGAGCTCCTCTGAAGAAACACTGAAAGAAAAATATTCTGTGAAGTTTGAAATTATGGTAATTAGATGAATATTAAAGTTCAGCTTTTTAACTTGTCTATGTTTCCAAGAATTTTATTTTCTCAGACTGAATTTTTGGCATTAAACAAATGTATCTTGAATCACATTCTGCAGACATTTTAGATTTTAGATGTCTTTTGATATTTTGTTCAAACTTCTTGTTATAGGCTATTTGACATTTTTCAGGATGTTTTCCTTTTTCAATCACATGTGCAGTAATTTGTCATGTAGCTCAAGCAGCTAAAAAGCTCTTAACATTAAATAAAATCGTCACATTTTCTGGGAATATAGATTACAGATTCTATATTTAATTTATTACAAGTTGACAAGTGCCAGGTATTCATTGCTTATTTATTTTCCTGCAGATATTCTATGCTTAAAGTGTACTTACAGAGTCTTATTACATCAGTTTAATGGAAAATCCCACCTAAGCAATGTGTTGCTTAGTACATTTAATAAGCAATAGAAAAAAATGTTATAAAGAAATAATATTTTTTACAAAATCACAGGTTTTTTCTGAGGCAGATACAGTTTTTCTCAATATGGACTTCTTTTACTCACTAGATAAATGTAGCCTACAATAAATGTGAAACGCATTGTGAAGATTTATGGTGTCCAAACGTTTGGCCGTTTGGGTCAAATTTGCAAAGTTCAAAGTACTAATGTACCACAATGAAAATAAAAAAACTTAAAAGAGTTGCAAATGACTGCATTTTTCTCTTGGTATTTCAGACTCTCTTATTATCATTCTCTTATTATTACATAATAATCAACTTGTTCTGTTTACATTAAGGAGAAGTATAAATGATTTTGTGAAATCTGCAGTCTGCAGCTTTAGTATAGAAGCTGCAAACTGCAACCAACTGTGAGCATCTCTTACAAACTTGTGATTAAAACTAAACACAGCTGGCTGTAAAATATGCTCTCAGTTTGTGCCTCCTGGGCTTCTGTACAAACATACGGAGAGAAGGAGGAAGAAATTGTTGGTTATAAACTGAAGGGAATACAATGATGCCCATTTTCTTGCAGCTCTATACTTATGAGTTTATTATCTTACTAGTTGGTTCCTTCATGAATGTAAGTCACCATTTTTTTCTGTGGAAAATGCATTTGTGTCTTTTGGTTTTAAATTAATTGAGAACAGTCTGGGAAAAAGACATACAATCACATTTAAATAATTAGAATAAGCGTCAAGATGAGGCTCAACTGTCAGATTAAAATGTGTAAATTCAGAACAATTAGAAAATAACCCATCTGCGTGTCAGTTTATGAATATTGTGGATATATTATCACTACTATTATTATTGGTGTTTTTGTAGCTGCTGCTAGTTTTGGTTTGTTTATTTTCTTGGTTTTTGTCAATTCGAACAAAATTTTGATTGTTTTTAACTAAATCTAATTAAATCTGAATCAGTAATTAAACTTAAATATATACAAATTTGATGGGTTAATTTATTCAATTAGTATGTATAGTTTATTGGATTCATGTCATGCATGTAAGGTTATGTAGGCAATGTGAAGATAAATGGATAAGAAGTGGGAATATAGATACATTTACACTTCCACCCACTCCTTTGAATATGTAAAGCAAAGGTTTTGATATTTTTCTACAGGTTGTAAGTATTCTTGTACATATTCAAAAAGTAATACAGATTTTTTAAATTTTTAACTGTGATTTCCAAAACAGTTTTTGAATGTTTTCTGGCATTTGTTGCTTTTTTACTATGCCAATAAATTTTAATAATTTAGATTGTACAAATAGTGTGTTCGTATTATCTCGATATCCCACCTTATGAATTATTCTTATTGCTCTTTTTTGTAGTATTATTAATGCCTGCAGTGTAGTTTTGCCCCAGATCTCTGCACAGACTCTTAAATAAGTTGCAAAGCTTTTTGTTTTGTGACAGACTACATTTTTTAACAGAGATATTTTTTGAGTCTTTACCTGGAGCTTTCTGAATTTTGCATCAATAATGATAACTAAAAATGTATCTTCATCAAATCTTTCAATGTTCAGCCGTGCATCTGTTTTCCTCTATGTGATCGACACTTCCCAATAATTCCCAACTAATTATTTCTGTTTTACTCAGGTTTAAGGAAATCTTGTTTTCTTTAATGAGTTGCATCCTTTAATAGCTGTTTCACATAATCTCCAACATAAAAAATATTTGTATCATCAGCAAATAGTACACTTTTTATTATCTCAGGTCCAAGTGGGCATTTATATAAATTATAAACAATTTGGGACTCGGTACCAAGCCTTGAGGAACTCCACAAATAATGTCCAAAATATTTAAAACAAACATCTCCCAACTTCACAGTAACTATGAAACCTCCTTGTCCCATTTTGTCACTTTTTGTATTAATAAATTAGGATTTATTGTGTTAAATGTCTTTTTGCTACACCAACCAGCTATTGAACATAATTTTTTATGAGCTCAGATTTCTGAATAAAACATGTTTTTATTGGTCTGATGTAATGTTCTAATCTCAAATGTTGCCTTCATTCGCTGTAAACAGAAAACCATCATAATTAACATCAATAACAGATAAAAAAACATCCCTCTGCAATTATTCTGTCATGTGTTTCACTTAGTGAAGTAAGTTATTGAAATAAATGAACTTTTCAGCAACGCTCTAATTTACTGAATATGAATGAATCCTCCTGAAGGCTATTAGATGTTTCGTTTAAAAGCTTTGTACATTTTTTTCAGTTCATGATGAATAATAGAGAAAAATTATATTTCTGAAAACAATCAAAAGACGTTTAATAATTTGGGTTGAGGTGTGTGTATGTTTGTATTATAGTGTTAAGATTTTCCATGGATTTTTTTCTTCCTGTTTTGTCATTTATATAGCTTTCCTTGAGGGAAATTAAAACACAAGATATTTATTATATTATATTTCAGCATTACTGCATCATTTCCCCATTGAAATATTTGACTTTAAGCTTACATAAAAGAATAAAATCAACCACTTCCAGGAGCAAAATTGCAGAGCGAACCCCCTGACTGAACAAATGTAGTTTTTGTGACGGTTGATCTCAGCATCACTCCTTCTTGACTCATAGGAGCGCCGGTTGCTTTGGTGCTCCTGCCTGTTTATTGCTGTACTGTCAGAGCAAACTCTGCTCTGTGAGAGGCAGCAGCTCACAATTGGTCTCAAAGAGCTGTGACTGAGCAGAGCCTGGTAATGATGGGTTATTTCTGTCGAGTTTAAAATAGACCACATAGCCAGATGATTGCATGTCCGCCTGAGACGAGGACGGAGTGCTACCTCTGTGTGAAACGTGACTCTCTGCAATGGATGCTTGTTATACACTCCCAGCCTGACGTCTGGAGATCCACTTACCACAGGATTTAATGATGGACTTCAATTTATAATATCTTCAGTTGGAATTAGGGTTGGAATTAGTTGGAATTAGAGTTGGGATTAGGTTTGGAATTAGTTGGAATTAGGGTTGGAATTAGGGTTGGGATTAGGGTTGGAATTAGTTGGAATTAGGGTTGGGATTAGGGTTGGGATTAGGGTTGGAATTAAGTTTGAAATTGGTTGGAATTAGGGTTGGAATTAGGATTGGGATTAGGGTTGGAATTAAATTTGGAATTAGTTGGAATTGAGGTTGGAATTAGGGTTGGGATTAAGTTGGGAATTAGTTGGAATTAGGGTTGGAATTAGCTGGCATTAAGTTTGGAATTAGTTGGAATTAAGATTGGAATTAGTTGGAATTGAGGTTGGAAGTAGTTGGAATTAGAGTTGGGATTAGGTTTGGAATTAGTTGAAATTAGATTTGAAAGGAGGGTTGGACGCTGACCAAGAAAGATGAACCTGCTGCTAAAGTGACAGGATTGTTGTTGCCCACATGGATATATTTAACCTTCTGATTGCAAAGATTCTCCTCTCACATCACAATCAGCAGAAAGATGTTGGATGAGACATTTAGATCTAAAAACACTCGATCGTCCACGATATTGATGGCAAATTGATGGTGAAGGTCTGTTTCGCTTTAACTGGTGTTGCACACAACATGGAGGACAAACTACATTATTCAATTTCATATTAAATCAGCAGCCAGTTGGTTCAAACATGGACATATTTAGCTGTACCAACAGAACAATGACCCCAAACAGGAATTAGAATTGGTTTTGGAACAGATAAATCAGACTCACATTAAGCTTTAGAAATACCCCAGCCATATTTAATATTTGTGTACCATGATAAAATATTAAGGGATCAACAAACATTTCTGAAAAAACAAGGGGTGTAATTATCCCAGAAACTGGTGTATCTACAACCTGCAGAAGGACACTTAACCAAAAATGAGTGTGTTTATATTAAATTAAATCTATAAAATAACCAAAACTAAATTATTGTTTTAAAAATCAACACAGAATATGAGTTATTAAAACATTTGTGCTGAACTGGATGATTTGTATTGACAGTTTTTGTCTGCTGTGTCCAAAGGTTTTTGAAAACTTGCAAATATCATCTTGTTCATGCATGTTCAGCCGTATTTTGCATGTAATGATGAGCCCTGATCATATTTTGGCAGCATGGGAAAGCTCCCACATTGTTTTCCACCTGAAATAAACCCACTAATGGCCCCGAGGAGACGTTTAAATTGCAAGTTTCCATTTGCATACGCAACTTTTTTCCTGCGTGACTTAAATTTCCCTGTGTCTTTTGTTGCCTCACATTTTCACCACATTTAGTGTCAGACTGTTTTTAAAAACAATTTAAACTGCATAAAATAATTCAAATCCATGCCCATTAATGTCATGGTTGAGCAGCATCAATGCCACTTTGAAGCGAATGTTGGGCAGACGAGAAAAAAGTCTCCACATTCTCTGCGTCACGGATCCAAACCAACCTCTAAAATAAAACCATATAAAGAGTTAAACAAAAGAATAATGACTCCAGGTAAACATGGTCATTTGTTGCTGTGGAAACAAATACATACCTAGTAAAAGTATCATGGCTGGTGTAATTATTCACACCAATTGAAACGTCTTACATTTGGTCACTTTTGGACCAAATGTAAGTGTTTAGTTTTAAACACTGGTCTATCAAACAAATTTGATAGACCAGGAGATAATAGAAATGTTTTAAAGAAAATTCTGAAGTGTGGCATGCCTTTGAAACTAGACCCCCTGAGTAGCTCCTCCACCTATTTTTCAACAAGTATTTAGCTCCTCCTACCTTCCTATTAACTCTATTCATGTCCTTACTTTAGTAAATCCCTTTAGCATGTTTTTCAACATAGAACATGTGTGTTTTGAATGCTGTGCAAATTAGCTTTCTGCCATACCTACTGATTGTTGTGGCCAAAATAGAGCACTGTTTTCCATGTTCTCTTTTTCAGGACTTCTTGTGACTTTCTTTCAACAATGGCTTTCTTCTTGTCATGACTAATAACTGGCCCACTGGGAGATTCTCCCATCTTATCTGAGCCGTGGATCTCTAAAGTGCCTTGAGAGCGACTATATATCTTCTGGTTATACCCTGGTTTTCTATTCCTGTAGCTGGGCTTGTTGTGTTTTATTCTGCTTCTGTTATTTGAAGATAAATTGAGATATTCAAAATGTTATGAGCTAATCCTGCTTTAAACTTCTCCTCAGCTTATCTGTCTTCTTTAGTTGTCATTGTGCTTTTTTGTCTACAGAAGAACTGTATCTACACTGAGATTAAATTACACAAGCTATTGTAATGGATTTCTTTAGAGATATCTGTTAAAAGCAGATTGAACATCACACTTTCCAGTTTTTTTATTTGGAAACCATTTGGAAACCATGTATTATTTTTTGACCACTTCACAATCACACACGTCTTTCTCTTAGTCTATCAGAGAAAATCCTGGCAAAATACCTTAAAGTCTGCAGTTGCAATGTGACAGAATGTGGAAAGGTTTATTCGGTCTGAATGCATCTCTAATCTTGTGCAGAAAACCTCTCATAGCAGTATAGCTGCACTCTCGTAGACCTATTTTAGGAAAAACGTGATGATTCAACATCTGAGTGGCTGTAATAAGAAGTAGATGACCTCCGGTGGGGGGGATGGGCTGCAACCAGCTCACAGAGTAGAGTCGCACCGAACTGGGAGCCAGACAGAGCAGCGTCCTGAGCTCTTGTTTACCAAAGAAACTAATCACTTGGGACTGCAACCCCAGCAGAGGAGGAGGAAGCCATCACCCTCATTAATAAGAAAACATCAACAGACAGATAGAGAAGCACTGCTGGAGCATTTTTCTTTCTGCGCTGGAGAAGAGAAGAGCACCTTTCCGCTCCAGAGCAGCTGACAAACCCTCCTTTCATCAAACATCTTTCACGTTTTGCTTTTCCCAAAATACCACCCAGCTGAAGGTGGGACGAACCGCAATTAATGAACGCAGGCGGTACTTAGGGGACTCCTAACAGTATTTTTTTTTCTCCGTTTGGTGCAGTTTAGAGGGCGGGAAAGCTGTCAGGAGGGAGAACGGGCCCTGCAGCTGTAACCCCCGGAGTGAATCTCCTCCGTGTGACAAATTTCACACTCTGCTGAGAGAAATCCGCTGAGACTTTAGATATCTCAGCTTGTCACATTCTTTCGCTGAATACTAAAAGATAAATCCGTTTTGCAGATAATGCATGTAAGCAACTCTAGCACAATTCCCGTAAAAAAATTAAAAAAAAGTGCTGCACACACCTGTCCAATTCCACAGCAGCATTGGAAGTTCAGGCTGCGGGGAAAGATAACAGACAGCATGCCACGTTCGACCTATCAAAGGAAATACCCAGTGTGGAGCCTGAAACAGATGTTGCACCATGTTAGGATAATCCATCAGCCACTGGCTGTTTTATTATTTATTGAAAGCCTTTAAATATGTCATCTGTGTGGCTTTGAAACACTTGCAATGATCACCATTGTCTGTGTGTTTATATTTTTTGTTTTGGACATACAGTTTTTGCTTGATGACTCTATACAGCACAGGTGTCAAACTCAAGGCCCGGGGGCCGTATCGGGCCCACCGTAGCTTCTTATGTGGCCCTCTACACTCCAAACTGCATCAATAAGCTCTGCCAGTTTTTCAAAAATGTGCAAAAATCAACAAATCTCCACATATATTTATTCTTTTTTTCAGACTTTACTGCAAATGTTCTCAAATTTTGAGGTTAAGTGACTGCAGCCTTACTGGATGTCAGGTTATAGTCTGTGATTGATAAGTTGAGTGATAAAAAGTTACATTTAATGTCATACATTAGCACAAATAATCAACATTTCTAAATTGGTGCCAGAAAATCTGTAATTGTGATGGCAAAAAACACTAAAGCAATCATAAAATCCTGAAGGAACAGCCATTTATTGATATTTTAACAGTTTAATTGATTTTATCAATACATTCTGGCACAACCGGCCCTTTAAGAACATTCACATTTTTGAAGTGGACCAAAATGAAAATGAGTTTGACAGCCCTGCTTTATAGTAAGAGGAAACAGCTTTCCTTATGGCAATGGTCATGTGAAAAGCTCATTTTGCTGCGCATCTGGATGAGTCAATGATTGAGCATCCACTCCTGTCCATGTTTCATCATGTGTGGAAAAAGTTTTCACTGAGTTTCACCAAAGTCACTAAACCGTAGAATTGGCTTTCTAATAGTAGAAATTTTCTTTCTCACTTGCTCCTGAAATTTCTGGATGAAAGCTTGACCTTTTAGCCTACTTCATGTTGTCAGACAGGTTCTTGACTCTTAATGTCTGCTAATCAGACCTGTGAATATCTAGGAAAAAAATTAACTCTACTTTCTGAAAACCTTATACACTTAAAGTTATAAGTTTCTCTGATTTTACTTTTGTAGGTATATGTTTGAGTAAAATTAACATTCTTATTTTAGTTTGTGAACTACTGAAAACATGTCTCTGAAATTCGAGGTGAAAATTTTGCATTTATTTGCAGAAAATGAGAAATTGTCAAAATAACAAAAAGGACACAGTGCTTTCAGACCTCAAATAATGCAAAGAAAAGACGTCCATATTCATTTAGAAACAACAATACTAATGTTTTAACTCAGGAAATGTTCACAGATCAATATTTGGTGGAATAACCATGAGGGTTTAGTGCAATGGTCTCTTAACTTATTCCAGAGTTGTATAATCACAGTTAATTTAATAGAAGATCACAGATACAAGCTGCTGAAATTAGATTTATTTTTCTCCAAATTTAATCTGTTATATTCTACTGGTAAAACTTTGAATTATCACAAGGCTTGAAATACTTTAACTCCAGAGTTTTGTTTCCAAAATGTTTCAACCACCTGAACGGCTTTAACCGTTCATAAAAAGAGAAAAAGAAAATATTTCACTATGAGACTTTATGGAAAAGGAGCTAATATTGGGTTTTTTTGTTGTTGTGCACAGTGTTTTAAAGAATCGATTCCTTTTCGTTCGCCTCCCTTTATCCACGTTTCTCTGTATGCTTAAAGCAGCGGGAGGAAAGGAGTAGCTGTGTTTACTGCGACGGCAGACTCGGCTTCCCTGCTGCGCGCTGTCAGAGACAAAAGGACAGCAGGCGACCACAGAAACATCACACAAAACATCGGCAGCTCACACGCTTCTGGAATCACATGAAAATCAGATTTCCGTTTTCCCTTTCACTGAGATTTTATTTATTTTGATGATTTATTATATATTTGCTGTCAGATGAAGGAAAAATGTTGGAGAAATATTAGAAATATAAGTTCCTCTTAAACTAAAAAATATTTTTGATGCTTTTAGTTTAGATATCTGCAACAGAATATTTTATGTTGAGTCACAACATAGAATATTCTATAAATGAATATTTATATTCTATAAATGCATTTAATTAAATAAACCATAAAGTTGCAGACATCTTGTCAAACAGTTGATGTGTTTTTGTGAGTTGCAGGTATATTTTAGCTGCAGATCTTAGATCTTTAGGCAGTATTTATACTTTCCCGCCTGCTGCAGAGTTCCCAGCATTTTACACTGTTTCAGTATTTGAGCACATTTCATGCTGTCAAGCTACAAAAGAACACCTAAATATTCAGCTGTAGTTTGTTTTTGTTATGAATCTTGAGGCAAGCTGTTAATAGAGTAATTGTTTAGCACTGTTTTTGTCTGTAAGGTGAGGATGAGGTTCTCATATTATAGAAATAATTTCCTTGTTTATCCTAAGATTGTTCGCTGAACTGCACTGCCGGTTTTTGGATTTTAGGTTACACTTTGATTGATGTTTTCAAGCATTTATTTCTGTTGATTGTATGTTCAGCTTACAAAAATGAAAATATGACATTTAAAGTTACAATATTGCATTTTAGTAGTCAAAAGAAAAACATGTTTGATGCAGATATATTGGTTTCATGAAAACTGTATTTAATACCAACATAAAAGTCATTTTTCAAAGGTGATTTTAAGAAACGAGCCACATCAGAACACATATACTACGAAATTAAATTTAAAAAAATGCTCATGCTACTTATTTCATTAGTTCGCACACCAAATATTTCTTACTATGCATTAATATACATAGTGGAAACCATGTTGGCACAACAGCTAACTTCTACAGTCTTCCTTATTTCTGCTTTTGGGGTTAATGTTAATCACCGCAAAGCAAAATGAAAGTTGCTCCTGGATTGCTTTCCAAGCTGCTTATTCTTCTGAATATTTTAAAGATGCAAATTTTCTGAGCATAAGAAAACTAGCTTGGGAAGCTGAAACACAGAGGCACAATGTTCCTTCACTCGTCATTGGCTGGTGTTTACAAAGCAACCAATCAAGGAGCGCTATTCATTTTCCCTGCTGCTGATTGGCTGTAGCCTCAAAAGTGGAGATACAAAAGATTGTAGATTACATTTTATCCAGTAGTGATTAAATGCTTTCCATTTTAATGCATATTAAGTTATATTTAGTGTTTGAGCTATTAAAAGAGGCAGATATAAACTTTTCTAGAGAAATGATTTTGGCTAGCTATTGTATATCATATAGAGAAAAGTTTAAAGACATTAAAGATGCATTTTCCTTGTACTTCAAAACCAAAAGTCTACATTTTAAGTAAGAAAAAATAATATATCACTCAAATTATTTGCTGTCTTGATGTCATTAAAGCAGTTTCACAGTAGAGTCTCTCTGCTAACAAGTTTTTTTAGGGTTTCAATGCATTGAGTTGTAAGAAATGTGATTTTATCACCATTTTTCACTAATAAAATTTATCTCCACCACAATTAGCAAATCCCACCAGTTTGTCTGACTTGCATCGAGAGCTCAGTCAATGTTGATGTGCGTCTTTATTAGGCTTTTAAGGTTTTAACAGAATCTCCAGTCCAAAATCCCAAGTTATCCCTGTAAGGTATAAAGTCCTCCACTATTGCTCACCTTTGCTTGCAGCTGTTTCTATGTGGCAGTGATAGCAAAATGAGCAGACTCCGTGTTTACCTACTGGAACTGGCAAATTGAATTACCACACAAACAGCGGGGTAATGAGCAAGAAATAAAATTTTGATGTGGCCTTGAGGCAGGAAGTGTTTGTTGAGATGTTTTTATAGCAGCTCTGTTTGGGACTAAGGTCAACTACTGAACAAAAGCTGCACACACAAGTTTGGTGGGCAAATAAAAATGGTACATTTAACCTCGGAAGAGCCGGGAGTTCTGCACAAACACGTTTCAAAACGGAATTATTTAATATCTTTATTCTCGTAAAGTGCATCAATTTGTGTGTGTTTTATAATCTCTCTGTGTGGAAGAAACATTGTTATTTGACAGTAAGTCACAAAAATGAGGCACTTGGCAACAGTAAAGCTATGAGGGAAGTCTTAAAATAAAACTTGTAGATAACTTTTCTCCATTACTGAGTTTTTCTCTCAGTCAACACACAAGGATTTTCTCTTCTAAAGTTCCTCATTTTAATCGATTCAGAATAAAAACTTATCAACTATGGTGTAGAGAGATCTTCTGTTTGTTTTATTAACTGGAATGTGTGTTTTTTCTTTTTGGAGGAGACTCACTGTGTTGAATATTCTTTATTTTTCCGCTGTCATCTTCATTTTCTGTGTTTTTTTTTTAATTGAGCCTAATTTTGTGTCCACTGAATAATAAAAATAAAGATGTTTTATTATTCTTCACAGTTAAGTGATGCCAGAATTTGTGAATTATTTCTAAAAAAGTATATATAACAGAGATGTTTTCCACTGACTTTATTGCATCGTGACATGTTTTCTTCTAACTTGTCGGCTATGCATTCATTATCTTGATTATTTGTTGCATCATTACTGTCACATCATAGCTGTCAGAGGAAATGATGAAATAAATAAGTTGTATAACTGAAGTATTTGCTAATCTTTGGCCTACATAATAAATAAACTGCATTTTGTTTCATTCTGTGTAATAACTGGGTGTAGCTGCTTAGATTTATAAAAGAAATGAACGAAGCACGCGTATGCCAATGCGAACCACCATTTATTACAACAAATTGGTGAAAAACTCGACTACGATTTTTGCTCAGCCAAATTGTGACCTTTATCAATCATCTGCTTTTGTTTGAACTACAGTATCACAATAAAGATGAGAAGCTGCTTTATTCTTAACATTTTTATAACAAACTCAAAGCTGCAGGGAAGGAACAGCGCTTCTTTTCTTCTGAAAACGGGGTATATTGATGGTTGAAATTCCTCTCTTGCTGGCGAACTGGGGGACCTCTGGGTCAGAACGACCTTCTGTTCTGCCTTTGAAGCAGCGTTGACACGAAACCACAAGCAAAGATTTGAAACAGAGTAAGAAAGCCGTTTCCAACTGCACAGACAAAATAAACTGACACAAAATAAAATAAATCTTTCCACATTTGTTACGTTGAAAGGAGTTTTGGGGGAATCTGAAATAAAGAAATGTATAACTGAGCTAGATTTCAAACTTTTTTTAAAGACATCGATATGCCTATCGACTCTTTTTTACTCATGTACCCTTAAATAAGATAAAAAATAAAATCAACTGTGTTCAAACAGGGAAAACGTAGAGATGTTTAATCCATTGTTCAAAAATGCAAAGAGAAAATGTGTGACTGTGCATTTACCAAAGCCAAGAGGTTCTTAGTAACTCTAGAGGAGCTTCAGAGATTCACAGCTCAGGTGGTTGAATCTGACAAAAGGGCAACAATCAGTTTCCACAAATCTGGTATTTTTGAAAGAGTAGCAAGATGAAATTTCTTCCTGAGGGAAAGCTACAGGAAGTCCCTCTTGATTGATTGTTTCTTGTCCCAAGCAATCACTCAGAGTGCAGCAAAATGTTCAGATTGTACCAAAGTGGAACAATTTGCCCTACGAATCATAAACATGTGTGGATCAAATGTAATGCTGCATATTTAACCAGGAGGCTACATCAAGCTGCAGGAGGAAAAGGGAGACTGTTCCTAGTTGATGATGGTGAAATAAATGGAGCTAACAAACCTGTTAAATGGCTGCAAAAGACTTCAGATGGGGGCAGAGGTTCACCTTCCCACATGAAAAACCCAAAACATACAGTCAGAGCTACAACTGAGTGGCTTAAATCAAAAAAATACTTGATGTGTTAGAACAGTCCAGTCAAAGGTCAGATCTAATTCCATTTTTAAATGTCTTAAAGGGGCAGTATTGTGTAAAATTAACTTATTTTACCTTTACATCATGTTATAATGTTGCCCTCTGATCAAAAACATACACATAGTGTTGTTTTGATTCTTTTATTAATATTTGAGAAATCCTTTAATCTCCATGGCAATCATTCAGCTGTGAAAAAACGCCTGAGTGGACCAAGCTCCGCCTTCAAGACGCAGCTCCTCGTCAGAGCTGCAGTTTCCAACTTATTGAGCTTCTGTATAACAGAGCAGCTCTCAAATGAGACTCCCCAACTCTGTTCCTTCAGACTAGCCAGCAGCAATTAGCAAGCACCTGGTGGACCTGCGCATCAGGTGATATGAGCCACTTCAACGCTGGTAAAAACATTGTTAAAGGATTAATAGAGAAGCGATGATTTTATGGCTTCCTGAACGTGAAGGTTTTAAAGAGACAGAGACCCAATTTCAAAGCATTAAATCACAAAGTAACATTTATTTTTGGTACATATTTTTTAACACTTGAAGTTAACATAATTACTTGATTGTGCTACAAAACGGGACTAAATGGCTGTAAAACACAAAACTGCCCCTTTAAAATACAAACAAAAAATAATTTTTCACCAAACAGAACGAGACATAAGGCCATTTGTGTTTTGATTTCACACCTGCAGTTTTGTAAGTGTTGAAAAAATTGCCGTCATGCATGTTCGCTGAGAATCACACCTCTTACTGTCAGGGTAATAACGGGTTGAGTGAAACTTGGATCAGGTTTCATGTGAAAGCTACACTAAAGAGGCCATTAGGCATAAAAAAGCAGAGACTGTGAACCAGGTTGTGGAGGCTGGGTATAAAATGTAACAGCTGAGCTGGATGAACCCACATGGGAAACGTTCATAAATAACCAGAAAGTCTTGAAGATTACAACAATATTTCAAATTATACTGAACAGAAACAGCAAGTGAAGTGATAGAGAAAAGCAATCTGTGACAGACTGATATGAAAAACATGCCCTTACACTGCCAACCATTTCCAAAAACACACAAACTACAATTATTATATGGACTTAACTTGTTTTCTTATCAGTAAGATGTTCAGAAAAGCTTCTGTTAGTTTTTTCCAGTTTTTATTTGGTTTTGATTAATCTTAGTAATCCCACTGAGATTTATAATGCGACTATTTTCAGTGGAAGCTAAGGGTCAGTGCTGTTCCTCATCGTGACAGAAAAGAAAACACGACAGCTTGTTCAGGCAGAAGCTTGCCACCATCTAAACACAGATATGGATTCTTCACAGTAGGCATGTAACAACACAGCTGTGGATGTATTTCCTAATCTTCTGTGAACAGAGCTGCTAAAGTCACAGAAAAGACGAGAAAAACAAGCAGTGCAGCCGTCTATGTAGACTAGAGTAACAGGTCTGAGGAGCGGCTAATGAGAAGCATCACTCAAAGCAACCGCATCGTCTTTTCCTTTTCAAATCAAAATAAATAATGCAATCAAATGAGGACTTGATGAGTGTCTCCCTGCGGCACAAATCAAACAGAAACCCGTTCCCAGAAATGCGCGGCACACTTTTCAGAGCAACATTACAGCAACTTCTCTCAGCCACTGACGAGGAGATCCAGACAGCCGATACCTCCAGGATGCGTTGAAAAAACATGGCTCTAATAGTGGGAGCGGTGTGACAGAACGAGCTGGGTGAGTTGTTCTGAGAGAAAAAAAGGGTAAAAAAAAAAAAAAAGTGGATCACTTGTCCATTTTATAGCTCTGGCTGTCTGTTCTCTATTCCCTTCAGTGAAACCTCAGCTGACTCTCAGTCACTCTTATATGCTGAAATGGTTTCACAGATACCCTCACTGCGTTCAGGAGCGGCATGCAAAGAATTCCAACATTTCTGTATCCGAACTCCCTGCGTTTCTGAATAATATATTAAAAGTTTGACGATTATTTTCCCTTTCCCCACCCCCAAAACGACTTCCAGCCTATTCTTTGAAGCTACGTTTAATGATGAGATGCCTCGGTGATTACTCAAAGCAAAGAAAGACCTGAGGGCATCCAAGAGCATGCTGGGATTTAGGTCCTCTCCCCCTGTGCCCCTAAAAATTGCCAAGCTGCTACAGAAAGTGGACAGATGGAGGTGAAGGATGTACATTTGGTACTAACCTTTGAGGTAATCATCTGGGGTTTTCACTCATTCACATGCTGCATGCAGGACTCTTACCTGCAAGGTGTTGCATGCTGTACTCAGATAAAGCTCTCAAAATAATCCACATGAATTATAATAGATAGTCTAATCATCACTAACGATGTGCTTCTCTGCATTTTACTTTGGAAAGCAGTAAGTTGTTACACAAATACATAATTCAGACACCTTTTTACATTTTGCCACGTTATATGCACAGAATATTGGGATTTTATGCAACAGACCAACAATCACATCTTTGCACACACATTTAATTTTCAGTACATTTCTATTTGTAAAATAGCTTAAGCTCAGTTAAACTGGACTGAGACCATCTGTTAATATCAAAGTTTTTCTGGCCTCTAACAGATTTTCTTCCAGGATTAACTTTTGATTAGCTTCATCAAATTTAGCATCAGTCCCGCAGCATTATGCCTGCCTCCACTATCGTTTTAACCCCCTAAGTTTGTGGTTCTGCACACATTCAAACTCTAACTAACTCACTTACCATCCAAAAAACTCATCTAAAATACTCCTAGTAAAATCCAAAACGTCTGTGTGCTCCATTCTCTTCTCGTCTCTTAAATCTATCCAGAGCCTTCCGCACCACGTCTCTCATTCTTCCTCTCCCAGGATGCAGACAAAAAAACTTTCATTGGTTGTTTTAGAAATGTGGCACATTTGAGGAAATCTGAAAAACGGGTTGCATGTTGCCTTCAAGCACTTTCTGGTCACAAAACGATCACTAAATGAGCAGCAAATGCGAAAAATGCACACAAAATTATGGCAAAAATTATTGGTCATAAATCTCCAGAGCAGGCATGGACCTTAGAAGGTTAAGTGACTTCTGAATCATTTGGTTGCAATAAATTTTATTTAAGGGTATCAGAGTAAAGGCAGTGAATAAAAATTGCTCTCATACTTTTACCCATTTTTATTTGTATAAGTATAAAATCCCAGATATATCCCTTTCCTTCTTCTTTACAGTTATTCACAGCTGTGTTTTTGATTTATTGCATAAAAATTCCAATAAAATACACAGAAGTCTTGTTGTTTAAAAACTTTTTTTGGTATCAGCTAGCTTTTCTCAAAAGTGATTTTCAATAAGATATTATTGATTTCTGATAGAAGACCAGACCAATATGATTAGCTCTAGATGCGTGTGAAGGTCAAACACAAACAAGGAGGAATGAAAAACATTAAAACTTCAGGTTCAGTTTGGGACTTTCAGTACCACAAAGCTGCTTCACCATAACATGGCTCTACTGATGAGTAACAAATGCTGGAAACCTTTTTAAATACGGCTTAAAATCCAAAAACAGTCGTGTTTATGGAGCATTAAACAATTTGAATAACAGAAACTTTATGATTAGCATGGCTGTAATTGTTAATTTTGCGTTTTTTTAGGCCACAACTCTTAAAAAAAACTTGGTAGAATTAAAGCTGCTCAATAATATGGGGCCCTAGGTTTTAAAAATATAGCAAGAAAATATATTTAATTGATAGACATGGCAGTACAGACAGCAACACATCTTTTTAGTGAAATGATTATTTTCTCAGTAAATATCTTTTGAAAGAAACATGAAATAACCTTTTTTTTCTCCCCAGTGTGACAGTGAGCTGAGAAATTGAAAAAGTAGCAGGTATCATTCACTTGTTTATTTACATTTTTTTTTTCTCCATCCACACATCCAAACATGACAAACTGCAGCCTTCTTTTTACTCTCTTTATTTGACCAAAGTGGCAGTTTTAATTGTATAAATATTATCTTTATCTCTGGTTTCCAGCAGCTTCCTGCCTCTCTTAATGTTTCATTATGCATCCCTCCTTTCTTTCACCATATCTGAGCAAATGCAGCCCACTTCCACAAAGTGGAACTCATTTGTCTGTCTTCAAATGCTAATGGTGCCCATAATGGCTGCCACTCAAAGTTATTTCCACTCACTGATATCAGGGTGTAATTAAAACAACTCTGTCCTTAATAAGGTGTGAGCAGTGACAATGCAGTGTGCTGATAATTTTAAAAAAGGACATATGTATATATAGACACATTCATTGACACTCCCTGAATGTGAGCAACATTAGAGTAATTTCCCAGTATAAAAACAAAAACGCTATTTACTGCTCGTCCTTTAATAAGGTACTTATCGTGTTTAGTTAAAATTCTTTAAGTTATGCTGCAGTATTATGCTAAAGCTAATTTCCAAACATCAGTTCACATCTGAACTGATAAGTGCTTCATCACTGCTGACTAGTGAGAAAAAAAATTATTCATCATTAATTTACCAAGCCTATTGATTTTTACTGTTCATTAATTGAATTAAAACATATTAAAAATATCATATTCAGCTCTCTGTTCTGAATTAAAAATACTTTTTATTAGATCCTCCTTTTTGCGATTAAATGTTTTTTTATTCTAATAACAATTGTTCTCATTAGCTGAAAGAGGAAACCATCATAATTAAGAGAAATAAAACCTTGAAAACACTATTAGATGTAAAGTGTCACTTAGTTAATTGAGTTGCTGAAATAAATTGACTTTAACCCATTTTTTAAACTTTATGTTTAATGTTTATAATATTGCTGAATTAAAATAAACTGTCTATTTTGTTGTAGATGTTAAATCCTAGAAAATTGGCCAAACTCTAAATCAGCGAGTCAGACCTCAAAGAAAAAATAGAGATCCATAAAATTTGCAAACAAAAACCTGTAACATTTTTAATACTTTAATCTACTTAGAATATGCCTGAACTAGTTTCTATCAAATTCAATTAAAAATAAACTAATACAGTTTTTTTTTTAACTAGGGAAAATGTGTGCAAATTTCTTTTTCAACTATTTATGAATGCATAAATTATAGCAGGACATGGATCTAATAAGGGCAAAACAAGGACATTTTGATGTCTTTTAACAAAAAAAATTCAGACTTTTTGGAAGTAAAATGACTCTAAGAGTACTGGCTTGTTTAAAGAAAACCAAAGGTCAGCACATGTTCACTTTTCTTTTCTAAAGCCAGGTTCATTTCCATAAACGCGGCCGGTCTGGTCTGTTGAGGCCCAAACTACTGCAGGAACGCACCGTCTTTTCACAAAAGAAATAATGACTGAGTCTCTGGGTGATGAAATTGAAATGAGCCACAGAATTTAGCAGACAGCTGCCCAGATGTAACATCATGTTTTGATCTCTTTACAAGCATAAGGTCATTTTGATGGCAGCTTTAGGTCATCAAATGTCACTTTTAATGCAAATAAGCTGCTGCTGGCCACGCCCTCAACTCAAAGTTTACACTAGCATCTGAAAATGGCTGCAAACAGATGCACAATTATACAGCCATACACCTTTGAAAAGCAGAAGAAGAGCCTCCAGCACAACTAACAAGAATGTAGCAAGTGGTTTCTGAATGTTAGGTCAACAACAAAACACTAGTCTTTTCCAGCAGCCATTGCACAGCAAATGCAGCAGTAAAACCAGCTGACCAAATGTGCTGGAGCTCAGCTTGGGCTGCTAGTTGACGGGGCTGTTGCTGTTGATTTTGAAATGGTTCATTTTCCAGATACCAAGATGGGTGTATTTTTAGAAGCACTAGAAACCCAAGTGGAAGTATAAAAATGTGCAAAATTTAAAGCTGTGTACACTTCTGCTCTCAGGTTATTGCACATTTTTATACGTTTTCATTTTCCCCTACTAGATGATTTTTTTTCTCAAGTGAGTTTTTCCAGAGGAAATGTCGTATTATATGTGAAAGATGTTTTGAAATGAAGTGTCAGGGTCTCGTTTTGAACGCGGTTGTTGCCAAGGAGGAGGTGGGGGTGAAGTCGGGCCAGCAGGGTCCTGCGGCGCAGACAGCAGCATCTGCAGGGGCCAGACAGCGACAATTGGAGGAGCATAATGAGCTTCTGCTGCTACCTTAAACAGGTGCATCCTAGTCATCCCGAGGACAAGAACAGAGACAAGACGGCACACTTGACAACTCCGTCTCAGCTGCATCTTTGCATATTGGACCACCAGGGAGCAAACGTGCAACACTGAATCAATTTACCTTCACAGATATATCTGTCACTGCTAACCGCAGCCACACTCCGCAAAGACTGATGCGCTCCACTCCAGCTGGCTGTCTGAACATCACTCAATAATAGTAATCCCTGTTTTACCTGACGCCACTGCAAGCCACCATGACTAATGGCTTTCATTCAGTTTTATTATAAAGCAGAATTACATTTGCTGTGGCTCTGAGGGACAGAAAAAAAATATTAATTTATCCTCTAACGTATTTGATATCCAGTAAAACAAAACAAACAACAACAAAAAAACAGACCTCCTGTCACCACTTCATTTATCTGTAACTTATCTTAAGTTGGGCCACTTGTCTGATCTGAATCGCAGTAATCAAATATTTGTCCACTCCACTGATATTAAAGCTCTTCACATCTGACACTCAAAATAAAGGAAGTTGGTGAATAACGGCGCCTGTGAGCTGATTAAATGTAGCAGCACAGATTGAGCTTCAATCAAGCCAGCGTTTAAACTCTGGCTTAGCCAGCTGGCAGCTGAGAAAAAAACATTTAGTTTTAGTTTTGAATGACTGAGAACACAATGTTTAATGCATTAGATAACAAAACCACCAGTTAATATTTATCATTTGTCTCTCATGCCGTGTCAGAATAAAATAGCTTTAGCTCATGGGAGATGTGATCTGCTGGGAATAACAGCTTGATGCTTTCATTTCCAGATTTTCTATATTTTGGAAGTGATTTTTCAAAGTCTATAAGTTTGTTGAGCATTAAGTTTTTAAATCTCTTTGTTCTTAAACTCATGAAACAAGACAATTCAACTGTGTGGGAGAGAAACCCCTTTGCTAATCTTTAATCAATTTGATGAATTTATATCAGCACGGTTAACCTATGTTTTCAATATATGTGATTAGTATTTTAAAACAGACCAAAAACTTTAGGATGTATTTCTCTGTCAATAAGTCAAAGAACAAAATTATCAGTGCAATTTGTTGTGGTAACTCTAATTATGCTATTTAAATATTAATCAACATAAAAACAGTCTTTACGTTACAGAAACTCAGAATTTTTCTTTCAGATTATGGAATAAAGTCTGGAAACTTTTCCCGCACTCTGTGTTCACTTTTCTTTACTCACCTCAACCTGGAAAATGATCAAAGCCAAAAAAAATACTTTGCCAGACTTTTAAAGAGTGCTGAGGATCCCTGCTTTAAGGAGGACCTTTGATATCAGATTTGCTCTTCAACCAATCCCCAAAAGAAACATTTGTCACCTTAACTACTAAACTCAGCACAGCTCAATCCATCTTCAAGTAGTTTTTTTCCCCACTGCAGACTCTTCCCAGAGCCAGGGAAAGCACTAAGAGTGAGCCGGAACAGCATGAATGTGGGCTGTAAATGATAGCTGTTTCCTGAAAGTTAAATTGCTCAGCAGAGCTGTGGGGGACTGCAGATATAAGAGCTTTGTCAGTGGTGGGTTTGTCGCCTTAAGCAATCAATTTCACTTGATGCATAAGCAAGAGCCTGATGCAATGTTAACAATGATCACAATAGTTTTAAGAAAAAGGAATTTCTGGAATAGCAGCATGCAGAAGTGGAAATTCATCGTAGAAATGCCCCTTAAATGTTATTACAGCGATCTCTGTAGGGTGAGAATTAAATATCTGCACCTAACAAATGATTATCAGATGTTTTCTAATTAAGTTCATCAGAAAGTTTCAGTTTTTACTGCCAAAAAGCTTAGTGGTTTCTCTTTTCCCTTTTCCTCCTGTCACCATCTACATGTCTTTTTTTAATCCACTTCCCTCTTGTCAGTCTGCAGTGCCGTAAATGCGAAATGTCATAATCATAAAATCTTTCTGGAAACTTCAGCATCCAGTGATGACAAGGTCCCAACAAATCAAATACAAACACACTGGCTTCCCTGGCAGCGAGCAGAGGGAACATCAGCCAGGAAACCTCTGATTTCCCATAAACCAATTTTTTTTTAAAATAGAAAAGCAACAAACGGAAAAGGAGCCATTGCTGGTTAACTGATTAGCTCGATAATTGCAGTGGAAATGCCACTCTGAGGTTGATAAGAAAAGAAAGTGCATTGGCATATCCAGGAAATACTAATCAGTCTCCGAGGCTTTCTTGCAGGTGCCTGCAGTTTCCCTGGTTGTGAATGCGACTGTATCCTGCCACTCTTTCTTTTTCTTTTTTCTTTTTTTAATCTGCGGTTTGCTACATGTTTATGTGTCCATGTGTGCAACTCCGTTTAGGCTCACTGGCTAAAAATAAAAGCCTTCCACCTCCTGCTCTTTTACATTGCTTGCCAAAAGCAGCATAGCAGAATAAATAAATCACTATAGAATATTTTTCTATAGCTCATAGTCAGTTCCACATTTATTTATTTATATAATTAAACTAACAAAAATGTAACATTATAGTTTAAACAAACAACAAAGAAAATTGGAATCTCGCTTCATACTGTGGTTACATAAGTTTCTCTGTCTTCTTATTAGAAATCCCCATTAATTTCCACTAACATCCTAATCTTAGTAGTTTCCAAATAATAAAATACAAAAATATTAATAATTGAGAGTTCAGTGCAGTCTTAGAAAAAAACTGTACTGTTTAAATCTCCGTTTTTAGGTTATTTACTTCATTCCTGAATCGGTCTGTGGACCTCAGATTTTTATAACAAGTCTCAGCACCGCTCGCAATTAGTTTTATCTCAGAAGAGTATTTCTGAACTCTTCCTGAGTTAAAACTTTAGTATTATTGTTTCTATATGAATATGACAGCTTCATATCAATAAAATTGAATCAGCCACTTAAATCATATCCTGACAATATGTTCGATTTGAAAAGCTTCACCAGGTGAGCTAACACTTCGAGTCAAGCTGTGAGATCCAGAGAAGCAAAGAAAACTGAATGTTGAATCAAAAAGTGGTTCAACAAACGTTTACTCTAAAGGACATCCACACATACATCGTCAGGAGTGAGTACTCTTGTTGTATTCTTATATTTTTTATTATTTTCTGTGCTGCACTGCAGTACTTGTCAAAGAGGCATTTGATTGGTTAACCTTTCCAACATGTCAGCTTCAGAGAAGAGCAGCGGTAGCATTATTCACAGACTCGGATGGCCATGGCAGACACATAAATACATTCAGAATTTGTTTTTCAATAAATAGTGAATAGCCCAGGATTTTTCTTCTTTTTTTTTATACAGTTTAAATGTCCTTCCCATGAATGCAAGGTTTCTCTCTGAGTACTCCAACTTCCTCCCACAGTCCTAAAACATGACTGTTTGCTACCTAAAAATTGTACTCAAGCTCTTCTTCAACTTATTTTTACTCAAGTAAAAGTAAAAAGAAGCAACCCAGGAAATTATTAGGGTAAGGGTAAGAAGCAATTTTTGAATACTGAGTAACTGTTTAATCATAGCCAATGATGTAATATTTAATAATGATGAGATCAGACTGATGAAAATATAAAATTATGTGCAAATGTTTACATTTTAAAGACTAAATTAATGCAAATGAATAACAAAATAACTAATTCAGCCAGGAGAAACGGTTTCTAAACAATTATTATCAATAAATAAACATGTGTGTGTCTGTGTCTAATAAATTTTTGATTAAAATATGGGGGTTTTTTTCTTTCATTGAAGTTGTTTTGTAAAATGTCCAGAAATTTTACTCAAAGTAGGAGTAGCAATGGTTCATAGAAATATTACCCAAGTAAAAGAGTAATAAAAACTACAGTATATTAGTAAAATAATTAAGCGTGCTGGAATTGTGATGTTAAATTTGGAAAGTTTTTGAAACGGCTCTTAGTCCAGGCACCAACAAAAATTTTTAACAAAAAACGAGACCCAAATAGAAGTACATTAGGTCCCCTTTAATTGATTATGTTTTTAAAAAATATTCTTGTTTTTAACTACATAATTAGTCAAGCAGACCACCAGTACCAACACTAATAAATGTGTTTAATCTGAGGAGAGAGAATATTCCTGCATAATAAATACTCAACAGAGCTGTGTTAGTGTTAGACACCCAGAGTATTTCTTCTTCCTACTCTTCATATTATAATTCTAGTTTGTTTTTATAGCTGGCCAAAATGCCTCCCGCTCTTTTTACTTCACTTCCTTGTCCTTCATCCTTTCGTCCTTGCCTCATGCCGAGCCCTTGGCTGTGGCGCGCTTCGTACCGGCTACATCCTCACCTGTCACTACAGCTGCTCCCATCTGTCCTTTCTCACTTTGCCTTGCCCTGCGTCCATCCCTGCGACCTTGTTACACACAGAGGCCCCCTCGTCTGTCTACCCACAGCTCCTGTGTGCTTTTTACACAAAAAGCACAGAGACACAGCACACAAGCACAAAAAAAAACCCCACATGAAAGCAGGATTTGTTTGAAAATGCCGAGCTGCTTCTCTCAGCTCTCGTGTCTCTGCCAGCTCCTGTTTGTACTGTGGCAGGATTATTTGATTGTTTACCGGTTTACTTGTTGTCTGCTATCAATCAGCAGTGTTTACAGTACGTGTTCCTTTATAATACAGGATTACTCAGGGGAGATGGTGTGTTCGTGGGCGTGTGCGTGTGTGTGTGTGGGCATCTCGCTCAATAACCTGCTTTAACTATACAACTGCTCGGAGGATTCTAGTTTAATTTCATTTGCATTCGGGAAATCTTTCATTTAATGCCCATCTGCTTGTTCATCTCTTTTTAAAAAAGGAAAGTAAATCTGATTTGTCCGGTTTTTATTGATGCACTGTTGCTACAAATTAAAACATTGGGATTTTGAATCAGTTGGATGCTGTAATCTTTTTTGCTAATCTTGCTTTTTTTTCTCTTGTTGGTTGTAGCACTTTCATAAAGGCTCTCAAGTCGGATGTGTTTCAATAATGAGGTGGCTTGATTGGCACAATTTACTTAAACTGCTGATGATATATGCCAGATTTTTGAAACACCAAGAAGTTCACACGATACAAGAAAATCAAAATTCAAAACTTGAACTGACATTGTTTGTGATACATACTGTGACTTTAAATAGCCGGTTTACGCACAAGTCTGCCTCTGTCTGTAGCAGTAAGGGTCAAATTTTTTCTGGTGGGATGAAAAATACTAACTGCAATTTCTTCTGCTAAGGATGGCAGCTTTATTACTTGTATTAAAAGTTAGTTTATTTCCCTCCACCTAAATTGCTCAGAGCTAATTGTTTAGTCACGACACACCATCATAATTCAGATCCCTGCTGTTTAAGTGTAACCGGATCCTTTCTGTGTTTTGCTGGTTGGTTTTATTGTCTGATCAGGCCGTGACACAGTTTGTCTTTAAAAAGGATGGTTTCTCGACTTATTCTGACGAGAACAACAAACAGAAAACAACCGTGTTATAGGCTGCCTGCTCCACGTCCTACACAAAACAAAAGTACATAATGAAAATTTACTTAATAAATCTATAAATAAACTGGATGTAGTTAGATGAAAAATAAACAGCACACACCTCTCCTGCAGGACAACGTGTCAAAAAGGGAGAGTCTAAGGGCTGCAAATGATTTAAAGACAATACCACAGAAGAAGAACTAAAAAGTAATGGCTTCCGATCTTTAAGTAACATGGTTAAAACAATGACAGGGTTTTTTTTAGAGGTGTTTCAGTCAGGTAAGAAACAACACAAATAACCAAGAAAACGGCATTTTGTGAGAGAAATACAACCAGGTTACATAAGCAGTGTTTGCAGGAGATATGGTATTACTCTTTTTACAAACTGGTCTCAATTTGAGTGTCAAAGCTGACTAAAAGACTTCTGTAAAGGTCACATCTGCTCACACAACTCCATGAACAATCCTCTTTTATCCTCCAATTCTTCTCCACATGCTGCTTAAGATGTGATGAGATCAAGTTTAAGTAAGATCTTGTTCCTCTGGGCCTTTTTGTCCTGGACTTTCAGACGTATTTAGGACACCTTTTTTTCTGCACGTCTCTACATGTTAGCTCACTGCTACCTTACATCTCAACCATTCCTAGTAAAGACAGGACAGAAAGAGGTGAGGAAAATGCCACAATAATGAATTATATCTTGCTGCTGTCAGTCTAAAAGATTACATAAAGCTATCAGATTGAAAACATATATTAGAAAAGACATATTTTTTGTGTTAGTTTTATCTGGTTCAGATCTTGTGGTGCCTTTAAGGGTTTGGGGTAACATTTTTTGGGTCATAGACAGAAGATGAAGTGATGCATAAGTTATGCCTCTATAAAAATCTCAGTGTTTTTCTTCTTAAGGTCTTTACTTTATTCCTGTTCCTAGTCGGCGTTTTGTGTACTTTGGTTTTGATTTCAGATTTTAATTTTTGATTCAGTGTTTTCTTCTTCGGGATGAAAGATTTTTATCCTTCATTCCGAACTTTCACACGTTTTCATTTGGCGTTTTCAACCTCCATGATTCATGCATCCTGCATCCGAGTTCATTTCTAAATCTGCTCATGAGAATACAACAATTTCAGCACATGACTAGATATTCTCATTATTGAAGATGACTGGCCAGTATCCAACAGAAACTTCTAAAAATATGCATCAGGGCTGATTTGTGGTCGCTTGAGTGCAGCAATGCTTCACAGTCTGGACTGCAGCATCATTCCTCCCCAGTCCAACCAGTCCGTCTCAGTACCATATCTCCCTTTCCAAGCCTGCCACCAGTTCACACAGAACCGGGCCCTTAAGTCACCTGCACTAATCCTCAGAATGAATAAACCATGTGCACAGCGGTGCAGCCAGCCCAATGCTATTTTCAGCCTCACTGTCCTTCTTTCTCGGTCTAAGAAGTCTCCGTAAAAAGTGTTTCCCCCATCTTGGCATCAGAGACACGGAGCGCGCGAAGGCAGCAACACTAATCCATCCTAAAATCAGACATTGAGATGCTGTAGCAAAAATAAAAAAAGGAAAAAAAAAAAAAGAGGAACAAAAATGTCTTTTGGATGAGCAGATTTGTTTGGGGTTACTGAAGCAGATGTTGGAGTTTAATTGGAAGAATTATTGAGATCAATATTTGTAGATAACTGATCTGAAATAATTTTACATGGAGATTTCTTTTTATTAGCTTTACTGATTAGAGACACACCATGAAGTCGTTGGTGACAGGATTTTACTCTTGACACACCCAGGGGTATTTTCCTACAGTAAACATCAGCACCACAAGGGTGCACAAACAACACTGTTCTGTGTGGATGTTTGAACTGAGGGAAGAACACTCAAAATCAAATAATCAGTGCATTAGTAAAGTGTCTCAAATATTAAAAATGGAAATGAAGCCAAATAACAGATCTTAAACAAAACAAATAGGTAAATTGTCAGATTTAATACTAAGTAGAGGGATTTTATCTGCATCTTAGGGGCGGGTGAGTGTTTAATGTCCTATTTAGGGATGAGAATATGGAATCGACTTACAGTTAATTGTCAATTAAATGTTTATAGTTCCAATAGATTTACTAAAAACATCCACTTAGACTTCTTTTGGTGTTGTAGTTTGACTGCCATCCAGAAGAGGGCACCACTGGCCTCTCCTAAGTGGAGCCAGTAGGTAGAGAAATAAAGATGGTGAGGCGATACTAGAATGGTAAAAGAAAACGGTCCAAACGGAGTCCGGCGAGGGATGCAAAATGTAGAATGTTGTGCAGTTATTTGTTTTTTAGATATAAACACTCAATGAGCTCTATAAGTTTAATTTTAACAACAGTCATTCAGCCGAGCTGCATGACCAAGCAGCGTCAGCTTATCCTCCAAAAACCAACAAATGCAAGAGAACCATAATTTTCTGTTTTTTCAGTCAGTATTTACTACAGTTGACAGAAAATAATGTTATGTAATGTCTTTTGTAAACTCAGCATATTGTAAAAGGTTTATGTTTTGGAAAGATGGTGAAACCTCTTGTTACAAGAGAAAACTCAGGTTTTTACGAAAATGACTGCTTATCGATTAATTGTTAACTTAAAATAATTAAGTTATTTTAAGTTAAATAACTTCACTTAAAAAGTAAAGTAGTGCTTTGGGCTTCCTGCTTTGTTATAAAGTCCGACTTTAATATAAAGCATCTATTATATGTGCTGGGGGTTTATGGCGACCTGGGTAATGTTTGGGGTTGGTCAGCAGTAAATACATCTTCTTCAGCACTGTGGGGGAAATATTAATCTCTCAAAGGTGTTCATAAGTTCATCACTGTGCTGCTGATGGTGGCAGGAGGAAATTTAATTTCCTGTTTATTGTCTAATTCTGCTCATCCCAATGTTTAGCATTTCTATTTTTTTTTTTTTTACTTAAACAAAAGCCTGCAACTTGGGAAGTCAAAGGAGTGTATAATAGGAGTGGAGAGAACAAAGAGGAGGGCAAAGAAGCAATGTAGAGGAGGAGAGAGAGAGCGAACGAAGACGAGAGATGAAAGCATAATGAGCATCGTCATGCCCATGGGAGAGAATGTGAGGAGTTTGCTGCGCAAGAAAAGTGATGAAGGGTAAATGCGGAAAACTGTCAAAGACCTTTGGCAGATAGAGGAAAGAAAAGCCAGGATAAACACCATCACCAAGAGCTGGCACACATTTTCTCGCTCGGCACACGACGATAGTTTCAGAAGCCAGACTGCGAAGAGCAGCTGTGCTGACCCAAAGCCGCTGGGCGATTTGGGTGGTGGCTGCGCTTCACATCTGTCGCCTCAGGCCCTAAAAACCCAGAGGAGATGCAAGCCTAAAGAATATTTTTTCCAGATGAAATATGAGACACCATCCTGCTTGAGCTTGGCTCTATTCCAGCTCCCCAGATTGCCAAAGCTGTCAAAGAAATCTGAGCTCAGTGTCCCCTGCAGGGTTACTCCTTAAGAATTCAAGATCATCAGTACATGAACTCTCCAGCAGTCAAATAATTAATTAGACACTCTGAGTGTGTCTACTGTACAACAGGAATCCTACGGCCCAATAAAACTTTCAGTGCCACTGAAATCCACTTCTGCAGTCAGAGTTCTGCTGAATATTTTCCAGACACTTCATATATTCCACATTGAAACTGGGTCAGTTCATACCAAGGCATTGTAAGAGTCAACTCCCTGAAGGTAGCATGAGAAAATACATCATTACCAAAAGGCCTTCAGTTGGTTAAATGCATACAGCACCAGGCACATTTATTGGTACCACTAGTAAAGATGTGTAAAAACCCGTAAAACTTAAGCCTAATTCAGAACCTGCAATTAGTAATATACAACTTTTCCCCCCCTGGAGAATAAATATGAAGTATTGCAGAGGCCCATTTCTTTTGGTCGCTGGCCTCTAGACTGCAGGAGAACCACATTTATCTTGTCAGCACTAATAGTCAGCAGGACAGCAACAGAGGTAAAATGAAATCTCAGAAGTCCACTTTTAGGGACCTGCAGTAAACATTGGTCTCTTGTTACCAAGTCTTCATAGCAACAAATTAAACACCACCTACAAGCTAACTGATTGTTTTTGTCCTGTTTTATACCATGACAAATGTGAAAATGTTCTTTTTTCACTTGAACATAACTGGAACTGCCATGGGTAGATAAAGATTTTCTTTAACAAACAGTTGAGGAGTTTGATGTAAAATGAAGACTGAATATAAGAAAAAGCAGCTCATTCTGCTATGATCTGTCAAAATTCAAGCTCAGTTTCTCCTGAGTTCTCTTTTTTAGATTTTGAGTTGTTTCTGTTTTGTTATTCTATATGTTTCTTTCATGTTAGTTATACTTGTAATAATTCTTTATGTCTATTTCACTCAGCTGTATTTATACTCCTGACTTGCATTCAGCTATTGTCAGATCCATCTGTTTTAATCCCCATGAATCACTTTTTATTCTGTTTTTCTTACCTTAGGACATCCGTCTGTCATTTGGCTCTTTCTTTCATGTCAACATTTGAACTATTCCCATTTTTAAGTCTGATGGTGGCTCTGTGATGCTGTGGGCCTGTTTCTCCTCCACAGGCACCGTAAACTAATCCATAAACTGTAAACTGCTGGATAATCCAGAACTTACTGCCACATCAAGACAGAAAGTGTTTACCTCTAGAGTTCTCTTGTAGATGTATAACCAAAATATAAAGAATTTAAAGTGGGCAGAAATATCCTTAAAGTTTTGCATGTCTAATTTTAAAGCAGGACTTCTGAACACATCTCCAGCCATCAAATATAAAAATTCAGAACTTCCCAAGGCTGCCTTCTCTCTTTTTTGACATATCTTTCATTTTGTCTGCAGCATCTCCAAATGCATGTTTCTTACTTGAGACATGACAGCTGCAATCAGAGTACAGAAATTAGAAGGCAACTGTCACTACTGCAGCATGGCGGGAGCTCACAAACGCACATCTATTCCCGTGGTACAGCTGTCAGATTCCTTGACAAACCAAAAAGGGCCAGGCATTAGACCAAGAGAAGCTCTTGTCAGAATGGGACTCTCTCTTGGTTCCCCTTTGCAGGAGTTCACTGGTGAGTGGGTTGTAAAATGAGTACAGTTTGTTGTCAACAGCAGAAATACCTCAGAGTCCAATTAGCCGTGATGATTCTCCTCAAACGCTGAGGAGCTCAGAAGGGGCGCTGGGGGCTTCTGATAACTCTGCTGCAACTGGCAAAGCATTTATCCAGTCAGTCTTAAGAGAGCAGCTCGGAGCAAAAGGACTTCACAAATGACTCCGATTGCTCTTAGCTTCCAAAATATTTTCACTTGATGTACCTATTTCTATTTATCTAACAAGTTAGTTTAGTGTGTAAATCCCCCTGCCCTTTCAGAAAAAGAAACTTGATCAGGTGGGAGCGTTTCTGCAGGAGCCTCACAATCACAGGAGTGACGGGTTGCCCTGTCACAATAACAAATTTAGCTGGTGGATAAATTGTCCCAATTGTTGTTTTGAGACCATTTTCAAGTAATATATTGAGAATGGCAGAATAATGCAAGTTTCCCCTCTTAAACATTGGTCTTTAAGACCAATAAACATTACAGAAACATTTGCATCTTTTAATTTGCATCCTTTATGCATGTCTAATATTGGGTAAAAAAAAAAATGCTGCAGCGGTTAATGAAAATCTGACTAAATGATTAATCGTCAGACTAATCAATTGATAAAATCGATTAGTAAAATGATCCTTAGGTACAGCCCTACTTTAAAACCACTCACCCATGCTGAAACATGGTAGTGGCAGCAATATCCTGTGGGGATACATTTTTAGTCAGAACTTAATGGGAAGAAAAAGCTAAACTAAATGCAGGAAAACGCTGGTAGCAAACTTGCCAGAGGCTGCAAAAGATTTGAAAATGCTCACAATAGAAGAATAACCCTAAACCACCGTTTTAATATCAGAACATGACATTAAAATGGTGCCAGATTTTATATGTCTTTTACCAGAACGTGTCCAAGATGGCCGTCAACACGCCCTGTTTTACTATGTCATTGTTGTGCCTTGCTCACACTTCTGAATCTGACAGCTCAGCACTCTTTTCTGTCAAAGTCAATGGGATGTTTTAGCATTTTAATGACTGAGATTTATGGGTTGGTAAATTTGGCAGCAGCTCAGTTTTTTAGTGCATTTATTAACAGGAAAATTTTAATGACTTTAATTAAACTCAAGCTATATTTCCCAAAATGTTCTTAAACTTGTCAAGTCCAAACAATGATGGTGTAATTCTCCTCTGCAGGGACTCCACTTATCAACCACAACTAAATTATAATAAATAAACCCCTTTTTTAATATATCAAAAAGGGCTTATACTCTTTATTTCAGTATTTGTTTTAAAAAAAATTGTCTTGGAGACATTTATACAGTCACTTTTTTTGTTTTTAGCGTATTTATTTGAAACAGAGCAGATCCCGTTAATTCATTTGAGAGCTGATTTTGCGCTCTTTTAACAAACAGCATGAGGCAGAGTCTTATCGGCCTCGTTTCTCGGTTTGATCTTTTCACAAAAATCACCCAGTAGGGATATAGTCCTTTCTTTATTCATCAGGCACATTGCCGTGGTACGCCGTAAAGATTAACAATGCCTCGCATCAAAGGGCGGCCTTCAAAGGAAGTGTGTTTTACAGTTTGGTGGATGTGATGTGATGTAGATTAGAAAAGGATGAAGAAATCAAGACCTTAAACCTCTCCAGGGGCTGAGCACCTTTCTGCTGTCACTCTGTTCTTGCCAAATTTAATTTTCTCAGCCCTTCCTTGCAGCCTCTATTACATTTTGATAAAATAAAAAAAAAGGAAAGGAATGGGAGAATCATTCCTGGACTGATCCAACTGCGAGAAGCTGTCATTATTTTTGATTTATTTGAAACACAGAGATCAGTGAGATGCTTCAGCAGGAATCAGAGGCGCGCCTCATGTTCCGGGCGTTCACGTCTCCACATTTCATATTTCAGCATCTGAAAGAGCCGAGGCAGAACTAATCAAATGTTGGAAAAGACGTGCCTATCGGTGCAGAGAAGTGATGCAACGTTCGGGTTAAGGAGACACGCTCTCTGCTCTGGCATCATTAAAGCGCCACACAGCCACTAGCTTCCTCCCCCGACTCAAAGGGACCGCTTGGTGGTGGAAATTATGCTTCCTGTTCTCACTTCAGAGGAAAACAAACTCATTAGAGGCATTGTTATGACGCAACAAGAAGACAAGTTAAACGGTGGTCACAGTTTATGAAACGTTATTACTTTGTCTGCAAAAGCAGCAAGAAGGAGCACTGAGTTGCATTAGAAAATCAGTGGACTTGCTCCAACATGCTAACTTCAGTTATAGTTCTCAGCATTTCTCTATTACAAAGGTTTTATGTGAAAGCATACAGAAATTTATAAAAAGTTAAGAAGGTTTCTGCAAAAGAAAACATTTCTCCCGTAATCAGGGTTGTAATATATATATTTTTTTGTCGTGACATTTTATTTGTGTAATTCAGTTAGTTTTAATTGTGTTTGGTAATTTTATTAGTTATTATTAATTTAACACAATTTAGTTTTAATTTAGTTGTTTTTAGCTAACGTGGTAGTTTAATGTTTTCATTCTTTGGTTATTTTTTAGGTGCTAAAATAAAAAAGGTTAAAAGCATTTTATTTGTGATTATATTTACATCAATTAGGTAATGATTATTCAACAAAAGACCACATTTTAACAAAAAATGTATTAAACTTATTGGACAACCAAATGACGCTGATGTTTTCGCTCAACTTTCAGTGTCGCCATTTTGTGGACTAGCATAAGAACCGAGTATGGACCACTGTAATTTACCAGCAGCATAATAAATAGATTCATAAACACAAAATCAGAGGATATTACATCTAAAATTTGAATATATTTTAGTTAGTTTTATAAAAGCTAAAAATTACAGTTAGTAATAGTTTTTCCCCTTGAATTACTGTTTTTATTTATTTCAGTTTTCATTATTTTGTTAGTTAAATATAATAATCTTTCTCCTCATAAATGAGTACATTTCATCACATTACAACCACACACTTTTATTTTATTGTTAATTAACAGAAGTAGCAGAGAGCTGGTAAGTATATGGAAAAGGATGCTGTCATGGTTGAGATTAGAAACGACCCAAATGTAGAGAAAACTGTGGCTATACAGGGTGCTTTAATAAAATAAGAGGAACTTACAGGAAAAAACGCAGGGAGAGAAGGTCATCAAGTGTGGATAGTAAACGGAAGAACCGAGCGATTAATAATGAAAAACCAGGAACCTAAATACTGAGGCAGGGTGGAAAATCACAAAGGAACCAGATGAACTAATCAGAGGACAAAGCAGGGAAATAAAGGAGGAGACTGATTAACGCAGAATGAGCTGAGATAAAAGTTAAAGATCCACAAACTAAAAAGCAAAAGGCCTGAAAATAATCTAAGATAAATCTAGATCCCTGTTTTTAACATTATTGCTCTGCACCCTACATAACTTTTGACAAATGTTGATTTTTATCTTCTTACTTTTCCATAAATATGTGCTTTGTGGAATTTGTAATCAAACGGATTCTAAATTTCGGATGTTTCTTCTTCTTCTTCTTGGTAGGTTTACAACTTTGTAATACAGAAAAAATTCATTGAACCGAACCGACGTTCTTGAGAATTACTAATTTGTTGAATTTTGAAGGCCATTGGATACACTAAATTTATTTAGAATTGTCAGTCTAAATGAGGATGAATACAAATGCAAAGCTAAGATATTTTTACTGGTAAAATAATTTTTATACTCTTCTTTTTGTTGGTCTATGTCATACAAACCCAATAAAATAGAATAGGTTTAGTGTGGATGTCTATGTGTTGAAGTCAAAGCAAAGTCAGTGGATAAAATCCAGTCAGAAAAAATAAGAAATTAGAAAGGACTGCAATTTATATTTGATGTAATTAAGTTCACAATGTAATTTTAGAGCGTTTTGTCTGTTTTCAAAGACTGGAAATTAAGAACATCCTTTAATATCTACGTAGCACAAGGTGAAAATGAGTGTTTTTGATTTTGGGTAATTTTGATGGTTAAAATGTTCAGCTAACACAATAAATGATTCACTATTGTAAACATGCAGAAAAACTGAAAGCACCAGCAGTGATGTTACTGAACGAACAGCAGTAACAACACTGCTGGTGTTGTTACTTTTTATATACTCAAAAATATATATATAGAAAAAAGGTTCAAACAGTAACGGTGTGACTGAATACTGAATTCAGATAAATAAAAATGGAAAAAACTATAAATTTGAGAGGTTTCATACCACTGGTGGGAAAACTCAGCAGCACCATAAGAGATAAAAGTTTTATTTCTTTCCCTAAAGATTTGCAAGTACAAAGAGTGAAAACAGAAACTATATTGTAAAAATGTAAGAAAAAAAGAAGGAAATACTAAAAATGATCTAAAGAACTAGATATTTTAATGACAACCCTATTAAAAATTAAACCAAGTTCATGTTGGCCAAATTTTTAAAAAGGAAGAGATAGCCATGACTGGTTTGGATTTCTTGGAGAAACTTTGCAACCCAGGTTAATTATCATCGGGACTTCAGGGGTTTTCTTTGTTATGGGGGTGAAGAAAATCATCTGCATTTACAAACATGCTCACAATCTGCAGCATGTAATATATAACCTTAATTCTGCTTTGTACAACTCCACACTATGCTGAAAAGTATCTGCACTTCAGTTCTGGCTCCTGTAGTTTACCTGGTGAAACATTTGTGTGTGCAGATGTTAATAATATATCTAATTAATACCGCTTCAGTTTTAGGGGCGGCACATAAATTAAGCTGCAGAGGTGATGACTTCAGCAGTTGCTTCATTCTAGCCTATGATCCGAGTTTAACCACCGTAATGTTTCTCAGTGACATTTCAGTGACTGGTTGGAGAGTTTTAACAGTCAGAACCTCATCATTCATCACAGACCTCCATTTTAAAGTAAACGACGCCTTGGTCGGACTTCGCTAAAAAAACAACAAATAGGTAAATCCACAAAGTCTGCAGCATGAATAGACGGGGTCCACTATACATGTTCGCAACAAAGTCCAATAAAATAACTCTGAGATGACAGAAATTTGGTTGGGATGTTCAGGAAAAACCCATGATCCAAAAGCAGCTGGAACAAGTGTGTGTTTTATATCACCAAGCACTGAGAGTGTATAAACAGAAATAAGATGGTAAAAACAGAAATGGAAGCTCCATTAAAACAAACTGTCTTCTGGAGAAAAGTTTAATGATTAAAGGGCAAAAAACTATGAAAAAATACATTTGGAAGAGGTGATGGTGAGGTTGTCAAAAGCAAAAACACTGTGTTAGCATGATGCTGCGAGATGACTTAGTACGTTGCACAGTGGGTGCAATAATTAATTAATAACTTCCTCCAGATTCTCCAGCTTCATTTCAAACCAACAGCAAAACAAAACAACACTTATCTTCTTGATCATCATCCATTATTTAAAGACCTGGTTCTGTCCAACCAGTTTAAACGATCGGTTTCGATTCTGACAAGCTGATCAAACTTTCATGCACTATTATGTCAAATGTTTGATTAATACAAAAAGCAAATATTTAAAGGACATGAATTCAAATTTCACTCCTTTTATATACCAAATTATTTGGTCACCCGATATCCCAAAATTCATAAAATGTGTCAGCTGCGTAACGACTTCACCCTTTAAAAATAATGACTTGAAAAGATTATAACCCTTGAAATTAAAAAGGCATTTATGAACGTAAAAAGAGGTTGAAAACATCTCACAATTTACTCCTACTTTGCATTCAGAGTAAAATAATTCCTTGCAACCTATTTACTATTTTATGCTTTCTAATGGTTCTACTAGCATCCAGGCACAGAAAAAACATGAAAGTTCAAACCTTTTGATGCTTCATCTTTTCTGTTTTCTGGCCTCTACTGACCAGCCTCATTTGCGTGGGCTTTGGATGGATATGAACATTGTGTGAAAAGCTAAAGATGGTGAACAAAGAGGCCAAAATGTAATGTGTGTGGGAAAAAAAGCATTGGCTCTAATATTTGCAATCCAGCTTCCACTGGCAGCTCCTGACGGCCCTGATGCCGAGGGCTTACAGCCTTACAATAAACCCAGTTAAGGAGAGAAACTCACCACTTTGAAGTGTTCCGGTCTACACTCTGTGCCGTGGAAGTGGCAGGACAGCAGCATGTCATTGAGGTTGTGGCCGGTACGGTCGTAGAATTCCCGCATGTTGAAAGGTCTCGGTTTGAAGTTCTGGAAGTCAGTTTTGAGCTTCAGGCTCTCCAGAACGCTCTCCTCCACCAGGTGTATGTCCCTGATCTCATACCTGGAGAAAGAGAGAGAGAATATGGACAAAGAGAGAGAGATTTATGGGGGAATTTTTCTGCCATAATTCAAGAGCACACATTTTCAGTCTGAAAGCAGGATTCCATTTCTTTTGTTCTCAAAACTTTTAATACTTTTGCTTCAATTTTTATTTTGAAAGCAGGACTTCATGTCTTTCTTCTCAAAACTTCTAATGTTTGTACTAAAAACTTGTCTTTGTGCTCACGCTGCAGCCAATTTTTTTGTCAAATCGGATTTTTTTCACCGTGGCCATTCGTACTTCCAAATAAATGAGACCTGTATGTGTTCTGCAGTGTGAACGGGCAAAGACCTGAAAGTATGCTCTGCAGAGGGCACAACAGCATCAGCGTTCTCAGTGTTTTGCCAACCGCTCTAAGAAGAAGCAGTGCTCTGTGTTTGCGGAAGTAAACATGGATGCTAACGGTGGAGCATAACTTACACATTTGAAATTGTTGTCCAACTGAAGCCAGCATATTAACAACTTAATCCTCATTATAGTCAGTCATAATTGTTGTTTTTCTTCCTGCTTGAGCATGTGGGTGGCGCAGGTTGCTACAATTGATAGTAACTACACAGGTACACCCGCTAGAAGGAAGCAAACGCACTCAGTGCAACACTTTCATTCTATTGGCTGAGAGGTTGCCAGGCGACAGTGCATTTTTGTTCCAGAAGCAAGCAGAGAGAAGTTTTTAGTAAAAGCATTACAAGTTTTGCAAAGAAAGACATTAAATCCTGCTTTCAGACTAAAAATGTGTGCAGAACTGAAAGTGCTCTTATGGCAGAAAAATTCCCCCATAGATATTCACTTTTATTTTACATGCAAATTTAATGCCTTTTAATTTAGCATGGAGTCATGAGTCTGCAGAAACCTGAAATAGAACAGTCACCTGCTTCTGAACAAAAAGTGAACCTTGGTTTCATTTTTCACACCGTTCAGAAAGATTTCAAAGTTTTTATCAGTGAACTTTCTCTCTGCTCAGCTGGAGCTTAAAATAATATTTCTGAATAAATCAAAAAGGACAGAAAACTGACTATAAAGCTCAACATGATGGGTTTTTCTGTGGCATTTCGCTGCCTCTCAAATGGACGGACATTGCCAGAGTGGAACAGTTTATTGAACGTTTCATAATAAAGTTCAGACACAGAGCCATAAACCCAGCCATCCAATCACTGACAATGCAGCAGCTCTGGGCTATACACAGTTACTCAGCTGAAGCCTCACCTATCTGGACCCTAAAGAAAGATGTGCTTGGGTTTGACCAGTGGCTCCTAAATTTTGTCTGGCTGGTTTGTTTTAGCCAGGATACATTTAGTTAAACTTTAATGGTTCACCAGAATAACATACTCAGAACTGAGTCTGGGTGAGTTATTAAAATCTGGAGTATGGTAAAGGGATTTTTTTTTTGGAAGTGATGAAATCAGCAGTAAATGTGAGTGCAGCTGGAGGCTTAGACCATCAGACAAACAAACACCCTGGAGTCAATTTCGCTGAGAGTCTGGCTGCGCTCCGAACGCTAATTAAAGGCTAACAAATCGAGACGAACAGATTTAAAGCATCTTGTTAATCTAATCTGATGGTTTTTTAGCACGCAGGAGGAGCAACGTGACGGAATCAAGTGTGTCGAAAGAACATGGAAACAGCAGACTCAAAACGAAAACCAAAAAACAGAAATCTTAACGTCTCCCTGACATATCGGCTCCTTTTATTGACAACTAACTAAATCACATCTTCAGAAGCAGAGCTTTGAGCCACTCTTGAGTTTTATTGAGCATGAACCCAAAACAAGCAGTTGCCAAGCATGATTTAGCAGCCAACTGTCTAATTACTAATGAACTCTTTGAATTTGGGCCTCATCAAATTAAAGCTGAATCTTGGCACTGTATCACAGAGTCCACTGTGTTAATCCCAATTGAAAGCGCTGCAGCTCAGAGCTGGAGGAAGAAATGATGTGCGGCTGTGTGTGTACTTTATTCTGGACTAAAACCGGCTATTCAGCCTAATTGGTCCACTCTGCTCAGCAGCTAGAAGCTGGATTTTTAGAGCAATAATGATTGGATGATTTCAGATTATTCCAAAGAAAAAAATATTGTTGTTGGAAACACTTGCAGTGCAAGCCTTGTAAAAAAAAAAAAAAAAAAAAAAAAAGGAGTTAAGTATATATATTTTTATTGCTGTTGCTTAATCTCACAGCAAGAGTTTTGGAAGACATTTATTCAATGTCTCATATTTATAAATAAACGTTTGTAACAATTTATTGATACTTCTGCTAATGATTTTATACAACCTCATTTGGCAATAATACAGCACTTAAAATACTTCAGTGATTTATAAACTAACATTGGTATTTTAATGTCCTCTGAGTGACACTGAGCCAGAAAGGATTTTAAAACTGAGGTGATTTGATCTATTTTCCTAGTTTTAGTGAGAACATAAGCAGCATCGTTCTGGATCAGCTGCAGCTGCCTGATTAACGTTTTAGTCAGACCTGTGAGGACACTGCTGGAGTAATCAAAGCGACTAAAGAAAACTGCATTTCTCCAGATTGTTAGTATTTTTAATCCTGAAAGTGTTCTTCAGGCAACAGAAGGCCGGCTTTGTAACTGTCTTTATGTGTCTCTGATGGTTCAGATCAATAGAGTCCAGTTGTTATAGAAAAAGCTGCATGCTGACTCTAGATCGTTCAACTTAGGCTAAAAAATAATTACTTCAGTTTTGTTTCTATTGACCTGAAGAAAGTTAAGGTACGTCAAACTTATTGACTGCTATTGTTATTTATTCTTGTACGTTTATTATTATTATTATTATTATTATTATTATTATTATTATTATTATTATTATTTATTATATTAAATATTCATAATTTATTTACTTATTTTAATTTGTCTTGTATGCTATGCTGGGACAAACCCCCCCCCCCCCCTTTGGGGATAAATAAAGTATTATCTTATCTTATCTTAGCTTACCTTTTGTCAATGAGCAGATTTGTTTTATGCATCTGCTCAACCCTTGAATCGGCTCATAGTAAGTCGTGGTTCTGATAAGTTTCTGTCCTTCATATCCATCACAATGTTTGGAGATTTAGAGCAGGACCTGTTAATAAGTCACGAAAGAACAATTCTCAGCTTGCAATTTTTTTAACTTAAACTAAAACCCGAATGATGGATTTTACTAAATGCTCTAATTATTTCTTTCTGGAATTTAGCTTTATGTGTGGCTGCAAAGAGCAACAAAAATTGTGAAGCGATATTCTTAGTGTGAGCCACTTTGGGTTGATTAGCAGCTCAACTAATACTGCTAAGCAGCACATAGTCAGCAAACTCAGTCGACATGTTCACACCTGGCATTAATGTGTCTCCCAACTAACACAAGGTGACAGCTCTGAGAACAGAACGCACCCAAGGCTCCATGAGGCTCCATCTAGATCAAATGCTTCTCCTCATAGATGGTCTGCTCACAAGGGACACATAAAAAAGAAATTTGAAATAGTTTTTGGACTGGGAGTTGAATCAAAATGTAGAAAACCCAGTTAAAGAATGAAGAGATCTGTTTGATAATGAAAGGGGGAGAACTCTTTCCTTTTACGGCATGATCAGGTTTGCAGAAACAAACAAAGGAGCCATTCTGCTGGTGTGTTGCAGCAAACACATTCACTGAGCACAGGGTTAGATATCTGTGTCGACTCATTCAATTTTCATGTAGTTGTTGTCCAGATGATAATTGCTGTAACAGGCTGGTTTCCTGTAATGAGCCATGCTGGTGCACATTGATGAAGGCTACAACGCTAGACATGCACGATTTCAATTACAGCTCTTTGCGAGCAAATATCATCTACAGACAGGCTAATAACAATTGAGCAGTGGCAATAGACAGTATGTTTATTTTCCTGCTCCAGTATGCATGCACTGTTCTGTTGACTTTGAGGTAGAATAGAAAATTACGACGTCTTGTTCACGCTTTCAGACAACAGCTGGTACAAAACTAGCATTTAGTGACACATGCAGCTCTGGAAAAAAGGAAGAGACCACTGAACTCTTGATTTCTGAGCTCCTGATTTCAAACATTAGTATTGTTGTTTCTAGATTAATCTGAACCTGTGGCAGGGGGATTCAAATATATGTATATAAATATACATAAAGGCATATCGATAAATAGATAGGAAATGAGACAGATATACATAAAGGCAGATCGATAAATAGATAGGAAATGAGACAGATGTCTCTCAAAACATAATGAAGCAATATAATAAAAATTAAAAAAATAACATTGCATTAAATAAAACGTTGTTTATAAAGTTTTGACATTTTCTAACATCTCTGCATTTTACATTGGGTAGTTTTTAGCTACACTTCCTTATCAAATCATTGTTTGCACCGCCTGCCGGTCTTTTTAAAGTTAAAAAGACCAGCTGCGTGTGGAGAGCCATCACCACACGCAGCATTATTCTGAGGCGCGGGGAGATTTACTTTCACTGAATTGAACTGTTGAAGAAATCTGCACACGCTGCCTTGCTCTAAAAGAAAACAGCGTAACTATAAATGTTCCTGCACTTTACCCTGGCAGCGATCTCCCACCACGCTTTTATTCAAATGTCACCACTTTGATGTACTCACCAAAGAGCACAGTTTAATTTGAACCTAAACACTGGCACCATTGGAAATCCTTTTAGACATTCCTGTAACATCAAGTGAATGTAACCCTCTGCTGATTTGTTATTAAAGCCACCATTTAATGCACTAAACTCATTTTTATTTAATAGAATTTAGATCCAGCAGCTTGCTTTAATGAATTCATATCTGGCAACATGTTCCATATGTCTTATGGAAGTTCTTACAAAACTTAAAAGTCATGACTTCTAAGAGTAAAACCAAGCAATTTATCAGTAAAAATGTTAACCTGGTTCTTATCATAGATTGATGTTTTGTGACAGTGAGATTGTGAAAATCTGGAGGCTGTTTTTGTTGCTTGACTAATAATAAAAAACTTAATTGGACAGAGGCACTTAGTCTCCACCGGTTATAAATCGGACAAATCTGCCAGCAAGGCACTTATGGGATAAAATCCCAGAAGAACAAGCTGATGAAAACTGCCAAGACTGACCCTTCAGCGTGTGAGCAACTTAAATATCGTGCCACAAGACATTTCCCAGACCAGCGGCTTTGATTGCCAGAGGTGGGCAGAGAGCGGTCATAAATGCATTTCAAGCCACAAGCACTTGTATTTCAGGCAGCTTAAACTGTCATTGCAGGGATTTTCTACCTTGGCAACAGAAGCAAAAATAATCTTAACAGATTACGGGGTAATATTTAAGATAAGTACATGGATATGGTTGCAGGAAAAAAACCAGGAGGGTTCATGTTTATGCACCATAACTTTGGAATAAACATTTAAATGTTCACTTTTGGATTTTTGAAAAAATTGCTGGGTAGATTTGGGTTGAAGACCAATAGAAGATATCCCAAGTGCTCTGAACGTTAAACTGATTTTGTTTTTAAAAACTTGTTTGCTGCATCTGACACTTTGTTCTCCTGACGTACTGAAGGCACTAAGTAAAGGAAACCATTTCAATAACTGCTTCATTTTTACTGCCTCTGTTGACATTTGGAAAAATATTACAGCAGCAAAGGGCATGCAATCAAAAAGCTTCTACAGCTAAGACAAGTCTGTTGCCTCCCACTGTGAGATCTTTATTTTCTCTTGTGATTCTTGGAAATGATTTCAAAACAACAACGAAAAAAAAAAAGTTTTTCATGCTATCCATGCCCAAGAACAAAGAAACACCTTCCTTGTTAAAATTTTTAGCAGCTCAAGCACAAGTGAATCTAACTGTGGATGAGAAGAGTTTCTCTGTAGCTTTGCACAACGTTTCAGACACTCTGAGATCAGAATGTGTGAATGGCAAAAACGCCCCGAGCATTTACCATTTCACTTGAAATCAAAGAAGTCTTCCAGCTTGTTTTCCTGCTGTGTTTGCGTACAGTACGCGGTGCCACTGCCAGCTCCTGTATCCAGAGCCTCCAGCTGCACCAACAAAACAGCTGGAGCCTCCTGATTATAATGGTTCACCTAATTCAAGAGAGACAAGCACGTTCTGCAGCCACTGTGTGACTGAGCAATGTAGAAAAAGGCTGCAGTAAGGTCAAATTGCAAGAGGAGGATTAATTACTTAAATCTTGTCTGAAGTAACTGAGTCAATATGTTGAACATTAGCTATTAGTTAATTTGCAAAATTAAAAGGAATAATATACCTGCAGATTTTCTGTTTGACTTAAAAACTGAAATGCACAATTTATGATCACCTTCCTCAATATTACATTACGAGAATAAACTTACATTTCCAAATTGAACATGTTTTTTACATGGAGAGATAAATAAAATGACTAGAACTTGGTAAATGTAAAGCTCTCATTCTGGTTTCTAAGATTTTTGAGTCCGAGATGAATAATTGTTCTGTTAAAAGCTGAATAAACCTCGATGGGTTTCCCAAATTTTTAATTTCAAAGCCAAAGTTTCAAGATAAGACAGATAATACTCATTAGTCGATTATTACAAAGAAAGATTAAACACGACTAAGGCAACCAAGCCGTTTGAGAAAAAGAAATGTTGGTCTTTATAAAGAAAGCTCTGAGACACTTTTCAAATAAAAGCTTCATTTTTTTCTAAGAGGACGTTTTAAGAAGATTTCACATTACTAATGAAATAACACCGGCCATAATGACCTTTCAAAATAAAGCTTGATAACGTTCTTAAAAATAAAAACCTCTGTTCATCTTCACTATTACACTTAGATTACAAATACAACTAAATCCGTCATTAAAAAAGCGGCTTATGATGGCATTTCAAAAATAAAATGTAACAATGCTCTTCAATATAAAAGCCGAAGTATTTAATAAGAAGTATATTTTAATTGAACTAGACCTGATGTGAAGAAGAGTTTGTTTGAGGGTTTTCAAAGTTAAGATTTCAGAGAGTCACCAAAATAAAAGTTTTGCTTTTTCATTGTTCAAACATGACAGCAGAATATGTTTATCTTTTTCTTTTTTGGTAAAGTATTCTGTACTAAAAGGGAACTGAACCAGTGAAGGAACTGTCATTGCCTTTCAGTGGATTTTCCTATTGGAAAACTGTAGGTTCCACCTTAATAATGAGCCTAAACTAAGCAGGAAAAAGTGAAGAAAAGTAGCTTTACAAGTCAAAAGTCTCGCCTTTACAAGTTTTACTGTGCAGCAGTTTCCTAATGAGCTTTAAGACCAAAAATTGATGCATATCGGACTTTAAAACCGCTACAACGGGGTAAAATGTGCGAAATATTCAATTCTAATGTTATCTTAGAAGTTGACAAGAACCACAGCAACAGAATGAAAGGCTCTAAGAGTTTTGCATTTGAAAGTGAAGCCTCTCACTGAGATGAAATGTTGCTACCTGTTGTTGAGCAGGGCCAGCAGCTCCCCAACGTAGAAGAGGTCGTTGCGGGTCAGCTGGCTGAAGCGGAACGCGTTCAGGTTGCAGAAGGTCACCGCCGGGAACGTCATGACCGGGGTCGAGACCTCGTCCAACTTGGTGACGTGCGGGTACTCGAGGTAGAAGTGGATCCGATCCACGCACACGTAGAGCAGGAAAGTCAGCGAGGCCAGGAAGAAGACGAGCCACAGGAACCGCTTGATCCAGAAGCGCTCGTAGGTGAAGATGTGGGAGATTCCGTGCAGGGTCGAGCTGTGCGCAAAAACTTCTATGGGTGGAGGCTGGTTCGAGTCCAGTTCTTCCGGCTCCACTTTCAGGTCCATCGTTAACATGCGAGGGTTTGAATGCATCAAGTCAAAAACTGGGAAAGTATTCCTTCAGCAGAGAGCAGCCCTGCTATCACCCCTCGGCGCGTGCAGAGGACCAGTCTTTGACCTGATACAGTTTTGTCGCCATCACTCAGTCAGCTCCGCGTTCAAGCAAAAAAACATTTGAGCCTTCTGTGAAGAGCACCGCCGAGCTGCCGGAGCCCGGGTCCATCAGCACAGCGCCACAGTCCCGATCTGCAGCTTTCTCAGCGGGAGGGGAGAAGTCGTGAATCGCTGGTTGATCATAAGTCCGGCGGAGCGCGGATAATTCCCGCACGCCAGCGAGAGGGAAACCTCTGAGCTTGGAGACGGAAAGGAATATCTTTGGACACTTTCAGCAGGAGTTGCTTAAACCCGTTAAATAAGGGCTGAATTTGTCCAATCTGGTCGCCGTAGAGAGGAGTCGGCGGTCGGCGCTGACTGAGTCGTGAGGGCTGGTTGTGTTCCTCCGCTCCTGTGCGCGTGTCAGTCTGAGAGCGGACTGACGCTCCTCTGCTGTTTACCTGTCACTTCAGGTTTTTATTTTGTGTGTGTGGCTCCCACACACACACGGCTGCACCAGCGGCTTCGCAAACAAGCAATTTAAACTACAGTTACTTTTATTTATTTGTCTCATTTATCAGAGAGCTGGCTGCGCGCACACGAATGATTAATTGGCTTAAACGAGAAGAAAACGCTGATTTCCATGTGTGCAGAATATTTCTAATGCATCTGATCACGTGTGTGTGCTGCCATGGCTTCCTGCTTAGCTTTTGTTTTGCTTGGCTAAGCATCGGGTCAAGACGAGCAAATGGTGGAAAAAGAGAGAAACGAGGAGGACGAAGAAAAGAGAGGGAGGGGAAAAACTGAATGTCCCGAGAGAAAGTGAGTCATTTTAGGCAGCTAAGTGTGCGTATAATGAGCATTTTGATTAAGTAATATTATCACTGAGAATAACCTAATTACATGATGCTCTGGTGTTGATATTCTTCTCCAATTAACTCCAGCATAATATATGAATCATTAGAGGGACAGTGCTACGTACAATCGACTACTTTGAATGTTGCACGAGGTCATACACCTGGTGTTGCCTTGATTACTTCATGCATGTTTGAGAAATCCTTTAATTTCCAGAAGCAACTATTCAGCTGTGCAAAAGGCCTGGGTGGACTTAGCTCCGCCTTCAAGGACAAAGCTCCTCCTACCAGCAAAGCAGCAGGACAGCTTCTTACTGTCTGTGAAGCGTGCATCTTCCATCAATGGTTTGCTTTAAAGCAGATTATAAAACATTTATTCTTATAAGGTTTATTCTGTACAGTTACGTCAAATAAAGCGATTAGTTATAAGTCTACCGAGCACTTGAGGAAAGATTGAATAAATTGTGGACTTGGATTTAAAACGCACACATGTATTACATATTCATCTTATTATCTTTTAAAAAACGAAACTAGCCAATTATTTTCACCTGAAATAAAAAAAATGTTGTGGCTGTCAAGCAACAGGTAGGTACAAATATTGCCCTATTGTTCTAGTGGTTATTTATAAAACCAATAAGCTAGATTTTTTTTATTTTTCAAGGAAAATTGTTACATTTCCCTACTTTCTGAGTGTAACTAAACATAAAAAGAGAAATTGTTAAATTGTTAGATAATTTTGGGGTTTTTTTGCAGATAATTCCATAAAATGTACAAGATTTGGCCTGCAATTTTTCTTTTAAAAGCCAATAGCCTTATTCTTTTTTTACTCCATAATTATTTTTACTTACTTCTAGTATTATTTTACCTTTCCTCCTATTGGATTGCTGTATGTCTTATCAAACTGACATGTTGTTAATTCATTTCGAAATTATTTTCAATTGAAGGAAAAACAAACTCTCCAAGTAAATTGGATGAAATGTTGATATAAGCCCAGTAAAAAATCAGTTTTTCTTTTCAAAAATTGGGACAGTCCTGTTTATGTGGCTGGCTGCTGTCCATGGTGCTGTTGTAGCGTAATGTTCCGCTCCGAGGCTGCAGAGGGCGCCAGAGCGCAAACATTACTACATCTGCCAACAGAAGGAAGAACGACATGTGAGCAGCAGCAGGAGGAAAAACATGGCGATACCTATCAGGATCTCCCCTCTCTGTCGCTGGGCAGGGCGGACATTGTCCTCGCTGCCTGCGGGACACAGGCGGGAAGTCAGTCTGTCAGCGAAGAGGCGCTTTATATGCACATCAACGGGAAACCGTAAGTTAATGTTTTGTGGAAGTTAGTTATTAGCAATGTTAACAGAGAGCTTAATGTCCGATATTAGGCTCAGCTCAGTCTGAGAGCTATTCACAAAATATTGTAATTGTTACCAGATTAACCATCCAATTGATTTGCCCTTCATGTGAAAAAGCGCAGCTTTATCTAGGAGTGCAAATCCAAAAACTTGACAAAAGAAAAAACGAAGGGAGGGAGGGGGAACCTTGACCTCAAAAGGGCAACAAAAGATCAAGGGTAGATTAAAAACTTCATGTGACAAGAAGTGTCTTTGAAAGAGGCCTATTAACAAGCATTTAGTATATAAAAATTATAAATACTGTTAACCTTAGTTTGTAGCCATTCCCGCTGCACACGGAAAGACTCTTGCTGAAATACTGAACAGACGCTCTGTCCGATAATGGATGGAGAAGCTTGTTGCTTTATGTTGACACAATACTTGCAGAGGCAAGTCCACCAGTAGTTTTGTAACACACTTCATGCAGAGAGCTGGTAATTGAGTTTAAATAACAACTCTTAATATAGACATACTGTGAGTATTTTGAATGGATGGTAATCTGCTTTGACTATAACCTTACTAGGTTCTGTACAAATATGTAAATGACAAATTACACTAACATGATGGCTTCAAATTTACTTCTTATAGTTTTACAGGTCATTTGGATTTTTTAAAAAGATAATCTAGTAACCCCATGATTGCCATTACCACTATGTTACTTGAAAATTGTCTGAAAACAATAATTTTATCGATTATTGTGATAGCTTTTGGGATAATTTATCGTCCAGTAAAGTTTATTACTGTGACAGGCATGCGCTTGAATTTTTTGGGGAAAATCTAGAGAATTTGGTTAATTCATAAATAACATGCATATAAATTATGTGAATATTTAGACTTTATTAGATAACACATTTGTGGGTGTTTTATTTCTAGACCTTCAGTTCAGACTCAATGAGCGTACGGCCCACAGCAGCCTGGACCTCTTTAAGAAAGACACAGGCATCATCTACCGCATGCTGGGCCTTGACCCCTCCCAGGTCCAAGACGACCCCGAGCGTTTCCGAGAGTGGGCTGTCGTGTTGGGCGACAAAACAATTAGCAGCGGACGACACTACTGGGAGGTCACGGTGAAAAAGTCCCAGGAGTTTCGTCTGGGGGTCGCGGAGGCGCTGATGTCCAGAGACGAATGCGTGGGTACCAGCAACTCCTCCTGGGTGTTTGGCTATGCTCAGAGGAAGTGGTTCGCCATGACCGGCAGTAAGGTGGTCCCTGTGACTCTGGTGGGGAAGCCGGACCGAGTGGGGATCCTGCTCGACTACGACGCCGGGTTTGTGGGGCTGGTGGACATTGAGAAGCCCAGAACCATTCACACACTCAGAGGTCAGTTCACGGCTCCTGTTTGCCCGGCGTTTGGGCTTTGGGACGGGGAAATCCTCACACACTCTGGTCTGGAGGAGCCAGAAGGCTTGAAGTGAAGCTGGAGTAACCCAGATGACTGCCATGGACAATCAGGCAGAATTTATCAGTATTCTACAAAACTGTGCAGGACAAACAGCAATAGGACTTATCTTCAAATGATGATTAATTACTGTGTAATTCAGCAAATCATCACTTTGAATAATATCAATTCATTCTGTGTGTGTTTTCTGTGTGTAATGGAACATTACCTCAGAGACTAAATGAGGAAACAAGGAACATGTGGTTAGATTTGAGAAATATTTGGTGCCAATTTTGTCTTATACACTGCATGCTGTGGTATTCTCCACAAATGTACTCCTTAAAAAATCACAGAACTTCTCTGTGTTCATATTCAAACCATGTAGTGTTTAATAAAATAACTTCACTGAAATTTTCCACATTTTCTTTTCATTTACAGCAAAATATTTACAGTGAACTGAAGATTTGTACAGAAGTTTTGCTGAGTGAAAAACCTAAACTTAGGGAAAAAAACACGTTTAGTTATGATAGTTGAGTATATTACATTTTTATCTTACTTTAAATTTACATGTAGGGTGTGTTCCTTAAAAGCAAAAACATGTTTAAACCTTATTTTGAGAAACTCTATTCACTTTACTCATGTTTCCAAACTTGTAGATGGTAAATTGAAACTTAAACAAAAAATAGAGTCAGGATACACCAACTACAAGCTTAACATGTTGACATCGCAACAGAATAAACTGATGGCAATGGGAAAAATAAATCAATGATGTTTAGTTTTATGACAATGAGTGAAATGTAAAGGTTATGAAACTAGAAACTGAAAACATGAAAAGTCATCTAAGTGTTTCCTTCAAAGGGGCTTAAAGCCTTTTTGTTACTTTTAATAAAACATTTTTATGGAGAGGCACTGATTAGGCTTTTTCTGGTCGATTCCCTCTTTTTGGTTATCTTTGATGACTCTTAACAGATTGTGATCAGTTCTTATATGAGACATAAAACCTTCAGGAAATAATTTTACATTCCATAAAGGTAGCCATTTTGAACACAACCAAACATGAAGAAATTATCGGACAATTGCTATTTATGCCTGGAGTCGATATGTCGATATTTACTTTTATATGACTTTTATTAAATTCTAAAATATATCTTAACTGTTTACTGTTAGATGATGCGTTTGTAGTACAACATTTTTCAACATATTTAGACTTAATGATCAAGGAGATATCAACTGATTCCAGTCTTTTGATTGGTGCATCTCTGCATGCAGTGGCTCTCAAACACACAAACAGGTTTTAAATTAAAAAAAATAAGACCAGTACAAATTATTTCCAAACTATTTTTCAACTATCAGATCAATTCAGCTGACAAACAAATTTGTAAGCAGAAATACAGAAAAGCTAAAAAATATTATAATCTGCTATATTTACTGTAACACATTTTTTGGCATCCTCTCTACATAAAGAGAATGTCGACTCGAATGGTTCAACCAGAAAAAAATGTAAATTTAAAATTTATTCCAGTACTAAAATATCTGTCATTTCAGTAAGGTATTATTTTAAAAGTGTGCACTCTCATGCATCCAGGTTATTGAACTTTTTAAATATTTCCTTTAAATGTATTGGTTTGTCAGCTGAATTATTCAAAAAACTGTTATAATAAAGGTGAACATTTAAAAGTATATAAATATGTGGCTTAATTTTTTAGGCCTTAAAACCTAATAGGAAACTATATGTCTTCGCTATCAATGCAACTGGCTTAAGCCGCAGTATTGGCCCTGAGTCTCACAATTACCGCCTAATAAAAAAAACAAATAACATGAAGGTTTATACAGTCTTTATAAATCCTAAACACCACAGTGAACATGTACATATCAATAAAAAACTAAACAAAACCCAGGTGGTAGGGAGGATACTGTAGTGCATATTATTTTCCCAGTAATACAGTCCCAGTAGCTTTCAGGCTCCTTTTAAATAAATCTCTAATGACACATTGAAGTTTAATCCTCAGAGTATTTTAATTAAAGCCCTCTTCACACTGGATGAATACCCTCTATGATTTGAATTACCTGTTAGAAGCTGCTTGGGTTGCTGCAAATGAGGAAAATCTCCTTCAGTGTGAAAGCAATCATGACACAGCTACACCTAGCAGTCGCCAGACAGATCTTAGTGCTATTTTCTGCTTCTCTGATTGGCTCTCCTGCAGTGTCGGCGTGGTCTGGAGATCAGCAGCACATTCACATGTTGATCATCTCACTATGTACACATCTAGACTTTCACTCGGACTCAGCAGTGCCCTCTAACAGTTGTGTCCAGTTCTGGAGGCCTGTATCCTGCTACAACTTATTCGAAATGAACGAATAACCTCTTCAGCATGCCATGAAGCACTGCGGGGTTCCTGGTAACAGTTCATTTGAATCAGGTGTGTTGAAATAGGAAAACATCTGAAACATGTAGGATGTCTGCACTTGAGGACAGACACGGGACACCACACCCCTGAAAGATCACACCAAAATATCACTCTATCACTATGCTACAGGCTTCTGCTGCATAACCTTTACAGGATGTACAAAATTTCTCCCTTCTCTCACTTATATATATATATACATACATACATACATATATATATATATATATATATATATGTATTCGTTGAGAGGAGGTGAAATCATGCAGTCTCCATAATGTTTACATGTATTATGTGTTTGCATTTCTATGAGGACACTGAAATATTATATTTACATATACAATTACAATATATTACACATTATATTACAATAGTTATATTTACATGACAGTTTGGACTGCAGCAAACAGAAAATCCAGGAGTGTGTTCAAACTGCTGTCGACATGTTTCAGTCTCCTAGCAACCAGCACATCCAAGCTCAGACACAATTTGGAGGTGTGTGTGCGCTTCTTTTTTGCAGGGATTCTTTCTCCTGCATGGCACTGCTTCCTGTACTCCTTCCTTTGTTGAACTGGCTTTAGAAGGATGCTAATATGCTGCTGAGATGACAATAAATCACCAGTACTGTTCTAAGTAGGCTTTGTGTGAACTGACAACCGTAATGGGAAGCTTCCATTCTGGCTAAAGTTGTATAGTGATCTCATTCCAGTGTGAAAGGGGCCAAAGAAAACATACATTTTAAGATTTAAAACCTAAATAGCACAATTTTTAAATATTTACATCTCAGTAACATTTCCCAATCAAAATTTTGCACAAAACAAGAATATTACTAACCAACCACATTAATGTAAGTTAGTAGTACTTAATTATTGATGTAGTTCTGTAGTATGTTCTTTTACTAAGCCTTTATTCTGCACATATTCCAAATTCTGGCCCAGTTAAACCAAACTGAAAGAAAATGGTGCATCCCTTTTTTCAAAATTGACATTAAGCGTTCCACACCATTAATAAAAGGTACACATTTTATAGCCTTTGGTTGGAAAATTTTAAAAAGTCAGACTTTTCAGAAGGCATGTAAAGCAAGTAATAGTAATTTCTTTTGATTGTTTAATACATTTTCTGAGACACAAAAAAATATTGCAATATCCCTTAAAAAGAGAATAAAGTCAAAATTCATCAGTTCTCCCAATTACCTTCTGTCTTGTGATTCTTTCCCACTGTGCAGCAGAAGGTTTCAATCCAAACTTTCATGGATATTTCTTAAACAGAGTTCTTCATCGTGTCCAGAGCGGGATTCTGCTCCTCTGTGCTGCTGGACGAGTCTTTGTACTCATGTTGGTACTTTTGCAGGATTGAAACAACAACATCATGGCCAAACTGCATGGCATCATCAAGGGGTGTGTTGCCCCATCTGATAGACGACAGTGTGAAATGGACAAGGATGGGCTGTTATAGTTAGTAAAATGAGTTAGTATCAGATGAATGGTGACAACCCCTCCCCCTACCTGTCCTTAATGTACGGATTCACTTTACATATTTGTGTCAGGAACGTCATAGCGTCCGCGTGGCCTACGAGGAAAATGAGCGTGAGCAAAAACCACGCAGCGTTTGAAATGCCATATTTCATTGAGTTTTGTATAAATGCCAAATCTGACACAATTTAAGGACAATCGAAGTAATCATGCAAAGTGTTACCTCCGGCAGCAGCGATGTGGAGAGCAGTGCGAGAGTCATAATCCCTCTGCTCCATGTCAACACCTGACAGCGCAAACCTGGGGGAGAGACGGAGACGGAGGAGGTACGAATAAAGAAATATTGCTGTAAATGAAGGGAGTGAGAGATGTTCGCTGTGAGGAGGTAAGCTACAAGGACAAAAGGTGTGTATATATACAAGCATTATATATCAAAACAATTACAGCAAAAGTATGCTATTCAGAGTAACATTAAAATTTAAATCAATTTAAAGTTTCATGATCCCTAGCAGCTGCTTTACAACTTACAGTATGTTATAGTGTATATTGAGTATGTTTAATGGCAAAAAGAACATACTGACAATAATATGACTAAAATAATTTCAATTTTCTTCTGCAGTATTTTATTTGGATCCTATAAATGCTGTAGAAAGAAAATGTTTGTTTCTACTGACCTCCTCAAAGCACAGACATCACCGCTGTATGCTGCAAACATCAGATTAACGACTGACTTGTTCTGAAGGAAAACATGAAGAAAATGAAAGTTTATAAATTCTTACAAAGGTAGTTTCATGTGTAAAAAAAAAACCCAAAACAGGCAGATGGTTTGTGGCACTAAACTCACTGGATCGTCATCCGTCCGTCTCCTCGGGTCGTGTTTCTTGGTGAAATGCCTCAGGTTGTCATAATTATGGAAGTTGAAGTAAGAAACAAGCTCCTTTTGGATCAAATTATTGTTGTTTAATAGTCTATGGTTATATCTGAAATATATTTGTCTGGATAAGAAACAAGCAGCCTACTTGACAGAGGTGAATTCCTCTGACGCTGTTTCCGAGCCGATCCAGCGGTGGGGACCAACACAGCATGCCCATAACGTTGGGAACCACCAGCAGCACAGCGCCCGAAACACCAGATTTGGCAGGCAGCCCCACCTAAGCAAGGAAAACAAAAACAATACTGGAGCCTTAATAATTTATCCTGAAGTCAATGAGCCATTGAAATATAAAATATGTTAGTCATTGCCGACTCACATATTTCAAGTCGGCAGAGCATGTCTGCCGACTTGCTCTGCCGAAATTGAAGTTCTTTTCTTTAGTTATTTTTGTTTGAAATGTGTTGTGACTGAATAAATATCTAAAAGAAGGATGTGGCTCTTAGGAATTGTATTTTTATCAAGAATATACTACCGTCCCCAAAAAAGAATTACAGCCAAAATTACTTGAAATATTGTGTGGCATAAAATAGCCGGAACAAAAAAAAAATCTAATTTAAGTGAATTTTTTCATAATTATTTACCTCCATAATTAATTAAACTGAGAAAATAAACTGACTTGTTGACTGGGAAAGCAGAGTACAAAAGGAAAAAGGGAGACCAAATACACTGGTTTTGACCTACAGTCATCGAAACGCTTTGCTAAATTCAAATTAAGACACTTACATGGAAAGCAAATTGTCCAGAAAAGTCATACATCCCGCAGGAATGCATCAGACTCAACGTGTTGCGAACGGCTTCAGCACTTAGCACACGATCGCCCGAGATTGGACAAATGCCTCCATTGGCCAGTGTGGCAGCCATGACACTTCCAGACTCACAGGTCACCTCAATGGAGCACAACTGGAATGGAAAGACAGACATGGATTTTCTGTGAGAAATATTCCCAGATTTTTACTAAATGCCTCTCATGCAGGCAGGTGGATGTTGTACAAGAGTAACAGAAACCAACAAATGATTGACATTGCTCCTACAAAAGAGCCTCTTAAGTTTTTAACAAACAATAAAAATGGACACAGAGATAAATAGTCTTATTTTCCACAGGTACCTACAAACCTGAACCAATGATTTTACTGACTGAAAATATTTTGAGGACTCGACAGTAAAACAACAAAAGAAAATATGTAGGATTGTATTTATGTGTAGGTTCTGAGACAAGACCTCAAAAAAGAAAACAATGATGGGTAAAATCTTTTAGATATGCAACATTGAAAATAAAAATAAAATCATATTTTAATGCAAATTAAGAAGTAGTTTCTTATTTAAAAATTCTGTTTCTTTATATTTTATATAATTTAATAATTGAATAATGACTAATTAATTCGTTGTAGAGTATTTTTTTAAAATAAAAACTTTAAAACCAATTCCCACATATTGGAAAAAATGTCAGATTTCTTAAGCCACATCGATAACATTTAGTAATTTTGTATAAATTTAATATACAAATCATGAATCCTAAAAGAATTGCCTTGTTTTAAATCAGGTTCAGTGAATCAGAGAACAAATGTTATTTTTCTATACATATTTTTCTGGAAGCAAAACTTCTCCATCAATACTTTGCCCTCTGAAAAAATGGAGAAATACTATAGTTACCTGGAAGTAGAAGTCAAGGGCTCCGATCATATCTGCCCTGTCAGGGAAGCACTGCAAGAATAACAATCAGAGTTAGCGTAGACTCAACTATAAGCAGTGCCTTATATATGTGTTAACACCCAGGGAAAAGAAGTATACAAAAGCCTATAAATTAATAGTTGTAATTTGGATTTAGTAAGTTCAACTCTCCACTTTGTAGCAATTCTTTAAAAACCAGCTGTTGGGACTCCAATGCTCTGACTGTAGATATGAGCAAATTTAGGTTAGTAGCTGTTTTTTTCAAATTTTCTCATTTGTAAAGAAAGTAAAACAGTGTTTTTATCTTTCGTTTTTTTTTTAAGACTGGCTGGAGAAATAATTAGCCTGCTCTTTGTGGCATATTTATAGCTCATAAAAACAGAAACTCACGGACTACAACTCTTTAATTATCTTTAAAATGTACAAAGGATCAAAGAACCTGAAGGATCAAAGAACCTTCAGTTACAAATGTTTTTTCAAACATCATGCCAATAGTGTGGCATAACTTTTTTTGTAAAAACTATGTAATTTTTTTTCTAAAATTCAATGTATGCAAATTAAAACACTGATTTAAGTTTCTTTCTTCACCAGAAAAAAGAAGAAAAGACCATCTGATACAAAAATAAACACACAAACCTTTTTTTCTTTCAGGTAATAACCAATTGCATAGTTTCTATCTCCAGTCTCTCTCTCTGACTGGAAACTGTAAGAATACAAGTATGAAAAACTGCATTTGATTAAAAACATCAGAAAACAACCGGTTTGTTTGTTTTTTTTACTTACGTTGCATTGCTGAATCCCACATACTCTGTACCAGCCATACTTTTCAAGAACTCCATCACCTGTGGAAACATATGTAGAGCGCGCTCAGTCGGAAACCCAATTCAGAAAATGAGTTTAAAAGAACTGAAGCTGAAAAGCATTTACTCACATAGTCAAACCTCTCTGCTTTATTTGCATGCGGCTAAAAAAAAAGAAAGAAAGAAAATATTTCACTAGGAGAAGGTTTAGAGGGCTTCACCAGGATCCTACAGATGGCAGTGTTTCAGTACTGCAGCTCATATTTGACAACATGCTAGGTTGGGTGTTGTGCAACGGGTAAATGTCGCTGATGAGTGTGCCACTCCATGTGGCGACGTGCTCAGTTTGGCCTGGCGGCTGTTTTATGGCTGTGCTTGAATTTCACACACCACTAACGGATCAGTAGCAGGTCATGGAGTTGTCAAGAAGGAGCAGAGACTCAAATAATCATGGAGGAGTTAAAAAAAGGAGCATTTATCAGTTTTGTCCTTTGACCTTTTTATTTTTTTGTGGTTGCAGGTGTAGAGGTACTTGACCCAGTAAAGACAAAAAAAACACAGATAAAACCATGTTTGCTTAAAAAGTTTTACGCACATGGTAATGCACTTTCCGCCTCGGCAGCTGTGATTGGTCAAAGGCGCACACACCCTTGTTGTTAGATGCAAACCAGGTTTCTCCCTCAAAATGACCTTTGCATCAGTCAGCTGGGAAACTTTGAAGTCTCCACAGAGGAAACGTGACCATATATGGCTAAAATATTGCAACACGTGTTCACAGCAGGTGCTATGACCATAATGCAGCTGCCACAGGAACGGCTTAGGTTTTAGTCTCTTAACTGACACAAAATGATTTTGATTCTTAAGTCACACTGAAATTTCATTTCAGTAAATAACAAAAGAAAAAAAAAACTACTAACAAGGAAATTATTATTAAATTTCTTAAAACAAATTGATAACAGTGACACCTTTCAGAACAATGTGATTATGTAGACCTATAAGCACAAAGCTCTTGAAAGCTCATATATATCAGCAGGAGTATAACTGTATGAGAGAATAAGATGTGCTGCTGCTAACAGCCTGAGGCGGGAGTTTAAGCTCATGATGTTAGACATGACCAGCTTCTTCCTGGAGGTTCTCGCTTTGCTTCCCTCTAACACCTGCATTGCTGCTAGTGAATTGTTTCATATTATATTGTAAAGTGTCAGCATCTGCATATACACAATACCAATTAGATCAGAGCTGATTCTAATATATATGGCACACTAATGGGTTTTTTTATGTTTAAAATGAAAACAGCCTATTATTGTGAGCATCAAGCTGGTGTTATAAGGCATTTTTCAAGGCTTCAAGAGTCTTGAAAAATGTGACAGATGTCGAATGTGACAGATGTCTTAACAGATTTACTAAATCAACTATATCCATGTTGAATAGTCACATCTCTTAAGCTAGCCTGAGACAGCTGAGGTTTTGTTGAAGCTTTTAGGAATGTTTACAAATTTGCATCCCTTCGTGGCTGCATTTGGGGATCAGATATTTTCTGTGCATTACCTAACACTGACTTCCTTTTCAGATATTTTAAATCTTCAGTAACTTAGTGTTATTAGTCTGAATGCAGTTTATTACTTTTAGCCTCGTCCTCTCCTTTCTCTCTATTCTTATTTTATATACATTACTATTATCTAGCTTTATTTATTTAATTCATTTACTCATTCAAAAAAAAAGTTTTTTTTCTAAGCATTCTATTTAGTTCTTGTGACAAAGAAAAGAAAAAAAGTAGACAATTTGATGCACTTTTGATATGTATTAATACTGTATATCTTTGATCAATTTGTGAAAAATATAGAAATAGTAAGATTTTACCTTGATCAAAGAACTAATGACGATAGCACCAGCATTCACCATGGGGTTGTGTGGTTTATCTGCACAGAAGCAAAACAAAAACACTCAGTAAAAACGAGTAGGAGGTAAATTTTCTGCGGGGAACTTGTAGGTGCCATTAGGTTATAAACCAAATAAAAAAAACAATGGCTAAAAAAATGTGATAAAATGGTAAACAATTAGAATAGAATACCATTTTAATTAACTCTTTTCTGTTAATGTATATATATATTTTTTATTCTCAATTTGTGGCAGAAAACAAACATGTAGCTTCTGGAAGATCAGTTCTGGACTTACTTTATAACAACCAGTTTAAAGATCTATTCAGTTGATCTCTTCTGTCAATCTTACCAATCTGCGGACAGAACTAGTTACTTAGTGGTCGTTTGGACTGTCTTTGGGTTCATAACTCAATTTTGTTTGATTTGTGTAACATTTCAGAAGGTGAAATTGTATTGAAAGAGGACTACAGGAGCACCGCACCGATCCAAAAATAACAAAGCAGCTACTTCAGACACAAGGACAACTACAAACAACTGGGAGGACTTTTGCCTGTGGAGACAGACGTTCTGCTGAGTTAATGACAAAGTGGATTTCAGCACATCCAAAGGCGATGCAACAGTCAGTAAAAACGGATATTTGTATTGTTTTGCATTGACAAGGCGACTGGAGTTGATTACATAAATGGCTTGCCTTCCTCATTTAGCGACAGTTTGTTGAACTTGAAGCCACTGGGCTCCTTGCCCACAAAGCGGTGAACATGTTCGGTGCCATGCTCATGCACAGAGATGGCGTACTCGAGTGGCTTCACACATGACTGCAGGCAGAAGGGAATCTTGGTGTCGCCCACTGAGTATCTGCAAGCAGAAAGGTCACAATGGAGAAACGCAAACAAGAGAAGTCTTATTAAGGCTGCACACACAAAGAGCAAAGCACGTCAGAGGCCGGTGCTGTGTTACCTCTGTCCATCGATGGTGCAAACAGATACGCCCCAAAGATCCGGGCTGAACTTAGCCAGCTGAGGAATGTAATCGGCTACCTGAGGAGATGAAACCCATGAAACCTCGCAACAATGACTAAGCAGGCGCTGAGCCTGAGCGACTCTTACTCACATGCCCTCCGCCTTGCTGTTGTGCATTCTCAAACATCCTGTTGATCTGGTGGGTGAAATCCTCAAAGTCAGGGATGATGAAGTTTTTTCTGAAAGCCTTCGTCAGCAACATGATGTGGTTGCCGACACACCTGCAGACAGAAGGTGGAGAATTTAAAAAATTTAAAAACATTGGTGGTTTCTTAAAAACCTGTGAAAAATTAATGTAATTTTACAAACTTTTTTAATCAAATCATGTAATTTCTAATTTAATAAGGAACTAAAAAAAAAGGACAAATTGCCAAATAAGCTTTGTTTTCCAGTATATATTATCAGATCTTAATTGCTATCATTTCATTACTCCACTGTTTTTTAGCTTGAACATTCCAGTGGCAAAGGATGGAGAAGGTCATTGGTTCAAGTATAAAAACATACCTATTTAATTATTGCAGGTTGCAACACAAGCATTCTATTTACATAACTGAACTGGAATACCTCTCAAATATGTTCAAAAAGCTTAAAAATATATATATATTTTTTTACTGAAGCAACAGTATTCAACATCATTGAAAAATATAGCCTTTAATTTCACAATTTCAGTTTATTGGGGGGAGATTATGGAAATACAAATGTTTGTTTGGGTTTTTTTCTAACATCTACCACTTTTAGGTAACAGGACAAATGTAAGTCTTCTCTTAAGAAGAGAAAGCAACCCACAGCATCTCAGATTCCACAATGGATGGAAGGACATGAGGGCATTAGATCAAAAGGAAAAACATAGTATGTCATGCCATATTATCCCAGGAAACAGGAAGAACCTAACAAATATAAATTATATTACTGTCAGTGTTATGTCAGACAATACGTTTGGCAGTTGGATGTTCCCCCACCGAGTTTCCAAAATTGTTCAGTGTGAGTTTGTGCTTCTGCGACAACAGATTACTTTATCTTAGGCTTTTACAAGGAGTAAATCCCCTACAGTTCCAATTGTTTATTACAACCATCTTCATTCATAGGAAACACTTTTACATTAAGTCATACTTAGACATTACCTTAAGTCCCCTTTGTTGGTATGTACGGAAGATGGTGAAATCTTGAGTCAGAACTATTGCTATAATTGGCGAACAACGCAGTGTGATTTCAAGGAATAATAAGGGTATATTCTCCCTCAACTGGTGTAAACTAAAATATGCAGCCATAAGCCCTAGGTGATGTTAGCGTGTGGCTTTCAAAGTGAAAAGAGAGTGGGTTGCAGCTTGCATTATTTATGCTGGCCATTTCCAAAAACCAACAGATGATTTCTCTCTTTATTCCAGCAGAATATCTGTGCTAAAGCTCCCACAGTCTCTTTATTTTAGAAAACAAGCAGAAACATTACGACTGATTCATTTAGCCAAACATAGCAATGTGCCGCTGCAGAACAGAAGATGAGTCTGAGAATTACACCTCAGTTAGGGAATTATAGAATTAGGAAAGCAGGGAGTGTGGTGCCTTTGAGCCTGCTAATGTAGCTGGCAGTCTGGAGCTCGACCAGAATGATGCCCTTTCATTAGCAGACTCAGAGACCTCATTACTTCCCTCCAAGCTCTGCTGCTTTGGCTGCCAGGCTTGCATGCATGCACATGAATTTGCTTCATAGCATCTGTCAGCTATAGAACACCGGTGTCTGTCAGTCTCCAGGACTCAAATAGAGCTGACCACAGATCACCTTTCTTACGTAACAAAAACACATTAGAGTCGCTCAGTTTAATCTGACCCAACACCTTGTACTCATTTATTTTTTCCATGCTGTTCTAACTATTAATTGCACAGCATTGACACATCCAGAATGGTTGTTGAAGTAGATGCATTCTGTCTCCTCTCTGCTTACAGTCTTATGAAAGTATTACCACCACTTGTTTTTTTTTTTTTGTCACGCTCCAACTTTATTTTTTGAGATTGTACATGCTACACCATTTGTAAATTGGGAAAAAATGATTCATGTTTTTCTTTTTCTTTTTTTTCCACACATAAAACCCAGAAAAATGAGACATGCATCAGTTTTCACGCCCCCACTGAGTCAATATTTTGTAAAAACTTCATTTGGGATCACAGCTGCATGTCTAGATGCTGCATCTAAAGACAAAATGTCTTCCCAGTCTGTAAAAAAGAAATAGTGCAAACCCAGTCAGACTGGAACTGCAGTTTTCAAGTGTTGCCAGAGATTCTTAATTTTAATTAAGTGTGGACTTTCTAACACATAAATGTGCTTTGACATAACACATAAATTCTGGGTCCTAGTCCTAGCTAGGAGAAAGCTTGGACTTTCTCTTTGCTGTGATTAGGATAGTTGTTCTGATGGACAGATAAAACTCTTTTGTAGATGTTAAATATGTTTTTTAGCTTCTTCTTTGCATCGACTCTGACTAGCTTCCATGTCCATGTTGAAGAGGAACCACATAATTTTATTTTAGGGATTGGATTTTCAAAGCAATGTGCAGCGTTCATTTCCGCACACATATGCATTTTGTTAATAGACCAACAAGTTCATTTTTCTGCCTCGTCTTACCAGAGCACCACCTTCCATATGTTTGATGTAACCCCTCTATAGCTTGTGGCAAACTGCAAATGGGTTTCCTTCTTGCATCTTTTCCATAAAGGGCAGATTTATTGAGCGCAGAGCTAATAGCTTTTCCTGTTGACAGAAATTCCCACCTGATCTCCACTGGGTCTTTTGGCTTATTCTTTAATTAATCCTCTTCTCATTCAGCCAGTCAGAACAGATGGATGCCCTACGGTTTAAAACATGCTAAAACTTTTAAATATTGTTTTATAACCTTCAAGTTCTCCACAAATTTCTCCCTGACTTACTCCTAGCTGTGTTTGTTGATACTTACTAAAACAGAAATCAAATTACTCAGAGCTAATTATTTGATGACTAGGAGGCGATGGTTTTACTTAGAGGCATCAGAATAAAGGGGGAAGAAAAGAAATTGTGCACTACATTGAGTCATGCTATCACATAAAATTTAAATAAATACATTGCAGTCTTTCACCAAGAATGATGCTTTTGAAAAACACTGTGACTGTCCAGAAGTATTCTCACCTTCTGAAAAGTTTTTTGTCCATCATGACTGGTCCCATGGAGTCAAGCGTGGACTGTCTCATCTGACGAATACAGTCCCGCAGCCGAGGGTCAGACGTTAACAAACCTGTTCTTCTCAAAGCCTGGAAACAGTGGAGAGAGGAGTTTGAACTAATTTTTTTCAGAAGGGATAGTAGAAACGGTGATTAATGGTGGCTATTACTGTACGGAGTCCAGAAGTATTAAGACTTCTGGACCATGGGATTCTCCTGTCAGCTGCAGAAATCTTTGAAATATACGGTTTGGGGATTTCAAAGGCACAGGTGTGCCTGCAAGGAAATGAGGAGGGCAGCAGAGCAGATAGTGGCTATCTCACTCATGCTGCTGGTGTCACTGACAGACACTGCACAAAGCACATGGGTCTATTTTGGGGATACCATGTGTTTGACCCTCCTGACCAGAGAAGCTTGGGTTTTTTTTTTTTTCTTTGTTTTTTAGTTACTCATCACAGTTGACAAGCTTGTCAACGTGTAAACAAACCTGACAAATGGCTGTTGCAATTGTTTGATTTCTGTGAAAATCTTAGCCTCAAGACAGAAATAGTGAAGTTGGAGCTCCATGCAGGCTGTTCTTATTTTGGAGTTCATTAGCATGAGCTATCACCTCAAAACAAGATTGAATTGTTCCTATTAGAATTGAGCAACTTAGCATTTTATCATGACATTTTGTAGGACTATTGTGATAACAATAAAAAAACGATTTATTACTTCCTTTATGGTAACTGTATTGCACAATGTGTATTGAAGAACAAGCATATTTTGAAATAAGCTTTTTCGGAACTCCACTTACTTAAAGAAGTGTGCTTTATAACACCATTTTAAACAGATTTTTGAATTTACTGATTTTTTTTTTAATTCTCTTATAGAAAAAGCAGAGGTGAAAATAGTAAAAAATAACATTTGAATTTGTTTTCTTTTTTACAATACCTGAAAGCTATCGTGGAAACAATAAATCAAAATTTGTAACAACATTCTTGTCAACATTAATATATTGTGCATCACTATTTCTTATGCATCCCTAATATTTAATTAAGCAACGTGCAAAAAAGTATTATTTGCTTGAAAAAAAAACGTAAAATGTGCCAGTGTTGTTAAACTACATATGTCCAAAGTAATAGATGTCACGAGGTTGGCTTTTTGTTCTCTTTTTTTCCATTGTTATTGTTAATCCAAAGAGTCTGAGCAGCTCTCTCACCATCCGTCTTCTGCCTGAGTCGCCTCTACAAACACCTCCAGTCGTCTCTGGCATAACAAGCTGCCACCTGTGTTGACACATGGCTCCTAAACACATGGCTGTTTCTAAAATGACTCAGTTGTCATAGACAACGAGTTCACCAGATGTCTATTTTTTTATAACAACATAATTATCATAGATTCTTATACAAACCTATCTATTTCCATCTGTGTATTTGTTCATTATTTAAATATTTGCTCGGTATTTTGCCTTAATGAAAGCCTAGCTGGCTATTTAGCGATGGATACAGCATTTTAATGTGTTTGTTATATAGAAACCTAAGAATGACTTGAAAAATGTAACATATAATAGAATTAAAGACCAGAGACTAAACATTCAGACGTGCAAAGCAGTTAGTAACTTTTGTTAATTCTCTGAATCTGAGGCATCACACCAGATATATTTAGACCATAAGGTGGTCATAAACAACCTTTAAACCATTCCTTCCAGCCAGCAGGAGACGCTTTGGATTCTTCTGGTGGGGTGTAATGTTCCTCACCAAGGTTAATCTAATAAAAGTCAAAGGTGTTCTCAGGAAACATAACAAAAACACAGCAGCCACAATCTGCCATAATCTGTGGCAGATTATGGCAATCTTAATTAAAAGAACAATAAAAAATTGTTCTTTCAATTAAGAACAATTTAATTGCTCACATGCGCGCTTTGGAAACTCAAATCAGCACTTGTTGATGCACTAACTCACAGAAAAGAACTGAGAGACGGGGATCATCTCTTTCCCATCAGTGATGGTGTAAAACAGCAGGTCCTCTATGCTGGACATGAGCCGGCTTCTGTCAAAATAAAACAAAACACAACAAACACAGTATGTTGTAATCTTAAAGCTGGATGGACTCCAATGTATTAAGTCAAAACAGTGAGCAGCAGCTCGAAGTTTATGTCAACATCTACACTGGCAGTGAAGGTAATGGCAACTGGCCAGATATTGACCTCAGTCCAGGGCTGTGAAAGTGTGTTTATTAAAAAAACATAAATACAGTATAAAAAGGAATATAAATGCTAGATCAATGAGCTACCATTAAATCATCAATTAATCACAAAATATGAATGAAATGAAATAACATCAGACTTATGTAGCACCTTTCAACCCTCAAAGTCTTCTCAAAAACAATGAAATATTCCAAATAAGAAGCTTAATTTGTAAACTGTTTCTTTTTTACCAATTAATATTTGAGCACAAATTTAGTCGTTACATTCATTACCCACTGTACTTAACATGCTTTTTTTATTTATGAAATTAAAAAAACTATTTGAGACTTTTCTAACCATTACCAAACACCAGTAAAAGAGAACTTATTGTTTTAAATCAGAAAAAGCTATAAGTGGTTAATCAATCATTCTTATGACTTGTTATTAAACCATTGGGCAAATAAGTTATGTGCTGTTTTACTTCCCTTGAAATTTGTTAGCAGCTTTTAATTAAGAACTATTGCACATTAAGACTTTCTTATTTCCCTTATTACTTGGTCCAACAATTAATGGCCAATTAATTATCTTTTAATATTATTGACATTTTCAGTGATTCTCTTTTTAATAGTGAAAGTTTATCGTCATAATTTACTGTTTTTAACAGTTTGACTAACTTCTTTCCTTAATGTGCTCCCTGTTTTTTGTGGTTCACAGGTCAGTCTCTGTTCTCTGACTGAACGTGTGCACATCTAGTTGCTCGTTACAATGGTGTACACTGTTCCGCTATGGTGACGTGTATCTTGCACCAATTATCTGTGTTGCTCTTATATCATTTTTTCACAAAGACATCCTATTGTTTAGTAAAGATGGTGTTCATTTAATATTCACAAAGTTCTATTTGACAATCTCTTACTGAAATATGCAAGACATTATTTGAAAAAGTCATAACATTGATAGCAACGTTGGCAGTTTTAATATCTGTTTATATCATTTGACTTGCATGGTGAATTAAATTATTCACAACATGTACACCAGAATCCAAATGGATTCTGGCATTTGAGCCCAGTGCTGATAAGCAGAATGAGCCCTCTTCTATTTAGGCTGGAGGACTTAAGAGTTTGTGATTAAAATGGTTTTTCAAATTTCCACATGTCAGGCCAGAGGATAATTTTCCACTTTGCCTTGAATATCTTAAGTGGACTTGAATTAAGTTAAAGTGGCTGTTTTTCAAGAAGTTCTCCTTGTTCTCATTTCCATTCCTTTTAGAGTTTTTGGGTATATTACAGCTTTTTTTCTGGATGTTGAGTCTCTTTAGCTGAATTTATTCTTTTCAATTTTAATCAATTATTTTTTTCTTAAACTATAAAAATAATTAACGGAGAGCCAAAACTGCTCTGGTCTATTACTTGGAAAGCTTTAATCATCAAAGGATGCTTTTTTTTTGTTGCTTAAATTAATGTTATTGACTTGCTCCTTGCGCCACTTAATCTAGGAAAAAAAGAGACCATTACTCCAGTCCTAAAGTCCTTACTGGCTCATTTTATCTCAGAGAATACAATTTAAGATACTTTTGTCTGGAAATAAATCATAGAATGGCTTCGCACCAAAATATTTTTTAGTAACTTTAAGTCAACCCCATGTCAGAACCCCACGTGGAGAAGCGCCACTAAAGTGGAATAACTTCCATCAAACTGTAAAAATAAAAAAAATATTATTTTAGACTTACTTTTTATTAATAATAACTAGAGCACTGATTTACATCAACCTTTCATTACTTGTCTTTATTTTGCCACTGTGGCCTGTCGTTACTGACTCGTAAACATGGCGGACGAAGTCTTCCCTTAAATATAACTATATGCTGCCAGCCAAAATGAACTAAAACCCGGTTGATAAAACATTTTTCATCTACTTGTGTTTCGATATAAATTTGCGTATCAATTGTTCAGACTGTGTAAGAACAGGCTACTTTTTAAATAAGCTAGCGCAAATGCACCAAAATGGCAGCTGCTCGTCTTTCACCTCTAAAGTGAGCTACACCTTTACAGCTACAGTGTGTAATCTTTATATTAAATTTAAAAAATGCACATATGTTTAAATGTTTGTCTTTTGTATAATATGAGATAGATAATCTGTGAAAGAAGGAAACTCCCGGTCACAAACAACTCATCAAAGTGTGCTAATGGCGGAGAAACAATTTTCCGTTAAGTTTCCGTTAAGGTTGGTTAGCAACCTCAAATCGATGACGGTTGGTTTCTGTCATGCAAAAAAAGTTGCATATTGGTATTAGGAACTTTATTAAATATAATAATTGGCAAGTATCAATACTGCTTAAATAAATAACTGAGATCCAGTTGAGCTCCAACAGCCTAATTTAAAAAGGTACTTCACGGAAGCAGAACATCAAATTTTGAAACTAATAAATGTAAGGTTTATTGAACGACTGCTGTTGAAGACAATAGTTTCAAACGTTTGTGACCTACTTGCAGTGTCCTTGGTCCTCATCAGGGCCTTTCTGATGAGGATGGAAGGCTCTGTGGGAGTAAATTGTTGCTGTCCAGAGAGGAACAAGTTGCTGACTCCTGGAGATGTCAGCTCCAACTCTGGCGGAAATAACTGCATTTTTAAACAGCTGCAAGATTCCCGGGTTGGTCGTCCGCAGACTTTTCAGGCAATGCATTGCGATAGGTGGGGCTTTAGTTTCTCAACTCGTCTGCTGCTGGTCTTGGTGGATAAATGTGAACGTTGGCCTTTTGGTCCTCTGAGCTTTAATAGCAGCTGCTGTCTCCCCGCGTGGCTCATGTACTGAACAGGCTGTTACCAGGGGCGGAGCTGTAACCCGGGCAGGACTCAGCGGTTCAATAAACTGCACTGAAGTGAAGTTTGATAGGCTTCCAGGTACTGCTGCCACCGTCTTAGCTCAAGTTCCTCGTTAGAAAACGGCAAAATAGGCCACCATATCCTTTATTATGCTCTCTTCATATTTCTTATGTCGTACAATAAAAGACAGATGTTCAATTTTCTCCAGGGCTGTCAAACTTAGTTTCATTTTGGGTCATATCAAAAAATTGAATGTTCTTAAAGGCCTACTTGTGCCAGAATGTATTGATAAAACCAATTAAACTGTTAAAATATCAATAAATGTTTGTTCCTCCAAGATGTTATGGTAATTTTTATTTTTTCAATAAAAATGACAGATTTTGTGGTGATAACTGGGAAATATTTGTAAGGAATTTTCATGATACAAATATAATATATGATATTAAATTATTACTTCAATTACAGACTATATCTTGACATCAAGTAAGGCTGAGGCAGCAGTCACTAGAATTGAATGCCTTTGACCAATTTTGAAAAAAAAAAAAATGCTGTAAAATCAAAAAAAAAATTAAGTTTAGCTGATTTTGTGTGAATTTTGTAGATTTGTGGAAAAGTTATGTTATTTGGAGTCTAGAGGGCCACATAAAAAGCTACAGTAGGCCAGATTTGGCACCGGGCTTTGAGTTTGACACATGTGATCTATTCTATTGAAAACAATAAAACTCCTCTGCCTACGCCTTCTCCCAGTTCTCCCATTACTACTAATTTCAGGAATACAACCAATCAGAGTAAGGAGGAATGTTTTAACTCTGTCAATCACTTATGCTCACACCCTCTGCTTTTTGTTAAGCTCCAGCTGGTTCACCACATTGATGAACTGGCATAGCCACCAATGACAGCAGCTAAATGGTTTTTATGTAATGGTAAGTAATTTTTCACTATGAGCACATTGAGCAGCACAGGAGGTTGATTGACAGCGCTAAAAGACCTTTCTCTTGACACTGATTTGTTATTTTTGACCATTTTTGCAGCACTCTGAGTGGTGGTGTGAGGTGGTGGAGAAGCTTGATTTTTTTTCACAATTATCTGTCTCATAAATATGGAAAAAAAAAGGTTACGTATTGAAGTTTTAACAATCTTCAGGAGGATAAGCCACAAAAGGCCATTAAAGCAGTTGGCCAATTGCAACTAATGGAAACTGAGTGGAAGGAAGAATATAATATAAAAAAGAATATAATATAAAAAACGCTATGCAAGCAATAGGAAAAAACCTTCAGTTTAAGAACTGGAATACGTTGAACAATACCCATTCATTAATTAAGAGGACATTCACAAGACGTTGAGATAGTGCTTTGAGAGCCATGAACTGCAAACTTATACAGAAAATGAGCTACAGTTATTGCATGAGCATCAACGTCAGATGTCCCTTAGCTTTACTGATGGAAAACAAAGGAGTGGGCTATTTATAGATTAATGTAAAATTTAATTTTCAGTCCGTATTGCGGAGCCTAGAGGAAGCACAGAATCCAGGTTGTGTGGGTCCATTGTGAAGTTAACTCGTTGATAGTGTTTAGTGAACCATGTCATCTGCTGATACTGTTTCATTGTGGTTTGTCAACTCCAAAGTGAGGACTGGGCACAAGCCCACACTGTCAAAGCCACCACTACCTGCTTTAATTTCCATGACCAGCAAACCTACTGCACTCGAATCGAAGAGAGACATAATGAAGAAGAACTTGAAAAATACCAAACCCAATAATGAAGACCACCTAAATGTCATTATTTAAGCAACTTTGGCTTTCTTAACATCTTAGCAGTGCCAAAAACTGATTACTAGCACTGTGGTAATGGAGTGTTTTATGTAAAAGTAGATATGCTGGATAGGAGATGGATAGAGTAAACTGATATTTCTGAGTTTTAAAAAAATTATGTTTTACCAATCTTCTCCATTATGTTTTTTTTTTATTAGCCACAAGCCGTCATCATCTAAATTAACAGAAATAAACATTATTAACTAAGATATACCACATGTAGGAGTTTTGCTTCTATAATTAAATTATTTGCTTCTTAATGATATTCTACTTTACTTAGATGTACATGTACAATAACCTGGCCTTATTGGCTTACTCAGTTGTCATTACATATCGTTTATAAAAATGTTTGTTAGTTTTCTGAAATTATTCAAATATTCACAACTTTTTTTACAACTGTTTTGTGGATTGCATAATATATGCCATTCACATGTATACTACAACAACCTTAGCCTTCTTAATAATAACATCCAAGTTGGTCATAGTTAGAACTAAAACATATGTTTATTTTTGTTTTACATAGAAATAACATTAAGAAGAATGAGCACTTTAATATGATTTATTTGGATGTATTTGATCAGTTGTCTGTGAATATAATGATAAAGCACATAAAATAACGCCAGCGATGTTTAATCAAGCTGGCGTTTAAGTCAGCAGTCAAGTGTGAAATATTCCTACTGCTTTAAAATAGCGACACCCCATGGCGGGTTTCTCTCAGTAATTTACTGGTGTCTTTCTGTTTTGTCCTCTAGGTGGCGCACACTCTCTAGTGTGTGGTCAGTCTATTTTCCCCTAACTTTTCTTGCTTTTTTAAGGACACAAGGATGTATTTAAGAGTCTTATGTAGCGGTGGATCTTGCACTGCATCTTGCACTCTGCCACATATTCAAATTCATGTTTTTTTGTTTTTTTTCCCTATGGAGCCTTTAGAAAATACATCTTAAATAATAATAATAAAAAATATGCTAGTAGATCAGGCATGTAAATGTAGGCACAAGAAACTAAGATGTATTTGAAATGTTATATTATTGTGTTCTTTTCACACCGAGATATTTGTTTTCTTTTCATTTTCTGTTTTGTCCTTGTGTTCACCGTAATGCTGTATTTTTCAAATTTGCTGTATTTTCTAAAATGTTCTTGCTGTTAAATCTTTTGAAAATTCTGTTTTTCTTTTGTTATTTTTGTTTTTGCGTTGCATCTTTGTTCTTTGAGAAGTTATTGCTCTCCTTTTTGTTTTCTTTCCAGCAACTTTAGCAGCAACAATAACTTCCAAACTGCCATGCCCTTGCTCAGTTTCAGAGCATAAACATGCTTGATTTCATGTCTCGTAGACTTTCCATTGTCGCATTCCAGGTGGACCTTTGAAGGTGACACGATTTAATCTCCCAAATAAACAAGAGTTCTGACCACCTTGTCTGCTTTGCCAGGCATGTGACTTCTCCTATGGGGTGCATGCTAACCCATGGCCTCTCTGCGCTACCGCTGCCGGTTGTAGCTTCTCTGTTTTCAGAAGAAAATGTTTTCCATTCCTTCGCCAATGAATGCCACCTTTGTCCCTTCAGCCTCCATCTTGTGTGAGAAAACCCCCCCTTGCTGGACTCGCCAAGCCTGCACAAACTTAACCTCTTCCCCCTCCACCTAACAGGAAAGGAAGCATGGTGCTGGTGCTTTCATTCAGACTCTGCAATCTGGAGGTCTGGATAAAACCTTGGCTAAGAAGGCCTGTCTTGAGGTTGTTTAGGACACAATTAAGGCAATCATTCCTGACATTTTTTTAAAAAAAACAAAAAAACTTTGGATTATAAACAATACATAAGTTTCATTACTGTAGTGAGTCAGACAGGTAGGCAATGTGATGCAGTGAACACGGTAGGAAATATTTGTTAGTTCTGAGGCATTTAAAGCAACAGCAAACATTTTCATTGTTTTGTGCACAACACTCAATATATTTAAATGTCAAAACTACTTAAGAGTCCTCACTTATTCTTATCTCCCATCGCCAAGAGAGCCTTCTGTTTGGTGTGTGGCACCTAGCTGCTTAAAACATCTTGATTTAATCCAATTCTAGCTTCATTTAAACCCCAAACCTTCAACACGCTTGTGTGTCAAAGTCTTACATAATAATAAGAATCCAAAAGTGTTCAGTGTTTCCTAACAGAGTGACAGAGTTTGAATAGTAACATATTAAATTGGATAAAAGACTTATCACAAAGAGCAGAGATAGACAAATCGGAGTCAAGCTAAGTAAAAACACTGCCAAATCTTATGGAACAAAAATGTAAACAATCAGTGAGTTCTGCTTTTAAACAGCTTTTAACCAATCAGAAGTCGTCCCTCAAACGTTCAGCTCCAAAGGCAAACATCCCACCTCTATTTGTATCTGTTTCTGTAGTAGTTTATGGTTCATGGGAAAATGAGTCCTTATTTTCAAAGTTCTTCCTTCCTCCAGTTGCTTCAACGACCTCTGACCCCTAAACAAATAATGAACTCTGGACAAAAGCTGCACAGGTGACACCTGTCAGTGTTACATGCTTTGCAAGTTGTACTATTTACTGAGTATGCGGAGTGCCAAAACCAAGCAGCCTCATTAAGTGCAACCTTTCTTATCGGTTGTGAAAAATATATATTTTGTGTGTTTCTTATTCAGCTGAAACAACAACAATCACGTTTACCGCTGCACTTCTGCAGGTGAGTGCTCTTGTCACCTGAACACGGTGACTGTGTCCAAACCTGGACACCCTGTAGACCCCTGGAGCCTCTCTGAACCCGTACAGAACAGACATCTCACACACACACACACACACACCTCCTTCCAATCGTAGCCGTCCCTTCACTTCCCCTTTCCTCCCCGCCTCCTCTTTTTCATCCTCCTAGCTTCCACACCCTTCCTCACCCACCAACCCCCATCCCCACCATGCAGCTATCCCACTGCCCTGCCATCTCGCAGCATTCCGAGGGCCGTGCACACAGAGGCCTATTGTGAGCACAGCGAGACGGCAGAAGGCGGCATACAGTCAGAGCAACAGAGAAAGCTGATGTGCGGAGATGAAATGGACTCAGTATACTGACACGGATCTGCAGTGAAGTTGTGCTGAAAGTTACTGGACGCTGTTAATGTGGCACAACTGAGCATTGGTGAAGAAAGTTCTCAAACACTGCACTTAAGTAAAAGTACAAATAAACAGACAAAAATGCACTATAGTACATTTTTACTTGAGTAAAAGTACTTAACAGTACTTGTTGGATGTATTTCCTAACGTAATCGTCTCGAATATCATTACGTGTGCTATGTATGTTTTCTTTAATACATCAATATTTTTGTGCCATTTTAATCAACAATACTGCAGATGATGTAAGTTTTTATTATGGTTCCTGTCTGTGAAACAGTTTAAACTGTGCATCAAACTTCAGGAATGACATGCAGAATTAAATGCCGTTGAGCAAAAATAATTAACAGGAATGATTATACATTTAAATGTTTTTATCTAACACAAAACTAATGTGTTATTTGTATTTTAACTGCTGTAAATGCATTCAAATATAAGTTATCTGCCTGAAAAAAGGGGCATAAGCCATTTTAGCTCTCGTTTATCATCACCTCTGCTATTTAAAAATACTTAAAAGTTTTAAAGTGTTGAGTCACATGGAGTCGTTTATTGAACCAGATAACGCAAAGAAGTCATTGGTTACTTTTTAACTAATAAATAAAAATAACACAATGTGGCATGAATGTAACATGTAACACAACACATTATAGAAAAGCATCGTAGTTGAAAGTATAGATACTTTATGTAAAATGTAGGGGAGTAAAAAGTCAATAGTCCACAATTGAGTACAGATACACAAAAACGAATGTACTTAAGTACAGTAACAAAGTACTTTGCAACCTGTTTCGCATGTAACAACAAGTGTGAGCAAGTCTTTAACACATTTATTACATCAGATTTGCCACCTGTATCCTAGCTCAACGAGATTATGTTATTGTTCTAATTTTTTATGCAAACCTACAGCAGGTTTTGCTCAAGTCTGATTCCAATTATTCTAAACCTCAATTATTCTTGGTTATCTCCTAAATTAAAAGACATTCTCATTTAACCACATTTTTTATCATATGACATTTTAGCTGTGACCTAAACTTGCAGCTCTGTATACAAAGTTTGAGCAAAGTGTAACAGTGTGTGTCTGTGCCTGCTTAGTAACTAATAATTTATTTATTAGTACAATCCTCATATTTGTTATTCCCTAAATCCATTAGCAAGATAAAGATTTATTCAAATCAAATTCAAATAAATATGGCAATCAATGTTCTTGTCAAGCAGCTGCTTTACCTGCTGTATGACAATCTGATGTCTTTATTGTTTAATAAGCTGGGGGTAAATTAAAACACAGCCCAAATAAAATCAAAACCATTTGCTTCTTGTTGTTGACAGGGGTGGATATCAAACCACTTTTCTTCTAAGTTTTGTCTCAAATGTAATTCCAATCTGTCAGTCTTATCGACTTGCTAGAGGTAAATTCTTAAACTATCCTGTCCCGTGTAAGGAATGAAGATGGCTTACTGGAAGGTCATAACCCAAGAATCGTAGTGACTCTCATTGGAACAAAGAAGCTCATTCATCTGGGCTTATCTCCTGTAGACATACTTAATAAAGATCACTCATGTGTTTCATCACACCTCTGGCTCAGCTGCACAATAGAAATTCTTGGCCTGTGAGTGGAATTTTATAAAAATGAGTGTCATTAAAGTAAGAAAGTGTTTCAGAGCAACCAAAACGCAACATCTGAAGGTTTTTGGCAGACCACTTGTCTTTGCTTGGTGGCTACATTTAATTTTACACCAATCCTCATAGGGCTGCACTTCAGGTTGGATATAACAGCTTTGTGTCACATGTTTTCATATCAAACAAACTGACCTTTTGGGAAGCTTAGCATTACTAGGAATGCAACAAAACAGCCACTTTAATAAGATATCTCAATTTCCAATGTTATTTTGCAGCGCAATAGACCAGAGTTGATTTTGTTGCGTTGCATTTTTATAACATAAGATTAAAATAAACAAGCTAACTAAATATTAAAAATTCTTCACATAAAATAATGCCAATATACCAAAGGTACATTTGATATGCAACTTTATCAGAACTTTATCTGTTTTCATAAGCAACAGTGTTTTGATCATTTGATGAAAACCATAACAGAAGTTTCATCAAATCTCAGCTGTCCAAGCTGCATGCATCCGAATCCGTTTTCTGATGCTGATGGTTCATTGTCTTCTTAATGTGAAAGTGGAGGTGCATCTATTGGCCAGCAGGTCAAGTCATGAAGGAGGGATTTGGTTAAAAAAATAACCCTGAGAGCTTAGCTGCTCCCAGATTAAGAGGGGAGGGAAAGGAGGTTCAGGTTACGGCTTTACAGGGGGTCTGGGGGAAGGACTGGCATTTTGGAATATACGAAGATCCATACAAAGCACGGTGGACATAAAACCGCGGTGCTTGCCCTGACGAGCTGGGTGCAGAGTGCCAGCTGGGGCCCCGCTTTGGATTCCACTTAGTTTCTGGAAGGTTTGACTGCATGGTGCCATAAGTCTCTGGGAACCCCTACCTAACACACCACCTGACTGAAAAGCCCGGTCTCCGCCGTCCCTCTCACTTCTCACCCGAGTTCCTGCATGTCTAATATTTAGACATGTTCAGCTTTGTGGACTCAAGGACTGTTCTGCTACTTGTAGCATCTCAAGTTGTTTTACTATCCGTGGTCAGATGTCAGGAAGAAGATGACCGTAAGTCACATAAAAAAAATCCTGTTTTTCACTGAATTTTTATTTTATGAACTGAGAAGAATTTTAATTTTGTATTGGTGTTTTCATATGGATTTGTTAGGTAATTTTGCCAAACGGCTTTAAAAATGTCTTGCTAAGACAGGTTGTTCATCTGTTTAGATAAAAATGTCAAAGTTCATCTGTGTCAGATGGAGAAACTGATTTGTTCTCACCTGTCACACCTTCCTGCTGTGTGTGATGCTCTGAGACTCAATAAAAGTATTTAAATGCTTTTGTAACATTAAATAGAGCTGCAAACGTGAAGAGATGAAGTCAGACACAGCTTGACCTCAGACGTCAAGGCTTAAAGTGTTGCAGAAACAGAGCAAACTGAAGAACAGTGTTTGCAACAAGGGGTCAAAGGCAATAATACATGTAAGGGATATTTCTTTAGCAAATTTTTATAACACAGTACACCTCTGTGTTTTAGCAAACACAGAGGTGTACTGTGTTCCTTGGTGTATCGCTGCATTTATTTGAAAGTGTATCCATTGGTCAGTTATAGGTTTTCTTGGCATGTCGTTAAAATATTGTAGATTATACACCCATTCCTGTGGTGCATACATAAAACAAATCACCTATTCTTACCTTACCGTGTGTGTTTACACTGGCACTTTACATGGCAACGATACCCAGACGGAGCAATGTAGAAGGAGCCTCTGTTTATTCACAGCACTAGTCTGTCAATTGGGCCCAGTATCCCCATAAGAGAGGTTCATTCATACAGGCAGTGGAGCAGGTTAAATACACTCAGCCTGCTCTGTGAAATACCTCAACTCACTCTGCAGACACAACCGTTTGCGATAGTTTGTGTTGACATTCTGTGTATCGCAGCTATACATTTTCTCTTGAGGTGAAAATGTGTTGCATATTTTTATCCAATCATCTAAATTAATGTTTGTGACTCTTATTTATAGCTGGAAAATCATAGCAATCATCTTTTAAAAACTTTCTTCCTCTGTATTTATGCAAATGAAATAATCATGTTTGGTTATAAATATCTTGTAAAAGAGCTGAGATGTTATGTTTTGATGCAAAATGACTTCTTTATGCCCCTCCTTTGTACTCATTAACCCCTCCCACTTCCTCACGTTCCCCCTTTGACCCTTCATACTCACTTTCTTCTCCTAATCCAACATGATTTTTCTCTACCAACTCTTCCCTCTCTTTCTATCTCTTCTCCTCTCCTTCTCTAACTTTTCACTCCTGTCCCTGACATCCGCCCCCTGCTGGCCACCACAGAGGAGGCAGGTGGCTGCATCCAGGACGCCCAGCTGTATAATGATAAGGATGTGTGGAAGCCAGAGCCGTGCCGCATCTGTGTGTGTGACAGTGGAGCGGTTCTGTGCGATGAGATAATCTGCGAGGAGATCAAAGAGTGTGCCAACCCTATCATCCCACCTGGAGAATGCTGCCCCATCTGCCCCGCTGATGCCACTGCCCCCATTGGTTGTAATTTATTTATTCACACACCTATAAATAAATTACTCTCCTTGCTTGCATTTAGAGCCATCCCAAGCTGAGACTTTTGAATCAGGAGCACACTTTGGAGCCATTTTCTGATTTCTGATGAGGTCAGAGGAAGTCACTGATTGCAGTTTTTTTGTCACTTTAGCTCCAGCTGCTCCATGTTTTGCTCCCTATTCCAAAGTCAATCTCTGCATGTGATTTATGGAGACAAGATGAGCAACATTACCATGATTTAATCACTTCTTTTAAATAGTGTGACTTAGATTGGAGGATGTGCTGACTGTTGTCTCCACCTGAATATTCTCTACTGCTCAGTTTTCCACAAAGCAAAAATCTGTCATTTATCTGAAGCAATAATTACTACTTTTATTCCATCAAAGTATTTCCAAAGCTCTGTTCAAGACCAAATTATACATGAACTTTAACTAGAAATCTTATGATAGATGGCTTCTTTATAAACGCATTGGCACCACTGAAAATCAACTGATATGTAGCCAAACATGCTTTAAATTGTTTAAGTTGAAACTAAATTCAGAACATGCCTCAAAATATATTTAGTGACATGTTCGCAACCGGTTGTGTAAACTTTGTAAAAGCAAGAAGTACATTTGGGTTTTGCTCAATTTTCAAAATGTTAGCAATGCCAAATGCATACTTACACAAAATGTGTATTTGCAGTTGTAAACACTTTCTTTAGTATCAATTAAACATTACTTATGCTTACAGTTTGCATTAATAGTTAGAATTAACGCTGTGCTCTTGGCTCACTCCTGCTTCTGCTGCTTCCTTTGCCTCTTTGACATGATCTAGAGTGGGTTTGGTGAGCGGTATTTGATCTCTGCAGCATGCAGGTCTCCATTTCTCAGGAATCATAGACCGGATTCCAAATAAATCCTGTGTCTGAAATGTTTTTGCTTCAAGATGTCACTTTTAATGGTGTTTTTCTTCCCTTTCTGTCATCAATCCACCTGCAGAGGCGTTTGGTGCTAAGGTGAGACAGCGAGCAAAACTAAAGTAGAAAAAGTTACGACCGGACTCAGGATTGCATTTTTGTTTATTGTGTGTGAGAACTTTGAGCTTTTTGTCCATCAGGGCCAGAAAGGAGAACCAGGAGAGATCGCAGATGTAAGTAAAGCTCCTCATCTTATGTTTTAAATATCACATGATTATTGCATTGCAGTTATTCTTATTTCACAAATTTATTTAAAGAGTTTTAAGACAATTTCTTGAATTTGTGAACACTTTTTAACATCTAGGGCTCCTTTTCTTTAAGGCTTCTTTATTATGCTGATTCCTCCTCATGACCAAAGTATCTGTAATGTGTCCTGCCGTAAGGAGGAAAAACCCCAGCATTCCAGCAGCATAATGAACCCTGTAAAATCCATTTAGTTCTTCTCGGCAGCTTTTCTTCAAGTTCACGTCAGGTGACAAAATTCAGCCCAATTAGAGGCCAGAGAAGGCGATGGTGTGGAGGAGGGAAAAAAAAAATCATCTTGTCAAATGAAATCATTGTCAGATTATGTTTTGGGTCTGGGTTTGTCCACCTCCTGCTAAGCTGGAATCTGTGGTGCAGAGAAATGTCTCTGGATGTGACCAAAGGAAAACATCTACTGAAACCTGACAAAAGATGTTTATATGTTTGTCCAGGTCGTAGGACCTAGAGGACCACCAGGCCCCATGGTAATTATTTGTCCTTGTTTTCATGTCATTCCTTGCACCAAATAATGACCGTGATTAATTTTACTCTGAATTGGAGATTTAGAAATATTAAACATGCTCTGTTGTTTTGCAGGGCCCCCTAGGTGAGCAGGGGACGCGTGGAGTAGCTGGCGCAAAGGGTGACAAGGTAAACAAACGAAAACTATATTCCCACAAAACAAAGTTGTTCTGACTCTAGCAGACTGGTAGCTTTAAGATTTATTGGACTTTTAGCCTTGCCATAAACGGCTTGTTAAATATTGACATACGATTGAAATTAAAACATAATCTTAAGCTAACTGAACTGAAGCTATTTGGGTTGTAACCAAAATCACAGTGTCAAGAAAGAAATGAGATATTATAGAAACAATTCCTCAAACTCCTCAAATGAGGGTTTTCTGTTGGTTAGTCAACAGAAACTTAATGAAAAACAACTTTCTTTTTTCTCAGGGAAATTCTGGACCAAGAGGAAGAGATGGCGAACCTGGCACACCTGGAAACCCCGGACCCCCCGGCCCACCTGGACCACCCGGCCCACCAGGGCTGGGAGGGGTAAGTATGAGGAAACCAACCTCCGCATGTCAGATTTCACATCATCACTTCTCTGTTGCACAATTTGGACAACAAACTTTAGAACTGCACTGAGAAACAGAGTAAACGAGTAAATAAGGGATTCTTAGCTGCGTTTATTATTCTTCATCTCTTGTTTAAAGTGAGGCCAGGACACAGGAAAAACAAATTATGAAGATTTCTTAAAGTGTTTTCAGGAATGTAGTTGCCTCGACACAGCAACACAAACTCTTTCTAAACAGCAAAAAGGGAAAACACAGCAGATAAAACAATAGTTTATGTGAAGATTTGATCAAGCACACCTAAATTCATTATAATAGAATATACCATTGCCTTTGAACCAACGAGTTTAAATAAATTGTTTTCCATCTTTGTGCGTTTTCTGTGTTTTTGCAGAACTTTGCTGCTCAGATGTCTGCAGGCTTTGATGAAAAGGCTGGAAGTGCTCCGTTGGGTGTGATGCAAGGACCAATGGTAAGCAGGAACCTTCATGAAGTTTTAATTTGATCAACATATAAAAAGAAACAACGCGGTGAAACGCGGTCCAATTGAAGCTCTTCAAAGATGGAGGCAGCACTGCCCTCTTGTGGGCCGTTAATTTATCTCCACCACAGGGAGACTGGTCAATGTATTCACCTTCCTGAAATAATTGACTAAGTCATTTTTTGCCAGTTTTTTTTTTTTTTTCCCTTTTTTGACTAAAAATAACTGGGGCCATCATTTTAGGAAGGTGACAATACCATAGTTTTAGAAATACATTTGAACATGAATTGTGCATAAATACACATTGACAGCCATATCAAGTATAAAATGAATTATAATGTAAAACTCCACATAACTGGATTTTACAGAAAGGCTTTTTAACCTTGAGAGTATTTATTTAAATCTCTCTATCATATAAAATACTTTATTTTATGCTTTGAATTATAATAAGTTGAATTAGCATTTAATTAGATATCATAATCTTCTCATAAAATGCAATGTAGCTTTGATTGTGGCTTCACAGTGTTTATGTGTTGTGTGTCCACACAGGGTCCCATGGGTCCCCGTGGGCCCCCTGGACCTAGCGGAGCTCCAGTAAGTTTATTCATACTCTAATCTACTTTATTCTAAGCTTTTTTAATTTAAATGTCATATATGTGGTTGATAAACACATATGCTGATTGTTTGTTTTGTGTTTACACCAACAGGGGCCTCAGGGTTTCCAAGGAGCACCTGGAGAGACTGGAGAGCCTGGTCCAGCTGTAAGAACTCACATTAATCCCATAATATAATCTGGATGCCGGAAAACTACGTGATTAGTAATTTATTCATATCTAATTATATTATATTATATATATATATAATATTAATATTCATATATATATTATATAATATATTATATATATTATATATATTATATATATATATATAGCTATATATCATAGTATACTATATATGAACTAGTCATAGTTATAATACTAATATATATATAATATATATATGATCGATATATATACTATTTCATATTATATATATATATATATATATATATATATATATATATATATATATATATATATATATATATATATATATATATATATATTATAAAGTCTAATTAGATCTTTTTTCACTTATTGGGATTTATAAGACAGCGTTATGTCACAAAATGATTATACATGTTCATCATGTGACACACATACACCTTGACAGTAAGTCATGTTTAGTCTTTATTTGGTTTCGGACAGGGACCGATTGGACCTCGTGGAGCACCTGGGCCATCTGGAAAACCAGGAAGTGACGTAAGTCTCAACATGTCCTCTGCACCTGCAATATGTTGTTCACTGAACTTCTCACACAAAATCAGGTTAAGCCTATAAGTTATGCAGCCAAATTAAATGCTTAAAAAGATTAAACCTTGTTATTATTTGAAATGCAAACAAAAATTCCAACTATTTCAGTCCCGTTTCTGACCTAAACCTTAAACTGATGTAGAAAGTTTTACAGATCTTGTGAATGAACCCTCTTTGCCAGCAGAGGGCAGTGTTTCTCTCTGAACAGTGCCACCACAGAGATCGTTAATCACGCAGCAACCTCCCACCTCGGGGAAATACTGAATGCTACAGCTTTTTCTTGTGCACCTGCACATATTTTAGAAAAATAATTAACTTATTTCTGCTTTGTTAGGGTGATCCTGGAAAACCTGGGAAAGCCGGTGAGCGTGGACCTGCAGGGCCTCAGGTGAGCGAACATCATTCCTAAATGAATGTTTCATTTGTCCCAAAACTAACTTCATCACTACGAAAGAAGAGGAAATTCATGAATAGAAATGTCCTTCTGGTTATATTTTTTAGGGAGCTCGTGGATTCCCTGGGACACCTGGACTTCCTGGAATCAAAGGACACAGAGTGAGAATTATAACCTTCACTGATTGGTAGAAATGGGTCGGTTCAGTCAGGTTGAGCTTCTGATGCTGTCACGTCCTGTTTCCCTGTAGGGTCACCCTGGTCTGGATGGAGCAAAGGGAGAGACTGGTGCTGCTGGAGCCAAGGTATAATCAATCAAAAATAAAATACTTTCTTTTTCTTTTTGTTGTTGTCTCTTTTAAATTTTTTTTTTCATCCATCTTTTCAGGGTGAGGCTGGTGCTGCTGGAGAAAGCGGCAGTAATGGACCTATGGTGAGCCTTTTTAAAGCACAGATTTAAACTGTAGTTATGTGAGAAGTAAGAGTTTTAAATAAAATGCCCTGGTCACTTATCTCCTCTGCCCTAGGGCCCTCGGGGTCTACCTGGTGAGAGGGGACGTCCTGGTGCTTCTGGAGCTGCAGTGAGTGACTCACTCTTATTTAAACTGGGCAAATCTGACATTTGTGGTAATTCTTAAGGAAAAACCCTTAATTTTGATATTCGACAATGACTCTCCCAACTTTGCTCTCTTTAGGGAGCCCGTGGAAACGATGGCTTGCCTGGTCCAGCTGGTCCCCCGGTGTGTATTGTTGTTTTGTATCTGAATCATCCACTATCTTATCTTCATTATGGCAACCAGAAAATTGACATATAAGATCTAACGTAAAGATTTTTGTGAATTTTTAGGGCCCAGTTGGTCCTGCTGGAGCTCCCGGTTTCCCAGGATCCCCAGGCTCCAAGGTTTGTCCTGATGACGAATGTTTACCATTTATGAACCTAATATTTGATATTTTATCTGTTTATCTTCAAATGCATCCCATATTTTTAATTAACTTGTCTGTTTTTGTAATGTCATGTTTTGCAGACTATAAAATAAAGCATCTGACTTATTTCACACACAATTTAATTGTCATAAAACACTGTTTTGGGTAAAACACAGCAGGTTCAGTGTTCAGTAGTGTCAGTGGGAGCAAATTTTGCATTTAGTTGGTAAAAAAGTGAATAGTGAGCTAGTTTTTCCAATAAAAGTCAAAAATCTGTTGTTTCCTGTCAGGGTGAAGCGGGTCCTACTGGTGCCCGTGGAGCTGAAGGAGCACAAGGACCCCGCGGAGAGGCCGGCACGCCAGGATCACCTGGACCAGCTGGGGCGGGGGTTAGTTTGTCAGGACTCTACTATTTCATGGTTCCTTTTATCAACATCCCATCAGTAGGCATCAGTGTTGATATGTTATAATTAATTGCTTCTTGTTGGTGTCTGCAGGGCAACCCCGGCACTGATGGTATTCCTGGGGCTAAAGGTTCTGCTGTAAGTCCATTTTATTACTCAAATGTTTAGTAATTACTCCCTAATAATCGGTTTCAATAATATTTTTAACATTTTGTTCCTTCACTTTGATACCTCACTGCATCTTTCTCCATGAAGGGGGCTCCTGGTATTGCTGGCGCACCTGGCTTCCCCGGCCCCCGTGGCCCACCTGGACCACAGGGAGCAACTGGACCTCTTGGGCCCAAAGGACAATCTGTAAGCCATCTACAAATGACCAGAAACCAAAGAAATGTTTTCTGTGGTTTAATTTTTACCCAGTCGTTTCTGTTTGTTTTTTCTATTTAGGGAGATCCTGGTCTTCCAGGACTGAAGGGTGAATCTGGACCCAAAGGAGAACTGGTAAGTTGCTCCATTTGACAGACAAGAGATTTCAGGTAATGTGAGTAGATGAAGTGTGAACTAAACATCCTGGTACTTTAGGGCCCCGCTGGGCCTCAAGGGGCTCCTGGCCCTGCTGGAGAAGAAGGGAAGCGGGGTGCGAGGGGAGAGCCGGGAACTGCTGGGCCAAACGGACCTCCAGGAGAAAGAGTAAGAAGCCAATAACAGGATGTTACCATGAATAGATTACTAGAAGATGCACACATGCTAATCTAATTTGTGATTCCTTGCAGGGAGCTCCTGGTAACCGTGGTTTCCCAGGTCAGGATGGTCTTGCTGGTGCAAAGGTTGGTCCTACCTAAACAAATCGAAACCAGAATGAATTTTACCTCTTTGACTGTCAAAACTTGGTATTTCTTCTGCATGATGACTGCTGTAAAGTTGATTGGTGTTAAACTTATTGCTCCGCCTTCAGGGAGCCCCTGGTGACCGTGGCGTCCCCGGTGCTGCTGGGCCAAAAGGTGCCACTGGAGACCCTGGACGTACAGGCGAGGCTGGCCTCCCAGGAGCCAGAGTGAGTTTTACATCATTAAACATGACCAAACCTGAACACGTCAGGTTTGGTTTGCTTTCAGAATACTTCCATTTGGTTCGTTGTTTAACTTGTTTCTTACAATCTCGAACATTAATGTATTTCTCTTAGGGTCTTACTGGTCGTCCTGGAGATGCTGGGCCGCAGGGCAAAGTCGGAGCTTCTGTGAGTAAAATATTTAAAGCATTAGGTACAATCTATTTCAGAATGAGCAAACACTTAAAACCCAACATAAAAATCAAAGCCTTTTTGTTTATATTTCAGAAAGTACAATAATCACAGCAGGTTTGCTGATAAAGAATCTTAATGCAACTTTAAATAGGAAGAATGATTTTAAAATAACCTTCACCAAACAATAATAATATAATCTTCCTGCAACAGTCCGCTTGTATTCAGATAATAGAGCAATGTTAGAGCGGGGCAATAAATCAATAACAATATATATCGCAATAGACATGTGATCGATATATCAATACATTCTATTCAACATATAGAATATTCACTGACCTTTGGTTACCTAGCAACAAGCTGCTGAGTAACAGGTGCAGCAGCAGTTTCAGGTTTTGCCTCATCACTGCTTAAAAATAAAAAACGGCAAGTAATGAAAACTGGATAAAACAGAAAAGTGCCAGTCTGGCAACATTTCAGATGTTTAAGACAAAAAACGAATCAATAATTATCAATATTTACAGATAAGAAATGCGTACATCGTGGTAAATGTTTCAGTCATATTGTAATGTGTAATGTGATGTTACTGCAGGCCTCAGGAGTGGCTGTTCATCTGACCTGTTTCTTGTTGATGTTAACAGGGCGCTCCGGGTGAGGACGGGCGACCCGGTCCACCTGGTCCCCAGGGCGCACGCGGGCAGCCCGGAGTCATGGGATTCCCCGGACCAAAAGGAGCAAATGTTCGTAGCTGAAAGATCTGACTGCAACACACGCAGAAATTTAAATAAGTGCAGATGATGAAACTCTTCCATGTTTGTGTACCATGTAATTAAAGTAATTTTCTCCTCACTAGGGTGAACCTGGAAAACCAGGAGAGAAGGGACTCGTTGGTCGACTTGGTCTGAGAGTAAGGAGTAAACTTCCACATAAAATACTTGACCCTTTTTACCCAAAATTATAAATAATAAAATGTATCTCTCTGAACAGGGACTACCTGGGAAAGATGGTGAGACTGGTCCTTCTGGACCTCCTGGACCCTCTGTAAGTATTTCAGTATTTCAACAACATTTTAACATAGATTCTGACATTCAGATTGACTGATTATTATGTTTAAATATATCAATTTAGGGGCCTGCTGGAGAGAGAGGAGAGCAAGGACAGCCTGGACCTCCTGGCTTCCAGGTGGGTTCATATTTCCATAAACCTGCTTCATCACTAATTCTACTGTAAAACATTGTCATATAAAAGCTTCTTTTTTTTCAGTTTAATATGATTTCACTCGTTTCTTTTCTCCTGTCGGACAGGGTCTGCCTGGCCCAACTGGTTCCCCAGGAGAGGGCGGAAAACCTGGAGATCAGGTGAGCTATAATAATTACAGACTGATTTTTTTTAAAAAAATTTTATTTTTGCATCTGTTGGTTTATCTTTTTTCAGTTTATATAAGAAATGCTGGCAAAAAGCTTAAAATGTAGACGACAAACTAAACTTAACTAATTGTAATTGCTTTTTCCTTTTTTTAATCATAAAGACATATATCCTTGATGACATTAAACGTAATCGTTTGTAGAAATTGCAGATATTTTACAACACTGATAAAAAATGATAATCATTTAAATTACATACTTTTAATAAAATCCTGTGTCTGTAACTACAAAAGAATATAATAGAATAGAATAGAATAGAATAGAATAGAATAGAATAGAATAGAATAGAATAGTCCTTTATTAATTCCACAGTAACAAAAATAAATATATTATTTATTCTATATAGGGCAAGGATGCTGTTACAATGTGAAAACTATCCAGTATTTATATTAGTTGGTGTAGATAAATTATGAAATATGAAAAGTTTATGCTTGTAATTCACAGGGTGTTCCTGGAGAGGGTGGAGCTCCTGGTGCTGTTGGACCCAGAGTGAGTGACCGGGTTTCTAATCGTCAGGATTGTCAGAGCATAGCAAGCTGCTTTTTTTGTTTTTTTGTTTCACTGGTTAATTGTCTTATTGTCCACCTTTAACAGGGTGAGCGTGGTTTCCCAGGTGAGCGTGGTGGCGCTGGGCCGCAGGGTCTTCAAGGACCGCGCGGACTTCCTGGAACACCAGGAAGTGACGGACCCAAGGTCAGCAGCTAATTTCTACATGAACTTAAATATTTGTTTGGTTAAATCTCTTACAGGCTGACAAACATTCACTGACTGGGAGGTGACATCTGAAGTTGTTTTAAATCATTTTTGTTCTAAGCTGTTGCTTCAAAGTGTACAAAGATTTCAGAAAAGATTTTTATTTCTGACCAGAATGTCATCCAGTTAAACCTGTTGAACAGTGAAGCTATAAATCATCAATGCATTTCTGATCTCTTCTTTCATTTGGGCTGAGGACAAACACAGTCCAGACTGGAGCTCAAAAACTAACAGCTCTGAACATTTACAAGCCTACAAAAAAATATAGTCTACCAATTCAGATTTATACTAAACAAAAACCTGTTTCTGGTCGTATCTGTTGAGAAACATTCATTTAGCTTTGGCAGAGCTAAAGTAGTGTAGCCATGTAGTGACAGTTTGAGCTAATCCAAGCTAACTGACTCATAACTGGCAAATAAAGAGTCCTTATCCCCATACAGATTCCTTCTGTTTTTGCTTTTTTGTCTGATCAAACTAACTGTCAGACCTGCTATCCAAACCAAATTGCCCCCAAACAACATATCAATTGTTGTTTGGGGGCAATTGTTGTTTATGCCCCCAAAACAATATGTTGTTTGCCCCCAAACAACATATCAATTGTTGTTTGGGGGCAAACAACAATTTGGGGTCAAACAATAGTCACCATCACTGATTATTGTCAGACCAAGAAATGACTTAAATAGAAATTGGAGAACAAAGTGATGTAGGCTAAATAATCTTAAAAAGCAACATATCATGACTGAGTCTTAAAAAAAATTGAGAATTTCTGTTAGTTGCAAAGGTTATAAAGCAACTTCTAAGGCTTTACGAGTCCAGAAAACAACAATACAAACACGACAGCCCAACACACAACCTGTGGAAGGTTTGTGTCCATTTTGATCAGTAAAAATCTGAAAAATAACCTCATACCAGTCAAACATGGTGGTGGTAGCCACTATGTAACTTTTACTTTGCAAATTCTGCAAAGAAGAGCAGGAAAAAATTCCTCTACACACATGTAAAAGACAGACTGCCAACATACTTTTTGGCCCCTAATGAATGAAAACGTTCAATCACGTTATCTTTGACATTTAATTGAATGAGAATACTGTCAGTTGTATTCCCTGAGACCACAGTTCAAGTAAATTCACCTTCAAAAATTAAGTAATTTCTAACGTAAAAAAAAATCTAGAGTCAAAAAATTCAAAGTTTTCTATTTTTGTTGCTTTTAGATTGACATAAAAATTAGCTTTGGTCAATTTCTTATCCTAATTAATTAATTAATGCCTTGATGTAAAGGCAGTAAGAAGATACTGCAGGAGCAACACAGCATCTGAGGTGTTGGTGAATTTGGCTAATTTTAAAGAAAGCTAACTTTTTAGCTTAGCTTAGCTTAACTTTTTAAGCTAAGCTAAAGGACTCATACTGTTGAAGTGTGGCAGAGGATGACTGAATTATCCTATTTCATCAAAGAATTGAATTAAACTCTTGTTCATGTTTTTAGTGTAAATCTATTATATTTTGAGAATAATTATACCGTATGGTTGATTTCATACTCACTTCGTTTTATCAGGGAGCAATTGGACCAGCTGGAGCTCTTGGAACTCAAGGACCCCCGGGCCTGCAGGGTATGCCTGGAGAGAGAGGAGTTGGAGGCATCCCAGGAGCCAAAGGAGACAGAGTAAGAAACAGAAATTGGTGTTTCAAACTTAAACAAAACAGATTATTTAACAAGAGAAGGCATAGTATGTGTTTATAATACAGTGTAGTTCTACTGCAGTAAGAAAAACAAACAAACAAAAAGAATACTTTCAATTTCTGTGTATTTTCTGACAGGGTGATAACGGACAGAAGGGGCCCGAAGGCGCTCCTGGAAAAGACGGTGGTAGAGTAAGTTCAAAATATATGCTTAAATTCATGATAATGTTTAAAACTGGCTTTATAAATAGATTTAGCATATCTCTTCTTACATCTTCACTGATGGTCTTCTCTTGTGTAGGGTTTGACTGGTCCCATTGGTCCTCCTGGCCCATCTGGACCCAACGGTGCCAAGGTAAGAATCACAGTAGAATTTAAATTGAAATCGAGATCCTATTTAGGTGTTTATTTTTAACTTTACCCATGTTTCCTTCTTGTTTTAGGGTGAGACTGGACCAACTGGTCCTTCTGGTGCTCCTGGGGTTCGTGGTGCTCCTGTAAGTACTTCCATGACAAACAGAAACATAACATGTGGTTCTTCTTTTGCCAGTTGTTTGTTATCTCATTGGTGAATGTCATCCTGAAATACCCATCCATGACTTACCGTTTCTGTTTTATTTAAGAGAAGGTTATTGTCCAAGATGTTATGGTTCTTGGCCCCTCAATGCACTAAAGTCACCTCATGCTCTTAATAAAACAAAATATTGAGCCATGTTTTCAGCTCATTGTTTGACAATCTGGATTATCTTCTCCAGCTCTAATTAAATATTCCCTTCCTCCAAACACTGAAGGTCAAAACGATACCAAAGTCCTCCATTTTGGTCTGACAGCACAATCAATCAATAAAAGCAACTAATAACTAAAATATTCCAAGTTTCTCTGCATTCAATTAATCTTTCTAAAAATGAAATAATATCTAACATTGAAGTAATTTGGTACAAAACAAATAAAAACTGATTTTATTTGACTGATTAAATAATATTTAAGCATCTTTTATCAGGAAATTCAATCTAGACTGACATAAAGTCTACAGGGCCACAGAAATAGTTACAGCGGGCCAAATTTAGCCCGCAGGCCTTTAGTTTAACTCATGTAGACTATAGTATCCTCCATAAAAGCTTTCTGTAAAAAAGTTTGATGTTCACTGGCAAACCTTACATGAGGCATCGATAGCAGAGGGTTGGAAGATTTCAGTCTGCTGCAGCCTAATGTTATGCTAGCCGTTAGCATAGCAGTTTATTACACCTTAATGCTACGCTAATGTATACTGCTAATGGCGCTTTTGGTGACTGTCGTTCCAACTGAACTCTGATTGATTGAATGACTCATCGATTGATTGATTTATTCATTGATTGGTCTAAAGGCACATTAATAAATGGTGGGAGCTGTATTTCTTGGTTTATTGTAGAGCAGGGATGTCAAACTCATTTTTATTTTGGGCCAAATCAAAAATCTGACTGTTCTTAAAGGGCCGGCTGTGCTAGTTAAACTAACATTAAACAGCTGTTTGGTTCAGCATTCATTAAGTGTTTCTGAAAATTAAATAATATTGATAATCTTTTCAGACTGATCAGTCCATCCACAATTTAAAGTTTGATTGTTTTTGTGGCTTTTTTGCTATGAAAATCACAGATTTTGTGGCACTAATGTAGAAATATTTGTAAGAAATTCATGCAATATTCGCATTAAAGTATGACATTAAATATGTCTCTTTATTAATCGCTGTATTGTTGATGGACTATAACTTGACATCAAGTAAGGCTGAGGCAGATTCGTTTAAATCCAAAGCTTCTGGGCAATTTTGAGAGAAATTTGCAGTAAAAATCTGAAACAAATGTTGGAATCTGTTGATTTTGTGTGAGTTTTGGACATTTGTGAGAAGCTGGAGAGACTTACTGAGGTAATTGGAGTTTAGAGGGCCATGTTAAAAGCTACAGATTTGGCCCCCCAGGCCTTGAGTTTGTCACGTGTTGTAAAGGATGAAATATTTCACTCAAAGACATTCAGATACATTTTTTACTTTTCTGGATTTTGGTTGTTCTTGGATATTGTTGTTATCCAAACATAACAATAAAAATAGAGGCAGTTTGTTTCTTTTTAAAGGCTGAGACTTATGGCCTCATCAGGAAAACAAATACTTATTTCCTTCACTGTTTTAAAAAAAATATAACTTAAAGTTAAATAATACACAGTATATTGTTTTTTTCTGATGTTGTTTTGAGTGTTTTCCTCACTGAGAACAACAAGCTTTGTTATTTCATCGCAGGGAAATCCTGATTGACTTGTGTCAGTCTTCCTCTCTGTTTGAACAGTCGGTATCGACAACCTGTCTGCTCTCCATTTCTGCAGGGTGACCGCGGTGAGGTTGGTCCTCCTGGACCTGCGGGCTTCGCTGGACCTCCTGTGAGTAAATAAAAGACGATTTTTTTCTGCTAATTAAAATCGTAGCAATGACATTGTGCTAATGGCTGCTCTAAATGACATTCAGGGTGCAGATGGTCAGCCAGGTGCTAAGGGAGAGCTCGGTGAGTCCGGACAGAAAGGAGAGGCTGGTGCTTCTGGACCTCAGGGACCCTCCGGAGCTCCTGGACCTGTGGTGAGTATTTTGGCCAAAAATAAAGCCCTGGAACCAGACGCTCTGTATTTTGTACCCATTTTAAGTCAGGAATGTAAACACAGCAGAATATAGAAGAGATATTTTTATTTTACTGAAGAGTTACCAACAACATGAGTGATTGTTGCTGCTGTTTTTATAGGGACCTACTGGCGTATCTGGACCTAAGGGAGCACGCGGTGCCCAGGGAGCTCCTGTGAGTAACTTCTATTCATCTTTTAGCTCTGAATCGTCTGATTTTTTCACTTTAGTCTTAGTTTCATAACATCTCATCAGATTGGTAATCTGCCTCAGCTCCTAAATTGATCACATTGCAGGAAACTCCTTCAGGTAACCTTGATGCAGTCAGACTTAGAGATGTTTATGTCTGTGTCAATGCATATTTAACTTATGCTACAATTCTGAAATTAAAATAAAACATTCAAGGTTAAGGCTGAAAAGTCAAATATATTAAAACTTTTAATTCAACTTTTGGTGATGATAATGAACAGCTTTTAAAACCACTTAGGAAGCATTAGGATAATCTGATTATAATTGATACAAATATATATGTCTGCATTTTAGGAACTGTAAAAACATGTCAGAAGATTACAAAGTATGTGTGTTCGATATAGTTTGTCCAAGAACATTTTGGGACGGCAACTAAAGCAATAAGTCATAATAGCAACTCAGTTAGGTAACAAATTACCAACTATATTGAGTTTTTTATGGATTATTTTACTGGTTCAGATGTACCGACTGAGGGAATTAGCAGAAATATTACATTAAGCAAATGGCGGCATTACATAACATTAAATGTCTCACATTGTTTTGAGACTCACATCAGGCGAAGTCATCTACGGATGGTACATTTGTCTATAAATGGATTCCAGCCTTCATTAATTATAGAAACAGAACTACGATCAGCTCTGGCAGCATGAAAAACCTTTTTCACTGTGGACACTTTAACTATTCAAAGAAGAAGAAAAAGCAGTGAAGTCAGCCTAAATAATGCTGCACCAAAAGCAGGACATGAATCTGCTCAACTTTGATGTGATCCCACTATTGTTTGGTTTATTTTTCAATTAATTCAGAAAACTGTCAATGTTTTCAGACGTTATCAGTAAGAAAATGTCTATTATTTTAAACTCTAACATGGTTTGATTGGGTCATACAGTGTAGTTTGAAAATTATGTAATCAAACCACCAGAAGAAAAGGATTTATAAATATAGTGTCGACTTAACAAATTGAAGTAGTGTCAGTGTGGAAATGTCCTGCATGGTTTATGTTTGTGTCGATATTTAGTGATTGGCTAATCTTATCAGTTTTGGATTTTTATTTGTCTAATTAAATATACAAAAAAGATAAGGCAATCTAAAGATTATTTACAGGTTTGTCAGTAGGCCAAGGCAAACAAAATAATATTGCTAAGGAGGCTAGATGATCATAGGGTGCTGTTTACAAGAATATCAAGAAAAGTTGAGTGGAAAGAAAAAGTGTGGCATTAAAACTGTGAAAAAACCAACAGCCTACTTAAGAGGATTGTGAAGCAAAGCCAGTTTAAGAGTTTGTGGGACATTCAGACAGTGTTTACTGGTGGTGGAGTCAGACACAGACACAAACACATTCAGGATGTCTGCTACGAGCACTGCTGAACGAGAGATTATCTTACCTGCCCTGAGAAAAAAACTAACTGGACTGTTGCTCAGTGGCTCAAAGTCTGGAGGAAGAGTAGAGAGGAACAGAATCCAAGTTACTGTGCAATGATTTATAGACGTGTGTTATCTGTTGTGGTTGGGCCACTGCATTTTATCCTAAATCAGTTCAAATGTCAAATACAAAATTGTAGGGCATTTCATCCTTCTTTCATGAACAACCTACTTTTCAGTAGGTTGAATATTTTGTGTTTAAATACTTATTTTAATTGAGCTTATGTAATATTCTAGTTTTACAGAGAAACAGAATGTCGCGTTTATTAAGTTTATTAGTAAAATGACTTTTTGATCCAATTTCAGACCTTAACCATGTGCTTGTCATTTCTTTAAAATATTTCCAACTTTGTATCTTTAGGTAAAACAAAAAAAAAACAAAAAAAAAAGAGAAGCAAAAGCCTTTTTACAACAAAGTTTTCTTCTCTCTGACAGGGAGCAACAGGTTTCCCTGGTGCTGCTGGCAGAGTTGGACCTCCTGGTCCCAATGTGAGTATTTCAACTTTAGCAAAGAAGAATGATTCAAAAGTTTTAAAATATTTTGGATAACTTTACCTACTGAAATTCTCTGCCCGTCCCTCACAGGGTAACCCTGGCGCTGCCGGACCTGCTGGTCCCTCTGGTAAGGACGGTCCGAAAGGTGTTCGCGGTGACGCCGGCCCTCCAGGACGGCCAGGAGACGCTGGGCTTCGTGGACTAGCTGGATCTCCAGGAGAGAAGGGAGAGCCTGGGGATATTGGACCTCCTGTGAGTTAGAGATTTTTGCCCCATAAAGACCCAGTATTATGTGTGACTGAGCCCATGCTGAGAGAGAACAGTCTGTATCAATCACCAGCTAATTTAGTGGCAGATTTACCAACTGATTTATCCAGCTGTGGCTTAACAAGACCATTTGATGACAATGGGATCTCTATTTCCTCCGTAGGGAGCTGATGGCCCTTCAGGACCGCAGGGTTTGGCTGGAAGTCGTGGTATTGTTGGGCTGCCTGGTCAGCGCGGTGAGAGAGGTTTCCCTGGACTCCCTGGACCTTCTGTAAGAGTCTTGGTCCAGATGATTTTTACCTGCATATCATCAGTGTGAAACCCTCAGTTCATCAGAAGAACTCTAAAACACTTTTTATAAAGTTTTCACAAATTAACCTTTGGTAGTTGAAAACAGAGGTTCCCAATTTTTTCCATAACATGGAAGAACATCAACCTCTGGCATGAAATCCACAGAAAATGCTACAAAATATGTACAGAAGCATCAACTTTTATTGATTTTTATGCACTGTTCCATAATTACCACATTCATTTAGCATAAATGATGCCTTATACCTTCTGATTTTAGATGGCCATGAGTTCTGTGATGGAGAATTTTATAATCAAATGCTATATTATCACTTTATTACCAGATAAAACACATTTTCAACACAGTCCCCACTTTACATAAGAAAATATGTAATATTACATATTAATCACATCAGATGTTATTTTATTCTTACAGTCTTTACGCTTTTTTTTTTTTGCAGCAGAATCCTTCACAGTGTTACTGAATGGTTCCTTTGGTCTTTTTCTTTTCAGAAATGTTTCCAATCAGAGACTAATCATCAGAAATAACACTTAAATAAATCATCTTGGCTTATATCTTATCAAAAAAAAGATTGAAAATCAGAAAACAAAAACTGTAATGAAAAAATTAAGATAAAAAATTCATTGGATTAAATGTCATTTTTCTTTTTTGTATGTTTTTCTCCCACAGCGCCCCCCAGTGGCCCTCACTTTGAAACACTGGTCTTAAACATGCTTCTGATTAATTCACTGGAATTCAATTTTTTTTTAAAGGAGTTGTGTTGTATTTCTTAATGAGTGTGTCCTCTGTGTTTAGGGAGAGCCTGGTAAACAGGGAGCATCTGGTGGTGCTGGTGACCGAGGACCCCCAGGACCCGTTGGGCCTCCTGGACTCACTGGACCTGCTGGAGAGCCAGGCAGAGAGGTCAGACCTAAACAATAACAACGAAACAACTATACTTACAGCTCTGTAACCTATTATTCTATTATTACGGGATTTTCCGTAGTGTGAAAAAGATGTTGTTGTTTTCTAGGGTACGCCTGGATCTGATGGACCTCCTGGTAGAGATGGAGCTGCTGGAGTCAAGGTGAGGATATTGGCTGCAGGAACAGTGGGAAAAGAAAGCATTGAATATGTAAACGTGACAGTAAATGCACACCAGGTATTAGTGGAGGCACATGTAATCCAGAAAAAAGGCAGTATGCTGTGGTGGACTGGTGACCTGTCCAAGATGGAACCCATATCTCACCCAATGACCGCTGGAGATAGGCACCAGCGTATCTCACTGGGATTTTGTCCCAGTCTTCCTCACAAACTCTTTGGACCTTAAAGGTTCAGTGGATCTTTTCTATGCAATCTGAAAATGTCTCCATTCATCTTTCCCTCAATGGCATGAACTCTAACCAGTACCATTTGATAAAGGAATCCCCTAAATAATAAAGTTTACTTCTCCAAACTTCACTGTTAAGGTGTTATTGAGATGATGTAATATTTTCATTGCTCATAACTGTCTGACCAGACTGTAGTCTTCCATTGTTTCTTTGTGCTGTCTAAATGTTCTCCAGAGATCTATACCAGGCTTTTTCTTCTTAAGTGGAGTCTTGTGGAGTGAGGAAAGGCATAGAAACAATGGTGGTTGAGTGAATTACTTAATGTTTTCATAACAAAACTGTACCTACTAATCCCAGTCGTCTTTGTTTGACAACTCTTCTGAGGAGCATCTGGTCATATCTGGTTTATGGTGAAATTCCCCTTTTCAAGCGACGATCGTAATGGTGCTTATACTCAATGAAGCACTCAGAAAATTTGAAATAATTTGAGTAACCAATACCAAGAGAATATTTTGCAACAATTATTGCATTTTCTTGGTGTCCTACCTTGATGACGAGGTTCTAAAAACTGACAGGTTTCGATGATTATCTTGGCTTTTTAACTTTTTAGCTGCTTATATTGTTCAAGTTATCAATACTTATTTCCTCTGACATCCTACTTTATTTCACATATAAGCAAATTTGTTTTGGCTTTTTTCTATTTGGGTCGTTACTGATGTCTGATGAGAATTTCACATCTATTTGCTGAGTTCAGTTCTTATTTTCTCTGCTGTACAACCTTAAAACTAGCTTGCTAATTTATATTTGATTTAAATCAAGCACATGTGAAATATGTTGCCTAACTTTTATTCTGCTGCATCATAACCTCGTATCCTCTTCTAGGGAGAGCGAGGTAACACCGGTCCTGCAGGTGCTCCCGGAGCTCCAGGCGCCCCTGGGGCACCCGGGCCAGTTGGGCCCCTCGGCAAACAGGGAGACAGAGGAGAGGCTGTAAGTAATGCTGCAGAAATATAACCTAGAATCATATAATATTTAACATGAACATGACAAAGCAACTTGAATCATTATTTCTAGGGCGCTCAAGGACCTGCAGGACCACCAGGACTGGCTGGCGCTAGAGGAATTGCTGTAAGTATTGCTAATACTAACTGGGATATCAGTGTTAGTATCATGTTTCATTCCCTTTAAAGAGCTACCTGTGTAGATTTAAATTTCACCAGTAGGTTAAACTTTACTCTAGGGACCCCAAGGACCACGTGGAGATAAGGGGGAAGCGGGTGAGTCTGGAGAGAGAGGTCAGAAGGGTCACCGTGGCTTCACCGGTCTGCAAGGTCTTCCTGGACCTCCAGTAAGAAATCTAAAAGACTTTCCCTACTGTGCCAGTTTTTATCCGCGACTTCACTTCCTCTGTTAAACTGCGGCCGTGCTCGTTCTGACAGGGTCCTGCTGGAGATGCCGGGTCTGCTGGACCTGCTGGACCAAGTGGCGCTAAGGTGAGGACGCAGAAAATAAGGGTGGAAAAGTCAATTAAAGCCATTCTGGGCCGCAGATATGCAATGGTAGTAAAGTGTGTGGCGGGTCAGTCTTTTTGTAAGTCTCCAATCAAAAGATGAAGATGAAGAGCGGAAAGGCTGCATTTTTTAATTACCCATCGCTGCGATAAGATTTGTAGCCGAGGCGTTTTATAATTACTGTGTGTAAGAAACGTGGCAGACAGGCAGCAAGGATCTTGATTTGCGGAAAAAACTCATTCCGAAATTGGAACGTGGATTTTAGTGACTAACACAGATGAGCTAAGAAGTGCATAACAACCTCATGATTAGAAAACCAACACACAAATTATCTTCACTGATATTAGGGAAAGCATGAGAAGATAAAACTGTTCTTTTGAAGTTCTTTATCAGATTCAGACTGCAAGGTGGAGCTAAGACACCAAATGAAGTTTAACTCTTTGAAATCAGCCAGTTCCAAGCTAACTTTCGCTTTGATTGACACTTGGTTCTGTAGGGACCCCCTGGTCCCCTTGGACCTGCTGGAAAAGACGGATCTAATGGACAGCCTGGTCCCATTGGACCCCCCGGACCTCGAGGACGCTCTGGAGAAACTGGTCCCGCTGTATGTAGAAGCAACATTTACAATCCTCATATCCGTGTGTGCTGTTCTCTTTCCATAAGGTCACATTTCCTGTTTCTGCCGTCTTTCAGGGTCCTCCTGGGAACCCTGGACCCCCTGGTCCTCCTGGCCCACCAGGTCCAGGCATTGACATCTCCGCCTTCGCTGGCCTGGGCCAGACTGAGAAGTCTCCTGATCCTCTCAGGTACATGAGGGCTGACGAGGCCTCCAGCTCCCTGAGGCAGCATGACATTGAGGTCGATTCCACAATCAAGTCCCTCAACACCCAGATTGAGAACTTGCGCAGTCCTGACGGCACCCAGAAGAACCCGGCTCGCTCTTGCAATGACCTAAAGCTGTGCCACCCTGAGTGGAAGAGCGGTAAGTGGATCAGACTGGGACATGTTTATGAATAGCAAATATTTTAGGACGATAAACAGTAAAATCAATATATTTTTACAAAACCTGCACAAAAATAAATTATTACATACAATTTAAAAAAAAAAAACATTCATAACCCATGATCTTTTACAACAAGCTGCCATGTATTTTGTGACATAGAAAGTAAATGATAACTGATTTATAAGTATTTTTCTAAATACAGAACAGAAATATGTAGCATTCATTTGTATTAACCTCCCTTTAGTTTGGTGCCACTTAAAGGAGTTGCCAAAAATTTAGCACATTTTTGTACTGCTTCTAAATCCAGCCCAAATGTTTTTTTTGTTTGTTTATTTGTTTATTTTGTTTTTAAATCAACCAGAAGTTTTTTTTAACCAATAAAGTTTATGTTGGTGACCGGAAAATGTGCCATTTCAAAAACCTCTGGAATGTAACGCCACAAATCAGCAGACACTGCCCCTCCTTAAGCAATCCCAGTGAAGTCCAGCCAATAACTTCACACATAGAGAGCGTTCTCAGTGCTTTGCCAAACGATATAAGAAGAGGAAGTGTTTGCGGAAGTAAACATGGATGCTAACAGTGGAGGTTAGCTTACGATTTTTAAGTTGTTGTCCGACTGGCGCAGCATATTCCTCATTATAGTTTGCCATAGTTGTTGTTTTTCTTCCTGCTGGGTGTGTCAGGGAGCAGAAAAGTGACATTTGTTGAGTATCAATGATATTCAAGTTGGATGAATTCGACCTGGACATTAGGTTACATTTGATACGTATTGGATACATATGGGATACCCAAGAGGCCTGGGTCACATTCGAACAAATTCAACCAGTATTCAAATCAAATCAAGTTAGCACATTTCAGCAGCAAGGCATTTCAAAGTGCTTTACATCATTACAAACATAAAAACACAAAGTCATGTAACATAGAATAAACAATCAAAACATTAATTTAGACGGCCGTCAAATTTATAACTTGTTATCCATTTATCTAAATGTTTTGCTTTGTGCGGATCCTGATCTTTGACATACTTCCAGTCGTTTGATTTTATACTGTCTATTGGCTAATTTTTACTTATCATTAAAGAATTTTCTATCAATGTGAGGATTCTCCCTTATGGGGTATCCTCATTAAAAGAGGGGCTCTAGAAACACCTCTCTTGTAGAATTTGTTCAGACTGTCATGAAAAGATTGCGTTACGTAAAAAAAAATCGGAATTGGGTCACTTCAGGCTGCAGTGTGAATGCTATCTTAGTCCTAAGACAGCTGTCCTAACCCTTTATCTCCTTAGGTGACTATTGGGTGGATCCTAACCTTGGAAGCACAGCAGACGCAATCAAGGTCTTCTGCAACATGGAGACAGGAGAGACCTGCGTCTACCCAAGCATCACAAAAGTACCAAAGAAGAACTGGTGGACTAGCAAGAGCAAGGACCGCAAACACATCTGGTTCGGAGAGACAATGAATGGCGGATTCCACGTAAGAACACAAAAACTGCAACGTTATTTTCCCCCAGCAGATTCAGAACAGAATGCTAACCTGCTACTTGGTTTTGGTCCACAGTTCAGCTATGCTCAGGATGGTCCTGCTGCCAACGCTGCCAACGTCCAGCTGACCTTCTTGAGGCTTCTGTCCACTGAAGCATCCCAGAACTTTACTTATCACTGCAAGAACAGCATTGCCTACATGGATCAGGCCTCAGGAAACCTGAAGAAGGCGTTGCTACTGCAGGGCTCCAACGACGTGGAGATCCGTGCCGAGGGCAACAGTCGCTTCACGTACAGCGTGTTGGAGGATGGCTGCAAGGTGAGCGCACAACTAAATTTGATTGAATGGTATTTCTGATGGTATTTTAATTCTAAAGTTGCAAATGTCTTTTTCTCACTGAACAGAGTCACACGGGCCGGTGGGGCAAGACCGTCTTTGAGTACAAAACACAGAAAACCTCCCGTCTGCCAATCGTAGACATTGCTCCAATGGACATCGGAGGAGCAGATCAAGAATTTGGAGTGGATATAGGCGCCGTCTGCTTCTTGTAAATTGGAGTATCACAATGCCCCCCGCCCCCAAATAATAATATAAAAACCTGACCATGAAAACATTCCACACACTTCCACAATAAAGGAGACTGGAAAATAACAAAAAAAGAGAGAAATTTTATGATTTTTTTTTTCCTCACAACAAAGTGCTCACCTAGTTGTGCTTCCTGGATGTGAGCACTGAAGGGCACCGGCAATATCTGTACAACACAGCAGCAGTTTGTGTCAGCCCCACTTCCTGAGATCCAGTCATGTTTCCATTGCCCAGCCATTGACTGAAATGAGTCTGAGCCAGGAAGGAGGAAGAAGTGGGACCAAGAAACCAAACTATGGAGAACAGAAACATGACTCGATGTCACTTATTTATTGTCTAATCCAAGTGGGCAGAGTTGGGATAGGACGCGACAGGCTCACTTTTGTAAGTAGCAGAAGCCTCCCCGATTTCCACTACAGAACACAACCTCTGTCCCAGTCCTACGCCGCCTTCCTCCCTTCTCATTTCCCCCCCGACACATAAAATGGCATTTTCAAATCAATGTAGACCAAGCGCAAATTCGCTTTATTAAATTTTATTCTCAGCAAGTTAAATTTACCCTGCTACTCCAGAGCAGTACATCGTGAGCAGAAAACTTTACTGTGTATAATAAATATTTGGTTCTAATGTTGTAAAAGTCTGTGTTTATAAACAACCAGATGGTTTTTATAGATATATATATTTCCACGTAACGTGTACATGTGTCTATATGCACACCAACACTTTTTTTGGAAAGTAAGGTGCCATTCTGGTTGTATGTTTTCATGCCCTGCACTCCCTACCTTCCGGTCAGAAGAAGGTCCCGCTCTCCTCTCAGAAAAACAAAAAAACAAAAAAAAACAAACAAAAAAAAAAAGATTGGCTTTATAGAACTACAAGGGAAAATACTTCTCAAATTTCTCATGTAGTCGCCCAGATCCTTAAAAGCTACCTCACGGTTTTAAAAAGAAAACAAATGAAAATGTCGAGTTGCGATCTGAGCTGACCAAAACCGTTAGCTTTCACATGCGTCTAAGACCCGACGGCCATCTTTGTTTTGGGTTGCTCTTTTCTCTGAAGGTGCTACGAGTTCCCCGCCGCTCCCTCCATCCTTCCCCAACCCCATCCCGTCCACACACCCTTTTTATTGATTCCCACTAGCCTCACAGCACACACTCACACTCCACCCTGGAAGGAGGCTCGGAGGCCTCTCCGTGGACTCCCACAGCCTCACCTGGGACTCTGAGGACAGTCGCTCACAAACAACCAGGGTGGGTTGTCTCTATGTGTGTGAGGGCATGTACATTTTTTTTTTCTCTTGAATAAATTTTATTGTCTTTGTTTTGTTACACCGCTAATTAATGTAAATTGGAAAATAAAAGAAAAACCAAATTCAGAATAAATGTGATTTTTTTTTTTTTACTTGAGTTTTGAATAAAAAGAGAAATGGTGCGGCGATGTTTCTTCTAAGCGAATCCTTCATGTGTGCTTATTTGCCCTGGGTAACTCCACAACAGATACTCCGTGAGAAGGTGTGAAAGGCTATAAAGTGTGTGTGTTTACTTGAAGAAACTAATAAGAAGGAAACAAGGTGCTGCAATCATTGTTCAGATTCAGGGACAGACAGAACTGGCCCTGAATCAAGGACTTAGTTTTCACTGAAGAACAGCTGTGCAACACAAAACTGCATTACTACTTCTCCTGATTGTGGCCAACTTTGTCCTTACTGCAAGTTGAAAATAGACTATGAAAATATAGTTTAATATTCAAACTAGCTGAACTGAAAACCCATTTCAGTTAGGGCTGGACAACATACCGTGAAAATATAGTTATCACAATATTTATGTTGCAAAGGACAGATTGGAGCGCAATTTTGGCTAATATGTTTGTCAGAGTTCTGAAGTTGTACTTTTTGCGCTAATGCAATTTTTAGTTATTAGAACAGTCTCACGGCAGCAAAAGCTCAAAGCAGACACACATAATGACATTGCCAGAAATGCTAAGGGTTACACAGAGTAAGAAGCACAAATTAGAAAGAGACTAAAGAAGAAAACGGATATATAAACCTGATATTGTCATCTCAATATTTGCAAAAATCGCAACATTTTCTAACATCATGCAGAATGAATATCCAGATTTGTAGAGTGATATCCACTCCAAATTTAAAAAGCAAAAAAAGAAGTAGAAAAAAACAAACATTAAAGTCTTTTTTTATTGAGGCATTGCATATTTGGACATTTACTCCCTCTGGTCTTAGTCTTGCAGCAGCAGGAACGGTTTTTGCTCCTACTTTTGGGTAGTTTGTATGATCAATAGCCATGGCAACAAGGTAGTGTTTTTACAACTGGGAGCAGCCGATTACCATCTCAAAAAAATACCTGAACTATAACCCCAAATCCAAGATATCAAAAGGAGAATTTTTGATTGCAGAGCAGAATCAAAGAGTAGAAAGAAGAAGAGAAAGTTTGAATCATCTGTTCCCTCAACCATAAAAAGCAGAGATCAAGTCAAACCAAAAAGTCAAAGAGATTTAAGGTGAGCAGCAAAAGCAAATGAGGTGGCTTAGCAGGGCCTGCTAATAACTAATGGTGTCATTCAGGACTGTCTTCAGTCAGAGGCATTTTCAGATCTGCTACCAGCAATCGTTCTTGTCACAGCATCACCAACCACAATTACTTTTTGAATATACTTGGATGATATGAGGTATGACATTTAATTTTCCATTGAGATAGTTTTTAGTAAAACTGATTTTTTTTAAATATTCATAATTGCATTCATATATTTATATTAATTTAATTAATTAAAACATTTTCTTAAAATCACCAGCTTACTGGAATCCCTAAAAAAATCTTTTGACTCAATTTTCCAAAGAACTTTTAGTTTTCAAATTGAAAAATCTTTTTCTGAGCTCAGAGAAAAGCTTGATGTTTATTTTCTCCAACATCCTGGAGCAAATAAATGAACATATAAAATAAAAATCTAACTTCAGATTATCTTCATAGGATTTTAATATCCAAAAATGTTTTTATTCCCCTTTCGTCAGGATTGGCAAGACATTTAAATTGTGCTTTGAGACGAGTAAATGAATCATGAACCACTTGACTTTTAATGTATTTTTCAAACAAGCATTTTAGAAATGTCTTAATTTATATTAAACACATTTGTGTGAGAATTACTCAACCAGATTACTTTACATTTTACCAACTGATGGCAAGATGTGTCAAATAGCAGAAATTTGACACTATTAAATAATCAAACAGGAATTGGCTTATAATTATTGCTCGAGTGCAGAAGTGTGGCTGAATGTTCATCTTTTCTGGTCCAACAACTTGCCCCTGAAATGCAATACATTTATTTGACTAGTTTTTGTGTGTCGCGTCTTTCAATAAATACATTTTATTTGAGCATTTTTAAGTGTGCTCATAAAGAAAATCATAGTTACAAACAGCAAATTTTATTTTCTATAGTCAAATGTACTCAATTAAATTGAACAAATACTTCAAAATGTCTTCATTTGCTTTAAATGTTTGACACAGAAGTAAGTCGAAGACGTTTTTACACAATTTTATTAACAATTTGTAAAGACGAAGAGAGGTTTTGGTAGATGTTGTGTCAGGAGATGAGCTCCGTGAAGAGCGACTGATTAGAAAAGTCTGCAGGTCTTTCCTGTTGGTGAGGCAGCGGTGGACTCCCGCTGAGGCCAACCTGGGACATGCTGGAGCTCAGGAAGTAGAAAGGGATGTGCGTAATTTTTCCACTCGACCAACACTGCAAAAAAAAAAAAAGAAACAGAAACATTATTTTGGAGCAGGTGGAGATCCAGCATACTCATTAAATTGAGCAAGCGGGAGAGAGATGTGGGGATAAATATTTTCCATCTGGTAATAAATCGTTTAACTCAAACCAATCCAGTTTGTAGCTTCTCATTTTTGAAAAATTAGCTTGCAGTTATTCTATGACAACGTCAGGATTCATTAAGTTCGAACTATCCAAGAGAAGAACTGATCTGTAAATGGACCAGGCCTTTTCCTGGTCACAAATCCATAGCTTTCTGTTCCTAGCATATAAATACTTAGGATCAGGCAGCTATTTCTACAAAAGTCCGACTTTAAATATGAAACCAAAACAAGAGAGAAAAAAAAACTAAAAAAGACAAGATGGATAAATGAACTGACGTTAAAGTGATTGATAAATGGAAAATGAAATGGACTGGAAAACAGACTGAAGAATGAAACAACTGATGGAAAACCAAATGAACAGAAACAGATGGACACATGGACATAAGGCGATATTTAAACAAACTGATATTGGAACAGATAAATGAATCAAGATATCAAAACAGATAAATGAATAAATGGATGGATTGATAGATAAACCAGTGAATATGGATAAAATAGATGGATGAATGAACAGCTTAATGGTTAAAAGTTTTAGACAACAGATTAAAGGATAAAAGTCTGTAAAATCAAAACATTTTTCTATTCTTTATTATTGTTTATCTATACTCAACATATAAAATAACTACTGGCATTTTAACAACAATAAAAAACTTAATAATAATAGTAATTTGTATTGTATGACTGACCACAGTCAGCAGAGCCCCATGCTGGAAATTTGGGTGAAACTGCAGCAGCCTCGGTTCTGTACCCGGTTCTCCCTGAACGAACCCACTTCATAAGAATAAAGAGTCTTATTAGTACAAGAAAAACCATCACTTAGGGAAAAAAACATGAATATCTCAATAAACATACCAAGGCAGAAGCTCAAAGACGGGGTTGGATCTTGTTTTGAAGACAGCGATGATTGCAGGCCGGTTTGCTGCTTCAGGATCGCCTGAGAAAACGGATGAGGCTGAGATGAGTCACTGAATGTGACCAGTCGTGAGATTCGTGAGGAAAAACTGAAGAAACGTCAAACCTTTAAGAAGAACTGCGAGCCGCTCTCCCCTGGGATCCCACGACAGAGACTGAATCTCTCCACCAACACTGGAAAAAACAAAGATGGAGGATCAATCACATGATATATGACTAAGTCTATAAAAGTCTTCATGTCGCTTTTATTCATATTGTGTCAAATAACACGAAGTCGAAGAAAATGGTACATTTACTCTTTTTTACAAATAAAAATCTGAAAAGCATTGGTGTGCATTTTAATTCAGTCAAGTCAAAATACATTGAACCATCTTTTCCAACAATTACACCTGGAAATCTTTTTGAGTGACGTTTTTTGGTTCAAGAGTTTTATTTCACGTCTTATGCCACAATATTGAACCTCTGAGTTTATGTTTAATGTTATTACTATGAATTTGTTGTGGTTGGATAAACCTCCTTCAGATTGAAGTATTTTGAAGTCTTTTAGGATTAGGTGTGGGCAATTATTGTGAAGATTTAACACTTTATTGGAAGGGGTGTGTATAAGATTGACATGACACTGTCACAGACATGACACCTGTAATGAACATGGAGTCTTTACGAATGTTTACAACTGTTGTCATCAAGTGTCATTTGCTAAATAATGGCAATTTTAATACAAAGTTGCACTAAAAGTTGCATTAAAACTCCAATAAAAATGTAAACTTTGCATTATTCGGCCAAAATGACCAAAAATGACCAATACTGAAAATTATAATTAAATGCAGTTGCTGTGTGTAGTAATATAAATCTCACTTCTTTAAAGAAGCAGCATCTCGAAGAAACCTATTTTAAATGGAATGTTTTTTTCTAAAAAAGACACAAACACAATAAATATTTTTTTATTATAACTTTCTCCGTTATTATAATAGTACCACAAAATATTATGATCAAATTCTACGTCCGCCCTGTATTTCGCTCCATCCATCTTCCCGCCACACATTTTAATTTTCCTGCAGGTCAGAAAGTGTCATTTTGATTTCATTTGATTGATATTCTGTAAAAACCCTATGAGGAATTGATTAATTTGTACCAGTTCAACAATAAAAAACACTTCGCAGTAAAAGATCTAGGTTGCAATAAGCACTCTTACATGATGTCTCCATCTGGGCTGTTAAAGGTCGTCTCTGATAGGTCAGCAACAACAACGGCTATCTGTGGCCCTTTGACCAAACCTGGAGGGACACCTGCAAAACACAAACACATCATCTGACGGATGCCGTTTATCCCATACCACAACAAATTAATTTTCACTTATGCAGAAGCTACTAAGCTAGTAGATTAACACTGTCTAGTTTATGTTGAGCAGACATGGAGGGCTAACCTGGCGATCCAGAGAAGGTCAGAGCGTAGATGACCATTTCTCCTTGAACTGTGAAGAGAAGCCGACTCCCATCTGGACTCCAACAGCCAGACTACGAGTGAAAAGTTGAACATGTGACATTCTGCCCTGAATGAACCATTTCATACAAAGTAATGAGCTTTTACCTGGCAGCGCCCCTTTATACACGGCCAGCGCTCGCAGGTCCACATCCTGGTCTCCCAAACCCTGGAGAAAAACATTTATTTTCTAATTGACAGTACATCTTAGATGCAAACGCCCCCTCAAAACCATATTTTCTGTCAATTTAGTTCTGACTTTGATCATTCCAAAATGTTTTTCTTTTCTATTAAATTTTACTTTCTGGTCTGAATGCATGGAATAAAATCAAATAAAATCCTTTTCAGATTTTTAGCACAAAAACACATGGTAAATCACACTGTTAATAATTCAAACCATCTTGGCTAAACCATAGCATGATGCTGCCACCACCATGTTTCACTGTGGCATGATTGATTGTGTATATGGTGGTCACGTTGTGATGTGAACTGCTGCTTTTGTGCCAAACATAACTTTTGGACTTGCAGCCAAAAGGTTTAGGCGAGGTTTTCGCAGGTCATGACATATTCTTGAAGATTTTTAGCAAGAATTTGATGTTTTCTTTGAAAGAAAAGTTGTCTAAATTTTAAAAATATATTTGACTATGTAGCACAACTGAAACAATTAAATAAAACAGCATTACAAATCAGTAAGCAATGAAAAACATGAACAAATATAAAAATTTAATATGGATATTCTGAGTGAATTAAAGATTTTTAAGGCTCAAAATTATTGTTAACACGACTTCTATGACTTAGTATGAGTGTGAAGAAATGCTGACATGTCAAATTTAAGAACAGTAAATTCTGAAATAAAGTAAAAAGGCCCAACAACAAAATACAATATGTTTTTCACTTGCAGTATGTAAGATATGTACCATAAAATATAGTCATATCACTTTTTTTATGTGTGTGCACTTTTAAGTGCCACTATCTGACTAAGCTGCTTTACGACTGCTGACTCTCATGTGAGAGAGTAGAGATTAATATCTACACTTTATTTAAAATGTGCTTCAGCCAGTCTAGGACAGAGAAGGTTTATTGTCCTTGTCATTTTTCCAACCTGAACAAGGCAGACGGTGTGGATGCCAGGATGTGGCTGCCGTCTGGGGACCAGGACAGGAAGGTGACGCCGCCTCCTCCGACACGTTGCAGAGGTACGCAGCTCTCTGCAGCGACATCCCAAACCTGAAACATGCATCCATATCAAAGAAACAGCTGTGAAAACAGGAAGCAGCACAGTCAGAGTGAGGATTAAAGGAGAAGCAGCTGCCTCGGACCATCATGGAAGTGTCCAGTGGGGAGGCAGACACGAGGAGGGATCCGCTCGGAGACCAGGCGATGGACGTGACCGGGGAGTGACCAGGGTGGGACAGAACCTGAGCACAGCCAGAAGAAGGCCTGCAAAGAGGGTGTCAAAAACTTAAATTAGGAAAGTAAACACTGATAACATCTAATGAGCATTATGTCTGAAGCGTTTCTTTTAAAAACATCCATGAAATTTCCTCTGGCTAACTCAAATTTTATAAACTACCCTATCAGAAAGTCATCATTTGCATTATAATCGGTGCAAACCTTTAAAGTTAAAGAAATTAACAAAAATTCTCAAAAAAAGTCTTCTATTATGTTGTTTTTTTGGAAATAGAAATAATTTCAATACTCTTGACGTAAAACAGCAAAAGTTTAGATTTATCTAAAAGTTGTGTCTTTTAATGCTACGTGTGAACATGTGAACATCTTTTTTCTGGTGCACAAATCATACCACCATTTGGCCAAACTTTCCTTGGGAAGCCACAGAAACTTTCTGATCTTCGGATATAAGTCTTGCTGAATATTTGAGCAATCTTCCTAGCAGACTCTGCTTACACTGGTCAGTTTCTTTTAACGGACAAGGATTTTAAGAAACATCATATTTTCTCAACGACACTGAAGCTGGTTTATTGGAAAGGCTGTTCTGGAAGCTTTCCCTCCTTAACCCAGCCCAGAACAAACTTTTGTGTGCATTTGGGATCACAGTCCAGTTGGAACAACCAAGATCAACAGTGAAGCAAATTTCTCATCCACATGGACTGAGAGGTTACTGACTAACAAAAAAAGTCTTACTCAAAAATTAACACCTTTGAGTTCAGATTACAGCTGCAGCTGCCCACATGGAAAAGACAAATGCTTCATGGAGAATTATTTCCAAAACCGCTCGACGTCAAAGCTTTACATCTGGCATAAAATATTTCAGTTGAATTAATAATAACTCTGTGGATTCTACTTTCACCTGCAGATGTTCTTGGTGTGTCGTACCTTGTAGACAGAGAGCAGGGGTCGACGTTCCACACCAGCAAACAGTTCTGACACGCCACCGCCAGCGCAGACGCACACAGAGGCTTCCACTGCACGGCTGCAACATTCCTCTGCAGACGATGCTTCAGTGTAGGAGTGATGGCACTGAGGAAGAGTTGTTCATTTTTTTTAACAGAAGTGTGACAAAAATGTCTCAGATTTACTCAGAAACCACAGGCATGAGCTTCAGTATAAGCATATGCCAATTGGAAAGGTCACTTCATAGTCAGTCATTTAGATAAATGCTGAACCCTATACACAGGAAGAGCATTTGAAAATGCAATGACTCCACCTGAGGAAAACATTTGTGAACCAAGAAGAACTTAGATTATTTGAGGCCTGTGTGTCATGACTGATCACAAATTTGATCAATTTCCCATTTTATCACCATTTATAGCATCTGAAGGTTTTATAGAAAATTTTAATTCCTTCAAACATTTAAAAGCTGACTAGCTGGATCTTTTGCTGCCGTTTTGGCACCGCTGAGTCCGTAGTTCTGGTACCTTTTGGGGTTGTAGATCTTGATGGAGTCGTCCAACAAAGCGACAGCAAACTTATCAGTGTGTGGATGCCAGGCGAAGGCTCGCACCACACAATCAGACCTGGCAACACAGAAAGGGAACGACTTCAATAAATACAACAAAACAGAAAGATTAATTTCACATTGCTATCCTTTAAAAATATAAAAGAATAGAACATAAAAACCCCTCTTACCAGTTTAGCACCTGAGAAAACTCAGCGATCATGTCCTCACTGCTCAGCTAAAATAAAATAAAAAAACTTCAGCATCACTCCACATGCTTTGTATTTCAAATGAGCCAACAGAGGCAGCTTACCGTGACATGAGGATACAGGGAGCCGTGAAAGGAGGAGACCCATCGGAGCAACGCCAGGATACATCCAGATGTCACCGACAGCCACTTTGGCACTGTTAAAGAGGAGAGTTGGCGCCTTGCAACAGGAGTTAAGACTCAATAAAACTCATGAGATGTTGGCGCTTTCAATACCTTCTGCATGTGAGGTTGTAATTTCATTGAGCAGCCCAGTGAACCCACCGTCCCGCCTGGAACACACAGAACTAAATAGCAATCTTTGACAGTCCAATAAAGGCTGCAAAACACTGACATAAGCTGCTGTGCTAAAAGTTGCCGAGCACGTCAAGCTGATTTACATGACTATGAGAGGCAGCTGTATCCTTTCATTTAGCTGTCGAGATTTAATGGAGGTTTGAGCCCTTTTCACCCATTTGTGGCCCTTTTGGAGCTTTTACTGACAGCATGAGCTCACATGGTGATGTCAGCTTTGAACAAGGGTAAAAGATCTGCAAGTTCTCAAGATGTTTCAGAAGAAAAAACTTAATCTAAAATGTCAGAAAAAGCTAAAAAGAAATTTAACTGTGAATTTTGTGAATAAATATTTTTAGACCTCAAAGATATTTCATAAAAACATGGATTTACAGAATCCTGAAGGAAATGAGAGGTCAATGAGTAAAGCATGTGTGCTTAACGCAGAACTTCATACTATTAAAACATGCAAACATGCTGAGATGATTCTGCCTTGAAAAAGGTTTAAAAAAACATGTGATAATACTTTTAGCATAACTAATAACTTTGACAGGTAAATTAAGCCTAGTTTTTATGTCTTCTTGTTTGAAAAAGAAGATAAAGTAAAGAAATTATGCAAGTTTTCCAATCTGGGAGTCAAACCAAGGACAGCTCACAACTTGGGTAAATGTCAGAGCAGTTCATGCTTCCTTCTACTGACAAGCTTTATGGAGATGCTGATTTCATTTTCCTGTAGGACTTAACACCAGCCACTGAATCAAAAATTGATTCAGTGACTGGTGTTGCTGTGTTTGATTAACCAGTTAACTCTCCTGAAATAAAACTCCATAGAGTATTGATGCTTGTTGCAAAACATCAGGTTCAACAATGCAGATGACCTGAATGCAGCTATTAAAGCAACTTATGCGTCTATTACACCTCAGCAGAACCACATCCATGCCACACCACACTGAGATGTTTAAAAATGAGGTTGAAGTAAAAAAATGTAAAGACTTTAAAACTTTTTTTTTTCTTCAGGGGAATATAGCCTGTTCTCCTACATCCCTAAAGAAAGCAGAGACTTCAGTAAATACCTGGAAAGCTGATCTATTACAGAAAATTCCACCAGTTTTATTCTTCTGACCTCTTTTCTCAAGGAAAATGCTGGATTTGGAAATTTTGGGAGTGTTTAGGGACTATCAGTCAGGCTAAGGGTCTAAATCCTCCAGAGATTGCACACATCGAACTGTTATATCACAGATATAGTGGATAAAATAACAACATGTCTTGAGTTCACTACCAAGCAGCAGCGCTCCTCATCCACAGAGTTTCCGAGTGGTCCAGGAAAGCTGCTTTGCTGCTGCTTTCTGTGCGGCTGTGGAGCTTCAGGGACTCTCTGGGGAAATGGAGACTCAGCGGACTGGAGTCCTGCATGGGAAAAAAAAAAAAAAAAAACATGCACCGTGATCTATCTGAATGACTATGGATACAACTGCGATGACAACCAAAATCAATCGGACCTGTCTCGCCTCCGAGTTGTAGGCACCAGAAAGAAGCTCGTTGTTGGATTCGCACAGAGTGGTTTGTCCGGGGGACAGTGGAGGGGGAAACAGAGCCAGAGAGCACATCTTCACCGCGGTCAAATCTTCCTTCTAGACCCCAGAGAAACACCGTGAACCACCAAACACAGAGTTTAACTTAGACAGACTTAGCTGACACGCTCAGCTAGCTAGCTAAATAAGTTCCCAAATTAACACTTAATTTAACAATGGTCGTTTTAGAAATAATAGGTTATGAGCTGTAAAAGTTACCTTGTGCTGTCTGTTCTCCCAACCGTCTGGTTAAATATTATTTAGTGGATCTTAAAAACAGTTTGGTAGCACATGCTAAGTTGTTATCCATTCAGTTGATCCCGCCGTGCTAAGCTACGGCAACTCTAAAGGGACAAAAACCGCCCAGGTTTTCTAAATAGCACAGAAGCAAAGAAAAAAAAAGAAAAGAAAAAGAAAACGCGGCATGCTACCCCCCTCTGGACACAAAGTGGTATTGCAGACAAACTTTCACAAAACAAGAGAAACGAATAACTTTTGGAGAGATTTGATGAATGAAACGATGGGATCATTGTATTCTGCACTAGCTTAAAAATCAAAACAGAATGTTTAAACAAACAAAATAGCGTTAAAAAAATTATACTGTATGCTCTACCACAAAAAACAAACAAATAAACAAAAAAAAAAACAAAAAATCCCCAAAAACAACAACAACAAAAAACAGAATAGAAAGCTTTGTGTGAGTGTCCAGAAATTACACTGGTTGATGTTTTATTGATTTTTAAATTGAATTTGAAGTAATGAGCAAGAACTGTTAAAATGCTGCCAAAATACCAAGTTGCAATGGAAGGATTTTGATTTTTAATGTACTTTAACATGCTATATTCTACATACATCACTTCTACTTTCTTATTTTTGTCCACTTTTAGCTGTTTTCTGTTGTGGGTAGTAAATTTATTTTTTGTTTCTTGGTATGATCAATAACCTAATCTAATCTAATCAATCAAAGTTTTCACCTTTTGATTTGTATAATTATATTTTGCTGAGTGTGTGTAGTTTTGTTTTTAGCTTTCTTTCTTTTATTTTTGTTTTTGTGTTGAATTCTTCATGTAGATTTTTTTTTAGGTGAGTCTAATCACTGTCTTATCTTCTTCTTCTTCTAATAATAATATTTATAGATTGTTATTAGTATTAGTACTAGTATTATTTTGTTGTGACATTGTAAAGGGTCATAAAGTTATTCACAGCTCAAGTATTTGTCCATCTTATTTACATGGAAATAATGATGCAGTTTTCCTCCTCATCGATGGAGTCAGAAATTATAGTTGGTGGAGCACCAGAATCTCTGTTTAAAGTGTGACTTGCTGGATGGCACATCAGCAGCTGCAAAAGCGGCAGCAGCGTCAGTGCGCATGCTCCTAACCTCGAACCATCAGCTGAAGCTCAAGGATAAAAATCAATGGAGTGGATGCTGACTGTTTGTTACATTTTGGTTGAAATAAAAGAAAAATAAATCCCTGTATGGACTCTTCTGTGGTTTGGCTCCCGACGCCCCCTTGCGGCGCAGCTCTAACTTCTGTGACGTCAATTCAGCACTGGGAAGGAGACAGCTCCCTCCCCAATCCCCGCCTTCCCCCTAAAAATCCCCAGCGCGCCTCACGTTGCATGGGTCCCCGGTTATTGATAACACCGTTTACCCGCTGGGATCCATCCCAGTAACGTGGAACAACTCGTGGAAAATAGCCGCTGGGAACCGGAGAGGCTTGCCTGGAACGGAGGAAAACAACAACCAGCTCACTGAGGCGGACAAATACAAAGCCGAGCCCACCCTCTCACTTGACAACGCGACATCAACCAAGGCAAGAAAGGTATGGGAATGTCATGCCATTCGGTTAAATGCCGATTGAATGAGTAGTCGGCGTCACGGGGACGGTTTAGGCAGGTTTTTAACGGTGCGGTGGCTTCACGCCGCTCACACTGCACCAACAGAACTGATGCCTCCAAGAAGCGAATGACCGTCGATGAGGGCTACAAACATCATACTTGTGCACACAGAAAGCGCACATTGCGAAATATATGGAGAGTGTTGGTGCCAACGCTGGGTCCGCGTATACAGTCGCTGCGGCAGTCTCACTTGGCATGGACCATAGTAGGCTCGCAATTCATGCACGTCGGCTATGATGCTGTTGAGTGTCATCATCACATCCTCGGTTATTTAAAGATTGATCTTCCTGCGTGAGTGCGTGCGTGTGCGTGTGGGTGCGCGTGTACTCCTGCCTCGCACAGGCCCGTTGGATGTTTATTGGCCGATACATTTGTTTTCGCGCTCTCATTTCACTCTCATGCAGTGGTGCAGTGCAAGGAGCCGAGCTGGTGGACGGTATGTGCTTTCTGCTACATGTGCTTTCGCGCTCACACATGCCTTTCCCCGCCAATGCACGGCTCATACATACGCACTGTGGTGGTTATGCAATTCTCCAGCGCATACAATAGGTCTTCACTGGGGTGCATTGCTCTTGGTCGTGGCTGTCACACATTGATGCAGTTTGAAAGGGCAGGGGACCAGCAGGTGTGTTGAAGAGTGTAAGAACCTCCACGTCCACCGGTGGGTTCATTCATAAAGCCCATTTCCTCTGGCGATGACTCCTCTGGGCCGTCCTGGTTTCCCATTCACAGATAGACATGATCGCCTTGAAGAAGTGACTATGCCTCTTAAACATTTCACGTATTTTTCATGCTACAACCACACACTTTAATGGTTTTATGTGGATTTGATGGAATCGACCTTTTTTTTATTTTTATTTATTTATTTTTTTTGCCACAGCCTCCAAACTGAATTTAAGTCTGAACTGTTCAGTTTCAGCTCCAGCTATATGAACTGGGTCATTGTCTGTTGCCGCACACAGCATGATGCTACCAACACCTTGTTTCCACAAGGTAATGGTGCTTTCAGACTCTTTCTTTTCAATAACACACACACACACACACACACACACACACATACACTACACCTGTATGTTTGCCAAAAAGTTACATTAGATCTCATTGAACCAGAGTCACTTCTTCCATGTTGGCTGAGTTTCTTACATGGCAAACACAACTTATTACGGCATTTTTAAAAGCAACCTGCCACTCTTTCTTAAAGACACAATCAATAGATATTCAGTAGATTCGCTGAAGGATTTCTCCAGCTCCTTCAGAGTTACCATGAGCCCTATGGGAGCTTGTTTTAGTAGATAGTCATGTCTGGGTTGGCTTGCAGTTGCCAACCCAGGCTCCGTTTTTGGATGATGGATTTACACACCACATGTTTTTATTTGTTGAAAAAAAAATCCAAACTGTGTCTCCCTTTTCTTCCTTCACAGTTACACACTTTATGTTGTTGGTCTGTTGCATAAAAATCTCAGAAAATACACAAAACATTGAGGTTATAATCTGACAAAATGTTATAATTATAAAATGTTATGGTTATAATCTGAAAAAGTTAAATAGTTGTGGATATTTTTTTATGGTGAATAATTTAGGGAAGCCAGTGAAAATTTTATAAGAGACTCATAGTGAGGATGCCAGATTTTTCCAGCTCTGGACTCTTCAACATTTCAGTAACTCACTTTAGATACAGTTTGTTGTCTTTAGGTTATTATTTCATGGATGTTTTGTATATGTTTAGCTATAATTTTTGTAATTCAATTTAAAACACACATTTTAAAAACTAAATTTCTATATGCACATAGTGACATCTCACCAGAGACAACTAATAACAGTTTTTCTGATTACAAATATTTAGTTTTTCTTGTTTTCCCACATTTTAGTGAAATTCCTCATTCTGAAATTTTACTGCTAGATATTAACAATTCAGATGTGTTTCATGCATAAACTTGGCCACATGTTTTGTTTATTATTCTGTCAAAATTTGGTTGTGCTCAGGTCAATAATTTAATGTTTTCAGGAAGAAAAGTTAGTGTCAGCTTCAACGGCTTGTAGTGGTAAAGGCAGTCAATTCAGGACCGGACAGCTCCAAAATGTAACACCACTGTAAGTTACCTTATATATAGTTTCTCACTTGTGTAACATGATGGGATGCTCAGATTTTTCTGTTTTGTTTTTTAATTTAGTTGTAAATGTTTATTTTCTCAAAGTTTAATTTACCTTTGCAGTAACAAGCGTCCACATTACGTCACAAGGTGCAATGCAATAGGTCTTTTTTAAATTTATTTGTAATTTATGTTTTTTTGTTGGGAAAAATTTGGAAATGGTGAAATATGCTTATGTGTTTGCAGAGAGAATCTGATGATGGATGATGTATTTACACACCACATGTGTAAATCCATGTGGTGGATTTACACATGTGAATCTACCACATGGATTCATGTGGTAGATTCTCTAGCAGTCGTTTCATTCCAGATTGTTAACAAAAAACATACTTTATCTGGTTAATTGAGACGCTTTTCAAGTCCAAACAGTATTTTCTTGAAAAGTGCTTCAGTGAAAATTACAGAATTTTCATTTCAAACACTGGATGTTAATTTAAGTCTGTTGTATTGCTTGTTAAAGTTAACCAATCATCTTTAAATTAGCAAAGAAAAACTTGTTGAAAATCTGATTTATTTAGCTCATAGGACCTGTACTAAAATCATTCTAAGTAATACACTGAATTTAGAGGTTTTGCTTTCCTATTTAATCATATTTTATGTTTTGGCCACATTTCAACATATACAATGTAAGTTTTTATATGTTTATTGATCAAAATGTGTATGAGGGGATCATGTTGAGGGTTAATATCAAAGAGATAAGCTAAACAACAGATTTATACCAGTTAGTCTTTAAGAAAGTTTACTTTATTGTGACTTCATCATGGGAATTGGGAGTCGTCAGTGTCAAATTCTGCCACAAACATGTAAGGTTGAACCTTTTGCAACTAAAGCAAAACTTAAATACTGGAGAACCCGTTTCAGAATCTGTGAAAAGTCGTTTGTCTGCCAAAATGTTTACCATGCCAGCTGAAAAGCTCAGATCTTGTGCTTCTTGTGATGTCAGCAACACAAATACACACCAAGCAGAAGGAGCTGTTTTTCTTTCAATGCACTTTTTAAGAAAAAGCATATTTTTCATGAAATCCTGCAGTGGAAATCCATACTTCATTATCCAGCAGTGTTATTTGTCAGTGGGTTAAAAAAAATACACCCAGTGGATAGATATTTTTGTAATCTTGAAAGTAATATTTCTGGAGGGAACAACTAGATAAGCCAAAAAGCACATTCTGATGTATTTGTTTTTCCCTTCTAGGCTTTTTTCTCACCTCTTGCTCCTCCATCCTCCCTAACCTGCAGTGTTGGGGAAACCCCTGATGAGTGGGACCTGTATCCATGAGCCCCGCGCCCCTTCCCCTTCCCTGTCAGGCTTCAGCACCCCCATCTCAGAACCCCCCTATCGGAGACTCGATGGAGACACCCCTGCCTGCACCCCCGAAACGGACCTGACCCCCACACAGTGTGTGCTTCGTAACGTACTGTCCATTGAACCCACCGTCCACGGGGCGCCAGGCGGCAGCAGCCCGAGCCCCAGCGATGGATGCACAGCCCACTTTGACAACAGCGTGCTAAAACTCCACGAACATGAGGCCTGCCAGTGTGGCGGCAGTGGCGGGGCAGAGGCTGGCCACAGTCCGGAGGCTGGAGCTGTTCGGAGTCAGTCAGAGAACAATAGGCTCCAGTCAGGCAGTGGAGGATTTTTGGAGGGACTATTTGGCTGCCTGAAACCAGTCTGGACCATGATTGGAAAAGCCTACTCCACTGAACACAAACATAACCAGGAAGGTACGACCCGTTTGTTCTCTGTCAGCCTCTGTGTTTGTTATTAGACTTTGCTTTGTTGTGCTGTGCATTAAATTCAGCTGCAGGATGAGGAAGCTACAACAAACTATATCAATAACTGTCCGAATCAGCCTCATTATCCAAAGATCAAGCCGAAGTCTGAATAATTTTCTAGCCTTTGGACATGGCTAATTTATATGTACTGTATATTTCTCAGGAGTAGACATATTTATCATAATCTCTGAAATGATTACTTATCAACCAAAGTGGAAGGACTAATAGATAAGTCATTTGGCACTGAAAATTGGGGTAATCAAACACAAAATTTATAGTTAATCCATATGAGATTTATTTAGCTGAGTAAAAAGAAACAAAAACAAAGAAATCTAAGGGTGCATTCACACCAGCCCTTGATAGTCCGCTTTAATCAAAGCAGGCATTTTTGTTTGCCTGGAAAGAGCGGGGTACGAATGCTCAATCGAACTCTGATACAGACCAAAAAAGCGAACTCTGGTCTGCCAATAAACTTCGATTGAGTTGAACTCTGGCACAATTTGAATGTGTGAATGCTAAGAGGACCGGAGACCGCTCCAAAAGCAGGAAGTGGTCTACATACATGTTGGACAAATATACATTTAGACAAAATGTTTCCATGACTGGTGCTAGTTTTACAATCTTTTATGAACGCATACTCATTCAAATGAATGAAAAGATAGGTCAAGGTTAAACACATTAGCCAATATCTAAAGTACTGACTGATTCCAGATTACTTTAGTGTTTAATGACGTTTCAAACTAGCAAAAGGAGTGCCTACACATAAGGAAACACTGATATTGAAACTCAATATTGTGAAGGAATTCAGGAAAAAGTTTCTGTTCAAGCCTAAGTGTTGTTGAGATCCTACAAACAGTTAAAAAGTGCCATAAAATGATTTCTGTTTTCATAAATTAACTGTGATTGTTCAAATTCTTCAGTTCCATTTTGCTCTCTACACACAAACCTGATTGCTGCCAGATCTAAAAATATAAGAAATCCTTAAAATATGACAAATCTGTCACAATCAAGCAGCTCTATCTTAAATAATTCAACAACAAACTGATATCTATCAGTGAAAAAAAATCTAAAAAGTAATTTCTATGGCTTTGGCACTTCAGCGAACCACAGTGAGAGTCATTATCCACACATGGAGAAAATATGGAACCTCCCCACGTGTGGTCGGCCTACCAAAATAACTCATGAATGACTCATCTAGGAGATCAGAAAGAACCCAGACAACATCTAAAACACTGCAGGTGTTTTTTGAGTTAAGGGCAGAGTTCATACTAACAACTAGAAAGAAAAGGGGAAAAAATATCGTCCATAGGAGAGATCCAAACTGGTTGCATTTACAACAAAAAATCTTGTTTGTGCTGGCTGAATTAGAAAAAGTGAAAATTGTTTCCAAACTTAGAGCATTTCAGACAAAGATCTTTATTCTCACAGTCAAACATGGCAGTAGCAGTGTGATGCTCTGGGGCTACTATACTTGCTCCAGGACCTGGAAAACAATAAATTTTACTCTTTAGCTGTAAATCATGCAGTCTGTTCATCAGTTTGTGACTTTATAATTATAGGTTCTGCAACAGTACGATGATCCAAAGCAAATCCACAGCCCTTGGGCTCAGAAATGTATGGCCTACTCAAAGTCTGGACTCATTACTTTAAGCAGCCATTCGTGCATAAAAACCAGTTGAAGCGGAGGTCAGAGTTCCTCGCCAGTGATGTAAACTCTGATGGTCGTGATAACCATCACGACTCCCTGATGGTTATCAGAAACTGTTATTAACCATCATTAAGTTTAGGGGGCAATTACTCACTCTACACTGACTTTCCCCCCTCTTTAGTAAATTAAGCCATGATTTGAAAAGGGCTTTTTACATTTAATTAAGTCATATTTGTCTGGTATTAAAATGTATTTAATTATATGAAATATTAAATTACGACCTAAAATACAAACAGAAGAAATCTCTAAGGTGGCAAATATCTTTTCAAAGCTCTTAGGTAGAATTTTGTAACCCTAACACATTGTTAGACCTTAAAGATGTGGCTTTAAGGTCTAACAACTCAGTAAAGTCCAAATTTGATGTATTCATGTGCACTATTCTTCACTCTGAAATTGAACATGTAATGTGTCGACAGAATAAATAAAGTAGACAATTTAAATCTCCACCTCTGTTGATGAACATAAAGATTGTTAGCAGTTGTCATTTAATTGAGCTGGAACTCACACAATTAAATTAAGCAGCAAGGAGACTAGTTACTGTTTTTACATTCAAGTATTTGATATATTTTTTTAAATTTACCACTGCTGCTACTGTATCATTGGATTGCAAAACGTCTGAACCCCTGAAATGTAGTGGAGATAAAACAAAATGTGGCAGAAGAAAATAAATCCAAGCCACTGAAGCTCTGAAGAATCTGAAGCTATAATTAGAACATCACTTTATTATATTTATTGTATTAGAAAACTAACATTACTCATTACTGTCTGAGCTTACCTTGTCCATCTGGCAGCGTGTCTGTGTTTCCCGTCAGCCCAGTTCAGTGAACGTCACAGCTGGTCAGGTGGAGAGAGGGAAACGGGTGGGGGTGGGGGGAGAGAATCCTGTGCATCATCATCCTCCACAGCTGCTGCTCCCAAGAGATCTCAACCCTTCAGTGGACATCATGAAGAATTGATTTGTATGTCTCTTTTATTCTCCCAGGCTTGTCTGTCTTTAGCGACCAAGCCTTCACAGCCATTTAAGCAATGTCAGTTTGACAGATGACAGACGGATTAAACTATGAGTGAATTGTTGGGTTTCTTTCCTCTGTGATTTTCTTATCTATTGACGCGAATGCAATGGTTTGCTTGATAAAGTGCTGATGAGCCTCTTGTTTGGCCATAGAAGTTGAGTCTTGTGATGGTGATTGTCCTTTTGAGCCATTTAGATACAAACACAGGCCTGGTATTTGCTAACACTCTCCACTTCCTACAGCTGGCAAGCTTATCTTATCTATTAGTGCCTTGCAAAAGGGTTCAGATCCCTTTTCACATTTTGTCAATTTGCTTATCAGACAGGAAATACATTATTGTAAAGTAAGAGGAAGATGACTCGCAGTTTTCAAAATTTCCTAAAAAAAGAAAAACTCCCCAAAAAAAGTGAGGTACTGTACATATGGAGCCAGCCTGAGCCATTATCTTACATAAGCACCTTTCACTGCAGTCACAGCTGCAGCCTTTTAGGTTTTGACTCCACCAGATTTGTACATCTGGTGGAGCCAAATGTACAAATGTACTTTGCAAAGCACAAATTCTCAACTGAATTTCAATCTGGACATTGACTAAGTCATTCTGACATGTGAATATGTCTTGATATAAACCACTTCACTGTAGCTCTTGCTCTTTGTTTGATGCAATGCAGTATGATCACACCGTGTGTCACCATGGGGATGATGTGTTAAAGGTGATCTCCTGTGTTAATTTCATACAGTTAAGTGTTTTGCATGTAAACCAGACACCTCAATTTAGGTATTATCTGATCTGTTCCCACATGATTTACATGGAACTTCTTGTAAGAGGAGCATTTTATGTTTTCTCTTTTTAAAATGACTTTCTTTTAACCACTCTGATAAAGCCCATATTTTTTTGAGTGGATAAATAATCCTTGTCCTCTCTACAGATTCTCTGCATCTCTTCCAGTCTCACTATGAGTTCTGCTTGCCATACTTTTTAAATTTGTGGATCACTTATCTAGTGGTTTCATTGGTCTTCAGTATACTATTTGTTTACTAATGCTCTCTAACAAACTACTGACAGAGAAAGGTGCATTTACTGAGATTTAACATAACCAAAATAACCTTAAAACGCACTGCAATTTATTTAGGGATAATAGAAAAAGGAGGTTAAAGACAGGTTATTTTCAAAATAATGTTACACCTTGAACCTCATAAGTCTTGGCAATTTTGCATTGATTTATTACATAAATGACCAATAAAATGTGATTAGATTTGAGGTTGTATAGTGATAAAATTTGAAAAAGCTCCAGTTGTGGGATTTCTTTTCTAATGAACTACTAGTAATTACCACAAAAATGCCTCTAAATATTGATATTCTGTAGAGCATTATACAATTTCATGTTTAATTCCGAGTTTGCTTTTTCGCTGGTTGGTGTTTAGAGTCCTGGGAGGTTCCTTTTGAGGAAATTTCTGACCTGCAGTGGGTGGGCAGCGGGGCACAGGGGGCCGTCTTCCTTGGGAAGCTGCACGGAGAAGAAGTGGCCGTAAAGAAAGTGCGGGACATCAAAGAGACTGAGATCAAACACCTGCGCAAGCTCAAACACCCAAATATCATCACTTTCAAGTGAGGAAGCCGTCGCTGTGACAACCTTTCAGTCATCTCCCCCTGATTGTTCTTCCCTTTTCTTTACTGTCTGAATTTGACCTTCTTCCTTCCAGAGGTGTGTGCACCCAGGCTCCGTGTTATTGTATCCTGATGGAGTACTGCGCTCAAGGCCAGCTGTATGAGGTGCTGAGAGCGGGCCGTAAAATCACCCCCTCCCTCCTGGTTGACTGGTCCATGGGCATCGCAGGTGGCATGAACTACTTACACCTCCACAAAATCATCCACCGAGACCTCAAATCTCCAAAGTAAGACTGGGATCCATCAGCCTGAAGAAAATGTCTTTTGGGGAGAACGTTTCACAGCTGATTGTTTTCATGTCGTTTTTAGCATGCTGATCACACATGATGACCTGGTGAAGATTTCTGACTTTGGCACCTCGAAGGAGCTCAGTGACAAGAGCACCAAGATGTCATTTGCCGGCACTGTAGCCTGGATGGCTCCTGAAGTCATTCGGAATGAACCAGTGTCAGAAAAAGTGGATATTTGGTACGAATGGTGAACTTTTTACTTGTTCTTTTTTTAAATTGTTTTTTATTATTATTTCAGATATTTAAAACAAAAAACGAACCATTATTTATGTAAACAATTATCAATTCGGACTGATATGAAATGCTGATATCATAAAAAGTTTGTCAGGCATATTGTCCACTGACAGTTGTAACTTTTACAAAAATCTTTTGACATTTTTGTTAAAATTAGCATTATGTCATTAATATGAGACAGATCATTTGTGAAAAGCGCGAGCTCCTTCACCTCCTCCCAGGGCTACTATTGCCCTCTGAAGAAATATCAAAAACAACCAATCAGAGCCAGGAGGAGGACCTTAGCAATGTCAGTAAAGTTTGTGTACGTGCTGCACAATATGCTAATGGTGGAGAAACAACAGGACAATTGTTTATCATCCTGGCCATGCTAACTAACTTGAGCAACCATGGCAGGCTCTGCTGTAGCATGGCAGAGAGTAAGACAGAGGCTGCGAGCAGCATGTACATAAGCATTGATTGGTTGGTTCTGATGGAGAAGAGTATTTGTGTAGATGACAGAGGTCCACAGTGAAAAGGCATACAAGCTTGATTTTTTTTAACTCTCACCACCTAAACCGTCTTGTGCTTTCTGTGAAAACTCCTATATCTCGGTTCAACTTAAAGGTCCTTTGGAGTGGTGCTGTGGGAGATGCTAACTGGGGAGATTCCCTACAAAGATGTCGACTCTTCTGCCATCATCTGGGGCGTGGGAAACAACAGCCTGCAGCTGCCTGTCCCTGAGAGCTGCCCTGACGGCTTCAAGATCCTCCTTAGACAGTGCTGGTGAGCACAGCCTGGATATGAATAGCAGTGCAGATGATTTTAATGATGAGGGCTGTGAAGCCAGTCTCTGAGAGTGGCTGCACAGGGAGGTGTTAGTGTGCAGTTTTGAGGACTTTATTGATTTTACTGTGCATGGACCGTGTACACAGCTGTGTTTCCTGTTTTGGGTATGCAGGAGCTGTAAGCCCAGAAATAGGCCCTCTTTCCGACAGATCCTCCTTCATCTGGATATAGCCTCAGCCGATGTACTCTCCACCCCACAGGAAACATACTTTAAGTCTCAGGTATGGCTGCTTTCATTTTTATTATCTGGTTTTTAGTGATTTTAGTATGCATTCATGTACTTCTCCAGACAAGTTTACACAGACTGATTATAAGGATGTAGTATCAATTTTAGGCTTTTAATGTTTCAATTGAACAGTTTATTGTTTTGGTCGACTGCAAATACTCAATAATTTGTACAAACCACTGTATATTGATGTACACAAGCAGTACACACACACACACACACGGCTCACAAAGTAATCAGTTAAATGAAATGCCACACAAGAGAGGAAGTGTGAGCTGTGCAGAGTTGGTGAACAGAAATGTGCTCTCATCAGGCTGAATGGAGAGAGGAGGTGAAACAGCACTTTGAGAAGATTAAATCCGAGGGCACTTGTCTTCATCGGCTCGACGAGGAACTGATTAACCGCCGCAGGGAGGAGCTCAGGTTTGTTTGTCTCATGTATATTCATAGATTTTATCTTAAGAGCTCACACTCTGCCAAAATATATACGGAAGTGTACAGTCCTGTGAACTTTTCCACCCTTTGTTACGTTATGCCTGCAAACTTCAGACTTACATGATAGATAACCTGAAGGTAGTGCATAGTTATAAAGTAGACCTGCAACAAATTATTATTTTGGTAATTCGATTATTCTGACGATTAATCAGATTAAAAAGAGATAATTTAACCACTTAAATCATTTTTATGAAGTATTAGAACTACATCAAAATTCTATTCAATTCCCTTATTAAATAAGAAAATATACACTTTATTGCCTAAAATTTAATAACAAAGCATTCCTTTCCATCCACAGCTAAAAATGCATCAAACCTCAACATGTGAAAAGCTCAGTCCTTTCTGCTTGACTAAACATCAGTGCAGGCTAATCTCTTAATTATTTTTTGGATTAACCGATTAATAACACAGAAAGTGTTTAATAGGAGATTTGATTTGAGTTTTAAAAGAATTTGAATCAGGTGAAACTAAAGCTATGGCACTGAAGGAGTTCTGGATAGAACATATTTACAGACAAAGTTTATTTATTTTTTTATCTTACCTCCAAAATGTGTCATATTTGTATAGTTTTGGCTTAATTACTGCTCTGAGTTTGTTATTTTTTCAGCAAATGACCTTTTTTTTAAGTCTACATAATTAATAATTCATTGATTACTAAATTAGTTGATGATTATTTCAATAATCGATTCATCACAATTATTTCAATTAATTGTTTCAGCAATAAAGCGAAAGAAAAACGGAAATATGTTTTTATTTTTTTAAACAATCAAAAAAGTGAATTATACACTTGTATCCATCCCTCTTTATTATTGTACCTTTGAGGTATAAAATCAAGAGCAATCAGACATCTGAACAAGCCGCTCACTTAATAAATAGCATCCACCTGTGTGCAATTTAATCTCAGTATCATTCCAGCTGTTTTGTGAAAGTCTCAGATGTTTTTAGACAATATTAGAGAACAAAGTTGTGAAGAAGAAGAGCTTTTCTTGTAGAAAGCTTTGTTGTTCTAAAGTCACTTTCTATCTTCTGAGCTCACTCAGCCTTTTGGAGGTAGTGACTTTACTGTCAACACAAATTATTAATGGAAGTGCTGTTCTAACATGCAGTTTGTATTACATTACCTACTATAAGTATTCATATCATATGTTTTATTGAAAAAAATGCCAAGCAATAAATTTTTCTTGAGGACCTGATTTAAAAAAAAACATGTTACGCTTTTTTAGATTTTTATTTGTAAAATAATAAAATGCATTTTAGGATTGTAACTTGACAAGTTGCAGGAAAAAAAATCAAGGAAGTGGATATTTTCTGCATGAAGCCATTTTTCTCTGATCCCACTTTTTGATGCCCCTCCTTTGTCTGTCCCTGCAGATGGCATAAGTGCCTTGAGTGCACATCAGTTGAAGAAGGTCTGGATTCTGTCATGTAGATTCACAATGACAAGAACCACTTCTTTCTTTTTTTCAGGCATGCTTTGGACATTCGTGAACACTATGAGAGGAAACTAGAGAGAGCCAATAACCTTTACATGGAGCTCAGTGCTGTGATGCTGCAGCTGGAGCTTAAAGAGAAAGAATTGCAGAGGTACAAATAAATTTATTAAAGCATGTTCAAATACCGGTGATGTTAAAAACATAATTTGCCTTGGGTATTTTGGCTTGAATTGATCATTTCCTTTCAGGAGAGAGCAGTCGTTGGATAAAAAGTATCCGGGTTTGTTCAAGCACCACAGCTCAAGACAGAGCAGCTCTTCCAACTCCATGGACAAGCTCATCAAAAAAAGAAACGTCCCACAGAAACTGCCCTCCGGAAAAAGGTACAACATTTCTCTGCTCTGGCCTGCATTTGACAGCAGAGTAAATCTGAAATAGGGCTGGACGATAAATCAATAACATTACATATCACAATAGACACATGATCATTATCAATATAAGCTGGTAAAAGTTTCAGTAATTAAGATTCAGATCCCCCAGAATGCTTTGCGTTCTGGGGGATCTGAATCTAGGCGGAACCAGGAATGATGTGATGATTTGAAGAAGGATCTTTGAGCAATTATTTTTGATTTTTGCTAGAAAAATCCTGGTATTAATCTAAAAATTTCCGAGTTATATTCTTGCAAATTGTTGACTTTTCAAACAGAAATTTTTTTGTTTTGTTTTTTCTAGAAAATTTCTGGTATTAATCTCAAAATGTCCTTGTTTTTTTCAAGCAAATCTTTGACTTTTCAAGTCCTACAATTTTCTTGTTTTTTGGTGGAAATCTACTCCTTTTTTCTTATCTACGATAGCCCTAATATGCCAGCTTATAAATCAGAAATGGTTATGTCACTAGATTGTCAATATTTCACTTATTTAATTAAAAAACTAATCAATAGTAATCGATATTGACTGATATGAAATGCTTATATCGTGATATTTTTCAGCCATATCGTCCAGCCCTATTTTGAAATGAATAAATATTCATGTGGCTGAAAGAGGGAAACTGCTGACAGTTCTCTTTCCCCTTTTAGGCCAGACATCCTGAAGTCTGAGGTAATCCTTCCCAAAATGGATTCCTCTGTGATGCAAGTCACGATCCCTGCCTGCCCCAACAGGAGCGCCACTTCTCCCAGCCGGTGTCGGAGAGTAAAAACCCGCCATCGCAAGCCCGGCAAGGGCAGCAGCGGGGACCTCGCTGGTCTCAAAGCAAATCAGTCGTCCTCCAACAGGGAGACGTCAGCGCAGGCTAACAATGCCACCACCAACAACTCCAAGCAGCTCCTGGAGCCGGCGGCAGCCCTGCGGGGTCTCAGCCACGAGCAGCAGCACAGGCAGCTGTCCTCCTCCAGCCCAGACCTCATCTGCACTACACTGGAGGCGGAGGGCCAGAGGAAAAGGGAGCCCTCAGCCAGTGGACTGGAGAGAGGGGGCAGCCTCAGCGCCTCAGCTGAGTTAGGGGGGTCAGAAGGCGGGGTCGGGGGTCTGGATGACCTCACAGAAACGCCTCCACGCAGCGACACTCCAAGCGAGGACGCTGCGTCGTTCCCGTTCTCCAGCAGCCCAGATTCGCCATGTGGGAGAGGGGCAGCTGGAAGGGGATCACTGGGATCTCCTCGTCTTCCTCATGACGGCGACGACAAGGATGAAGGAGCCAGCGCCGTGAGGATACCTCGGGGGGCATCCGGGGGTATCGGGACTCAGCACCTGACACCTTCAGCCATTTTGTACAGGGCAGCTATCACACGCAAGCAGGTAGAGGTCTAACTAAATGTTCAGGTTCCTCAACAGGCGTCTTATGGGATGCTGTTTGTGAAGTTAAAATAAACAGCAATAACTTCTAGGCCAGTCACAATAAGCAATAAATAAATTAATCCCATGAGAAATTAAGACAAACTCAATAATTTATACTTGCATTATTTATAATTTTTTTTCTTTCTACCAAAATTTGAATGAAAAAAGATTCCAGTTCTTTCTTTGACAGACTATTTTGACTTCATAATTGGTTTTATTTGTTGTTTCTGTTGTTTTGTGTATTTATTTTGGATATTAAGAATCTCTTCCAGTTCCAAAGTTAAATATTTATTAGAATTTAAAGTTTATTGATCTTTGGGAATGTGTTCTTGCATTATTATTACATCATCACCATTATGTTGATGTCTTGAGAATGATCTTAAAACAACAATATTGTCATTTATCGCAATAACTTCTGGGACAATTTATTGTCCAGAAACTTCTAATTTGTTATTCTCACAGGCCTAATAATTTCATTTAAAAAAAAAATAAAAATTGGTGTTCAAATTTCAAAGTCATATTTTCATCATATTATTTATACATTTGTAAATGTCAGAGTTCCAATATTTAATTTTGAGCTAAATATTTAGTTTGCCAACTAAATATTTAGTTATAAAATAAATATACAATTTGGAGCAGTAGGTGACTAGGTAAATATTTAGCTATTAACCTAAATATATAGTTTGAAAATGAAATGTTTAATTTGGAAATAAAATTGGAAGATAAATATTTAGTTAGTTCTCTATGACAGGCTAAATAAACCAAATTATTGTTGTTAATTATTTACTGTGTCACTTTACAAAGGGCACCGAATACCTTCTGAGCATTTTCTGATTTGTACATTTTTCTGGTTTTTCCTACAGAGGCGTGGAGTGTCATCCGAAGAGGAGGAGGGTGAAGTTGACAGTGAGGTTGAGTTGCCACGGAGACGGTGAGTAACTTGCTGTCCTTCGTCACTGGAAAATTCCCTAAAGCCACACTCCCTCTCTGACAAGTCAGAGATTTATTAATAGAAATAAGAATAATTTTCCCAGGATTTTATTTATTTATTCATTTGTTTATTTCATTCATTTTCAGTACGTGTCAAACTCAAGGCCTGTGGGCCAAATCTGGCCTGCCGTAGCTTCGTATAAGGCCCTCTAGACTCCAGAGGATCACGAAAAAATAAATAGTTGGATATTATTTTATTAATAAAATCAACAAAGCTTTATACTGATAAATTACATCAGTGCGAAAGGATGTTCAATATTATTTTTTCAGGAAGTACTCATTTGTTGAAATATACAATTGAGTAATATTTCAATAGTTTGTTTATAGGTTTTATCAGTACATCTTACCACACACACACACAGTCCTTTGAGGACATTCAGGATCTTTATATGACGCAAAATCAAAGTGAGTTTGACACCCCGGAAATACAGTTTAAAATGAGCATGCTACATGTTGATATAAACAACAGTTTTGAGTGAGTAATAACTGAATAACTAAAGTAATAACTGGAAGAAAAAAGCATTTTATAATCTACCCTTTGTCTCAAATGTCAATTTGGTATAACATAAACAGCTAAGCATCCACATAGATACATCTCTAAATACATAACAGGCACTGTATATGTAACAGGGTTTTATTTGATCAATATTACAGATGTGAAGTATTTATTCTTCGAGTTAATTTTATTTTTGTCAAAACCTTGTTTTCCCCTGACATCGACAGCTCTTTCTGTCGCCGTTTGTAACTTTGGGGCAGAAGCAGCTGGACGGATGTTAATCACCAACTTGATTTTCTCTATTGTTAAGATAAATACAGTGAAACTGCCACACTACTAAATAATACTGAGTCAATGTACTTTGATAGAATATTACATTTGATTATTTTCTGAAAAGTAAATATTGATCTAATCTCATTGGTTTCTTCAGACAGATTGTTTTCAGAAACAGGAATTTATTAAATCTTAGGACTTTTAATTTTTTTATTTGTTTCTCTAGCCGTCCGACCAGCATCACCAAGTGCCAGTCGGTTTCCACCTTCAGCTCAGAAAACCTCTCGGTGTCAGACGGCGAGGAGGGCCACACCACTGACCACTCTCACAGCGGCACGCCCGATGTCGTCAGCACGAACACGGACGACAGGTTGGATGACCGTAGCGATGACCTCCTCTCCCAGGGGTCAGAGATCCCAGCAGACAACACCGATCCTGCACAGGCGTCTGACGGCCTGTCGGAGAGGGATGGCGCTCCGGGCCAGAGCAAAGCTCAGCTGGACACCGGGCAGAATCCTAATGAGGTAAAGGAAACTCCACAGAGGTTTGCATGTGTCAGTTATTGTTGTTCTTTCAGAAAAGAGAAAAGAGCAACACGACTAACTCAAAAAAAAAACTTTATGTTGCTAAAATTAGATGTTAGAATCTCACTGCCACCTGTTATTTTCTGTTATAGCAAAACAACAAAAACACTTTATTTTGTTTTATATGACAAACCAACAAAAAAGTAATAAAAAATGTCCAAATAAAGACTTTGAAAAGAGTAAATTATATATGTATTCTTCACAAAAAATCCAGTGCAACCAACTGCCAAAACAAAAAAATTAGCAGATATTTTAAATCCATCTTTTCTGACGAGGTATTCTAGGTTTTTAGAGAACATTAGTGCACAGACAGGCTGTGGTGAAGGTTTTGGAGAAGCTTAAAACAAGATTAAGTTATAAAATGTTGACCCATGCTTTAAAGACCTTATAAGAAAGAATGCCAAAAAAAAAAAAAAACAGTTTGCAAAATACACAATAAAAACTCCCATCTACATTTATGAACCTATGAACAGAGCTACACTGGGTTGGTTTAGGAGAAAGAATATTATTTATTGGACCAAATAAAACTGCCGAGCTGGTCATAATGCAGCAAAGTGTACGTCTGTTTCTTTTGCACATTAAGATGACTTAGTCTGCTTCTAATATTGAAGCAGAACTGGAAACTTTACTGTAGCACAGATGTACTTGAAAATAGTGGTACGTAGTATTTAAATTGCTGCAACGTGATATATATTTTAGCAGAAGAGAACAGTTATCATTTGACTTTATTAATTTTTAAAGAAATTTTATGTAGATTTAGTGACCGTTTAATTTATTTGCTCTATTGGAATTTCTTTTTTTAAACTTAAGTACGTAATTGAGGTTTTTTTATTTATTTTCAGCATACAAACAACAATATCTACTCCACTAAGCCAGAGAGTTTTTGCAGCTACTCTCAGGAGAATATTTTAACATTTGTGACACTGTTACCTTTAAAATCTTGATTCAGAAGACATTGATTCAGCATGAGGTGACACTATTTTATTTCAGGTTGCATTCAGATCAGACTTGTTTCCACTTATTACAGAGTATTTTACAGAAAAAGGATAAAGCTGTTCACTTAAATTAGGTTCTGTTCTTCCCTCCCAACAACAAATTTGTTAAATTAATCCATATAAACCGGGATTATGTGTAATCCAGACAAGATAGCATATAATTTGGGAAGATTCGAATTAGAATTAGTCAAAAGTAACTCAAAATTACTGAATATAATTTTCCTCGTATATCCTGCATGTGACTGTTTTTTTCTTCAGAGCCGGGCCTTGTGTGATGATTCTGACTGCGACAGCGCCGAGCTGGACCAGTCAGGCAGCGGAGAGCCCAGTCGACCTCCCAGTGCCGGAGCATGGGTGTCGCCGTCCCAACCCTATCAAGGGTCTCCACAGATGCCCAACACAGGACATCCTCCGTAGATCACCACACGCAAAACAAAGACCTCCGGCCACCCTACAATGAGCAACCATCACAGGCGCACCAATCTGTCAGTGCAGTACATTACTGTTGCCATGAAGAACCACACCTACAACAACACTCAGACGATGACAAGTAGCTTATGGTGTCTCATAAGTTTGTTGGTGGGTAAACCTGTATCAGATGACATAGTTCGTTTGGCGTAAACACGACAAATATAATCAGATACTGTATTTTGGCAGCTTGTGACATCAGTTAAATGTCATTTACGTTAACTAGGGTTGTTTTTAGGAAACATAGTTACCACGTTAACCTTAGGCACTACGCCAGTTCAGCAAAAACCCATTATTAGATGTGCACGCATGCACAAGAAGATACTACACTCTTTAAAGTAGTCCTTAAAACACTTTAACCCTCACTCTGGGAGCATCCTCCATGACTCTCCACACTCTCATGCATCAAATACTAATGAGAAATAATGTAAATATACAGTAAGAACCACAAGAAATGTCTAACTTTATTTTATATGTAAGATAAAATGTAAGATTAAACTGTATGCAGCCCTGTGAACAAATGCATGACTACATGTTTATAATTTATGGTTTGAATGTGTCTGTTTTCTATTTTGTGAAAGTTTACACTTTTTTAATCCTGAAAGTCTTACTTTAGTTATCTACTTTTTGTTTTATAAATGTCGGCATCACAAAAGAAAAAAAAAATACAACAAAGGAAACCATCATGAAAACACTTAAACAGGGAATTCATTAGGCGATATATTATTTCTGAACTCTTACTGAGTTTTAAACTACGACACGCATACGGTTTTTACTGGGTTTAGTAAATCAGCAACAAAAAGGAAGACTTTAGGGTTCACTCAAAATGCACCTCTACCATTTTTATCTTGATGTTGTTAGGCATTAGAAACATAAAATGTCTGCACAGAATCTTGTGTTTTTGATTTCCCCAAGTCTGATTCAAAGTGAACTAAATTCCCCAAAAAATAATAGTATTTAATTGCTTTAAAACCTTTCAGGAACGACAGACATGTCTTCCTTTTTTCACCAGTTCTTCAAAGTTATTAATCCCAATGCACCTGTGCTAGCTGCTAATGCTGACTGCACTTTGTCCTTGGTGACCATTATCTCATTTATAAAGATAACCTGATGATTTTTCCTTTTAATTTCACCAACTTTTCTCACTTGTAAAATTTGGCACTCATTTTGCAACACGCTTGGTGCTAGCTGCTAATGCTATGTGATTTTTCTTATTTTTTAGGGGTCTGCTGAACTAAAGAACATAAACATTTTAATTTTGCACTTTGTCCTTGCTGATAACATTCTCAAGCGAAAGCTGATTTGTTGAAGGAAGAACATAAATTTTTAAGTTTTGCCAATTTTTACTTGTAAGCATTTGGCTCTAGTTTATTTCAATGCAAACTGAACCATTTCTTAACTAACTGAATCCTTTTGTCCTAATTAACTAATTTAAATCTTCTATTACAGCACTTTCAACTTACCTATATCACAACTGACATCTTAATTTGTTTAGGCAAGGCCATTTATTTATTTATTTTTTTCATTTTTATCAATTCTTATCTCCTGTAAAACTTTGGCGCTAATATTTATTACAATGCACACTATGCTAGCTGCTAATGATAACTAAAGTCTTTTGGGCCTGCTGACCCAAAGGTCTGTGAGACAAACTAAAGAACTTAAACTTTTTCCACACTGCACTTTGTCCTTGTTGACCAATATCACAAAAGAATCAATTTTGATCAAGCAAGATTTTTTTTTAATCTAATCAATTTTGCCTCTTTTGTAAAAATTCACTGCTAACATTAAAAACTCACACAGTTAGCTGCTAATGCTAACTGAAGTTGTTTAGTGCTGTTGAACAGCCGTAGTTAGTCTTAAGCAGCTGCAAAGTTGTAACAATTAAACATCCACTGCTTCTAACTCCATGTGTTCAAGACAAGAGGCAGTTTAGTTTTAACCTTACTAGATCATGTTACTCAAATTAAATTCTGTGCAGCCAGTTCTTAAGATATGAAGAATCCAATGAACTGTTATTGCAGCTACACAAAGTTCAATAGAACATTTTGGCTTTTTTATTATTATTATTATTATTTCATGCAACTACAGGGTTAGCAAAGGGCTTATCACCTTGGTAGGGTGCACAAACACTTCCAAGTTTGAAAGTTTCCCTTTATGTTGATGTTCCATGAAAGAAGCATTAAAAGAAGTCACAGTAGTACTCAGTTAAATTTTAATATTAATCAACATGTAAATTAGGAGGTGATCCTGTTTTTTTGTAATGAACCAAAAGGCCTCCTTGGACTTCATGATGTTTGCAGGCCTCTTAAAAACCTCAGACCTTTCCTTTGACCCTTTAAGGTGACTGCAGGAGAAGCTGAATAAATAATAGAGCACTTCTCCATGGTGGTTTCTAGAAAACTAAGTATCCGTTGGGTTTAAGTGTCTGTTTTGTTTTTATACAGCATTGCACATTGTACCAGTACCATAGAAATTATATCAAAAGCAGAATATAATGAGCAAGAGTAAATTACGTATTGGTTTAAAACAAATGTGTGAACTTTAAAAAGAAGGGGCCATGTTATAGCTGCAGTTTATTCTGTTGCTGTGTCACGTGAGACAGCTGAATGAGAAATAAATTATTTTCAATGACTTTAAGCATGTCCAAAATGTTGCAATGTCTTTTCTTTACACTTCAGAAAAACATAAATACATCAGAATGGTTAAAAACTGCATTTACTTCAGGAATTAGTCTTAAAAAAATGCAACTTTTCTACAGGATCATTATGCTTTTCTAGCATTTATTGCTTTTATTCTTATTGTTTGACACTCTAGTTTATTCATGGAAATAATTGTTTTATTCACAAACCAGGGTTATGTGTAGCATCACAGGTTAACTATCTTTAGCTTACTGTAAGCCTAAATCCTCAGACACCATGGAATAAATTATAATGTTGATATTAAACTACATTTATTCACAAATTCTTAGAGTGAAAAACATGCACTGTAAAGTGCAATAAATTGACTTTGCTTAAAAAATGTATGCAAACTCATTTTATTGCCTCAAAAAATCCAAGTTTTCAAAAATGCTACAATGTATAAGCTGCACATAACTTGATAATTTTGAGTAAGTTGTATTACATGATGGCACATAACTACTGTAAAACCTAATTAGTTATCCTTTCTTAAACATATACAAAGTCAATGCATGTTTATGAATAAAATCTATAAACATTTGAATTGAAAATTAAATTAAAATGCTCCAATTTGTTAATGCACTTCTATAAGAATGACAAAGGTCTGTTTAAGCATTTCACATCTTTTATTTTTGCATCTCAATTCTTCGACAATTTAATTGCACCCAGATCTACAATAGTTTGAAAACGTGCACAAAAAACGTGAGTTTCTTCATCCTGCAAAGAATAAAAAAAATAAAATCTGACCCAGGCAAAAAAGGATAGCAGGAAACTAGTGTTAATTCTATAGTTCTCCTTCTAGTTAATCATAATTTAATACTTCAGCTTAATATACTTATAAAGACCATTATGTCTTTTAGTTTTGCCCCTTGCAGCATTCCCCAGCCCTGCAGTTAAAAAAAATATTTTCTCTATTTAAAACAAATATTTCAATGTTATCATCAACACCACCACAATGGTCTTAGTTATTTCTGAGAAAAGAAAAACATTTTCCTCACGTCCAGGCTTACTCCTGGCGATCCAAGGTCCACCAACCTTTATCAGATCAACACAAAGCTCCAAAAGTCCAGATTAACAAAATAAACGGATGGAAACACAGGAATGACACAAAACGATTACTGAGCAAGTTAGAGGTGAGACATGATATAGCTTAAAAGGTTCCTTCAACCCGCACTAAACAAGAGAAATCACCTTCAGATTTCTAAAGTGTTTTTTTTCCTGCATACATATTCAGCTCCTTATCGCACACGAAAACCCGTTAGACCCACAATGCCTCATTCAGGAAGTACAGCTTCAAACAGCAAATGCCAAATATTAATGAATTCTACTTGTACAAGGAACTGTATATTAAATAAAAATAAATAGATATTTAAAAAGAAGGGAAAGAACAGTCCATCTATTATGTTATTGAGTTTTTTTCTTCCTTTTTTTCAATTTTTCTAAGAAAAATCTGACGTAAGAAAAACATTTATGCCTTTTCAGATTTTTCTAAAACATTATACTTACAGTTTATCAAGAAGATCTTACAGATATACAGTAAAATAAGAGGAAAAATACAACAGAAGAATATCTTTGAAAACTATTTGCCAACTGAATTTAAAAACATAATAAATAAATAAAATATCAATAGCATGATGGTGTAATTACAACTGAAGTAGATATCTAAACCAATGCAGGAGAAAGCTGTGAATTTATAGTACTTGGTTTTTGCATTAAGTTCAACAAGGGACCTCTTGGTAAAAAGTCGGGGCAGGGGTTAAAGTAGATGCTGATGAAGCTCCTCCATGTCAGTTGGCTGCGAGGCCAGTAGCTTCAGAAGACAGCCTGAGACAAGAAAATACATTTTAAGTCCAGTAGATTATTCGAAATGCAAAATGTGGAAGCTAAAAATGCCACATATTTACAGACAAAGAAGGTTTTTCATCCGAAGAGTAATGGTGCGTTCACAAACGTGTTTTGAGCATCAGGCGGGTCTGGTTTGCATTCAAAGTCTATGTGGAGGCAGGTCGAGGGCCATTGTGAGGCGTTTCACGCGTCTAACGCGGCACAATTTAAACCGTTTGGAGCTTTTGTTGTTCCTGTGCCTGATACGCAATAATCACTTTGATTACAGCTGAAACGATTAATCAGATTAATCGGCTCACATAAGCGTCAACTAATTTTGTTAACAGTTAATTGTGAGTTGAAGAAAAGATTCAAAAACGTGCTGTTTGCTGAAAGAACATACTCAGAGCAGAAATAACTTAGCCAAAACTGCACAGAAAATGTATACATTTCATGGGGCGTTCACACCAAACGCGTTACGCGCGTCAAAAATGCGCCCAGCGCTTCAAGCTCAACGCTTGACATTTTGCTCTACACCAAGTTTTACACGGGTCAGGCATGTCTGATTTACATTCAAAGTCTATGTGGAGACGCATCGAGGGCGAGTCAGAATCGCTCTGGTCATTGTTTTCCATTGCTGGCCTATTTGCTGGATGAGTTGGATGTTCAAAATGTTCCAAATGGTTTAAAATGCGCCGTGCTAGACGTACGGGCTCTAGACCTTGAGTGTAGACCAGACGCGCCTGGCGCTCAAAACGTGTTTGATGTGAACACACCTTTACTCTTTTGATAAAAAAAACCTTCCGTCTGTAAGAATGTGGCATTTTTAGATTCACCTGGTTCAAATTATGGAAGCAAAAGCTTATATTCAGCACCTTATTCAGCACCAATTATTAACCGGCTAATCCAATGATAATTAACAAATCCGTCCTACACTGTATTGAATGTTAAATTGAGCAGAAAGGTCCTAGTTTTTCACATGTTGATGTTAGAAGTATTTTTTTTAGCTCTTTTGATACAAATGATAAGGCATACATTAAAGCAGTGCTATATTGGAATTGATTTGTTTATTTGCACCTTTTAATGAATCTCTAGCAATGTGTACAAATTTGCAGAATATCCCAATTTTTTAATCTCATTAATAGTCACAAGAATGATAGAATAATCAATTGCTACAATAATCATCAGCTGCAGCCTTAACTTTGCTGATAGATCAGTGAAGTTCCAGTGAATTGTTTCAATTTTGCATCATTTATCTGAAGACTTCACATTATCTGTTCCCCGCCAGCATTAATACATCACCGGAGTTGCCTCTCTAGTTAAGCTGTATAAATTTAAATAAAGACTCTCCAGCCTTCATTTACATCACAGGAGAACACAAAAGTCTGCAGCAATGAACTCATTAAAGGGAAGAGAGTGTGCAGGCAGTAGCTGTATTACAACAAGAAGGTTAGAGGGGTGTGTTCACACACTCCGATGGAAACAAACAGTTCAGCAATATCCGTAACGCAGCTGGGCTAAGGCCAGAGCTACCTTCCATAAAACCTCCTGTTTTTCTTAGCTTGTCAGATGTTCAACAGCAACCCGCTAGTTAAACACACACAAGAAAACTGAAGCCTAGTGAAGTCAGATTAAAAAGGCAATAAGCCGGAAAAATAGAACAATAAAATCCCTTCCTGCTGCAGTAATATTCATGCTGCACTCTTACCGAGCGTTGATCAGATACTCGGCCAGGCTGATGCTGGCGTGGGAGCCGGTGATGGTGACCTGCCTGTCAGTCGAGCCCTCCACCGGATTGGCAATTTTTATCTGTGCCCCTGACATCTGACGTATCTCATTGATCTTTGCACCCTGACGGCCTATGATGCAGCCGATGAGCTAGGGAAGGAGAAGAGGTAAGACAAAAAACCCCCAATCACATTAAAAAGCAACGTTTACCTTGCAGAAAATACTTACATCATTTGGAATGGTTAGCTCATGAGAGCCAGTTTGTGCAGAGGCATCCATCCCAGCTTTAAGAAGAAAAACGAAGCCCAATGAGAAGAAATCCAACACATGCAAGTGGAAAACGCTCTGCAGCAGTAGATCAACCTACCCTGGAAGCCCTGGTTACCATGTGCAATGGGGAAGGGGCTCTGCTGCATGGCCAGCTGGTGAAGTTTAGTGAGCTGTTACCAACAGTGGAGAGGGGGGAAGCAAAACAGAGAAAAAGAAAATGCAGTTAGGAAAAAACCTATGATCCTAGTCTGAAATGTTGCAATTCCCCGTTTGTATGTACTTAAAAATGATAATGAGCAGAAATTGTGAAATGAATCCATGATTTGGTCTAGCTCCATTAAAAAAACTGAACCATTTAATATCATCTTAGAACTTGCAGCATCTTGCAAAAGTAATCAAAACCCTTAAACTTTCCTTTTTCGTCACATTTCAATCACAAATCTCAATGTGTTTCAATGGGATTATCTGAGAGAGCCAAACAAAGTCAGGGATGTTTTCCAAACTGGAAGTGTGTGAAGTGGATTTCTTATTATGTCCTGTTTAAATTTCCGAAGTCACCTTGTCAGTAAACAAGAGTGCATTTGTTTAAGTAATTTAGAATGCATTCACATCAGCCCTGTTAAGTCTGTTTTAATCAAACTAGTTCATCCTCTTAGTAAGTCTAAGAGGATGTTTGTTTGAGGAGGTGTGAATACGTAAAGAAACTGATGCGAAGCAAAAAAGCAAACTCTGGTCCGCATAAAAACCTAGGTCTCTGTTCGGCTGATGTGAACTCTGGCACAGATCAAAGGCATGTGTGAATGCCAAGCGGACTGAAGACCGCTCCAAAAGCGCAAAGCGGACTATAGAGCAGGGCATTCTTTATAATAGAGGTTATTATGAATAAATACAACCAAAACAAACACAGGCAAGTTTAGCGCCAATGGGAGAAATGACTCACTTTTGTTTACTAAAGGCAAAAAAAAAAAAAGAAATCCTACAAACGCCAAAAGAAGGAGGAAGGAAGTTGCACTCTTCTCTTCTTCAGTTATTTCTTTGAAAGCGAAGCAGACCAGATGAAAATGTAACAAATGTTGCAATTCTGGTGCGAAGCAACTATTCCCGATAAGTCAAAGGCCATTGGCCCACTTATCAAGGGGCTTATCGGGAATAGTTGAGGATCTCTGCAGCGCCTCAACTATTGAAGAGCTGCAGAGATCCTCAGCTCAAATGGGAGAATCCATCAAAACAACTCGCAGTTTTGCATTCAAAAAGTGAAAAAAGCCCCCCCAAAAACAAAATATAAAATAATAGTCAGAAAAGACCAAAGTTTTACTTTTTAGTCTTCAAGATAAGCACTGTGTATCATCCTGCACACACCATCCTCACTGTGAAGCATGGTGGTGGCAGTAATATGTTGTAGTTTCATCTTGAGCTGAAACAGTATCTGGTCAAAGTTCATTTGGAGGATAAAGGAGCTAAATCCAGACCGATAGTAGAAAAAAACCTTGAGTGTGCAAAAAAAAAACTTGAATCTGGGGTTTAACTTTCAGTACAACAAAATGAAACATACAGCCAGAGCTAGAATGACCTAGTCAAAGTCCAGGCCTAAAACCTAAATCAGGAACCTGCAGCAAGCCTTGTACAATGATGTTCAGATATTTTCATCAAGTCATTTTGCATTTTGAATGACATAAAAAAAGAATTGAATTGTGTGGTTTTCACATTACGTCGTATGGAAAAGTTCGAGGGCATGTACACTTTTGCAGGGGATATGGAGGTGTAGATCCAGAATGGGTGGCAATAAAGAAATGGAATAAGAGGGTGGCATGGCTTCCCAGGACCAAAGTTTTTAAATACATTGGATCACTTACAGAGGGCCCTTCACTTACATCAGGCTGTGGAATGGCGTGCTGCCCTTGGACAGCGTAAGCCTGCAAGGAGAGAACAGCAGTTAGGAGGGAGTGGCATTGTGACACACCATACAGATCCATCAGTACTCTGTCCTTGACATGCTACGAGAACAAAGCTGTGTCTGCCACACCCAGCAGAGTCGTTACTAAACGGGGAGGTGATGTGTAACGTTTCTAACCACTAAATATGAAGGAACCATCAGTAAAAAAAAAAAAACAATGTCACCTACCTGTCCACCTGCAAAGATGACAGGAGAGCCTGAGGGTTTGGGCCTGTACGGGATGGTCACCCCTTTTGGTGGAGACTAAGAAAGAAAGAACATCCTGACTTAGGAAGATGGTTTGACTTTAAGAGCATCAGCAGCTGCATTTCCATTACAAATGTGCAAAAAGATTTGTCAAAATTCAGCTGATATTGGTGTCCTCCAGTACCCCCAATGGAAAAAAACAAACAAATAAAAACACAAACGAGAAAGAATTTAAATCGCACGTCATTAAAAAAAACAAGTACTTCCTGTCTTCTTCTTCGTGGTTTGCACCATTGTCAAAATCAGGTTGTTGATTGTACAACTTCCAATGCGACAAAAGGGTTTCCATTGCAGCTTTACAAAATAAACCAATGTCAATATGGCCAAAAAAAAAAAATAAATAATCACCCTGGCACAAAAAACTTTTTCTTGAAAAACAGTATTTTTTAATTGTCGTGTTTCCATAATATTTCTCATTTAGATGGTCAATGAAAACGTAACTGATCCAATAATCACAATTCATACCTCCAGCATGACAACGCAGATCTGCTTGACGCACTCGATGATCGACTGGGGGGTCCCTGCAATGGTGATGGCACGTTCTGTTGAGTTGGGCAGCATGTCCCCTGCTACTTGTACCTGAGCTCCTGCCGACTGCAGGGAAAAATGAGGAGTCGGGGGACGTCCCGTATGAGAAGGATGCCAAACGTTTAACGCGAGGACAGAAGGAGGAAAACAAACCTCTCGGATTTCTTTGATCTTACAGCCGCCCTTGCCAATGAGCGAGCCACATTGGCTGGCAGGCACAACGAGGCGCATGGTGACTGGCGGTTTGCTGGTGGCCGTGCTGTTCGTCATGGAGGTGCTGATGTCCTGCAGAAGATTTGGAGAACATCAGACGAATTCTACATTAAAAATCATTCAATTACAAAGGCTTTATTTTTACTTTTTTTGGTCTCTTCTTCTGCAAACTTTCAAGTTCATGACATTAAATAAAAAAATGCTAAAAATCCAAATAGAATATTTTTGTGTATTTCGATGCATAATATGTAGAAGAGCATTTCTCATGTCAATGGGTCATAGGTGGAGAACACAAGGGAACCCACAATAACACCTCAACTTTTGACAATTTTCAACTAGAAAACACTATTTCAGACTTTTAACTGGTTACAAGATGCGTTTTTTTTTTTTTTTTTTTTTTTGGTCAATTGTTTGTCATCATATATTTTACCAGTCTTACAAAATAGCATTTTAGGCTTATTTAAGATTTAGGTCAAATACGGCTTTTTACTAACAATACCTGACGACATCCCTCACTCTGCCGCTCTGCAATTCACAAACACAGTCCTCTCACCTTCACATCTTTAATAACTTTCATTTAAACACCAAAATGATACAAATCATTTTATGTCAAACTGACTTCTGCAATATTTTTCCTAGGATTTCTGTTTCACATAATCCGTAGCTTTAGCTCAGCCTTCCAGGTTGCAAATTTGACACAGAAATTGTTAGGTAAATGCAAATGTTTCTAGTTTCAGTAAAGATGTGGTGAGAAAGCCTAACCTCCTCCAGTTTCTCAATGATCATAGAGAAGGCTTTAAAAATGGAGGTGGTGGGTCCTGCGAGGGTTATGATCCTCTCTGGACAGTTCCCCTCTGAGATGTTGATGCGAGCGCCGCTCTGCAGACACAGAAATGTAAACACAGGAATCAGCTGGCTTCATCATACAATGTCGAAAAGAACAGCGAAGTGCAGCTATGATCAAGTTTGTTCTTGTTTGGGAGCAGTAAAGTTTTTACCTCCTCTCTCATCTTCTTCACTGACTCTCCTTTCTGTGGAGAGACAGCAGATAGACAATATTTACAAAACACACAGAGACCAGCAGCAGATTGCATCTGTCCAACAGTAAAAAACATCCTACCTTGCCAATTATGCTTCCAACCTCCTGCAAAAATGAACAAAACAAAAAGAAAAAGTTAGCAGCTCTGTGTTTTTCATGCATTTTAGTGAAGCAAAGTTTCTTAAAACCTAAAACAATTTGCTTCACATGCCATGCAAAGAGTAGCAGCTACACTTTAAAGCATCAAACCAAAGAAAACTTTATAAAGTCCTGACTTTCTAAAGAGATTAAAAACAGATAAGAAAATATTGCTAAGAATTTTAGCCACACTAAAATTTAAAAGATATTTAAAACATTAGCTGCTCTAAAGTGACATGAAAGACATGGACATAAGCTGTAAGAGTCTAAGATTATCTTCTTTTTTTTTGCAGAACAAAACAAACTAGAGATTAAGTCAATTTATTCCTTCAAATAAATCGAAGCTTCAAGTTCGCTCAGACTCTCGAATCGAGAGTAGCGCCTGACTACTTGTGTAGGAGTCCTCGCGGCCCTTCTGGCGGGCCCACCTGTTCCTTCCCTCCCACAGCACCAGGGAAAGGGCATTTAGGCCTGCACTTCCTCTGAGCGCAAGGGATCAATATGTAGGGCGGGAGCCCTGCCGCAGCCTTTTCTTGCACACTCTACGGCATAAGTAGAAGGACTACTGTTAAAATGGTAACTTTAACTGCGAACAGTTCGACGAAATCAACATGTTCTGAATGTTCAATTATTTTAGACATCGAGAGCATTTTGTTCTAGGATTGTAAAACATTTTTTACATGAAAAATTAACATTCTTACAGATTTAAAAACTCTTGAGTTCACAGTTTACTTAAAGTATTAGTTCAAAAATTAACACTTATATTTTTGCATTGGGTGGCCACCAAATACAAAAACTGCAAAGACTAATGAGGCACATGTAATAAAACTAATAAATAGAACTTATTCAGACTGAACACTGGTTTTAATGAGTAAGTTTGTACAACAGGAATGGCAGCAGCTTTTCATTTAGTCTCATTGCCTTTTTCATTCTGTTCAGCTGCGAATGACAAAAGGACAGTAGTTCCACAAGAACATGAAAAACTCAGAAAGGGGCAGATTTATTTTTGTTGCTGCACAATCTTCCCCTGAAGTCAGCATTGAAGAAGCAAAGCTCGCAGCTATTATTTGAAAATTTGCACCTGCTGTAACTGAACAGGATCTATAAGGAAGGAAACTAGAGGAAGAATTTCAACTTCAATTTTCTTTTATCCCCTTAGATTTGGGGTCTGGGTACATGTGTTTTCTCACCAATTCATAAACACCTTACGCATTTTAAAAACTGCATATCTGGACATTTTTTTATATAAATTATTGTGGCAAATACACATAAGAGCCAGATGATTTTGAAATGTGACATATTATGACCCCTGATTGAAGACCAAAACAACATGTAGTAGTAGGAATTATAAATTACAATCATACCACCACATCAGTTATATTAGACTGAGTAAAAATACAGGAACTTATTTTAATTCTAATTATTTTAGTGGTTGACAAAGTGAGTACAGTACTTTTCTCCAGGCAGGTGTTAACTGATGTACTGACAAACTATAGATTCTCAGGTTATCTGCAAATTTCAGCAAGTCAAATCTATGACTTTTTAACGCTACTTTCAATTAAATTTAAGACAGAAAACACTGTAAACATAGAGGATGGTTAGGGGGAACCTGCTGCGTTATAATCAGGAATATCATAAACTGTGAAAAATTCATATATGTGATGGAGGCAAAAACATGTTAGTTAGTTAGTAAGGGTATATTAACAGCTAGCTGCCAGTAGCCTCAACCACATCAAGTCACAGAACGCCATAAAGATGTCTCAGACTTTCACATGACAGCAAGTCCCATAAGAAAATGAAAATACATTAAATAATCCTGCCACGAGAAAATGTAAGACCTACTTACATTTTCGTAATGAATTTAAGACACTTTAATGCCTTAATTTTACACACAAACACAAGACTTTAAGGATGTGCAGACACCCTGGCTCTTCAGAAGATGTTTTAGCTTCATACTCAAAATATAGTGCAAAGAGTTCAAACCTACAAACATGCTGGAAGCCATCGGAGTAAAATAGAAAACACAGAGCAATCGTTAGCAGCCCTGTTTAAGACAGTGTAAGCAGTCTCTAGGAGTCTCAAAAGTCCATTCTGTTTTTGACATCAACGTCGGTATCCTTCCTCTCTCTATTTTATCTGCTTGTACGCACACGGCTGCAAACTACAGAACCATAACATACAAGACTGGTAACATAAACAAAAAGTGACTAAAACAGGCCAGCATCCTTTACTCCGTATCTGTTCCATTTGTTTGATTTGTAACACTTGATTGTTTTCAGCATTTGTACCCTTTGTACCTAATGAAGTCTAATTATTTCGCAAGTAAATTACTAAGAGGTTTAATAGTTGGGTCCTGGATCCTGAGTGTTGCATGGAAGGAAAAAACGGTGCAGCACAACAGCAATTTCCAATTTTCAGCTTAAGACCGAAACATGGACTGATTGTTGGGCGATGAATGAATGGACAAATGGAAGAAGTAATTGTTGGACAGGTGCAAGAAGCTGTAGCATAGACAGTCGACAGATGGAAAGATGGAGGACTTGTTGGACACATGGATATAAAGGAGATGAACAAACTCGGACAAAGAAGGAGGAATTACAGAATAGATAGATTGATGGATGAATGAACACAATGCTTCCACATGTAAGTTTTATTAATAAAACAGAAAAAGCACATCGGCAGAACCAACTTGTTCAAGTCAATTCACACACTTAAGTGGATTTGGAAACAGAACACAATGCTATTCTTCTATTATAAATTAATTGTTTTTCTGTCTATGTATGACTCTGCAGGAATCCTGTCTTCACTCACCTTCCCATGCATGAGTAACCTGATGGTTAAGGTGACATTAAGTCCTCCTTCAACTAGACTGGAGTCCATTGCTGCGATTCAGTCCACACTGGCCAACAAAGCAGGTTTTTGGTGACTGGCTGAATGTCTGGAAAGGAGTTTTAAAAAATGAGCAGGTTAGACAGAAATGTGGCTACAGGAACACAACGATAACATCTCAGAGTGAAGCCTTAGAGGCTAGTAAAAACGCTGTTACAGCAGATCAATGGAGTGATGCAGGCAGTTCACTTCTTTCTTTTTTTGCAGGCGAGTGTGTCACTTTAGAAGAATGAGACGTTTCAGTGCAGTAATTCATGTTGGACTGGCCCGAGTCCACTCATTCTCACTGACACAATGACCCACTGTGTCCCTGGGGCTCTGTCTATTTCCTGACACTGAGCAGCTGTGGCGAACTAACTTTTTAATTTTCTCTCATCCATCTATGTGCGGTCCAAACCGTCCACCACTTCGTAGCATCTAACTGTGGAGATGAAAAACAGACGGCTGAATGAATAAGGTAAACATAGCAGATCCTATTTTGCGAAAAGGCATCACGCACAATTTGGGAAAGCTGAATTAGCGCCGAAGAGGATCTGTCCCAACTTCCCAAATATTTTTTCCCCACTTGCAACAAAATTAAGCTGAACGGATGAATTCATTCAATCCCTACGTGTCTAACACACTCTGAAAGGGCAGCGGGTCGCCACTAACTCAAAGGCAGCCACCAAGTTAAACACAGTTCGGTAATTTTCCATTCACAGCACGCTAGCATTAGCATCCTCCGATCCAGGAAATAGCCGCATCCCGCGGCCTACGGATCGCGCTGAGTTATTCCCGTCCTTCACTCTGAGAGGAAAGAAAAGAAAACACGCTCACAAAGACGGATTTCTGGAGGACTTACCCGAACCTTCCCTTGAAGTGTGTCCAGGGGGTGGATAGGGTGGCAAGGGTGGAAGGGGAGAGGTTCGGGAGGGAGTTTTAAGAGGATCCGGGGAAGAGGGAAGAGACGCCGCTGTTCGATCGGACTCCACTCTTCTCTTCTGCTTTGCACAAAAGACAAAACAACTTTGACCCCGTCACCGTCCCGCCCCTCCGCCGGGTCACCCCGCCCACCGGGGGGGGGGGGGGTCCACGCTCATCATCCACGGAAGAGCGAATGGAGCAAGTGTCATCAGATTTTGTTGATTGGTATAAAGGGGTTGATTTTATTAACACCACGTCGTTAATGAATCTGTGATGCTATTTACATGTCTTAAAAATCACTAGAATAATTTAGGTGTCGTTAAAAAAAGGCGGGAAAAGCACCAATACATTTCTCAAGCAAGTAAACAAGTGCAAGAGTAGCACTTGTTTACCATATTTTATTTAATTAAGTGAAAGTAAGAAGTTGCGGTCAAAAACTATTTCATAAAAAGGCTACTCTAGTTAGAGTAAATGATCATAATATTTGATTTGCTGACTTAAAATGATGTCATCAGACAAATTCTGGTATTTTAAAGGCTAGAATGACCAAATTAATACAAATAAATGACATACAAAATAACACATGTTGAACAGAAAAAATACTGTTTCAAATAATATTCCATCGGCTTAAATGAGAAATATTAATACAAGTAAAGGTCCATAACACATTTGCTTAAACCTTCTCTCTGTCGGTTGTGGGGGTGGAATGGTTCTGGGCTACTTTTCATTTCAGGACCTGCGTGACCTTTCCTGAAAGACTCTTTGAATAATTAGATTTAGTTGATTTATTAGTGAATGTCAATAAAGAATATAACATATATTATTTTCATCATGCATACCTTTTATGTAGCAATTCTTAACCCGATAGGGACACACATGCTCATCATAGTCCCGAACTAGCCTTGTGGATACATTAAGCATTCATTTGGCCATGGCTGGGAACCCGTATTACCCACATTGTGTGTGTTTTAAACGATAACAGACCTGGAGGTTATGCTGCCCCCCCCCCACTGCATTTGTAAATGAATCCAGCAGATGGCTCAGTAACACTGTGTGAGGATGTGCCAATAATCTGCAGTGGCCTTCTTTCCCCAACATGACGTCCTTCCTATATATGAAAAAGTATCACATGTTATAGCTTCTCTGAATAATAATAATAATAAAAATAATAATAATATCATGACAAACATAAAAAAAAAATGAAGTACGTCATTTTACAAAGACAGATTTCAAGATGTCAATTTACTCATATCACAAATTTAGCATTTTGAGATATGAGGAACTTATTATTCAATATTTTAATCCTAAAACAGATCTTTTCTTTTGTTTTAGCCAATATTTTTCATCAATAGTCTCCCTATAGGCACATATCGGATGGGCAATATGAACTTAAAATCTTTTTGAAATATTCTGTTTAGCAACTATTAAAATACATAATATGCTACATAAGTTATCAAAGTTCTGTGTGATTGTTTTGACTCTGAACAATCACAGAGTCAAATTACAATTTAGAGGAATTCCTCTACAAATTGACTTTGTAGCATCAAAAAAACATTTTTTACTTTTCTTTTAAACATATCAGGACTGATCATTGTGTTTCTTTCAATAAGATAGTCTCCAATGCCTCCTGCATTTTATTGTTTCATATTCAAATTTGATCTATCTGCACTTCTTTATTTTAAACCTAAAATAATAAATGACAAAAATATTGTGAAACATTAAATTCAAGAAATACTTTTGGTGTTTTGAGGGTTGATAGTCAAAGAGCTTGAGAGTTGCTCCAGAGCTGAGCATTGTGATGTTAAAACTGCAGTCTGCTTGAACTTGTGCTCATGTGCATTAATCTGATGTACATCACGGTGGCCCCATTTTAAAGTCCAAGTGCAGAATGGCCTTCTACTGTCAGCAACCAATCCTTTATAGTCCCCTGAATATTCTATAAACCAAATCTGTAACAGAAATGATGGCCTTGACATTGGGGTTTATGTGCTCTTATTTATCCAGTACATATGACTCATAAATCTTTTGTGGCTCATTTTCATAGATTGGAAATTACTGTGCTCTCTGTAGATTGGTTTCTCACTGGTAGAAAACCGAGCTCAGCTACCCTGACAGCAATTTATTTTGCCACTTCCTGTTTCTTTCTTTTCATGTTTGAAACATGAGTTCAGGCAGTAGATATGGGAGTTTGCTTTATGAGCCATCTGCAGTGTAGCTGTGCGCATGTTTACAGATCCACAAAGCATACATTGTGTCTTATTTATAATTTTCTCAAAAGAGCAACAGCTGAGCAAGTTTACTGTAGGGCTAACATGCTCTACCTCTGCATTGTTTGTGGAAAATGTTACTTTTAGTTTATGTAAATGTGAATCTGTATGTCAAGTGAAAAACAAGTGCCCTTTGTGTTTCTGTCCCGAATAAAAGAAGTTTAATTAGTGTAAGTCTTTGATGTGAGAGGAGGTGCAAGCTCTTCAGATTTACCAATCTGCATGCTCACCCTTTTTGGTGCCTCCTCTGTTAAGCAGTTACTTATGTAACCACATCCTAATTTCCATCTCATGATCCATTCCTTTAATTTCTCTCTCTTTCCCCTCACATACGTCTGTCTAAGTCTTTCTAAATGTTCAATTTTCCCAGTTTCTCTTTCATATATTCATCCAAACACCCCACTGGGCCTCTTATTCTCTTTCTCTCTCATTGCTCTTTCCTCCATTCATGAGTGGTCATTGATTACCATTCAGCAACTGTATGACAAAATGTCAATCGCCCACCTAACGTGCCCCTGTCAGTGGCCCTGCATCCCCCTCTGTGTAATGCAGATGGTATTTACCACATATTTAGTTTTCTGTTTGAAAGAAATAAAAGAAAGAATTGAATTAGTAAGCATAAAGATTAAAAGGGAACACTTTATTTGAAGGGGTGTGCATAAGACTGACATAGCGCTGTTATGACCATGAAGCAGTTGTCATGAATGTCTATAACTGTTGTCATAAAGAGTCATTTGGTAAATAATATTTTTAATGCAAAGTTTAATCAAAACTTGCATTAAAAGTTTATTAAATATGTCAACTTTGCATTAAAAGTGTCATTATTTATCTAATGGCACTTCATGACAACATTCATAAGTATTCATGAAGACTCTTATGTTTAAGGCAGTATCATCTTATACACACCCCTTCAAATAAAGTGTTGCTAATTAAAAATATGGAATAAAAATATAATATAAAAAGAAACAGAAAAGATTAGATGCCTACATCTAAAGACAAAGGGGATGATTTTAAATATTGTACTTTTGATTTCCACTGAACAAATCCAGCAGTTCAGATATTGGACCAGAAACATCTGATTTATTCAAATTTTATTTGCTCCACTTCTTTTTAAAACATACTAACATCACTGCTGGTTCTGAATAGAGTTTAATATGTTCAAATCATAAATCGCCTCCACACTTTTGAAAGCTACTTACTTGTATTAGACAGTTTCCTTAGACCTGAAATGTTCACAAAACAGTTTTTCATGCAGCTGTTTTGATCTTTTGAAAGAACACAGCACTCAAAGTGAATATGTTGAACTTTTCACTGCTAAGACTGGATTTCCAGCCACAATTTCTAGTTGAAAATAGCAAATCTTTGGAGTTACAAACATGGTTGATTGTGAAATATTTGAAATAAATGCAAATTATCTAATATTACAAACTTCCAGAGAACTGCAAAACATCTGAAATCCTGAGTGCCTTCAAATCTAGACTAAAAACCTGCCTGTACAGAGTTGGTTGTGAAACACAATCAATAAAACATTAATTAAGTTTCTGATGTGTAACGACAGCAGAATGAAATGTTTCAATTGTTGACTGTGTCACATGGCTTTCTATTTTTGTATTTTTATGATGTAAAGCACTTTGAAATGCCTTGTTGCTTAAAGATGCTATGCAAATAAAATTTGATTGATTGATTGATATTACAGTAGGAAATTCGATGATACTCTCAATTCCATGGAGAGTACCATGGAGAGTATGACTTCCCTGAGTCATCACTCAGGGAAAAATAGTTATTCTAAAAATGACATGACTTGCGAAGAGAGTCGCAAGTCTCTCTTCGGTTATAGTGATATTCTCATCACTACAACATCTTCTACATTTTGTAAAGCAATTTGACAAGCATATCTTTCATTGTAATTTCAATCTGGATAAAAATGAAACCATGAATGTGCTTTTTGTGCCACCCAGGGAAGACAAAGGTTGGCATTTATCTTGACAGAGCTTTGGGCAAAATGTACAGATCTGTAAACTTTCAAAAATAGAGATATAGGGTTGCACAGCGGGACTGAGCTGTCCCAACAGGGGTGTGAATAGATCCAAACGCCTGCGCTTGTGTGGCGACTGCAACGTCACTATCTTGCCACAGCCACAGTTAGATAGCCCTGCGGGGTAACAGCGAGCGGTGACACGTGTCTGCGTAAACTGTCCATTCAGGAAGCAGAAATATGTGGAGAGGCTGTGACTCCCCTCTCTTATTTTCAGAGGATCTTCCACAAATAGGTTTCCCCCCACAGAGACGAATAATTGGCGTGATATCTCGGGGGCAGGAGCAGTTTGCAGTTGTATGCCAGTCCTCCACAGGAAGAGCCCAGTCACGCATGGTGCTGGGCATGGTCTCCTTGAAAACAGGTTACACGTAACTTGCAAATTGACAAGAACAGACAAGTAAAATTTATTTTCAAATAAATGATTGTCCTTTAGTAGATGAGGGCATGTGTCAAGAATTTTAACACATAATTTACTCCCTAAAGAGTAACTGATACATTTTCTGCCACAAGTTCAGGCAGGGTCAGTCAGGACGCCTCAGCATGGATGAATAGATATTAAAATAGTTACATAAATGCTGTGGGCCAGACATGGAAGTGACATTTTGTTTCATAATTGAATATGAATCGATCAGAGACTCTCAAGTTACATTACAACTCCTTAATCTAACCACATTTAATTATTTTGCCATCTAGGACATGATCAATAGCCACGTTTTAATGAAAACTCTGTTCCAAACACTTACTCGGCCATGATGATATTCTCATTACAGACTAGAGAGTACTTACAGTACTTACAGCAAGGTTGGATTATTATCAGTGATTCATTTTGCTTGCTACAGAGCATTTTCTTTAGCCACAGCCATGCCATTTGAAGAGCTCCTGAAACGTTTTGCTAAAAGGTCTGCATGTGATTTTAGCTGCGACTGAAGCTGCTAAGAGCAAAGTGAGAAGGGAACAGGCCTGATAAATAAGTCATAACCTAATTTTGTGTTTAATAGGCTGTGATTACTGGTCCATCTTACTGTAGTTACTCGCTCTGCAGAAGACGTGCATAAAGGCGGCCATGCTTTGTCCTCACTGTGGACCTGGCATGATGACGGAAAGTAGCCCATTTAAATTAAGTTCATCTCTACTTATGGCCTGTTGCTTTACTAAATGAGTATGAGATTTAGTAAAGCAATGTAAGGTAAGGTAATTTTATTTGTATAACACATTTTCAGCAACAAGGAAATTCAAAGTGCTTTACATCATTAGAAGGAAATCCAACAAAACAACAAACCAAAGGAAAGAGCAAAAGAAGAAGAAGGGAAAAAAGAACGTATAACCTCATGTTTAAGGAGTAGTCTGTGATTTATAAACTAGTAGGGGTTTCTTTGGATTCTTGTTCTGTTAATGTTGATCAAAGGTAATGAGTAGTTTTTCTAGATACGCTAACAGGAGTTTCTCTGGTTTCTTAATTTGTTCTAATTCCTGAATATAAAAGCGAGATGCTCCTGTTATAAGTACTCCAGAATTTATAAGGAGTTTCTCTGGATAATAATAAGCTAAATATTGGTGTAAAGTAATAAGTACTCCACAGTTTACATAGTATATGAACTTGATGCTCCTGTTCTGGGTTACTAGGTGAGTATATGTACTCCATAATTAATGAAGCATAAAACAAAGTGTTGGTTCTCCAGGTTTGATTCTATAAAGTAGATGGTCCTAAAAGTTGATCTACGGTAATGAATAGTTTCTCTAGATTAATTTATCTGGATTCTAAGTTTCTTCTAATTCCTGAAGTATATAAATTAAATATAAATTTTATTTCATTTGTATAAACATGTCAGCAACAACACTTACACCAGCATTTATTCTTTCTAACAATGAATTAAAAATAAAAGGTAAGAAAAAAACACCTCAATATCAATTTAGTGACCAAATAACAGACCGACCCAGTATATCCAGCTGCTCCAGGTAAAAGGTAACATATTAACTAATATTGTATTAAATATCGTAGTAATGATGTATGACCTGGAGCCTGGATCAAGTGCAAGCTGCAGTCTGCATCCGAAACACATAGTGCCACACTTTATCAGCATATATTTTTAGTGCAACTAAAAGCATTTGCCAGATAGCGTGTGCATCCAAAAAAACAGCAGAAGGAAAATGGGCATAGACAAATCTGACAGAAAATCTAAATAAATAATCATGTTTAAATTCCAGCTCAGCTGGAAGCATTCTCATTAAGAGCACATCGGTGTAAGCCTTACAGCGGAATTCACTCACTTGTCATTTGACATCGTTTTACTAACCACCTCACAGTCCAACATGCAGTTTGTTATGTAAAATATGTTTCCAGCTTAGAAAAACTGCAAGCATCAATACTTTATGGGTACTCAGTTTGCCAGGGCTGTGTGTCTCAAAAATTATGAGACATTTTTGTTCGAGCTTCGTCTTTAAAATGATGTTCAAAATAGCAGGCATACAAAATAAAATTCACATTAAGAAAATACAAAAATAACATATGCGTTTAAAAGAAATGATGTGAAATAATAATAAAAAAATAAAAAAAACATTATAAACACCCTTACATAAAGGAGACTATTACTGACTGACTGGACTGATCTGGTTGAACTCACGGCAAAGCTTGTCAATTAACGGTCACTGTGCGTCCAAAAAGTGAAAGAAGAGACAAGGGCAAAAAAAGTTCTCTCTGATGTTATGCTTTCTTCCTTTGGTTCAAACTGTGTTGCATAACTTTGGAATCATACTTTTCTATATTTTGTTACATTACAGCCATAAACATTTGGATTTCAATCAGTGGACTGAACAAAAATAATTAAATAGTTAGCTGCCTTACCAAACCACCTAAACAATACTAAACAATAAATTGAATCTGTGTGCAGAACTTAATCTTAGTAAACATACAGTTATTCTATGAAGGCTTCAGAAATGCTACGGAAAAGCTTATTGAGAATTTAAAAGTGGGTCGTAGGCATGAACACAAAATTTCAAGCTTTAGCCATCTAATTAACACTTTTTAAGTCATCAGCTTCAACAGGAAATGATATAAATTTGCGAAGCAAATGGAAAAATTGAAAAAATTTAGGAAAAAAGGCCCCAAAAAACCTTCTTTTTTTTTCCATCAAACAAAACACTGTGTGCAGCATAAAGCTAACATCCTCAATGTTATGTTTTGCAAACTATGGAGTTTCAGTTTTAGTTGCAGGATTTCATTCAAATTTGGAATTATTGTCCATTACTGTGAGATGCATTATTATAGCAAACAGTTTTAGCATAATAATTATTTTTAAAAAAATAAGAGTTAACAAATAAATTTCTCTTTTCTGCTTTTGCCAAAATTCATAAAAAAAAAAAAAAAAATCATATCGTAAACACAGCTGAAGCTGTGAAACATTACAGCTGAAACCAGACAATTTTATTCGCAAACTGAATGCTATAAAAGAGGAGCAGATGTACTTGAGGAAAGTTTTATTTTCTCATAAACTTCTTTTTAAATTTGATACATTTAAATCAATTCAAGCTTTATCAAAGACACAAAATCCTGGAACAACAACTATTGTTTTGAGAAAAACATGAGACACCTCTGAAAATTGTTTTGTTGTCCAGGACAAAATGTCAGCATGATTCAACAATAGTTTGGCGATAATTTGTGCATTATGACTTAATGATCTTGTGGTCAGCTTTCAAAAACCAGGAGAATAAACAGAATCTAACAAAATTTGATCAATTCTAAGCATTTAAAATGATTAAAAGTGTCACAGTTGGTCAGGATTCGGACTACAAGTTTAAATTTTCTTTGCAGTTTGCACACAAAAGATACAGACTGACCTTCCCTTGAGAACTCTTCGGCACTTTTAGAAAATGGATGAAGTGATATCCAACAAGCCAGAGTGAAGCTATGAAAGCAGAGCTATAGAAATCATCCATCTTATTCAGAGACACCTTGCCAGATAACTTTCCTGTGCTCTTTGAAAAAGGTGCAGCTGAATGACTTATTTTAAAATTGCACGACTGGCTACCTCTGTCCCTCCTTTGGATTTTGAACCACAGATCATATGATGAGATTCATCATGGTTTTATCCAGTCTGCCATCCTTAATGCTCGTGGTCGTGGGCATTACTCTGGGGAGTAAAGATTGCGTTTTATTGTCAGCTTGATTTCATCCTGGGGATTAGTCATATTCATTCAGCTGCTGGAGGCAGAGACCTCGAGATTGCATAAAAGAAAGTTTTTCATTTTTAAGTGGCTTTTATTTGAAGGAAAGGTGGGTAGAAATATTCTTTTAACCCGGGGGTCTGCTCAAGCACTTAAGCTGCAGAGGGGTCAGCAACCAGTGATGGATACGTTTAGACATTAAAATATGTGATTGGCTGTTTTCCTTTTCTTCTTCTTTTTGCTCGAACAGACAGTACTACTTATAGCTTCACGTACCTCTTTTTATCTGCTTAAAGAACGTCAGCAGATGAACAGACTTTCTTCGATGGTAACAAAAAGAGGAAAAAAGCTACTGCGGTTTTCGAACTGGGAGTTTGCCGGGAATCTGAAGAGACTGCAAATCACAAGGATGATTTATGTTTTATCTATTCATTTAACACAACTCCTCTAACACCACTTCAACCTTTTCACATTTTATCTCATTACCCCGACAAACTTTTGAAGAAGAACATATAGTTTTCAGAATGTTGCACAAATATCTGAAAAGTGTGGCTGTAGGTGGAAAATCACTGTAATTAACAGATATAAAGGCTCGAAAACTTTATTTTTATGTGTAAATAATCTACAAAATGTGTTTCAATTAGTTAATTAAGTTATGTAAATAAATTCACATTCAAGAATATTTTATTTTAATGATTATGTCTGCATATTTGCAATCAAATATATTTAATTTCACAACTTATGGCACAATAAAAAAAGTTGTAAGTATTATTTTTAGATATTGCTGGCTTTCTTTCCTTTATTTTATTTAGGTTAGTCAGAGAAAACCAGAAACAAAAAGAAACATGCAGTACCTCTAACAAACACAAAGTTATGTGTGCAACAATTTTCTGAAAAAATATTAAAATGAAGGCATAAAATAATGTCCTTTACTATTTAATTCAAAGTTTTTTATCCTATTCTGTTAACACTAAGAACATGACAAACAATCAGATCATTTTGTGAAATATTTAAGACAAAAAGAAAAGAGTTAAAAAGGTTAATCTTAATCATACTATCCTTCCCTACAATTTAAAACTGGGATGCAATGTTTAAATTTTTCCCAGTTGCTTAATGGGAACGCATCAGTTTAGAAAAAGAAAATCAATTAAAAAGTTTTGGAGCAGGATGAGATGTTTTTTTTTTTTTAGTTTTGTTGAAATTGGTTTATTTCACAAAACTGCAAGAGAAACACTTTTTCCCAGCATCACACGAGTCACATGATCAACAACCGGACGTTACTACCGGTGGAAATCAGGAAGTGGGAGACAGCAGGAAGTAGTTGGAGGATGATGGCACAGCTTGTTTTTAATTACTTATCGCATGAGCAAACTTATTCAGTTGTGTTTTTAATTGCGTTTCTTATTTAATGGGAACACCACAATTACAAAATTGTGTTTTTTTCAGATAGTTTTGCACACATTTGAAATGCAAATTCTGACTGTAAAATACATAAGGTTATCACAACAGTCATGGTAATTAAATATCCCCCTTCTAATGCCTCCCCGGGCAACTGCGCCTTATCAAAACATTTTTCTCCGTATACTGAAGTTAAACATGAATGTTGAAATGATTTCAAGTAGAGCTTTTAGCCTTTTTTATGGGAAGTTATCACAGGTGAGAGTTTTGTAGGGATTGAAATTTTATTAAATTCAGCCACTTCTTGCTGTATTATTTTGAAAGACTTATTTTCGATTGCTTGCATGAATGACGCAACAGATTTTTGACGAGACAAGTCGCAGGATGATAAACTGATCAACCAACGACCTCACTCAAAACTTCTGTTTCTTTTCTCAAAACGAATTCCTGTTTAAAGTCGTTCATCTCTTTCTCTCTCTTCTTGAACCAACAATGAGCAGCATCACTCTTGACACACGGGAAGAATAAACAACACGCTCACGCACCCGCGCTGCCTCCCTCTCTGATGATGCTCACTCATAATGATTCATCAGCCGAGATCTGGGCTCCGATGAGTTCATTTTCGGAGCCGAGCGTTCAGTCGTGGGCCCTCGGATGCCCCCACCCCCACCGCTCTCATCCCGCGTCTCGACGGACCTGAACGCTGCCGCAGCCGCAGCAGCAGCAGCAGCAGCATCACCGGCGGCAGCCTCCAAACTGCGTTTCCCACCCCCCTCCGCGATGGATCCCCGTGGAAACCGGTGAAACTGCTGAAGCACGACCGCTGGACGCGCGGAACGCGCACCGGCTCGCAATAACAGAAGAATAAGAAGAGGACTATTATTACGCTGTGAAAATTCATCAGGCTGGTAGAGCTACACAGCTGGCTTGACGGCATGCAGGAGCTGGATAACTATTCCTGTGTGACCGACACCCATTGCAGTTGATTACAACACAATGAAAGAGGTAAGAGAGCTGATAAATTCTGTGTTATCGATGGGACGTTGCGGTTTTTATGTAATAAACAGACTGACGTGTCGGATGGTGCTCATCAGGATGCATTGTTGCATCGTCAGTCCCTCTCCTGAGTTGAAATTTATGATTTTGCCTGTTTCACCTGTCGACTCACGAGTGTGGCTGCTGGATGCCGATATGTAACTTGTTATGTCATGTCAACATCCTGTTTTTATTGGGAATTTTGCCTTTAGCAGGACTCTTGCTGAGAGAATGGAATATTTCATTCATTTTTCATGAAATAATGACTTGAGGATGTTCAATTTCTCAAATTGGCACTGTTGTTTTTGGTAAAAACAGACACAATTTTAGTCTGGCGAGAGAAAATCTGTATTTTTATCAGGTTTTTAATAATAATTTGTTTGTATTGGATTACACAATCCCCCCCTTCTTTTTATGAATGAGCAAAACCTTTGACTTATAAGATCAAGAACTATCATCTGTTTGAAGTGTTATCCTTCTTACTGAAAGAAGTGCTGTAGCTTTTGTTATTCAAAAGAAAAACAAGATCTTCCTTCTGGTTGTCCATAATCTGACATTAATCAGTAGTGAATCTTGAAACAAGTCTGCCTAATAGATTCACCATTATGACTTTTCCTGGTCATACCGCTTCCAGTTTCCTTTGAGATTTAATCAGAATTTTTATTCCAAGGACTGTAACTCAACAAAGAGAAAAAAAAAACTATACTGCAAGTTCTTAGCTAGATGTCATAGATTTGAAATGAACAGAAAATAAAAAAAATTACAAGATTATCACTATTTACAGCTGGGTGAAAATGAGGATCAAAAACAGAAATATGAGGCTATTTGCATGAAATTCATACCAGGTACTGGTGTTGCACAAATTAAAACAAGCTGGTTCATAAGTGAAGTTATTTGTTAAAAATTACGTTTCTATAAATGGAATGACAAAGGGATAAAGTCTTGACTTAAGGAAGTGTTAAAAGACATAAAATGCTTATGAAATTGATGAAATATGTTAGTATTTAGTAAGCAATCCTCTTGTCTCTGAGAGCAAATTAAAGTCAGCTGGTTTAGTCCAACCTTTTATGTTTGTTTCCCAAGGTGTTGCACAAGATGGTAAAAGCAAAGATCTCTCTTAACACCTTCTCATCCTTATTGGTGCAAAATGATCACATTGGTTAAAGGTTGGTTTCTACATTTTGTAAATGTTGTAATGAGCTCTGTTGGGGGTATTGTCAAGGAGTGAGAAAAAAAATTTAGTCAAAACCAGAGGCCCTGCAAATGATTTGTGGACAAAAGGATAAAAAATGACCACAAGAGTTCTTGAACAACACGCATAGAGCTTTCGAAAGATATGGAGTCACTGCAATAGACTCCACTGAGGAAGAAAAAGTTTATTGAATCTTGATTAAAGCTTGTTGCAGAAAATCTGGAAAAGCCAATGAAAAACTGGAAGAAAAGACCAAAATTAAGCTCTTTGTTTGCACTTTATTTGGACAGTGAATGGCAATGAACACAATCCCAAAAAGCACCAAAAACATTGAAGTTTGTTGCTGAAATCATAAAAGCATAGGCCTATTTTTTAGCATACTGGCAAAATTCATATAACTGAAGAATATAAGAATGAAAAAATATTTATACTTACTAAGAACCTGAAGTTTAAACACCACAATCTTAAATATACATTGATTTCAAATAAAAAAGAAAAAAAGCTGCTTGAGTAACCCAATCAGTGACCAAATTGGAAGCATATAGTAATCGGACAAACTTCTGATTAGGTTGCATGAAAGATAAATTTTCCTTCGAGACTTGAAAACAGTTTTTTGTAAAAAAAAAAAAAAAAAAGAAAAAAGAAAAAAAAAAGGTCAAAATCACAGATGAGCAACTTTTGCAGTTAGTTTCTCCAATCAGGTGACATTTTGAATCTGTCAGTAACATCAATGCTTTTCTAGTAAGTAGTAAATAGATTTCAGTAAACGTTTGTTCCCTGTGTTATTCAGTTACATTATCCCAAATAAAGCATGGACTAATTTATATCTGTGTCTTTGTACATTTGGATTACTTTGACATTTACCAAAACAATGTGTAAATTTCAAGTCAATATCCCAGTTAAAATTATGTATTTATTTCTCTGTTGACATGCTAAGCCTAAATGCTTTTCTTAAAAAAAATGACATGTTGCTAGTAATTGCATTTATAGATTGCAAATGTTGGGAGTTTTAAGTTCTGGGGTATGACAGAAAGAAACAAACAAAAGCTATCCTTTTCAGTATTTGACATGTTGATCACTGAGTTAAAATTGGCCGATTCCGATCTCTGCTGGATTGATAGTTCCATCTCCAGTCGGCATCCAAGGATTGCGATTGATTTGTAACGACGGCCATGATTCAGCTGTCCTTCTTTAGCACCACTTGCTCCAATTAAAAGCTAATTTTGTTTGCAGAAGGCTGGTTAATATTTCATCCGCTGCTCAATGCGGCCACAAATCTGAGGATGGCGTGCTAGAGCATGTCAGCGTAGCAGTGCTGTGGCACCAGCATTACAATGCCTGTTGGATACTGTAGGTTTTGATTCCAGACTGCCCTTTTTTATGAGTGCAGGCTTGTAAGTGGAAGATCACACAGACTCAGTATGTTGTACAAACGCAGCACAGGAAGAGCCCTGCTGGTGGTGGACCATGGAGCATCTCACTGTGGTGTCAGTGTCACATCTGTTGCCCATGTTGAGGCTCTACCACCGAGTCAGAAGGAAACCCAGCTGGCTCTGCTCCAGTGTGGTGGGTGTGTTGAAAACTGGCTTAGTCAGGGCTATACTGCAGCAAGAGATTGGACAAGATAGAGAAAGTAGCACTCATACCGATAACGGCAAAATGCTACAAAGTATATAAAGTATTTTCACCTCAGGAACTCAGGGAATATTGCATCAATCTAGGAAGAACTGCACAACAGTAACACTGAATTACTTAAGTTAACATTTAGACAGCTTTTATGGATCTTCTTCTGCTAAGTAGTTTTGCCAAAAGTGACTTTTTTTACTGGCAAAAAAAAAAAAAAGAAAAGACTGAGGTCATTATTTTAGGAAGGTGACAACATCCTTCGTCCTACAAATCTTCTATATTGTTTATTTAAAGGACGTGACTTTTGTCTCTGAACTATCTTTTCAGTTTTCACTATAAGCGGTAACACACTTCTATCTGTCCAGGAATTGCTAAAATCCCTTACTGAGAATAAAAGGGTAATACTGTTTCTTATTTCTGTTTCTGGGAAAGTCCTGAGAGTTTTACTATTAAAAATTTATACCTGAAATAAAAAAAAGTAATTTCACAGACTGGCTGTTTTAAAAGAAATATGAATACTATTTGAATACTGAGCTGCTAATAGATTAAAAGAAAGGATTTTAATATAATAGCCGGAGTTGGAGGTTGGAAATTTATTTGTGAGTCAAGGTTTTCTATGAAAATAATGAAAAAGAAACATGGATATTAAAACATCAGTCAAAAACTCTTGGATTATAATAATGCAATACTATTTGGCATGTCGCTAATAGTGTAATTTATTTTCCATCTTATCATCTCTATTATCTAAGGTCCTTTTTAATTTAATATCATAAAGTTTCCAGAATGACAAAAGTTACTCAAGCTGTTTGGAGCATAGCCTAGCAGAGTTCTGCTCCTCCCCCATGTATTGCTGTGCACTGCCAGTCAGCTGGCTTAGAAAAAGGATTTAGAAAGTCCTCACAGAAAAAAAAGACTAACCTAAAGCAGCCTGCCCATCATTCTTATAAAGAACAGCCTGTCTGTAGCTGAAGCACTCTTTGGTTATGCAACATGACAAAAACTAAAAACACAGAAGCAAATCCACTCCTGAATGTCAGAAACCCCCATAACAAAATATAGGCCTTAGAATGACCTAATCAAAGTCCGATCTTAAATCTGATTAAGATGCTGTGACATGTTCTTGAACAGGTCATTCGTGGCTAAAATCCTAACCAGTTATTAAGGTGGATTCACACCAGTTTGCCTATTTGGTCGGGACATTATTTTTTTTAATTTGATTAGGTTTTTTTGCAAGCAACCCTTGTGATGATCGTTACTTCCATTGGAGAAAAATGACAGAGGGTGCGACCAATCACAGACCCAGACAAACAAACGTTGGAAGTCCTGCTTGTTTCATTTATGTTTTGCATATTTGTGCTGTTATTAAAACTGCAGTACCATTTTGAATGTCAAGAGCAGCTCATGCAATGCCTGTTTTGCTATGTGATATTTCTAATTTTGGAACGGCATCAGCAATACATGCTGCTAGCTGAATGAGATGAGGTGCTCTGCAGCCCTCGACCCTCAACATGCTGCCAGCAGCTAAGCACAAAACAGCAGGTCAGGTATGACTTCAGTACCTGCACACGCACACATTTTTGCCATGATGCTCATCAACAGTGGCTCATGAAGCCGGTCTGTGTTCACCAGAAGCAAACTGCACCAGAGTTCAGTTGTAATCAGACTCAGGCCACCTCATAAAATGGGTCTTGGTCTGGTTGTTCAGTCTGCACAGGATTCACTTGATTGTATTCACACCTGTGCAAAATATCCAGACCAACAGGGGAAATGAACTCTAGTCCATTTAAAGTGGACCAAATGTGGCAGGTGTGAATGCACCCTAAGTTTAAAGTGGCAATTACATTTGCACATTGATCCAGGTTGGTTTGGGCAGCTTTATTGATGAATGAATTAAATCATCAATAAATAGATAAAAAAAAAATAAGCTGCGTGTTTTATTTATCACATTACTCTTCATGAGTGAAATATACGTTATCTAAAATGTTTAAGAGTGACAAAGAAAAAAAAAACTATAAACAGTCAAATATTTAAAAAAAAAATCTGTTATGCAGACAGATGTTTCTTTTGAAAGAAGTTCAAATAAACTAGTGTTGTTGATAGAGAACAGATGATTGTTTTAAGTAGTATTTTTGATTAATGCATGCAACACTAGTAGAATGAGACGTGATTGTGAGGAAAACAGAAAAACTTTTTAGGTGTACAGTAATCCATTGTGATTTTATTTTATTTTTTGGTAAATGTCAACTATTGTCTACAATATAGTTATATATAATATATTTCAGCACCATAGCATTTCATTGGATTTCTTTTCTTTGATGAAAACTGCTACCTGCCAGGGATTTGGAGTAAATGAATGTGAAGCGAAACTTTTCTCTCCATTTCTAAATCTCAATCTTCTTCTACAATATAACACTTTCAGCCTCGTTATCAAGAGCCCAACCACAAAATGTGGTATATTTTTATGATCTAATAACATCGTAATAACAATATTTTAACACTTCCGGTGTTGGTAGAAAAATGTGAAGGAGGAATCATTTCAGTTCATCATAAAAAAGCTTGAAACATGGACGCTAATGGAGGGTAGCATTCGTTTTGTCATGGGAGGAGAAAGAGCAGAAATGTCACAAAGTATTGTCCTAATTGGCATTTGAATAAAAGTGGACAGCAGTAAGCCTCTTTCCTTTTCTTCCTCTGTTTTGTACACTTACTGTGTAAGGAGAGGTTGGATCTTTGGAGAGCCAACCTCTCCAAAGATCAGCCTTATACTGAGTGTGAGATTAGATGAACAGAAGGTAATTCTCATCCTGCAGTTTCACACACCATTCTAGTCAGCTGTTATTCCAAACTATATTGAATGATGCAGAGCTACAACCAAAATCAATATGGATTACAACATTTTCTTTGCTATGGAGGCTACGCTTATCCTCCCACTGCAACATATCCATGGAGTTGGTTACAACCTGATGGTAGAAATATCAGAAAAAGCTTTTTTTCTTCAGACTTCATACTAAATTCACTCTTGATCAACTAACACTCACCCGGATTAGCATCATGGTCAGAAAGCTAAACAAATAGCCCGAAAAATAATCCAATTGTTTGAGCTGTGTATTATGCTGGTTCTGCTCTTGCTCTTGGGCTGCTGCTACGCGCTACTGGTACTAATATTTCACAGACGTAACGCCGCTCAACCTCCAGCAGACGGTGAACTCTCACACCGAACATCTGCTTAAAGCTGAAGCGTGTATCTTAAAAAAAAACCTTTAGATATGTTTTAAAATATGTCTGTTATGTCTAAATTAGGTGAATTTATTGCCAAATAATTTTTCTATTTTGCCAGATAATCTAGTATCATTTATACCTAAACTGAAAAGTTAGGCAAAGATTGGTGATCGGCAGAGATCGGCCTCGTGGATGATCGGTATCGTTATCGGCAGCTAAAAACCTGATCGGAGCATCCCTAAAAACTGATGATAGCATCAACCCTAAGCACATCTTGAGCACAATATGTGGCTTTCTGGAAATGTCAGTGCTTCAGTATTTCTAAAAATGCTACAGATGGAGGAAAATCACAAGGCCGAGTCTGATTTAAAATATTTTCTACAGAAGTTACCCAGGTTTCAAGACAGGCATATGAGAGTGCTCTTTTATGAATCACACCATGCTCACTGCCAGGAAAACTGGTTTATATACACTATTTCACTATATTTACCATAGCAACAAGGCACCAGTGTAACTCCAGTTCACGCAGGAGAATGAGCTCGCTTACGCTTCCTCGCTATCACTGGTGAAATGTCTTAGTGCTCCATCTGTTCATCCATTGTCTCATCATCACCCTTTTAAATTTGTGGAGGCAGAAAACTCAGATGAAGAACAGGAATAGCGTGATTTCATTTCTGAAGAAAGCGGCTCCTCCGATCCCATATCGTCTCCGCTGAGAGTGATTTTATGACCTGGGTAATGCCGTTCTGAGTCCATCTCATACGGGAGCTGATGAAGGTGGCTGTAGGTCATGAAAGTTGACCAGCGTTGATGCCTCTCAGTGCTGCTGAGTCAGTGACCTTTCCTGGCGTTAGGTCGCTGTGTTCAACAAGCGTGTTTTTTTTCCTCTCTTCCTGATCCCTCTTCCTTCCATGCTCTCTCTTTTATGCTCCACAGCAAAATGAAGCAAATACAAATAAAAGGAGGACAAAACATCATAAAGATCATAAAGAATTTACATTTCTGTGACACCTCCCTATTTTCATTTAAGCATCTCCGTCAAATTTATGTCCTGTTTCAGAGCTCAAAATAGCAGCAAGAGGTTTTACAGTAAGCCTCCTGACAAGAGTCTTGTTATCTCCCCGTGTGTGTTGTTTTACAAAAAAGTCCCAGCCTGGGCTCCGTCGCAGAATGGATCCTCTGACACATATTTGCATGTTAAGCTGAGCGCTCTACAGGGACAATTAATCAGCACGCAGCCATTAATGAGTCTGAGTCCCATGGTGATTAATTATGTCTCATGTGTCCAAAGCAACCTGGGAACAGCTGTTTGTTTATTTCACTGTTTTCATCTTTTCACACATCCTTCAGAAAAAGAAAAACAAAAAACAATAAAGATAAATTTGTCTGGACATTTAGTTTAGTTAAATTGAGTTTACACAAACTGAATTGCTTGTTTTTGCTTTTTATCTCAGGCCAGAATCATTATGACTGAATATTTGCTGTATAGAGGAAGAAATACAAAATTGCACAGAGAAGCAAAGTGATACTTAAAGCTTGAGGATGTTTTATTTCGTAACTACAAAGGAGAATTTCCTCAACCTCAGCCTGGATTTCTGTGGCAGGTCATTGGTGTCTGTGGGTGGTGGTGGGCATGTAAAAATATTCCTTGGATGGAACCACAGCTCTCAGGGTTTCACTGTAATATCCACTGGCCTTGAATCCTAAGTTTGCTTTAATTATTTCTGTGTAGACCTAACAAGAGAGAGAGAGAGAGGGAGAGAGAAAAAAACCAGGTGCTAAAATAAATTGCATTTCAGAAATCTGTTTCTCTGCAGCAGGTCTCAACCAGTTCACATGCATATTTTGGAGGCCAGCGGGATAACAGAGAAATGCTCTAATATTCACTGTGATGTTGTTTTGAACAAGCATGTGGGCACACTGTAAACAAACACTTGTAATGCAGAATACAGTGCCCTGCTAGAGTATGCCTACCTCTTGATTTATGTAAAACAAAAGAAAAATCATGTAACGACTGTAAATTTTGATGTGGTTTGATGTGGACCAAATCAAAATAGCTGATTATTATGAAGTAAGATGAAAACAAATCATTCTTTTTAATTTTTTAAAAATAAGAATCTGAAAAGTGTGGTGTGCGTTGGTATTTGGCAACCAGGAGTCGATACAAACTTTCCCCCATTCAGCTTTGCAGAATAGCTCAAACTCAGTCAGGTTGAAAAGAGAGTGCCTGTGAACAGCAGTTTTCAAGTTTTTTCAAAGTTTCTTAATTAGTCTGTACTTTGACTGGGCCATTCTAGCACATAAATGTGCTTTCATTTAAATTCCTAAGTCATTGGAGCTCCGGCTATATGTTTTGTCACGCTGGAATTGGAATACATTTGTTAACATTCATCTTCCCATCAACTCTGAACAGATTTCCTGACCCTGACAAAGAAAGGCATCCCCAAAGCATGTTACTGCCACCAGTTTTCACGGTTTTCATGGTTGGGATTGATAGTTTTCTGCCAAATTGTTCAATTTTAGGCTCATTGATGAGATCTGTGTTGCATATGTTGTTGCATTTGAAGGATTTTTGTTGCTTTAGGTTTTATTTAAGGGTTTCAGAGTGAAGATATACCTCAGCTCCCAGAGTTTTTATTTGTTAATACATTTTGAACCCATGTATTTTCTCTCTTCACAATAATGCATTTTAGTTTTATCAGATTGAAGCCTCTGGTTGAAGGTTTCTGACAAAACAAAGAAAATATTAAGGGATGTGAATACTTTTGGTAGGTATTGTATGTTATTGCATTTTGCTGAATAAATTAAAAATTAATTATAAATTAATCCAGTTATCTAAACACTCCATAGTTAGATTTACAAATTGTGTTTCTCTTATCAGATTCATCTTTTGCTCAACAATGAGAGTCATTATGCAGAGATATTGGATTTTATTAAAGGGTCAGAGAGCAGATCTGAGCTCTCTAAAGATTAACACCACTGACTGTCTGCCTTCTGCCTCATGTCATCAATTACACTCACTCAAACTAAGATTTGACCCTGGGGGTGTGGTGTGTCTGCATCTCAGCCCTGAGCGCCATATGGACCCAGGATTTCATGTTATCACGCCTGATGCATCACCATTTACAAGGATTATCTGCAGGCTTGTAAATGCATTGCTATGGTTAATGCAGGGAAACCATTAATGGCAAGATTCAATGGAAAAAATGCGAACAAATCCAAAGAATGTGGATCGTTACATTTCCTAATGTAATACTTGAAAATCTGTTTGCTGTAAATATTGGAAATTAAAAGGCTTGTATGTATTTTTTTATATATCAGTTGTTGCTAGTATCTTTTTTTAGGTTAGAATTAGGGCGGTTGTAAACAAATATTTTATTAATCAAATAATCTATCAATTATTCTTACGATTAATCGAGTAATCGGATAAAAAAATTGATAAAATATTGGTAAATCTGGAATAACTCCAGTGTTACTATCAGATATCAATATTTTGTAGTTTAGAAAAGGTGAATGAACGAAGAATGAACGAACATAAAATGGAGGTGGAGAAGAAGAAATAGATCAGGGGATGGAAGAACATTTTTTCCGTCAGCCATGATGATTTTCACCCGTTTGTTCAGATCGGGGTGATATGAAACTTATTGTGCAGTTTGTCCGTAATGGATGATTGTGACAGAAAATCAAGATTTATGTTATTTAAAAAAAAATTGTATTTTGAAAGCTGTGTGTACAAAAACAGGACTTAAAAAAATAAATAAATAACATCCTTGCGCCTTTAGCCTGAGAAGCAGCAAGACTCACTGACTTCCAGTATAAATCCAGCTGACTTAAAATCAGAGAAGGTAAAAAAATAAATAAATAGGAACAGGGTTAACTTCAGTCACCGACCTTTTAAAAGGTGAGAATAAATAGCTGGCCAGTTTTCGAATCCAAAGTAGTCGATAATAGCAACTCTTACAAAGACTATGGTCTCTTGTGAAAGTACATTTCATATACACTTTGCGACTTCACCCTAAGTCAGATGTGCAGGAATTCAGTCGTCTATTTCTTTTGTTTAACTTACAGATATAGCAGGAAGCGCGGAGGCTTTTATGTTGGATTGCAGCCGGCCGCTGTTTACTTCTGGATCCCTCACGCTTAAGCAGGCCATCTGGTCCATGTGTGGGGATTGTGACTGCCACCGCAACTTACCATACAAACAAATAGTTGCAACATGTTCAAACTCTTTCATTTTGTTTAGAAAAATATCAATTAATTTCAAGGTAACTTAAGCTGAAACTAGATATGTTTGGTATTCAATCGAGTTTTAAATCATCTAGAGATATTATTAAACACAAGATTTCTTTGTGCTTGGTAAGAAATGGCAAATTACAATTTGTAATTTCCTTCCAAACTAAGCAGGAGATTTTGTTTTAAAAAAATGTCTAGTTCTTCTAGCCTGAGGATGAGGACACAGATCCTTCAATTAGCAATATGGTTCCTCTGAAATCATATTCAGAGGAACAGTAACCCAACAGTCGGCATCCAAGCAGCGTTAAATTATTTACCAAAAAAACCCGCTGTCTGGTTGTGATATACATGCATGCTGAACACAGTGTTCATCTGTCATGTCCTGATGCTGCACCAGCAGCATCAGGAGCATCAGGCTAGCAAGATGACAGAATAACTTGCAACACTGCAAGAAGCATTTAGTGTCCACATTACCAGGTTAATGTGAACACTTTCCTCTTCAGAAAAAAATAAAAAAAACATTTCAGTGAAGCATTTTAAGAAGGAATACTTTGGCATTTTGCAGATTAAAGTGAGCTCAAGTCAGAGACTGGGAAATCGCGTCGGATGCTGCTTTGACTTAATCCCATCTGTGCACACAGTCAGATTCTTGCACAGTAAGTCAGAGCAAAAACTGAAATAAAGGTAGACAATTCGGAGTCCAATCAATACATTGATTGCAAGCCTTAGTTATCCCAAGTATTATGCCGTACATAATCAACAAATCAAAATATTGGAAATGTGTAGATTTAGTTTTTCTGTCAATTCTGCACTGATCTCATCTTAAACAAAATGAGAGATGCAATTGTGGTCAAACTGCAATCTCCTGTTTTTATTTATCCATTTATAGTTATTATTTACTATCCATGTTAAGAAAAGAGGTTCTGTAGAAGGCAGTTGTTACAACAAGGCTTTACTATTATAAAGAATAACAAACATTACACAGTTGACATTTTAAACTATCTTTAGCATCTCATCAATATTAAAATAGCAGTTTCTGTATTTTGTTTAAGAATGTAGATCCTCATTCTGTTTCTAAGATATTTAAACATTGGTAAAGATGTTCTGTCTTTACCAATGTTTGTAGTGGGACCTTGCGTACACTGAGATGACCAAATATGAGTTAAAATAAACTTATTAATAAGGATTTGTAAAGCATATAATTGGCCTGATTCCTGTTCAAGCGAGGATGGATTAGTATGCATGACATCAACCCAGAAAACTTTGACTTCCCATCAAGTTTAATTCTTGTTTTGACACCACATATGATATTTCTGCTCCTCTCCACTTTGATTTTGACCTGTGGTTTAGTTTAAATGAGACAGAAAAGTGTTTTGATTAGAAAAACATAGATTAGGAATCCCAAATTTTCTGTGAAAGAGGCATTAATTTATCACTTCCCCGAATAGCCTTTTTCGCAGAAGCGTTGGTGTTGTCACCACAGTAACCAGGTCAGTGAAATGGGAGCTTGCTGCTTCCTGTGGGGTTGTCATGTAATTTTAACACATTAGAGGCCTTCTGCTAAACCAGAGATCTGGTGTTTATTTTGCATATTTCTGTAAAGCCGGGCCGCAGCCTGAATCAAATTGTAAGTTGGGTCATTTGCTTGGGAGAAAATTAGATTTCGGAGTTAAATTTTTGTTTGTGCATTACGATAAACTGTCATTTAACTTTGACATTTGACTATCAGTACATTTTCTCTTATATTTGCATATGTTCTCCTTTGTCAGTTTGCAATACAAGGTTATGTAGCTGCCATTAAAAAGATACAAAACTCAACACTCAAGATAAAAAGGTCAGGAATGATTATTGCTGAATATAAAAGTGTAGCAAAACATGAGTTGCCACCTTACAGACTGCTTTGCTTCTTACTTAACTGATTCATAAAACTAATTTTAAAACAAGAGATACCCTGAATGAAAACAAAATGCATTTTGTGTTATTTATTTAAGAGAAACGTTTATTGCGGCTCAAGATGATGAATACTGTCTCGTGAACTTAAAAACCCAGCAATGTTTACAAATTGAGCTGAAAATGGCAGCTCCGCTCTTTGCAGTGCGTTGACCTACATTCACTGTGTGACGGACAAAGATGGGATGCATGGAGTTTATGTTTTCACAGAGCCAAAACAACTGCTTTGTCGTGCGTAAGCTTTGAGGGACCGAAGTTTTAGCATGTTATTCACAGTATTTAAAGTGATTGCTGGTTTCCACAAGCCATCCTCCATAAAAAGACTTTTATTCAGATAATTTTTGGTGAAACTAGAAACAGAACAAACTGGTTCTATGCAAACAGTTTGGCACTGAAACCATTTTGGTAGGAAACCTTTAGATCTTGGGTCTGCGACTCCAGAACCTTAAGAAAATGAATGACTGACCAGCCTTTGCAAATGTTACTGCCGTACCAAGGAGGTAATTCTGCTTTTTGATTTAGATGTTAGGTGCTCGAATTTTTTTATAGATATTACAAAACTAATAGTTTCATGAGATTGATATTGAACCAATTGGATTTTGAAAGGTATTTCTTTTACCTGGTTTTGTTGTTTTGTAATATGATGTAATGTCATATTATTTATTTGTATTAGTTGTTTTCAGTTTATTCAAATAGTTTCGTAGTTTTATCTGGTCTATGACATCATTTCTAAGGATTAAATAATTGAATAATTTCTCTAGCAGTTACTTTTTACTTTTACTTGAGTAAAAAATACTGACGTACTGCTACTCTGAGATGAGTAAAATATTTTACATATTCTACCCACCTCTGATTGGGAGAAGAGGCTGGGAAGCCCATAAAGTGATTATATAAAACAAACTGCAGACCCCTTTTTGTTTTTAACTTTAAAAACTGATCAGAATATTACATATTTGCACAGAGTGTTTGCAAAATCTTTCTAATAAATCAGCTAAGGAGATAAAATATACTTTTTTTGTGTGGTTTCCAGCAGTGCATTTAAAGCCTATGCATCACTCTTTGATTCAGAAACGCTGTTCTTCCCTTTGTTTCCACATCTTTGATCACTTCTGCACCTCACGTGTGCATCTTTACCCCTAAAGAGAGGACAACTGCGACCTGATGCCAAAATAGGTGCAAGTTACTTGCATCTGTTGGGTTTAATAGAGGTTCATATATTTAGCAAGCAGCATGTGCAAAATGTTGCAAGAAAAATAGGGGCGATTGCCCACAAGTAGGCTCTTCATGGTCCAGGATGCAAGTGTAAAGAGGTGTTAGTATAAAAACTTTCTGTTCCAAGTTATGACTTTGGCATATACAGAAGCATTTATTTTCAGAAATGTACATTTTCACAGTCAGGAGGTGTTTCGGTGTTCTTTGTTAATCTCAGAAGTGTAAATCCTCCCAAACTAAGACGATTCAGTATCTGGTGCCCTCGCACTGAAAGAGATTTGCATAACAATGCGATCACATGTTCACTCCGTTAAAATGTATCGAGGGAATTAACACTTATCACAGCTGTCCTCATTTCTATACTTCAGTTAGCTACCTATATATTATTCATTGCGGGTTTGTTAGCGTCCACAGTCATTGCGTAAAGTGGAGCTTGAATTTAAGTATCACTCTTAAGTAGTATGGATAGCAGAGAATACACACTGAAAACAGACTTTATCACAACACCGGATAAATCTCCTGACATTAGATTTAAGGGAAATAAAATACCTCCAAGACAAAAGCAGGAAAAACTAATTTGGCCAATTAATTGATTATTGAAAAACAGAGAAACTGTAGTGATGAGTTTTTCTTTTTTTCTTTTTTTTTTTTGCTGGATGTAAAGGCGTTTGATGGAAAATGAGTTTCTCTGTAGCACTGACACAGAATTAGCAAAACCCGCACAGAACTGACTTTAAAAAATGTTTCGTCTCCAGAGGCTTTGCGGCAGTGTAGAGGTTACCACTTCTGCACAATTTCTTCGACAACTCAGCGCGTCACTCAGCGGGCAGGTCACCCTGAGCTGTCTTGTTGTAAATTTCAGTTGCACAAGCCGTGAAACAACAAGACCCGACTATTGTGGCCTCCAACCACGTCCTACTGAGGTTAAAAATCCTTGCTTGTATTTCCACAGTCAGGGTGCCTTCCTTGTGAGCTCCAGTGTTGCATAATTCACAGCAGGGTGGGAGCCAGGCAGTTCTTGAAGACTTCTATGCAAAATGACAGAAACATGCTCCTGAGGCTTAAACAAGGCTAGAAGGCAACTCCTTGAGGAAGATTTGAGTCTCAGCTCTTTCCAAAGTGACAGATCGACTGCACTGTAGGTCCTAAAGGAAGAAATCTAAATTAACTTCGAATATTTCCATAGTTTACTTTGCTTTCTGATGCATGGCTAAGGAAGCTTGCTAATGACTAAGCTAATATTAGCCTGAGATTCACCACCTGCATAGAGAACATCTGCCCGTCATCAGAAGGCAATCACTCTATTCATCCGTAGGGTGCAAATTAATTTCCTGTGGAATATTACCAGGTTATCCAAAGGTCATACAGGCCTCTGCATAGCACAGAAACTAAACAAAAAAATATGTTTTTTGCTCTTGTTTTTGGTCTTAAAGGTTTTGGTACTTAAGGGATTACTTTAGTTGGTGCTATAATCTTTGAATTTGTTGAGCAACGAGATGCCTGAAGCAACCCCAGCTGTCTCCAGGCATCAGGTGAGTTACTTCCTAAAGGATGAATTTTTAGACTTTATCTTCAGTGGTACAAATCTGATTTCCAGATTTGGTCAAATGTCCAAATAAAATAGTGAAAAGCAAGTCTCTTCTTTTAAATCTGCTTGCAACTTACAAGCAAAATAAATGCTATTTTATACCTCCAACTTTTTGTGAAGTGAAATTAATACTTTATATCATCTTCTTTTCAAAATTTTGCTTAAACTTGTCATGAATAATGGTTCTCATGGATCCAAATGCAGAGAGGAGGTCAGAAAGAGCATGATGACAAAATATATGTTATTAGAGATCAAAACAAAGGAAGTACCATGTCTTAATCTATCAATAGCCTTAGAAAATGAAAAAAAAAAGACAAATGACAGCAGAACACCTTTGTGACAAATATCTTTGGAAAATTTATCCTTCCGTACATAACACAAGATTTCTCAATAAAAAAATATTTTAATGTTTTTGAGCTCTTTAAATAGGCTATGTCTTGTGAGAAGTCAAATCATCCTTTTGGTAAAATAGAAATTCCTTATTTAAGACCTTAAAATGCACATTTTATTCCAGTGTCCTACATGTAAAAAACATACACTACAAAGAAGTGTATGTTTTTTGTTTTTCAGTAAGTTATATATTATTGTGATGGTGTCTTCACTGGCATCAGGAAATTGCAGTTCTTCTAAAATGCTGTTACCAGAGTCCTGACCACCACCAGGAAAATCTGTCCCATTACAGCAGTTTCTAATTTTATCGAAGAAAACATTTCAAAATGTTGCTATTAGCCTAAAAAGCACCAGGTGGCTTAAATACAGGTCTGAGTTGCTTGTCATGTATGATCCATGTAGCCTCAACTGGTCTTTATGGACTTACCCAGTTCCCAGGATCAGAAGTAAAGTTAAGTAGGAAGCGTTTAGCTTTCTTGCTCCTCAGCTCTAGAACAAACCTGAGATACACAGGAGCTATTGGTTCCCTTAAATTGAGACTGAAAACATTTTTGTTCACTCAGCTTTTGATCAAAGTGTCTTTAAGATTAAATTCACATTTTATGCAATTTCTTTTCTGTCATATTCCTTGTCTGGACTTTTTGGTTTGTGATTATTTCCTTTTGTTGATGCCTTAATATCTTATCCTAGTTTATACATTTTGTTAGCTCAGTTATTTCTTCTGGTGTTTCTGTTGTTTGGGGCTCCAGCTTTGCTTCTTTTTTTTTTTAATCTTAGTTAGTTTACCATTTACTCTGCTTTTCCCCAGCTGGTTGTCATTTCCTCATTAGTCTCTCTTCCCCAGCTGCAATCAGTTACTTGTAATTAGTTCCTTTGTCATCGCCACTCCCTCCTCTGTATATTTACCTCCCAGACTCATTACTCTGCATGTTCCTAGTACTATTCTAACAATATTTGAGCTAAGACTTGCATAACTTTCTTCTGCTTGTAAAGGAATTCCTGACTTTGCAAAAACTACTGCAAAAAGCTTTCAGCAAGTGAGCATTTTGCTTTCCTGGAAGTGTTAATCATCACAAACCAGCCCTCAGTGCGACAGCAAATGAACAAAAATGTAAATTTTTGCTAACATGTACTGCACGTGTTGAAATGAATATTTTGTACTTCGATCCGCTTTGTGTCCTTGACCTGCTGCATATTTTTATGCTTCCTGTCCTTCAGTGGTTGCCGCTATTAAAGCACCAATTATGATGGTTTTCTTTGTCGAAGATGCTTTATTGTTTGCCTCGGTGTCCCAAAGGTGGGATAGAAAGAGATGCTGAGGGGAGAGCTGGGAGGCTTTCAGCAGCATACACAGTGGAAGCTGGATGATTGTTTCTGCCTGCATACGCTTGGTCACTGCGCTGTGTAGAGTCTCATTAGTATGGATGTCAGCGCCTCTCCTTCAGCTGAACCTGCCATACCACTGTAGTAGTAAAGCTGCCTGCCTGCCGCATTGTCCCTGTACAGATGATGTGAGCTCTTCTTCGTCCAATCTCATCATTACATCACAGGAGATGTTTGCTACGGAATGTGCAGCAGGTACAAATCGTGCTTCATAATGCACTTTCATGTGTCTGCAAGTAAAAAGACAGATAAAAAGGCTCTGCTTCAAAGTGATTGGTCTCAGCTTTTATGTAGATGTTACTTTGGAGCCTGTGTTTTCTATGTTACTGCAGCCTGAGCATTACTCCAAGGCTGTGGGCCGCTCTGAAAGGAGCTGCTTTCACTAACAAGCTGGTTCTTCCCAGCAGAATGGAAACTAGCCAAGCATGGCTCAGCTAACATGAAAAGAAATTTCCTTGTACAGCATTCTGCAAGATTACTCAGACAGCTCGAAAGTTTTCACATAATGTCATGCTAAAGCTTTAAAAAGTTCATTTATTGCGGTTCGTGTGTTAGAACAGCACAAAGAAATTTTGGAGGTTTTTATAAATGAAAAATCTATTGGCATTTATAATCGACCCATTTGAGTCAATTCTTTATGGAACCAAATTTCACTGCACTTGCAGCTGCACACATTTTGAAGTTTACCCAGCCTATCATACATATACAGAGATTTTATTTATCTTTTTGCAAAACAGTTTTAGCTTTATCAGGTGGGAGGGAAGTTTTTGATGAAAATCTATTTTTAAACTCTTGCCACATATTCCAAATTTGATCCTTCCTGGAACATTCTTGTGTATTTGAGATCTAAACCATTCTAAAATATGTTCAGTGTTGTTGCTTTCATGATTCATTTGTTTGAGTTCTTCTTTCCATGTTCAGTTCATTCTCTGTTGTTCATCATTGTCTTTAAGGTCTTTCTGTAACTTAATTCCTTTAGATTTACTTTCTTACTTGGTTATGTTTTGCTCTTAGTGTATTTTATATTATTCTCTGTGTTAATTATTCACTTTAGTCTTTCTGTTTTGCTGTTTCATATTCCCCTGATTTCGCTCACTGGTTTTCATTTTCCAGAACCGTTTCCTTGCGCTACATTTGCTCCATGTCCTGTTGTTCTTATGCACAGTTTGTAAGACTACTAACCTTTTCATTTAACTCTCTATTATGCTGATCCAAAGCTCTTGCTTCTCCAGGTTTGGTCCAACTTGAAACTCGCATTACCTGACAGAATCTCTACCAGCATCTAACAAGTTTCCCCAACTTTGACTTGATTCTCTTATCATTTTTCACAATGGTAGTTTTTGTGTTAAATCTGACTGGACCAAGTCTTTTCATTAGTGCTATTTATAGATAATAGTTGTCCTTTCTTGGTCTTCGTGATGTTTGTTCAATAATGTTTTCTGACAAACCCTAACAGAAAAGCTGGATCTGTATGCGCATTAGTTTGGAGATTTAGAAACACAAGGGGTTGTCACAAATTTTACTGAGAGGCGTCAGAGTAAATGGGGCTGAATGCAAATGCTTAGGAGCTTATTTGCTTCTTATTTGCAAAACATTTAGAAAATTATGAGTCCTCTTTTAGTTCCACTTAGTCAAGTTCACACATGAAGTTTGTTGGAATAAGTCTCCAACTTGCAAACTCCAAAATGCAAATGATCCCTTGCTGCTGTTTCAATGCTAGACTCGGCAAAAGACTTGCTGGTGGCTGGCTGCCTGGATGAGTCAGATCTATCTACTTCACGACGGAAAGAGGGTAGAATGCTCTTGCTGGTTGCCCATTATCATTTCTGCAATGATATGTTTTACAATAAATAAATGCAAGCGCCTATCAAAACATTTCACATGTTTTGACTCTCAGGCATTATGGATGCCTGAGAGTGCTGTTGAGTCAAACTAATATACTATTCAATATTTGCCTTGTTTTTGGAATCAAACAACCAAGTGACTCATTCACATCATGGTTTTTTGGGTGATCTAAAGTGAACAGAACCCACTTTATGTGTAGAAATGTCTGTTTTGTTGGATTTTAATTGGAACTGGTTCAGCTGGCTTGGCTGAACTATCTCGCAGTATTTGTTTGTTTACTCTGACAGTCTCAGAAGCTTCACAGGTGGCCGTGTCCAAGTGCGGTAAGGACATTGAGGGAAAACGTTATCATCACGTTCAAGTTTCAGCCAGGAGGCAGCAGATGTTTGGGAGCCAAGCTAAGCAGTTGGAAAAGGAAAAAGTGTGAAAATTAAATCCCAGGAGCACAGATAGAAACAAATCAAAGTTCATTGCAGAAGAGATTTATGTAGAAGCAGGGAAAATAATGCAATAAAGAGATATGGAAAAATGTGCAAATGTGGTATTTCTGGGAAACAGTCCCTTAAAATTTCATGTCCCATTTATTTTAAGAAATAAAATGAAGTTTAAATACAACTTTTTCTCCTTGTTTATTTTAAGGTGTTACAGAGACAGAAATGTTTTTCTTTAGAGCTGGTAGTTATGAACCATGCAAGAGTCTCACATGACATTTGAAACACAGTAGTAGAATCAGAAAAAAACATCTTCACAGAAAATGTATTATTTTTCATAGCGCGTAGCGCACTCCACACATATTGGTAAAAATGTGTTAAAATTCTATAAATAAATTTATACTTTTTTGCAGTAGCAAAGTCTCACATATGATATTTTTTGGTTACTTTTATTCAGCATGAAAAAAACATTAAACCTTAAGAGGTAACTCCTTTTAAACAAGTGCAAGGAAGTCTCTTGAACTGTTTCCAAACCAGAAGGAGGACACCCATAACCTTGACATAGCACACATGAGCCAGAAAACCTTAACAGAAATTTATCGTGCTAATACCACATGGAGGGCTGCGCCCACGAATGTGTTGAAAATATGTAAAAGTGGAGAGCCATGAAGGACAAAATAAGAAATAAATGCATGAATAAATAAGTTAATGCTGCAACTCATTGTTTGTCTTCTCTCTTTAACTCGTATTCATAAAATACATTATGTATTAACATTAGTAATCCTTTCCTCCATGCTTACCTGGGGTATTAGTGTGGAAAACAGAGGCCCATTTCTTTTAGCAGCTCTTCAAAATGGGAAAGACTAGAAAACCATTGCGTGACTTTGTTATAGCTTTACATACAAGACTGCGCTTGAACTTTCTTGTGAAATGTCAGTGGGTTTTAGTTTAATTCTTTCTGCTCAGTCTGTTTAGACACCAAAGCAAAAACGTAATTTAAAAGAAGATAATTTGACTTAAGAGGGTTTGAAATTGATGTGAAGAGAGTGAGGCAGCCTATTTTAGCTCAAAGCTGTTTACATGCAGAAAACTAACACGCAAACACTGCGTTTTGTCGTCTGGGCTGCTTTGACTTTAGGGTAAATCTGTCAAGAAGTACATGAATCACAATTTAAATTAATGTGTCCCATTTAACTGATCCACTTTCTGGAGAGTTACTGTTCAGCTGAAGAAAACAGGCCTTTCCTGGCCCTGTTGTTCTTTCTTCTTCTTCCACTTTATAAAGTATCAAAGCAAACTGAGGTTTATTCTGTCCATGATTGACAGGAATGGATGACAGTACAAGTATGTAAAAGACCTGAGCAAATATATTCTCCCTCTGAGGTCCATTGTCCTTCGCCCCGCCTCGAGGCCAGAGGATAAACTCTCCTCTCACTCTGTGCCGCTCCACTCTGTCATCACTTCTGGGTTTCATTCAGTCAGTGTGACAATAAGTATATGACCGCTCTCATCTTTGCAAAGTCACCTGATTATGCAATATTCTGTTTTTAGCCCTCACAGCATTGGCTGATCTGTTAATTTTGCAACATAAAAAACCCCAAATAATCGAGCGAGGTAAAGCTCGCTGTTATTAGAGCCCTGCCTTGACGTTAGGTGAAATAAATTTGAAGACGATGCGTAGCTGTGGTAGGCTGTGATACCCCCACTGTGTGCTGTTTGCGACTTTCCACAAAATTTTAAGACGATGCATTTCAGTCATAGTTGTTCTGTAGGCTCTGCTTCACACCTGCTGCAAAGTAATGCTTGCAGCAGGGGGGAGTTTTTCCAGGCGTGACTCAGAAATGCTGATACCCAACACTTTAGCACCTTGTGCTCTCCCAGTGAGACATATTGACATTTTCTCTTACTGTTTTTGATGGTGCATTTGGTCCTGCTAGATGAGATTCCCATACATTAAGCGGTGACAGGTCTGTTGAGCAGCAGTCTCATCTAATCATTTATGTTTGTTCATTTACCCTCTACTCTTTGTCTACTGCTCTGCCTCACATCTCTGTCCGGTCTACTTCTATGTTTCTGTTAGACGTTTTGTTCCATGTCAAATTCCAGGTTGTTTAAGCCTTCATCTTTTCCTCCCTCCTCATTTGTTTGAAGTTTTCATTAATGGTGTTTTGATTAGCATAAATGAGTAATGCTTTTTTTCTCTTGTCATTGAAACTGAAAAAAGCAAACAGCTTAAATAAATTAAATTGACAGCATTACTAGGTACACCTCACCGCTATCCGCAACACGTCATAAATCCTATTGAAAAGTTTCCTCTGAGATTTTAGTTCATTTTGACAAGATTTTATTATGAAGTTGCCACAGATTTACGATGTAAGCTTCCCATTCCACTCATCAGAGGTGCTCAAAGTTCACCCATCAAGTGGTTGTGACTTTTAAAGGATGGAGTATAATTTAGTCCCTATATTTTCATTCTGAGCATGCTGTTTTGTGCCCCCAGCCCTCCTCAATATATTATGAAAGAGACAAGAGGCACTCTAATCAGGGTTGAAATATTTCATCATGCAGTATTTCTCTTTGTTGTCATTATTTATTTTATTATTTTTGGACCTTTCTTTGTGGAGGAGGCATGTTTCCCCATGTTTGCTTGGCCTCTCAGAGATTATTTCCTCTATCATAAAACATTGCTGTTAGATTATTTTGGCTCAGACTGGTGACTTTTCCATTAGTGTATATAAAGCTCGCTGAACCTTGCAGAAATAAAAAATGGCTTTAACGCAAATGGATGGATGAATTAACACAACAAATATCTATAGTTAGGTATTCTAAACTAGCTCAGGAAAACACTGCAAGATAACTGTTTATTTCAGGAAACTTGACTTTGATATTTTGTGTTTCAAATTTTTATGTATTTGCCTTTACTTTGACAAAAAAAACCTCTTCTCTGACAAAAAATTTCAAAATATGTTGCTTATTATTGATTTGTTAATGCAATAAAAAGGCTAAAACATCCAAAGGGTGAATACTTTAAGTCTCGTTGCTTTATTATTTTTAATTCCTTTTTTTGTTGTTTTGATTAGTTTGGTTTTTTTTGGTTTAGTTAAGCCTGGATATTGAAAAATGAAACAATATATATAGCTCTGAAAAAAATTAGGAGGCCACTCCCAAATGATCAGTTTTCTGATTCTACTCTTATAGGCATATGTTTGAGTAAAATGAACATCATTCTTTTATTTTATGAATTACTGACAACATGTCTCTGAAATTCCAAGCAAAAATTTAGTATTTGTTTGCAAAAAATGAGAAATGGTCAAAATGACAAAAAAAGACAAGAGTTTAATGCAAAGAAAATAAGTTCATATTCATTTAGAGACAACAATATTAATGTTGTAACTCAGGAAGAGTTCAGAAATCAGTATTTGGTGGAACAACCAGGAGGTTTTTCCACTGCAGTAGTCTTTTAATTTTTACAGGAACTATACACCAGCTGTCTAAAACAGGCCTTCGTCACTACCGTACTGTTTTCATGGGACTCCTCTTCTTCTATCGATTAAATCAACTTTGTTCTGACATCAAGGCATTCCCCTCTGCTCAACATGTGGTCAGGTTTCACATTCAGCATTTCATTATCAAAGACCTCTCCGAGTATGTGCCACCCAAAATGCTGATCCCCGACTCTGAGTGACGTATCCTTGGATAAAGAAACTGTACCTCTTGCATTATTTATGTGCCTGCTGTTTGGTATGCAGGCACCTGCTGTTTGGTATGGTATTGAACACTGTTATTTTTTTTCCCCATGACATGCTCTCCTACTGGCGTAATATACTCCTAGATGACTTAGACTATCAGCTGCAGAAAGGTCAACGTCCCTGAAACAGAACTTTTCTCTTGTATTTAAATACAATTAAAAAGTTACAAATTGAGAATGTTTTCAGACTAAAAGTGATGCTTCCTTCCACTTTTTATTTATCTGTCAGAGCCATATAGGTTACCCTCCCATGAGGTTCATATAGCTTTGTTTCATAGTTCAAGCAAATCCCCTGTTTAGCAGAAACCTTAGGGGAATATATGTTAATTTGAAGCTTTCGGAAGGTTCTGACTCATTTTTTCTCGAGCAAACTAGCAATCCATCTTGCTGACTCACAGCATTTTTCAGATGCCGATGTTGGGTTCTGGTCCTTCCAGTCAGACTGAATCATAAGCTTAAAAAAAGAAGGACAATTGCTTCAATTATATGTAATTATATTCACACTAGCTTGCAAAGTAGTCTTTAGACTTTGAAGCCTGACTTAATTTCCGTCTAAACATCCTGACCTCGGGTATAATGAAACCTTAAAAACGGCAGGGGGTTATTTTTACTTCTGGGATAAAGTCTGACTGGTTCTGACAAAAGTCAGAAACTTCAACTGTCAAGAAAAAAAACATGTGATCAAATTGCTTAAATCCACATATTAATAATATGTAATTTGAATAAAGTTAGAAATTGTAATCTATAAAAATCCCCTCAATACACAAGATTGATCCTTTGTTCAAAAAACCTTTAAAGTTTATTACCTTTTTGGGTGTAAAAGATATTTGTTCTCCTTGAACTTAATTTATTGATTATATGATAGTGTCTTATTTTATTTTATGTTTTTTAGCCTTCAATGCCTCTTTAGGGCCTTATTACATACTGGTATAAGAACAAAGTAATGTTTTTAAAAATATAGCTATAATAACAAACACCATTTTTAGCATTTATTGCGTTTTTCATGGTCACACAAAATATTTCCTGTTGTAAATGTTTCAGATTATAAGATATCTTTTTCAAAAGGTCATGCAATTTTTGTGGTCTCAAGGGAGTTTAATTTAGTTGTACTGAGGGAAGAAATTTTTCTTTGAATTGTAAAGGTTGCAGAGCCCTAGTTTAGAGCAATACATATTTAAATCTCAAAAGGTTTGCAGCTGTAATTATAGTGAGAGGTGATTTTATAAAGCTTTAAATGCAAATGCACTGATCTATTTTCTTTAATTTCACAGCTATATGGTGTTGTCTACCATAAAATCCTAACATTCAAGGAAGGATACATATTCAGTCTTCTACAGACAGTGTGACATAAAATCTGCTAATCAAATACGGGATGACAGCGATGGCACCAAAAGAACAGAAAAATACACACAGAAACACGTTTAATACATGAGCCAGGAAGTAAAGATCCAAGCAGACGTCGTAAAATCTCCTGGGTGTTGAAGAAATCATCACAAAGGGGCTTGAACCAATGCAAAAATTGTAGATTGAACTGAGATTGTGTTTGCACTTGATTCAGTCACATCATTTATGTCAGGAGAAATGTGCCGCAGTATCACAGGCTTATTCTGAAAACTGGGAGCAAAGCTTTCTCAATTGATCTCTCCAAATTTAAGACATTAATTGCATTGATGACAAATTGTAAATGTGTATATCCAACATAAATGCCTGTAAAAGTAAACCAGATCTGTTACTAATCAAACATGAAAAGATTTAGTCACTGGAGGTAAATTATGTGACGTTTCCCAGTGTGTGTTCAAAGGGAGCCAAAGCCCACAGCTAAAACAAAAACTGTCAGATTATTGGTTTATACTATTTCCACTTAGTGAATTGACCACAAAGCTTTCTCCTTTTCTGTGAATATAGGCTTTAGAGCAGAAAAAAAGGTTTCTTGTAATTCTTTGTCTTCCAATTGTTTAATAAAATAACCCCTCATATTTAGGCCACACAGAGCAAAAAGTCAATTGGTCATTTTTTAATGTTATGTATTATATTCATAAGATATCTGTGAACAATACCTTGCTGCAGTGTTACAATTCTCTCTTTATTGGGGTGATTTGTACTTGCTGCAGCATCTACTGCTGTCTACTCAAAGTTTATTATTCCTCCTTGAAGCTATAATTCGGCTGTGTGGACACCAATCCACTGAAAAAGTGACATTCCAGCAGCTATGCATCAGTTTCACATTTAAGATTTCCCCAGTGATGGATCTGAGCCTCACTGATGCAGCAGGTCTCAGCCCTGACCACCGAGATAAGCTGTGTCACAAATGTTACTCGTGTGTTTTTGTGTGTGTGTAGCCTTGTATTTGATACATTGTAGGGACCATTTTCCTAACACATACTGCATATGGCGACCAACTGAGGAGAAGAGCTGTTTTGGGTTAGGGGTTAGATTTGGGACTAAAGTAGGAATTGAGTTAAAGTTAAGGTTTGCTATGGACTGATAATCAAGCTTCAAGTTTATTTTTATTGCACATTTCAGCAGTTCAAAGTGCTTTATGTCAAAGAAAGGTCATGAAAACTTCATACAGTCACCAGAAGTGAAGCCAGTAACAAACATTACCTTTTGTCCAATGTTATCAACAAAATGGTCAATGTGCATTAAATATTTTGGTCAAAGTTCCAGTGATTATGGGTCAAAACTAACTCTGAATATATATATATATATATATATATTTTTTTTTTCCTTCTTTTTTTTTTGTCTGGATTTAAAGGAACTAAGTGATTTGGCTGTTTTGCTATTTTTCTGAAAATCTGTTACAGATTAGTGGTGCATAGAAGCTGAATGCTGCTTCTCTTCATTTGGTTCTGGTTCTGGGGATGCAGTGCAGAACCAGAACCAGAAGACCTGAGAGGTCTGTAAGGTTGATAGAACAACATCAGATCTTTAATGTATTGTGGTGCTAAGCTGGTCAGTGATTTATAAACTAACAACAGTATTTTAAAGTCTCTGAGCTACAGGGAGAAAGTTTCGGGACTTTAGAACTGGGGTGATGTGCTTTATCATCCTGGTTTTAGTGAGAACGTGAGCAGCATCGTTCTGGATCAGGTTCAGCTGCTTGATTTTTTTTTTTTATTTATTTTTTTTTTAGGAAGACCGATGAAGACAGTGTTACAATAATCAATGCAACTAAAGATAAAGAAATGTATGAGTTTCTTCTGATTGTTCTGGGACAATTGTCTTTAATCCTGGAAATGTCCTTCGGGTGATAGAAGACTGACTGAAATTATCTTGAAGTGTCTTTGAAGGCTCATGTCTTCGAAAGTTTGTCACTACATCCAGATTTCTGGCCTGATCACTAGTTTCTAGTTGTAGATCATTCCTATTGGGATCCAAAGATAAGAACTACAGCTTTGTATCTGTGCAGCTGGAATTAATCCAATGCATTGATTGATGTGAAATGGTTAGCTTCAAGGTCAAGGTCATGGAAAGTTCCTGCAAAAACAGAGAAAAATAACATGTGGGTGTGTGTTTTAGCATTTCTCATCTCACCTGTTTTTCCAACCAATACTACATTGTCAGGACTGACTGCTCCCTGTGGAGCTCAAAGCCCCTTAAGAAGAAGTGCTGTTTTTTGGGTTAGGTGTAGGGCAAAGGTCAGGGTTAGGGTATAAATTAATTAAAAATGAATGGAAGTCAATGCCAAGTCCTTGTGAAGGTGGAACTGTACATGTGGTCGTGTGGTAGGCCTGACAGGAGTGGGCCGGCCATGTGTGATGGAGTACTCACAGCAGACTGACCAGAGTAATGAATAGTGCATGACTACAGCTGATACCCGTGGCCCGGCTCACCTCAAATGGCTTTGACACACACATGCACCCGATTCCCAAATGCAATAAACCTAACATGTTTTAGAGGTCATTCATATCTGATTTATCGTCGATGTCACCAAGGCTTAAAAGGTGTAAAGCCTGTTTTCACGTTGTCAGTGACACTGACCAGAAATCCATAAATTGTACTATTGAAAATTGACCAGTTCAAGACAACTGCACCCAAAGAAGATGGATTATTCTTTTATTATGGCTGTTGCCTCCACATAGTTCCTGTGGTCATGGATGGGTGGGTGAGGGGTTTTTTCGACTTAAGGCACAATGTCGCTGTCAGATCAATAAGATGTGTAGAGCTGTCTCCTGGGTGTTGTCCTCTGGAAAGCCTTTGGCAGACATTTGATCAGAGAGGGTTTGTCGTTAGTACAAGGGCACATAGTGTGAGTGGTGAGTGTGGCAGATTGACAAAGTGATGCAAGAGTGCAGCATTGTCAGCACGGATGTTGTTAACTGCAAGGAAAATGTCAAAGAAGACACAAAGAAAAATGTTCACCTCGCCTGTATACCAAGGCAAGTGGAGAAGGATGATGAGAGAAAACTTACCGCAAATATTACAATCCTCAACTTTATTGAGAAGATTCAGGACATTATGTAAACAAAATCAAACTTTTATTTATGGCTCTGAAAACTAAACTTCAGTTGAGAAAAGAAAAACATACCAATAAACACAAACAGAAGGTAAATTTACAAGGCGTGAATAATTCAGCATTTAGGTGGGTGGGCCCTAATACAGCGCAATATCAAAATCAGATCTTAGGATTGTTTTGGTAACAGGATGGATGGCTAAATTATTATTCCTCCTTCTTCAGTACATAGCTCATACTTTCAGTTTCTGCATGATATCATACAATGCATACTTCCAGCTGTCCAGGTTTGTAAAAGTTTAGTGTTATGGTGTTGGCATGATGCTGCCAATACTATGTTTCACTTTGAGGTTGGTGCATTCAGGGTGTTAATTTTCCAGCACCTTCTGCCACATGTCAAACATGGAACCTCTTATTGATTTCTTTAAACAATTCCTCTGTTCTTGCAACTCTTCCATGCAGGTCAGGATTATGGAGTGCATGAGTAAAACTTCCCTTTAATAGAAAATTCAATCTTAGCAATGGATTGCTACATCTCCATCTTATTGCAAAGTAATAAAAACTTTTATGGTAAGGTTTTTATTACTTTGCAATAAAAACTTTTAAATGCAAAGTTTTTAGTGCAAAATCTTTGCAATGATGAAGACTTACATTATTGACACAGCCTGTTAATGGGTGTTCACATTGTAGCAATTTAAGCTTCAAAAGTAAATTTTTGTGCCACATTTGGGCGCAATTCAGATGTCACACCGGGACAGGTAGTCTCGAAATAAAACTCACAAGAAAAGGGGTAAAACAAACAAACAAACAAAAAAAACTGAGATATTGACAACCTAACAAATGCACTTCTAGAGAGACACAGATAGTTTTTCTGACAACCTCACAGTGAATTTGTGAGTTTCTCCAAAAACAGGGAGCATATCCATTCTTGAGTGCACCTGTTGTACCGTGGCAGAAAAGTACAAAAGCTCTTTGTAGCAAAAAAAGAGTACACTGCTCAGTTTTGAAATCATGATGGTGTATTTTGATCTTCTACATCCATAAGCAAAAACAATCTGGGAAAGCTCTACAGTATCCACATTTTTCCCTTTCTAAAAGAGCTGTTGCTCTTGTCTCTATTTACTTGTTTTTTTTTGTGTACAGAACGATTAGGAACACGTATTTATCAGTTTATCTGCGTTCATGTTGTTGCTGATCAGCATGACGTCTGCGCCGTGCCTTGATTTTTGTAAGCTATTTACAGTCTTCTGTCTGCGTCTTTGTGTCTTCTGCAGTCTATTCTCAGATGGCGGCTTGCAGAGTCTGTTGCCACTGACATCAGTCAGACATGTTTTGAGATAAATGGAGCCGATAAACAGATAAAGTGGTTAGGAAATTGCTTTGTGCCCATTTGTTTCTGGTGTTTGAGTATTTGGATTTTTTAAGCAAAGAATTAAAAATAAACTCTGTGAACCCTCATTCTGGGATTTAGGCTGTTTATATTTATTTTGGTTGTTGCTTTTTCAATGTGGTTTGCATTAAAAACTTTGCATTAATTTGTCAAAGGATCATAAAAGTTCTTCCTTTTTTTGGGAACACGTAAAACTTTTATATGATGTGACGTAAAATACAGTATATACCAAATATGATGCAAGACAGTATGATGCTGTAATAAATAATATAATCTGTTTGGATACAATATGATAAAAAATATTTGATGCATTGTGATACATGTTGAAATATGGCAGAATGATTTTCATCCAAATATGATGACATGATTTACAATACAATACATGATATATCATTTATTTTATATTTTGTTAAAACTGCAATTGTAATTATGCACTGTCTTTAAATCAAAGGTAGCCCACCAACTCTTTTTTCAGCTAAACTAAAATGTACATTTTGTTTGTATTTTGTTTCCCTTAATGCACCTTAAATTAAAAATAATTTCAAGGTCTGTTCTTCACAGTTTATATGAAATATAATAAAAATGTCCCCAATCTACAATGCTTTCTTAGATCCAACAACCAAAATCTTTTTAATGAGAAAATGAAATTCTCTGCTTATCTTTGCCTAATTCTTATCAAAATGTCGTCCTGCTTTTGCAACAAACCCAAACATACAGCAGAAACATTCTGAATTTGAAACTTAGCCTCGATTTCTTACCATGACTTCCCAAGAGCCGAATGTTGTTCTTGGGTTGACTGATTCTGGATCTTACTCACTCTTTTTTTTTTTTTCCTGCTTTTCAGTTCATTGTCACGCTGACATTTAAGCACCTCCAGAGTGTTTTCTCTTTGTAGCTGCAAAAAGCAAACACAAAATCCTTGACAGGTGAACCAGGTTAAAATTTATTCTGCGTTTTGTTTGGTTCGTCAGCATTTAGAAATGGCTTTTGGAGATTGTTAAGAGTTTCAAGAGAACAAAAGAAGATAAAAATAGGCAAGTGTGGGAACTTAAAATTTCTGCACATGCACACATAAGCATCCACCTGACAAATTTCATGTTCTTTTCTACTTATCTGGCAAAAGTTTCAAGAAGACACTGCCTATTAGTGCATGATTGACATCATGAGTTTATTATGTAATCCAGTGGCGGCACAAGGACACTATTATTGCTCACTTTCCCTGTCATCTGGACCTTAGTGTGGCCGTGACTCTTTTCCCCTTTTGGGTAAAGTCTCAGGGCGATGTGATTCAGCGGCGCTGTCAAAAACAGCACAAGATAATGAGTAGACCACACTACTGCAGCATGACAGCATTCTGCTTAAATACAGTACATTGCAGCATAAAGTACTTGAGCATTCAAGGACAGTGCTTTGTCACTTGAAAGGGCTGAATGCATTGTGCAAGTTAGCTTAGAGACTCATATATAAAAGGTGACCAAAGTCACATTTTTGAGCTTTCAGGAAGAGAACTCATCCATGCTTATCTAGAAAGCTGGCTGGGATTCAAACATGGGATACTGCAAGTCATCACATAGTTTCCCCTCCCCTTTAAGTTTTTCTATTTTAATATTCAATTTTGTTTACATAAAAACTTGATTGAATACAAGTTTTTGTTTTGAGTTAGTGAAATACGGGTTTGCAGGACCTTGATTACCATTTTACTATTAGGTTTGGCATTTAATTAATTTAACTAATTTTAATTTACTACAATATCATGTTTTAAAACTACTTTTCTACTTTTGTACAGAACAAAACCAAAAGATGGAGATTTACAATCACACAGAGATTGGTTATAGTGAGAATTGAGTCATAAACATCTAATCCAAAAATTTAAATAATCCTTAAAGTGATTATTTGAAACAATGAAGGCTAAATAAAACACAGGTATTGAGTGATGCTCACTTTCAGTCCTTGGTTCAAGTCAAACCCCTGGTTCTTTCTGCACACCTCTGATAACAAAAGCTCTGCTAAATGCTTTAGAAATGCTCTTTTACTCATAGTGCCAAGCTTTTAGCGTTATCACTTTGCTCCCAGTTTAGTTTAATATTCATGGAAACCTGATTCAGATTTATGCTGACCATGTTAATAGCTTTAATGATGGGAAATAAAACCTTTGAACCTTTCTGAACACAGAGATGGACTATTTATTCTGTGTTTTGATGAGCATTGTTTGAACATGTTTTTGGTTTCTTACAATTATCATGAATTCCAATCTTTTATATGCTGAAAAAGGTTGAAGAGTCTCAGTTCCCTCTGAAAATGCCTATATTAACAGGCAAAAAATAAAATAATGACTAGGACATCAAATTCAACTACATTCAATCTTTTTAGCTCTCTAAAGGTTATGTGTACCTTTAATTTTTCAGATGAGTCTCTGATAAAGTTTTTGACTGATTATGCTGGTAGAAATTTCAAATGAACTGTCACCATTTATATTAACTTCTGATGCTAATTCAGATACAAATCTGCAGCAATGAAACTGCAGTATAAAAATAAATTATATGTATAAGAACTTTACATAAATATGGAAGTAAAGGGAATTATTGAACAAACAAAATAAACTCCTTAATATGAATTTCTCTTTGTAGAGATAAAATAATTGCATTCTTGTTAGTCTAAACTTTCATTTTAGGATGCCTCAAAAACTTAGAAGGTAAACATTAGTGTAGTGATTATGTCATATTTACCTCACTCTCCATGAACTAAGATACTGCAGAATCTATTTTAAAAGCCAATCATGCTTATTTTTATTCCAATTGGATCTTGAGTAGGTGCTCCAACTTGAGTTCAACACAATTATGAAAGTGTCTGTAATGTAGTGACACTATAACCAAGAATGTGCTTATTAGTCTCAAGATTTGTTATAGTGGTAAGCTTCTGTTATTATCTCTACTTCCTGTTTCGACATGATATGACTCAGTTATTCTGTTGTTAGCATTTTTCAGTGGGGTTTTAAGTACATGGTGTGCGAACAAAATGTACAGAAAAACTTGTTCTCCTTGGGTCTTGGTTGAATTTGATGCAGATCTTCCAGGACTGGATCAGTTCCATAAGAAAACATTATGATTTATGGAATGGCAAAAAATATTGTAGATTATTGCTGTCATAAAAAAATAACTAAGCTTTAATTGCTAAGAATAGCAGTTAACTGAATGCAATAGCAGTTACATTCAGTTGTGCATCCTCTGTACAACTGAATGTAATTATTATGTTCTGGTTAGCTGCAATACTGAATGAAAATGACAATTCACATTGTATTGATTATCAGTTATAAACAGTCTTTCATATTGATCGCTGTAGATGCAGACTTTGGGCTGGAAGGATCTTCTGTAGCAGTCTGTGTTACACAGCATCTGAAGAGGCCTCTGACTGAAGAGCACCCTGGTCATATGACAGACTCATAAATAACATAATCAGTTTTGTCCATTTGGTACGTTTTTAGAAATGATCCTTCTTTGCAAAATCATTTCCAGAGACTCCGGAGAGAAAATATGTGATTGCGAACTGTTTCTCCATCTCTTTTTTGGTTTTTAAGAGCTGTTTGACTAATTCATAGAATTACAAACACTACAAAGTATAACATGCACCTTATTTTACAATTAATGATTCATACTGTTGTGACAGGTTAAGAACTGCCTGTGACTCTGACGTTGGGTGACGTTAACAAAGCGGGATGGGAAAGTGCTCTCCATTTTTCCATCCATGTTTGTCTTCTTCATGTGCTCTGCATTTCCCAACCAACTGAGCTCAGTTTTTGAAAATTTATGACCACTCATCTTCATGCAACGCAACGTACGCAGCATTATGGCACACTGTGTTAATATTTAAAGTGCCAGACTACTTTCACTCTCTGTTGTTAGATACCAACAGAAATAAGTAAGCTTACATAATCTACAGAAGTAGTATCTACAGTAGAGAACAATATTACCAGTTCAGCAGCAAAAGGCTGCTCGCTACAGTCTTTTTACATATATATATATATATATATATATATATATATATATATGTACTAATGCTCCACTGAGTCCTCAGACAAACTATTGGCCCGTGTTCTCATTAATGTACAGTACATTTCTGTGTTCGTGGTGTTTCTCAGCGAGGAAAGAGCAGAGGAAAGATAAGCCTGGCCACTCATGTGTATTCAGGCAGAAGGAACAACAGCCAGGCGCGTTTTATAGCGACTGTAGTGGCTTCTACCCCCCCTGTCTGCAAATAACAGGCCTGCGTCAGACTCTAGCACATCTTCTGTTCGCACATTTACAATCAGTATTCATGCACACGTTTACGGTATTCCCACACAAGCATTGCACGTATACTTTGCTTGAGCCACCCCATCATGAATATTAACAGTAATGAGCTTTTCCTTTGTATCTGTGCTTGTACTGCAAAGAAGGGACTGTCCCTCATGGCAGTGGCGGCACTGTCACCAAATGAAGATGTGTGGTTCATCCAATATTGAATATCATCTCAGCTGGGATTCATAATTCATTATCTAAGTGAAGATGTGACTCTTGTGAAGAGAATTAGATTTAAATGCTCAGAGGGAGAGGGGATGTAGAACAAGGGACCGGACCAGGTGCTTTCATTCAAGCGGCACCTGAGATCATTCCCCTCATCTCTCCTACTTTCCACTAAGAAATGAAGTTCAGAGATTGTTATCGCAAGAGATTATTTCTGTCTGGTAAGGAGCAACCAGAGCTCCTGCCAATCATTTCACACACCGAGACTCTCAGAAGCCTTTAATTTACACAGTTAACATCTTGCAGAAGGCGCTACGCTTTATTTATCAGTACAGTTGGAAAGACAAGAGTGCTGACTGCTATAGATTGGGCGTATTTTCTACTTTGAAAGGCAGCGGTGAATCACCAGGCCTTCGAGGTATTCAGAAAAGGCTGAGCCTAGATATGGAAAAGTAAAATAATCTTACATCAAAACTAATCAGAGGGATGATTTTTCCACCTTATTATAACATAAATTAAGCCTGATTTGGAGTTTTCTGTGAGAGTGCTGCACGTTTTGTCTGCAGTTAAAGTATAGAGTTTGTCTATGAATACTTTTCGAGTTAAACTCCATCATGTTTTTCGATCAGCCTGAGAACAGACATTTATTGACACTACAAAATGCCATGGACATTTTTTCCCAATAAACAGAGCGGTTTCAATCAAAGTTCTATAGTGAACGAAAGATACATTTTTGCAACTTTTGCTCCCATTTATGTCTTTAGGGGATCAAATGATTATAGTACTGAGATGTTGTGTTAGACTGCCATCCTCTATAATTTATTACATCAACATAAAAATTTGTTAAATGTGTAATTACTCATTGTATGACCATACAAGGTTTGCTTAAATTTATGTAGATTTAGCATGAAGATGTAACACTACACGGATATGTACTGGCAAATCCCTTTTGTTTTGGCAAATACATGTTCTGAATTAATACAGCGCTGCTTTAAAGATGAACAACCATTACTATTTCCAGGTGAATTTATTATTTAATTTATCCAACAATTGGTAACCTGATTATCCTTAAATTAAAATAGTCATACCCAATCTACAGTCAGTTCTTTACTAGCCAATTTCTGAAGTTCCAAAACTGAAGAAAAGCAAATTATTTTGAAATTTTTTTTCACTACTTAATAAATAAAAAAACTGTTTCTTTTGATTAAGGCATACTAAAACGTAACTTTAAATTATGGTACGTACAGAACCAGGACTGAAATCCTTAATTCATTGGAGAAAAGAGTTTCTCTGACCAGTAAAACAAAAACACCTTTAAATACTCTGCACTAATAAGCTAAACCATTGCTGGAACAAAGAGTCAGCTAGAATTCCTCCATAATGATGTGAGAGACTGAAAAAGTCACACAGAAAGCAACTTCTTCTTGCAGAAAGTATCACTTGCAGGTTCTTACCATGAATTAGGAGATTTCCATTACCACTCTGATAGAACCCATTTCTTCACCGCCTTCCTGTTGTGTGCTATGATTGGTTCCTCTGTGTTTATTCTGGTATTTGCTCTTTGCCAGATGATTCGTGTTAGCTTTTCATCCTGTTTGGCTCATGGTTTGTTTATTGTTCTGATTTCCTGTTTACTTTGTGGTTTTAGGATTTTTTAGCTCTGCAGCGGTCTGTGCTGGGTACAGTGCAGTTACTTATTAAAGACTTAGATTTCCATCTGGCTGCATACAGCAAGTTCCCCACTGCGCCCTTTACACCTTTTGACGAGTTCTGTCTTAAAAAAAAAAACCCAACCAATTTGCTTAGTATGTGACTCTTTACTATTCAGGATTCAATGCCAACGACACAAGTGCAGCTTGAGCTAAAGTGTTAGTGAAAGGGTCTTCTTGTTATGACAAAAGTCAGTGAATCTATTCTTTGACTTGTTCAAAAAAAATATTCTGTTCTGTGAACTGTTCCAGTTGGCTGATGTAAAGATACAGTATATTAAGGCTTTAAGTCTGTCAATCTCTTTATAAAAGGTAAATTGTGGCTAGCACAACTTAGCAAAATAGCAGAAAGTGGTTAAAATCCGCTAAGGGCTTTTGGTAGATTTAGTTGAAATCATAATTGTAATTTTACATTAAAAAAAATAATTTGATCTGGTATTTTTATATTTACTTTCATATAAAAAAAAGTCAAAAGAAAGAGGAGAAAATACTGAAACCTGTCAAAATGTTAGTTTTTGCAGTAGTGCAGACACTATATTTATCTTGCGTGTTAAACTTTGGTGAATATGCAAATCATCCTGATCTGAAAAATGTCACTGAGGTGCATGAGTTGTGACCTCAATCTCATAAAGCCCTTCTTGTCCAGCATCAGTGTCTGACCTCTCAAATGCACTTAAAGGACTTGTCCAAATCTGCAATAAATACTTTCATATGTGTGTAAATGCAGATGGGAGAATACTTTGGGAATATAATGTATTTTCAACAAAGCAATGCTCACTTGTTGATTATAATAATCAATGAGTTTTTTTATACTAATGCACTTCATGGTTTATAGTGAACTATATAAATAAAGTTTACCTACTTCTTTTAAATAAAATATCAAGAAACTGTCAGTACACATAATCACTTTATTAATATGGAATCCATCTAATATAGAATATGACCTTGCTTTCGTTTGTATTGAATTTAAATGAAAAAGCAATTTGTTTGCATAAAATGTTAAGATTAATGGAGTTCACCATAATCTGTCAAACTGTCTGTGGTAGGTTGTTTGGCTTGGCAGTTACCTCCACGGCTAATGGAGTATCTTATTAAGTTCAGAGCTGCGTTGTTGCCTTGAAGGAGCTTATAAAACTGATTTCACCCATGCCGCTAAATGCTTTTCTGGGACTACAGTTAATTAACTACAATTCACCACTTTAGCAAGTCAAATGGAGCAATCTATCTGACTTTAACTCGGAGAGGCTCACTCGCCCTGTAGTAGCAGCTGCATCCAGTCTACCATAATGAATAATTCAAACGATACACAAGGCCACTTTTAATTTAGATATTCAGAGCAGCTATGTTTACTGCGTCATCCCTCTCTCAGTCAGCACATTTTCTTTTTTTTCTTTTTTTTTTTCTCGTTTCAGTGTTGTGCTCACATTGAGGGGAGGGCGAGAGAAAGACAACGAGATAAAAGAGGAGGAGAGCATGAGGAAGCATTTATGCAGCAGCAGTAGCAGAGATAAAGAGTACGCCTTTGGGTGAGGATGAATGCACGTCCGCTGCAGCTCTCGCAGAGATTTTTCTGTGATGTGCTGTATTTACAGTGAGAAAATATGATGAGGTTAAAGCTTGAGCCTATACTTAAATATGTCACAGACATGCATAGTAACACAAACAGGTTTTTAGAACCCGTCTTAAGAAATTAGAACATCATCAAAAATTGTAATAATTTTTTGTCATTTCAGAAAGTGCAGCTCAGATTAAATACAATAAGTAAAATTTAGTCTCTCAGAAGATTTTTTTCAGGTGGTTTCAGACCTATTCTGGTTATGCACAGAGCACTGTGTCCAGGTACATTCGGGGAAAATTGAGTGGAAGGAAAAATGTTGGAGAAGGAGCAATAGCAAAGGCAGCTATGAAAGCAACTTAGACTTTCACTGCACCTCAGCAGACCCACAGGCTGGTCTCCTCCATGTAATGCCACACTCAGGCAGTTTTCATGCACAAATAATCTCAACCAAGTATTGAGTGAACAAAATGAACATACTTTTCAGAAGAATGACACTTTGTATTAGAATACCCTTCCATATTGATCTGATATTTTAGTTTTCCAAGACACTGAATTCTGAGTTTTGTTATCTGAAAGCCATAATCATCAAAATGGCATGAAATAAAGTCTTGAAATATTTTCCTCTATTTTAAAAAAGCAATAGAATGAGAAAATATTGATTTTCTTTCCTATTTTGTAGATATAGCTATGAAAAGGTAATGGAAACTACAGTTATGTTCTCATTTTATGCTTAATTCTAATTGAGCATAAAATGCTAAACATTGTATTTAATGTTACAAAACACAGTCGATGTACTTTGCATAATGAAACGATGACTGATTTTAAAGATTATTCCAGCATAATCAGGAATGAGTTGTCTCTCTCTCTGAACTCCGATGTGCATTCATCCTCCCGGCAGGACGTGGTTTCTTGCACTCACAGCTTTAATTATACAGAGATGGATTTAAAGGACACATGCAGGTGATGCAGGGAAGCACACAACTCAAAACCCGACACTGTTTGGTACATACTGTGCTGAAAATGACTGGCTGGAGAACGCTGCATCCGCTTTCTGTGGCCTCTTCTTCTCAGTAAGCTATAAATATCAGGGGAAAAATAAAAAGAAAAGAAGTGTCCAGTTTCTTTTTCAGCATGCCTAAATAAAGATCGGCTGACTCATGTGAGCACCGTTTGCACTTAAGAGTAAAAGCGTAATGGTCCGAGGCCACAAACTGTGAAATAGTTTCCTCCAGTCTGATTCAGCCCTTTCAGTTTAGAGAATACTTCAGACTGTGATTATTTTGGGGAGAGTAAAGAAAAGCCTTTATCTGAATAATTGATACCTAACTGGGCTTTCACTCAACGGCTTCATTACCAGTAACGTCAACATCCAATGTCTCAATAAAGTATTTATTCTTCTGACGTCTGGATCACCTCAGTGTATTTTGGCAGATTTTCATGGGATAAATCAACACAAAGTAGTTCTTTATTACTACAGTGGATGGAAAATGATGCTACACCTCACCTGTTAATGTCTGCTGCTCCTCCAGAATAAACCTGGGGTTTCTGTGACTACTGTGCTCTTTGGAGGTCCTATCAATTCGAAAGGATAGTTTTGTCTTTGTAGGTTTTTTCCATTGCTTTGTGGGATCTTCAAATATTGAGGTACTGCTTTATTACCTGCTCCTTGTTTAAAATGTTCCACATCAACTTACCGGGAGTGTAAGTTATTTGGTCCCTATGTGGTTTCTGTTGACCATAATGTCCTTCTACAAATTTCTTAGATTTCACAATTTAAACTACACTTTGCTAAAATTACACATTTAGCAACTAAATTGCAAAGGCAGTTTAGTTGCTCTGGATTTTATTTAGGATTTTCTGATTTTCTAATTTTCACTTCACCTAAATTGTAAATAAATACACAATTCCTATTTCTCTTTTTAATCATTTATTTAACTTCAAACTGGAAGGTCAAGGTAAAAAATTATTTATCCAGTTTGATTTGAAAGTTCTTCCATTCTATCTTTTTTCGTTTTTTAATGGGAAAATCATGTCTGAATTAGAGTATCGACTGCCTGTAAGAGGCTCATCATTGCTAATTGACACCAATTGACACCAGTTCATTGCAGCCTGTGACCTGACAGACACGTAATCACTGTGGCCTTGCACATCAGAGCCAGTGTGTCACTGCAGATGTCCACTCGCACCACTTTCTATCCTCTCATGTCACATCTCTCTGCTCGGACTGTGAAAACATTTTCTGTGAATTTCTTAAAGTTTCCCAGGCCGTTGGATCAATAGGATATGTGCCCACTGCTCAGAGGAGGCATTACTGCCATAGAAAAGAGAGAGAAAGTAAGGTAAATTTCACCTGAGTGCTTCAGACAGAGAACCACCATGCTGTTGATAAATCAGTCATGTCCTCTAGCACTGCAGTGCCTCTTGTGATAGAGTGTCTCTTTAGTATGTCGATGGGAACGAACAAAAGGAGACTTGGGAATTTGGGGCTCTGTGAGATTTGTCACATTTTGACACTCGTTTTGCTCCAGTAACCCATGTCAAACTAGGTCATTGTAATCCACCCCATTTCTTCAGAGCGATGTTTCTCTGTGCAGATAGGAAGGTACATGCTGCTGTCCAAAGCTTCACAGCTATTGGGATATAATTTAGAATCGGATCTTAAATGGGACGTGTTTTGAAAAATTCACAATTTACACGCTGTTGTACTTCCATTTGTGTTTCTACTGCTTTTAAAAAACAACTCAAGCTCTCAGAAAAACACCCGGCCAGTTTTTGGTAATACGTTTATGTTTGTTGATGTCTGGAAAAGGAGCAGTTTCAAAAACCTTTGGAATGTTACATCACAAATTTGCAGGCACTGCCGCATTACCTAGCAACCCCAGCGAAGCCCAGTCTGTCACCTGGCAACCCAAGCTGAACTAAAGCTCATTTGTTCAGTTGTTTGTATGACTGTGTTAGGGTTGTTGTAAAATAATATTTTAGTAGTCAAGTACTTTATTGAGTATTGCTATGAATAATCGAGTACTCGGGATCTCTCTGTCTGTCTTTCATCAGCAGCGCTCTTCTTACCATTTGCTTTGAAATGGTGATCTCTCAGTTCTGAAAGGAGAAAGGCTTTCATACTCCATGTGTACACAATAAAACCCCCAGAGATTTGATGTTATGCTGCTAGTACTTAGCAACAAGTCATAGGCTGAATTGAGAGTGCTGCCTAACAAAAATATTGATCCTGCCGGAACACAGTGCCCTCAATATTAAAACATAATTTAACAAAGCTTTGAGGCAGAAACATTTTTCTCAAGGAATTTTAATAATCGAGGTACTCAAATTATTTAAAGAATTGTTACATCCCTAGTTGTCTTACCATTTAGCGTTTATGTTGGTTATGCAGGAGGCTCTACTTCTACTTTTCAAAGATGTACACTTGTACATGTGCCTGTCTGTTTGCAGCCATTTTCATGTGTGAGTGTAAATGCTGAGTTTAACCACTTTGTCACAAGCACATGCAGAAAGGGCCTGTTTATTGCAAAGCAACAGTGAAGCGTCACAAAGCAGCCATATTGTTTAAACAACGAAACAAAGTCAATGCTTAGTACTTACCTGTAATTAAATCCCCTTCTTTTGCAGAAGAGAAAATTAGATTAGCCATCATTATATGAAGATTTAAATTAATTCTTTACCAGGCATTTTACATGACATTGGAGCCATCAGATTAGTTTGCATTTTAGAGGAGGAGCAAAGCAACTGGCAAATTTCAACTAAACACATGCAATGACCGGCAAGGACAAAAAAAACAAAAACAAAATCACTTTGAGGAGCTGTCTCAGCTGCCTACCATTGTATTATCACCTTCCCCTGGGATAGACTAATTAACTATTCCTAACCACTAAGATTCATGTGCTGCTTTTTTTACATTCCTTATCTCTGCTGTCATGAATAATTCATGCCAAACTGGAAATGTGAGACAAAATTGTGCTTGAAAGTGCAGGGAAATTAGAGAGGACATCTTTCCTCGTCTTTGCTAAAACTTTGTGACCTGCAGTAAACACGAGATAAACAGCAAAGCTTCTTAACTGGGAAAAATTTCCTTAATGTTGGGAGATCGGTGCTTGCCTGATTCTTACATTTGAAGCTGATCTATTTCGCCAATCTTATCAACCCCATTACAGGTCTAAAAATCAATCACTGTCCTCTTCTTTTCTCCTTTGAGAACGGTTTGAGTGATAGACCAGCCCAAAAAGACATGTCTACATGTTTTCAGTTAGCAATAGTCATCCCACTTTTACCAACTCATCCACTTTCTTGCTATATTTAGCGACATTTCAGACAAAAAAAAAAGTAGATCGGCCAAAATCAAAATCGGCAAGTCAGGCTTTTTAAAGATCAGTTGTCAGAGTTCGTCCAGAAAACTGCAATTGGTGCACCTCTACTTAAAGCAACTCCAGATTATTTTGGAGTCTCCATCACACGCTCTCTTTCGCACTCACACAGTGTGATGTCTCTTCTTGATGTAATATAAATAAAAAATGATAGAATGTAAATCTAACCAGTGGATCTCTAATAGTTCCCATTTCTCTATGTATCGTTGTGATATGACCTTTTTGTGATGACATAGGGGATAAGTGTCCTGCCATTTTAAATGTGTTCAAGTCATCTGACTCAAATAATTGTCATGTGTTTGTAGAATTGTAAAATGTTACTTTTCAGTATTTCTGACTTTAAGTGTGTTGCACAAGGGCCAATTCTAAAAGTTTCAGGACTCCAGATCTGGACGTTTCTACTGCTGCAGAACGTCTTTCATCTGATGTATATGGCTTCTTTTGTCTTTCTCTGGTTGCCTGCCGGGTGCTAGTCAATGATCTTTGGCCACGGCCTCATCGATGCCGTGACTAATGTTTTGTTGTTTACATGGATCTGATCTGCTGCCTGTCCTCATCCTTTCCATTTGTAGTGTTACCCACAGTGGTGGGGTGTGATTTTTATTGCCTCCTGCCCATCTGTGCCTCCTTTCATGATGTGTTTGTTTACAGATGTCTGAGGAGCATCAAAGAAATTATACATATATAAAAAATACAGAGTACATAAATGTGTTTTTTTTTTCTAAAGTCATTTTATGGATAGACATTTCTATGTAGCAAAACTAAATAGAGCTATGGCATGGACTGGCTTATTTCTGATTCACCTGAGACATTTGCAAGCTTCTGTACTGACTTTTCTTTCCCATCTCCCACTAAAATCCTTGCATGTTAAAAAACTAAAGCCAAGAGGTTCTGGATGGGAGCTAAGCCTTCCTTTTCCTTTTTGCATTTTTAATCCAACCTCTAAATCTTTCACACAGACTTCTTTTCTCTCAGTTCGGTTTCATTTCTTTACTGTCTGCTGCTTTATTTCCCCTTTCTCTTCCTCTGCTGTATTAAAGAGGCCCTAACTCAGCCATATAGCAGAGAAAATGTCCCTGTAAAGGAATAAAAGCTAAAATAGCAGCATTCTGTGGTTAACTTGAGGGCCTAATTACACAATACATACAATCACCAAACGTTCATTAAAGTCTTCTGCATGTAATGTGATTGTGTTAAATCCCTTCACATTAAACAGACCATTAATAGCTTTCAAACGACTGTCTTTTTTGTGCTCCTGTTGTTATGTCACTATGCTATATGCTTATCCATATTGCTGCTGTTCACATTTTGTTGAGTTCTGACTAATCTAATTCGGATTGGCTTCATCATATATCTGCCATACTTTGAATTTACTTATATGTCCAGAGTAGGTTGGATATTTTAAAATAAATATAGCCATTAGAGCAGAGTCTTTATAATTTGTTCCAAGTAAACAGGTTTTGTGTGGACTTACTGATTTAAGCACTGTGACCTAAGCTAGCTTTTTGAAGGTTCAAAGAAACAAGGAATGTAAAAGAAACTTTGCACCATTAGAGGCAAAATTATTCAAAATGGTCAATCTTTATGGTCAACATTTTGATGCTCAGGCTTGTAGGCATTAAAAACTGAGGCGGTGTTGCAAATCAAAGTTTTGAGTAATTAGGGCGTCATACTGTGGTTTATACTTTTAAGGCTAAAATGAGGGGAAATGCAAGTATTAAATTCAATATCTGGTCCCTACAGAGAAATAAGCCGCATTATATCACAGATACAGAAAGCAGACAATAAGAATTAGCATTTTTGATTGTCAAATGTCTTTCATGTGGAAAGAGTTGACTCTAAGAATTTAAGATTTAAATAAACAAAAGTAAAAGAGTGCATAAGAGTTCAGTTGTACATCTGTTAAAATGAAGAATGATCTGATATGTAGACATGGTATAATTTCAGTCATCACAATGAGAATAAGCTCATTTAATAGCTGTGATTATTGTGTCTTTTTGCACTTTGCTTTAGGATTGATTGACCTCAGCTGAAGCTGCACTGATGATCTTATTTTCAAATAAATTTGTCCACAAGAGATTAAAGTTGAGACTGCTTTTTCTGGCTCTCATCGTTGCTCTGCATTTGATAAAGAGAGAAAACAGGCTGACCTTTGATCTGTCAGCCCGGAAGCACAAATAAGATACAGCTAGAAACTTGTGACCGATGATGAAGCTCGGTGTTGTAAAGGCAGAGACTTAGATTATAGATAAGTGAGAAGGATGATCTCCAAATGGCTCTTCCTCGAACTGATTGACGGAGAGGCTGGGGTAGATGGAGCTGTCCTCTGAAGCTGCTCAGCAAAAGCAGAGGTCAGCTCAATCTTTCTAAGCTGATCGGCAGAAAACATGCAGCTGTTTGTTCGATTTAATGCGAGTTATTTGGTCAAATACTGTGATTCATAGAATGTAGATAGAACATATTGCAGAATACTTTGTCTTTTATTGGAAATTTTAGCTCCTTTTCCCAACAAAGCAACTTCTGCAAGCAATTGTTTGAACTGAATCATTTTTATTTAAGTTGAATAAAATCTGAATAAGTGACATTTAACACTAAAGTTGTTTAGAGGCATAAAAGGTATCAAGTGGTATAAATACTATTCCAGTCACCTGCTGCTTATGTTGTGTGTGAGCAACTTCAAAAGGACCGTCTTCAATACTGATTGTCCGCTGGTCATATTTTTGGATTTGTGGTTAGACAATTTGCTAACCACAAATGCTCCCAAATGAACCGAGTTAAGAGGACAGTCCCGGCACTGCTGCTTCCTGTGAGGATTGTTTTTGTTAATCTGAAAACCTTTTGTGATACTGCATTAAATCCTTAATTGTATAAAATATGACAAATGGTGATTACTTTGGGGAAATCGATGACGATGGCCACACAATTAAAGATCTTTCTGCAGGAATAACCTTCCACTGATTTACAGTTTTGGCAAGAATCAGTCAAAAAAAGGCAGCTCTTATTTAGAGGTGCGTTTTCGTTTGAGCTCAGTGTTTAAGGTTACTGACAGGGCTTTGGATAAGAACAGAAATAGTGGTCCCATCTTCCTCTTGCCAGCAGTTTTTAGACATCAAACAGAGTGAGAAAAAAACAAAACAGGCATTGTCTTCTGCTGGCAGCTTGAATGCAGCCGCTGTTTTTGTGAGGGTGGCTGTAAGCTGGACTGTGTGGGCTACCAGATAGAAATGGCAGGAAGAGCGGGGAGGGGAGAGTATGGATGCTGTATTATAGAAAGAGTCCCCAAGGTCAAACACACACTCACTCATCACTCACTGCCCTTGGTGGTTCTGGGGTCAATGAGGGGCAATGAGCTCAGTGGCATTCACAGCGATGTGTTTGTCACTCCTCTTCAAGGGGTTTGCTACATATTCTTATTTAATTGATGGTTTCTTACATCCTTAAAGTTTTATAAAAAGTGCACAGAGAGAGCATCAGGTTGATTTTGGAGTGAATTAATAGAAATGTGCACCATATGACCAGGGACCAGGTGTGGTCTTTATTTATGCATGAGGAGGCAGTTTGGAGATACGACACTGCTGAAGCAAAGTGGGGCAAAAAAACAACTCGTATCTGTCTCGTAAAATTACACATTCCTTATTCTTTTGTCTTTTTCATTGGCCCTCTTCCTCAGTTTTGAATAAATAAAATTTACCCCTCCAGATTTCTTAAATTATCTGTTATTCAAACTTAAAAACATGTATGAGTACCTAAAAAATAATTGTGACTTATCAAAAGTTGCCTAAAAGTTCCCTGATGCCCTTTTTTACTCAAAATACACTATTACTGACTTCTGATTTGCAATAACAATTTTAGCCAATTCCAGTTTATCCTTAGGAACGATATTATAAATAGATATGAGAACATCAGAGTGGCCATTAAATATTTATACAGTAGTAGAAGCAAAGTTGACGTCACACTAAAGTTGAGTTGAGTTGCTGTAAAACAGGTTTTTACAACATATTTCTGTTAATACTTTATTCTTCCTTTTGAATATTTTATTAGCTTTGTAGTTCAATTAGCATGGACAGCTTTAATGTAAATGTAATGTCAGTAAAGGTAGAGCCTTAGTTTAATTTATCTCTCATTTCTCAATTAATCCTTTTCACTATCAGTTTTGTTTCACTTCAAAATTTTCGATAAATTTATTTCAGAGTCAGGGTTAATATTTTCAGTTACAATTATATTTTTCAGTGTCTGTATTCCTATTCAGTTTCATCATAAACTGCCATCATTTTAGCCCCATTGGCTGAGTAGAAAATGGAGAGTTGTCTGAGTTTATTCAACCAATCTGACCAACAAGCGGTTACTTTCGAAATGTCTTCTTTTATTCTTAATAAAATAAAAACATCAACTATTTTAAGTTATTTTAATCATTTTGTGACATGAGAACTGAAGACATTGTTGTCAGATGAAAATATAAGGTTCTGTTGTAAAATGTACCTACAAAGTCTACTCTCAATAACATGTGCTCATGTTGTCCAGGGCCTTTTAATTTAATTACGCTGTCATTAAACGGTGCTTCTTGCATCACTTATTGCCATTGTTTGATGCACGCCATCAGCAGAGAAACACACAAAGGAGGAGGCTGCGCTACTTTCCCTGCAGATCATCATTGGTGGGATTAAATGTGTTTTTAGTTTCTAAAAAAACAAAATTACCACATTAAAGTGTCAGGCCTTGTTAAGACATATTGTAAAATATAGTTTTTTCTGTTAGCTGTCTGCATCTTTGTGCTTCTTCTCACTTATTTAAACACTGGAAATATCTGAGTTCCCTTTGCTCAGTGAGTTGTCTGCTTAAAGTATGTTCATTATTCAACTCAAGTTAGAAAATAAAGCCAAAAAACATCTAATTATAGTCACCAACCAGTTTTGTAGTGCATCTCAGTCATTACTCATTATAGTTTTGTTTTGTTAGGTTTTTATTCTTTGATTTTCTTTACCAGTTTTATCTTTGCAGAGCTACATGGTGCTGGTTTATCACAGTCAGTGGAAGAGGACTGGCTGATTCCCTGGATAGTTTGTGATGCTCTTATTCAATAATACACACACACATTTACACGAGACGGGCAATTTAGAGTCACAAATTAATCCAGCGTAAATGTTTTTAGGGACCTGAACTACTTGGAAGAACCTGGGTGTAAAACAAATCAAATTAATAGAAGATATCTCATTAAAGCTATTGATTAGTCAATAATGAAATCTGAACTGAGACATATGGAGGAACACAGGGAAGGTGATAAGAAGGTCATTTTGGACACAGAAGGCATTAGAGGCAGTGTGTTTGTGTTTGCAACAAAGGAAGACAGTCAGGGTCAGAAAGGGAGCTGATAAAAGGAGAATAGGTATAAGAGAGGGCAGGAGATGAGGGGATGGTAAGAGTCTAAGCATAAAAGGTGGCAGGCAATAAAGCGCCCTATCAATCTGGTAAACGAGTGTCCTTCCAGCAGAGGGTACTTTGAGGAACACCGTTTTCATCAAGTCAGAGATTTAGCTCTCATCCTCCAATCCTCCACTTGGTTATTGAAGAAATGGAGGAGCTGAGCAAACGGTTGGTCTGTAGGTCATGCTGCCGATTACGCCACATTTACTGCGAGTGTGAAGTACCCTCAGTGTTGAGGACCGCCATGTTGGACTGCTGGCTCAACATTTGATCATTTAGTGAGAATATTATTGATTTTACTCTGGCTTCATATACTCATTCACTGTCTTTTAGGATTTCCTTTCTTCTTTTTTATTTGTTTTATTAGTATTTTAAGTGAAACATCACTAGTGTTTCACGTAATTCCTAAACAAACTAAAATCCACAAAAAACTCTTTTAGTTTTTTTTTCTCCAGTAAACATACTGGGTGATAAAGCAGATTGGTAATTACTTTTATATCACTTATGAAATATCTACAGTACTCTTAGGAGATAAAGGCACTAAACGGTATCTGTCTTTCTTATATTTACTGTAAAGAATTTGTACTTTGCTTTTACACAAATCTGTGAACAAATCAGAATTGGACTCAACATGTGAAGCATACGTGTTCAATATCTTCTACCAACAAATAGAGTAGTCTCTAACTTACTGTATTTAGTGAGTAGTGTTGATGTCAAATGGCTGCGCAAACTGTCCATAGTGCTGTCTGGAGCCTTTTCACAGTGTCAGCAAGATTTGACTGTTTTGCATGGAAAAACACAGACTGAACTGTTTTAATGAAAATATGACAAAGCCATTTGTCTATCTTGGCCATAAAAATGTTGTCTCGACTTCATTTGATGTCACTGACACTTTCATTGATGTGAATCAGTTTTGAAGAATTAACTATCCATTTTGAAATTTCTGCAGATTATTAGGTTTGGTTTTGCAGTTTGTATTGTTTTGCAAATGTTATAGTGGTGTGAGAAATTCAGTAAGGTGACTAAGAAAAACTGTAAACAACAACCAAGTGATTCGGTTTTGCATGACTTTAGATTAGTAATGGATCATTCAGAAATTTACAGTCATTTTGCAGTCTTCTGCTTCTGCGAAGACAAGTTCTTATTTCAAAACAATGAGAAAACACAAGTAGGGCCTTTTCAAAAATTTCTGCCATCAGCCATCATTAACTATTGGTTTTAAAAATGCTCACACCACTTGCGAGAGACAAAGAGTCACTGTAAACTTCACTTATGTTAAAGAAAAGATGACAAATTTATCTACAGAGATGTGAGAATTCCCTTTGCTTAACTTTGTGATTTCCAAACAGCTTCCAATCAAGGTTTACTATAGAATAAGAGCAATTGGAGTTCATATGTTTCAGTGCAATGTAAAAATAAATCCTAAGGGTAAAATTACATAACAATGTCAACACAAAAGTAGTAATTCTTACACTCTATTGGTTTGCTTTGTTTCTTTTTGTGCAGAAGGAATTTAGTACAACAAATAAAAATTAACCATGTGATTAATTTAAATTAATTACATTTACTAAGCAGTTTATCAAAATTACGGCTACAGGAAACAGAACTTAAAAAAATTATGATTAAACGACTTAATAAAAGATAGCTTAAGAGTTAACATTTTTAAAAGTTCATTTCGTTATCTTGAATATGAAAGTGAAATTGTTCTAGTTTGCATTTAATTGTGTAAATAAACCTTGGTGGTGTTAGTAATTTAAAGCAGAGATGGTAACTGGATTATGACCAGAAACGTCAAGCAGAGCTTGGATTCATCCTTGTTTATCTCTGCAAGGCAAAGGAAGCATTCATAAAAACTAAAATCCTAGAAAAGCTTTAGAGGCACATTTGGCTGGCTTTAAATGGATTTCTTTGCTGAATAAAATGTTCCACACATTCGGGAGCTTTTGTAATTTATTTTTGTTTATGAAGAAAAGTAGGACTCCATTGTCATGACTGATGCTTTGTTGGTAGAATTGCTTTGAGATGATCTGACGCTTGGAGAGCAAAGCATGCCAAGAGTTTGTCATTGTTATCAGGAATATTGTGACTCGACCACACGAGCCTATTATAATTATGGGGGAGACAATGCAAGAAGTAGAAGTGGACCTCTGAGGATCTATTCATACTCCTGCAGTGATGTGGCAGTTAAAAAAAAAGAAGCATGAAATCATCGTCAGAGAATTGAATCAATGTGTTTATGTTTTGTTTTTAGCAAAACAATGAGTTTACACATGCTGTTGAATTCACTTGTACTCTGGACAGTTATTTGTTTTCCATCGCAGCATTCGTTCATTTGATTTAAATTATTGATTTAGATGCTCTAATCTTAGCACAAAACCTCACAGAATGCAGAAAATCAAACTTTCTCTTAAAGGGATATTGCTTGGCATGAGCTCCACTGAGATTTCCCCTTCTTCACACACTTTTCTGTGTAATTTCTGTCTACAAATAGGAGGTTTCAGTGGAAGAATGTTTAACCTGCAGCTGAGAAACAAACAGAAAAGCAGCATCCTTAACCTGTATAAACAGCTATGTGATGTTTAAACACATAGTATTGGTATGAGTGTCTAAAAAGATTTCAATTAAATAATGAAAAAAATGAAGAAACAATTTCACGCTGAAGAAATGTGAAATCTCCAACCATTAATTCGATTGCTATTTATTGTTTGTGTTAAAAATGGTACCAAAGTATTCTTTTCAACAAAATTCTTGCTCCCACAGTTATTGTCAAACCCGTAAAAGCTTTTGTTGGATGTGTTGCAGAAAAAAAAGGCTTTTCCCCCACACCATCACAAAAGTAAAAGTAAGAAAGCTGGAGTTTACAAAGACAACAAAGACTGAGCTTTTTTGCAAATAAATAAATAAAAAATAAAACTCCTGATGTGTTTGCCATTAAACAAAGCATTAATACATGTAAAAACATCTCTCACCCAACACTTAAGCACTGTGGAGGATGTGTGATGCTTTGGGGCTGCTTCTTTTCTAAAGACTGTAGAACCTTTTAAAAATTTATACCATGAAACACTTTTATATATGAAAATAACATCAACATACTCTTAATTGTCAAGACATTTAAACGGAAACGTTATGGACCACCATTCGATTGTTATGTAAACTACAAAGGAAACTGGAATGAAAAAAAAACTGGTGAAGATGTTGCAGAAGAAGGATGTCAAAAAAAACATCAAATGTAAATTTGGGTTTTGCTACCACCACAGAAAATAACTTTGTTTCCTCTTTTTTTATGTGTGTTCTAGAGGGATACTAAAGACTCATACACACTCACAAAATACTAAAATTGCACATATACGCCACTAAAATATCACACACACATACACACAAAGCATACAGACATATTATTCTGAATGATAGATCGAAAGTGAATGTGTGTGGGGGTGGGTGGGTGTGCGTGTGTGTGTGTGTGTGAACTAACATTAGGCTGAATGAATGAATAAATGAATGAATGAAATGAATGAATGAGACTTGTATTTGTCTGTGAAAGTCAAATTTTTTGTATGTGTGAGTGTTGTCACGGAAGAGGCGTGGGATAATTTGGAGATCAGACCGTGCATTTTAGTGCAATTTTTTTTTTTTTTTTTCAGTGTATAAGAGTCTTTCGTAGTGTGTGAGAGACAAAACATAGATTTTGTCCTAAATGGCTCCTCATAGGATACTGATAATTATTGCTGGCACTGCAAGTCATAATATATTGACTCAGTTCAGTATTTCCTTTGCATAACGTTGAAATTAGCTTCCCACTTTTAGATCTTCCTATAGGAGCTTGGTTTGATAGATCCAATCAAATTTCAGCAGCTCATAAAATGTTCTGCAGAGCACAGGGACACGCTGAGTCAGGCTGCATCGATACTGAACTGTAACCCACATTCTTGCTAAAGCTGCAGCGTTTATCTCAGAAACATGAATCCATGTCTCATCCTGAGGAAACAAATGTTTAATCACATTACAGCTAAAGTCATTTTGGAGGCCAGATAGCTAATTAGCTGCCCAGCAGCAGCAGGAACAGATTAAATGTTATGCAAATATATGCAAATGTTACTTGCAATTGATGCTGGTGTGGTCTTAGTTTATTTTTGAAACACTGATCTAATAAAATAACACAGAATTTTAGGAAATAAATCACTGAAATCTTTGCCACAGTTCTAATCAGGCTTTGGTCTGTTCTATAATCATGATAAAAATAGAAGGTCCAGCCTCTGTCAATTGTAGGATTTCAGCACATCAAATATTTAATCTTTGCAAGTTTAGCTTTTCAGAAACTTTGCGTCTATTATCGAAAGTAAATAATCAAAACACCAGTGAAAACATGACAAAAAGTTGCTGAGCAAATAAAGATGGCTCTTGTGATTACTGAGCAGGGTATAGATCATTTTTGACATGCCATTTTTAAATTAAATGTAAATAAAAAAAAACACATACATTGTTTTATTATTATTTGAGTGATGCTTGTCTCATTTCCCATCAGAAACCAAATTTCTGGATTGAATAAATGTAATTTTTAAATCTAACTCTGCCAGAATATTTTTACTTTTGGGCATAACAGTACAGTTCATATGGTACTGTATTGTTCTTTATATATGGTTATATAAAGAAGAATTAAATTAACTACTTTCATTTCAGTAATTATGTTAAAAACTATAATATAATAGGCTTGCATACATCTACAGTTTCTTCCAGAAGCATAGAATCAGAGTAAAGTAAAATGAAATAAAGCCTCGCTCTTTCTGTGTCTTTTCTTATTTTTAATCTTTAATTAAAGGGTTTTTTTCTCTCTCATGGTTTAATGTCTCCTTTCCTGACTTCCTTTCTTTGCAGAGAAAGTTAAATATGTGGATGTACTGTACTATATTCTCAGTGTGCTGGCAAGCACATCATGAGCAGAGCAGATGCGTATACAATCGCACGTCCTGGGAATAAAAATGAGTCAAGCTGGTGTGTGACACAGTGGAGATTACACTTGAAGTCCCATTTTTCTGCTGTTACCAGGGCACTCCGGTTTATATGTGGGATAATGTGTTTGTAGCTTGAAAGAAACGTATAACAGTTGTATGACACAAAATGCTGCTGGAAGCTTTGAGTGGATCATCTAAACCCACAGACAGATGTTCTATTTTCACTCCTCCCGCCCTGAAGGCTTAGTCACTCATCTTCTCTCCAAGATGACAACACGGCTGAGAATAAATGACTTTGACACTGCACTGGCTAAAACGCTGCCCAGCATTCCCGGACATGGATCCCGCTGCGTGCTGTAAACTGCATTTATTGCGCCTCATGTCCCACGCATGCATGGACCAGACCGGCTGGAGCACAGTGACTGATGAGCTTTGTCAACGTGGAGATCACACGGGACACTAAGGAAGTACTCCCAAGTTGATGCTACAGTGTGTCATTATTGAGACATGGTGGAGGTTTCTGTCCACCTCCAGTTCATCAACTCCACACTGACTGCCTGCTAAGGGACGGCTATATAATATTTCTGAATTTTTGAAAAAGTGCTGGCTGGATTTTATGCAATTCAAGGCTCACATTGTCAAATTTCACAGGAGGAACTCCAGGCCGTATTTTCTGCCAGATTCCTCCTCCAACTGTATTATAGGTGAGCTACAGACATAGGCACAATCACAAGACATGGATATTTTTTGCACAAGTTGCCATTTATGGAAAGTGCATATATGCATGAGGTTCTGTGGTTCAAAACTATCCCCATCTGCTGTTACTGAAGCGGTAATTTTACCATCTCAACTCCAGTTTTGATTTGAGTAAAGACTTCCTAAAGTGTTTTCAGACTAAAGAAGATGGAAGTAAGGCATTAAAGATCCAGAAATGTAACAAAATATAAATAAGGAAGACATCTTTGAACTCAAAACGTCCTCATAAATGGAAAACAATTATGAAGTATTTTCAATTCAAGCATGCTATTATAAAAACTCATCTTTACATTAGGTTCTGTTTTTTCTGACAAGGTTGGGACCATTCCCATGTTTGGAGACGACAATCTGAACAGATTACTCCTTAGATGATTTGAGAATGGGCCACAATGTATTGTATTAGACTGTAATATAATAGTAAACTCAGATATTGCATATCTCAGTTTGAGTCACTACACATAGATAACTGAGAAAATGTTCAAATAAAGTATTTCATTTTTGAATATTAACCTAAAATGTTTTCACAGCATGTTAAATTCTTTCATCCTACAATTTTTAAAAAAAAGTTATGAACAAATAAATTGGACCATTAAACCACCGGTTATTTACATACCAATCTGCAAATAGTAAAAGCAAAATTTATGGCTACTTCCAATTTTGTAGTTGGCAAGACATTAAATGTTTAATAAACATTCAGCCAGCTGATATTTTGATAGGCAAAGAAATAGATAATAATCTAGCCAGTTTCCATCTTTGCCAATCCTGTCTGGTAATCAGCTAGTCATTAACTAAGATATTACATTTTCTTTAGACATATTTAAGCACAAAAATACCAACTTTATTATAGAAATCATTACTTTGGAAAGAAGACTGGTAGCTGAGCATTTTAAGGATCACAGCTCCTAACAGTCTGGATAAGTCTTTATGGTTCTGCCATTCTTTGCATTTTCCTCATTTCAAATAACATTACTGCTGTTATTTGCACATCCCTGTGGTTTGCACAGTTCCTTCACTTGTAAATAGGCTGCTGGTTTTTTTTTTTTACACACATTTACATATTGCACATTTTTAATAAAGCTGTGCATTTCTTTTGAATAAAGTATGCTATTTTAAAATCAACTCCACAGTATTATTTTTTTACGCTATACAACTATTATTACTGCAGAACCTGTAATTCTTATCTTGACAAATTCAAGAGGTGAATTTTGAATGAAACTAAGAAATCTGACTCATCAGCAGGTCATAACAAAAACTAGAGAAAAAGGCTTATCTTTGATGGGTGACTTTCTATTGTTCTAATGTTAGGAATGGAGCATGTGGACTTTTTATTGAGAGATCCTAAAATATCAGCTAAATCTAAAATATTTTAAGATTTACTACTTAATTTGTCAGCAAGATTCATGTTTAAAGTTAGATTATGGCAGGAGGACAGATAATGTATTTTGTATTTCTTCCACATGCAGCTGATTATGTCAGTAAAAATACTTTAGGCACAGAAGACATTTAAAATATGCCTGTTTTATTTTTTCTGGATTGTTTTCAACTAAAAGCAGCCAAGTGATGGAAAAAGTGATTTTCACACAATGTAGCGTTCCCTCTTTAAGAGTAATACAAGTGGGAGAGAAAAGTTCAAGTGATGCTCTGCAAGCTCAGAGCACCCCTGGACAAAGACAACATGTTAGGGACAACACAGTCTGAAGCTGTTTGTGTGCTTGCTTCGCCTTCAGCCATGAAGCTGAATCTGGTCTCATTAGCTGCTCAGACATAAATCAAATGACCAACAGTATTGCGTTTGTCTCAAGCTCTGCTACAGCCTTGACATTAGTCATTGTTTGCCTCAATTAACGTTTTTCTGTGCTGAAATGTTATTCTTTTGACAACATTTTCCCTCAAACCTCCTTCTTGTGCAGAAGACTGTTCACGCCCGTGAGCTCAGATGAGTGTGTGGCTGCGGCCTTTGTCACCATGTGTCTTTCTTTTTACCCCAGGCCTCTGCTCTGATGGTAGAGCCAGCTTTCTCTGTGACCAAGACTTCCTCGACTGAATCATAATATCACTAAGTGAACTTGCCTTATCACCAAAGCAGCTCAAGAGATTTATCAAATGTAAGACTTATCTTCTGAAGTGCGACATTTCCCAGGATTCCTTTAAATTTTGAAACCCAGTGACACATTCCGTACATTAAACACAATTTCTAAGGGAGGGCAGCAAGCAGAAAAGCAAAAGTGGACTAAGCCTCTGAATAGGACTTTAAGAAGTTCTATGCATCGCCAAAATTTCAGTTCCAAAACCAGTAAATCAGTTCCAAAACCTGCAACCAGAAACTCTGGTAGCGGTTTTATTCCTTGCAAAAATCTTAGGTTACAACCTCAAGATTTTGTAAAGCTTTGCATGTTTTAATGTTTTTTTGTATACAATAGACCAACACAAAATCATAAAATGGAAGGAAAATAATACATGAATTTCAGAACATATTAAAAGTAAATGGACAATGGGAAATGTTAAGTACAATGCAAAGTATTAGTTTTTTTATTACAAGATTTTACAATAAATAGTACCATATGCATCTCTGGTAAAAAAAAAAAAAAAAAAAAAAGACTTAAAATGATCAGTATTTGGTGGAATAACCAGGAGGGTTTTAATTGGGTTGCAGTGGCCTCTTGATTTTTTCCAGAGCTGTATATCCAGACTTTTACTGAACAGATGACTTAGCTGTAGCCAAATCAGCTTTTATTTAATTGATTAAAATTAGCTAACTTTAGCAAGTGTTTTGAAATAAAGTGATTCAAATCCTGTTCTGTCCTATGACAGAAAAGTTTGGACCCCCCTGCTCTACCAGCTTTGCCCTTTTGCCATTCTTCTTTGCATATTAGATTTTCATGATTCCCTGTATTTAGATTAGTTGTTGTTTTAAAACATTATTTTTACTATATATACTAGCCTGCTGTAGATATATGCATGTCACACATGCAATATGACCCTGCTTTGTTTTGGTAAATCACATAAAATTATAGTAAAATACAATGAATTGCTTGTTTCAACATGACAAAAGTTCACGGGATATACATAGTTTTTCAAGCCAGAATTCAAACAAATCTGTGATCTGATTGGATAATTCCAACCTGGAGTAATTCTTATATCATGTCTCTAAATTACACACTTATGGTTCTAATCGGTATCCTGGGGATTGTTACTCCATTTCTCTCACTCCTGGCTGTCTGTAGCTTTGATTTTCATTTTAATTACACCACCACACTGTGGTGCTTTTTATAGATAAGTATATCAGTGCATTTTAAAATGACCTTGTTGTAATCTTCACAACAGCCTCAGCTGCAGCTTAAGAATGGCTGTTTATGAGCAGATACCCTCCTCCTCCTCTCGCCCTTCGCTTTGCTTTCCACCGCTCCGACTGCTTGCACTTGAACTGCTTGCTCTGGTCATGTGCAGGCACTACTCTCTGAATCCCAAATCCTGTCTCTCTAATCCACACAACAGAGGGGAAAACAGCATATTAATTTCATCTTGTTCCTCGTCCTGGAGCCAATTTGAGCAGCTTGGGACAGCTGCTACTCAGATGGCCCGAGCTTACGTCCCGTGGGATTTACGTGGGACTATCTCTGAGAAATCCCGTTTAATTTGACACCCCAGAGCTGTACTAAGTTGTAGCTGGAGCTGTTGTGATTTATGGTAATGCAACTGTAAATCCCCTGTGCTGCAATGTATTGCAGTAGGTTACATTTTTAAAAAAAATTATGGAACTGATGTTCAAATATGTTGGTTCCCACATGAATTTTGCATCCATGTGAAATAATTATCGTTGTTAGGATCCCCGTTGGCTAAATTATACATAGATTTTGCTGATTTGAGTAAAGAATCAGGCGATTAGCTCATTTGAGGTCACTGTCCTGTCGTACCTTCAGAACTTAAACAGATAAACAACACAGAGCTTTAACTCAAATAGTGGATTGAATCAAGGCTGCAAGGGATTAATCTTAGCAGTTTAAAAATAGGTTAGTTATCCAGCTGACTATTAAAGTAATCGTCCTGCGATGGGTGCCATGCAGCAGATTTAAAACTTAAACAAAGCTCCAACAAAGCCATTTTACTGCGGCCTCCTCTGCCTTTTCATTATCCAGAGTAGACTTAAGCCCGGCCTCTCAGAGCCTAACCCTCTGGGACTATTACAGCTCTGGCAGGGCTTTTAACAAGCACCATTGGAGGATTCATCCTGCCAGCTACTAACCAATAGCATGCAATAATTTCCCACAGCCCAACTCCTGTTCTGAATTCATGGCTGGTTGATTTAAGTTTTGCACACACTGGGCTGTGAATGTTTAAAATGCGTGACACAACAACACATGACTGCAGAGGTTAACACGTGCAGGCCTTTGGGTTCCTGGTCTTTTTTTGTTTCTTTTTTTTTTTTTTTTGCCTTAACTCAATACAGCGTCAAAGACAATTTGGCACAGAGAAAAATTCCCAGTTTTCAACTAACTCTCCCTGCAGCTTATAATACAGAGCTGGTGTAGAAAGGCATGGATGCTCACATTTAAATTCAGAAATGTATTTATTTTTTTAATCAGCTTTACTTTTGCTGGCATGAACATCCAAAGTATTCATATGCCTTCAAATGTTTTCCAATTTTGTAATATTATAGCACACTTTTGTGAACTGGTTTTCATTTCCTTTTTTGCTTTTCTTCCCAAATAGCTTCCCAAATGTCAACCAATTGCTTTAATTGGATGACAAATGTTGGGTGGTCTTTTAAGTATCTCTCTCTCAGTTTGTCATATGAAGAGAAGAAGATTTTGACAGATTTTTCTTTGCAATACAGGTCATGTGTTGTGAGATTCAATGGAAAGACTAGCTCTGTTTCCATCCAATTGTCACGCGCATTTTGAACTATCTATTAAAATCTCACAAAACAGACAAAAACAGAAAATGCTAATTAGTTCCCTTCCCAGATGAGTCATCACCTGCTTTGTGTTTTTTTCTCTTCCTTCCATGTACTGATTTGAAGCGAATTGACCAGGCTTTGCAGAGCGTAATGTCGTCGGATGTTGACATTATGCATGTAATAACAGGAAGCAGAGGTCGCAAACTGGCGTATAGACCACATTTCTCAGAAAAATGGAGCGAGGTTCTCAGAAATGTGTTGCTGTCGGGCAAGTTGTAATTATTCTGTCATGTCAACTGGTTTTGCCAACATTGCATGGAAAATGCAATTCTAATTATCCCTACGGCGGAAACAGCTGATCAGTCATGTGAGGGAAGTGTTTGCTACAGCCGAACTTATTCAGAAATTGTGTTTTCATCCCAAGAAAACACCTCTTAAAAGTATAAAAACATTTTTTATAAAATTGAGTAAGTTATTTCCGAACTTGCCATTTCCATCAACCTTTTCTAATGCAACACTTCCAACTGTTTATGGAAACAGAGTTATTGTAACAGATTCTCAGTTGGATTTGAGGTCTAGACTTTAACTGGACCAGGTTAAGACATTTACACGCTTTAATCTAAATGGGAGTTCTGGCTAAACATTAAATGAGGCTCTCATGGTGAACAGTTTTAACTCCTTTTCAGTCTCAACACATTTTTGTCCAAAATATCACTCCATTTACCATTATTTATTCTTTACTTTGATCTGATCAATTTCCCTTTGCCTGCTCAAGGAAAAGCCTAAACTTAATGTTGCCACTATCATTGTGTTTAAGATGATTTGCAACATTTTATATGTTGGTCAAAATGTCTAATTCTCTTCTGATTAAAGTACATTCCTAAACATAGATGCTGTATGGCCTCTGGTAAATTTGGACTCCTAATGTCTTTTCTTTTAACAGCAGATTTCTTCTTGCCTCTCCTCTTTAGAGACCAGATTTATGTAATACATGATTAATAGCTGTCCAGTCAGCAAATTCTCTCACCTAAGCTACAAGTCTCTGCAACTCCTCCAATATTATCATGAGCTTGTTGGCTACTTCTTTGATTAATGTCCTGCTTTACAGTCTGTTGGTTTAGATGGATGGCTCCATTTCACTTGGTTAGCAGTTGTGCCGTCGTCTTTTTTTATTCAAATAATGGATTGAGCAAGGCTCCATGAGGCGTTTAAAGCTTATTGTTTTATAGTCTAACACTGCTTTGAGATTCTCCAGAACTTTATATCTGGTCTGTTTGAGGTTGATTGTTCACAAATTGTCTAACACAAAACTTTAAGGTCTGCGCAGAACAGCTGTATTTGTACTGGAATTAAATTACACAGATGGGCTAATAATTCTGAAGTCAGCTGGTTTTGAGACATGCATTTTTTGTTTAATTCAAAATGAAAATCATATTTCTGTTCTTTTCTGCAGTACTATGACATGCACAACTGCAGAGTTGGAGCTTTTTGCTATTATATGTTGGCAGCAACTGTAAAATGCAAGACACGAATTGACCTCAGTACAGTAAAAGACTTAAGTTAAGGCTGCAAATTATGTCTTTTAATTAGATTTCTGTTGTAATGCAAGATAAAAACTGTACTTTGGGATCCCTTTAATCAGCAAACTGTTCCAATGATCTTCCAGTTCATCCAGCAGGGGAGACTCAAACAGAGGTGACAGGGAAGCAGCGACTCTCACGCCGGATGCTGTAAAAACCTTTCACTTTCTGAAGCGCATGTTTGCTTTCTCTGACATGTACGTCCCTGGAAGAGCTAAGCAGGTGCTTCGCACAGCTTCTGTAAACACAGAAGGAGCAGCACGGAAGCTGTCAGCTGCTCTTGCTTGTGAGGTAACATGAAACAGCTCATCTGGCTCGCTGTCTTTCCCAGGATTTCACCACAGTTCCTGTGACTTACCCAAGACATGACAAGCCCCATAGTAAAAGTCTGATCTGCAGGTCTTATCTGGGTCAACTGGCTTGTGCTAAACAGTGTCATCAGCTTAAAATGCTGATAAATGTATCAGCTTGCAGAGATAAAATAAACTTTCACTGCTTCATGTGTTCTGTCTTGAAGTGACTGAACATTTTGTTGTTAATTCCTCTCTACGGGGAGGTTCTTTGTGTTTCAGCCTCTGATGTTATAAACAATGCCTAAAACAAATATTTTTTCCAGTTATAGCTGCACTGTCAGGATGATTCAGTTTTATTCGCGTGTCTCTGGTATTTAACTGGACATGCAGTCGTACTGGCCATCTCTGCAGTTTGAAATCAAGGCACTACAAAGAGAACCTAGTTAGATTATCTATCCTATAAAAACAGGAAACATAAGAAATTTGTAATCACTGATCCATAGATGATGAAATTACTACAATAATTCAATAGAATAAAAATGAATTTAGAGATTTTTTTATTCATTAATATTCAATAAACTTACCTAAAAAAAATGCTTTCTCTGTTTTGCTCAAAATGCCAGGATAATCCAATGCAGAAGATGCTTTTCCATAGAGTCTTATTTATTTTGTGGAAGAAACAAATAGCTATTTAACAAACCTGTTACAGGTTGGTTTGAAGGAATTTGGTTTCTGACTTATTTTACATTTTTAGTATATTCTTGGTTACTCATCTTGTGGAATTATTTTACTCACTACAATTATTTGCCGTGCTTATTATGTCAAGTGATTTTATGCATTAAGTTTCTGTCCTATTTCTAGGTTGTTGCCTTCAGTTCGTTAGTTCATTCTCCCACACAGCTGCAGCTCATTCAGTTAATTACACTCACCAGATTACTGCTCAACTCATCAGCCCTCCACCTGTTTATGTTCTGTCTTGCAATTATCACTCTGTATTTCTCTGCAGCTTCAGTTACCCATTTGCACACTTTTTCTTGGTTCTGCCTCTCTCCTGTGTTTTAAATTCAACATCAGTCCAAATAAAAACACTCAACAAGGTTGACACAATATAACATCCATCTTTTTAAACTGTTTCTATTTTGTATTTATATTCTGAATTAATGAGCACTGCATGGGTTGTGGTGTTTTTTAAGTGTTAAGGAAGAGCATCGGTTATGTTTGACACATACCAGTCATTTTTGTAGCAGGAGAGCCACAAATATCAACAAGTCTTCTTAAGGGTGAAGAAAACCAATATTATCTCCACATTATTGAGCATCTGCTAGCGCTGGAGTCTATGGCTGAAAAACGTGTCACAATATAACTGTTTGATATCGATCAGTATCAATAATTATTAGTTAGATTAGGTTCCTATTTTATATATTTGAAATACTGCCAAACTGGTGCCATGACCTTTTCTGTTTTAGCCACAGTTTTCATTCGACATCGTTCTTTTTTATTTTTAAGCAGTTATGAGGCACAGAGGCAAAACTTGAAACTGCTGATGCACCAGTTACTGAACAGGTTGTTGCTAGGTAGCCAAAGAGTGAGTAAGTTAGTTGACGCTACTCACCTTTCTTAGGTTGAGCAGCTAAAGTCTTTCCTCTGCCTGCATCTCCCAGAATTCTGTGTGGTGCTGGATTGGAGTACAGTGAATATTCTGTAAAAAAAATAATGTTGAATCAGGCATATTATCTCTTGATATTGATCATGTGTTTATCACATATTATTATTGATATTTTGTCCAGCCTAGTTTCTGTAACATACACAGATTAACTGTTTTCTGTAAATACCACCCTGGCATTGCCTTTCTACATTGTAGCATCCACAATTTGATCACCAGCTAAGCCAGGTTTATACACTTTTAAATATTATGCACTGTTAACTTATAACCCAATACCTCGTGCTTCACTCTGCAAACACTGTTTGTCTTAGCAGGGTTGGATTTGAGAATAACTCAGCTAATAATCGTTTGGCCATAGACAGAGCACTGAACTTTCATTTTGAGATGGTTAGGTAATTATTATTGGAAAAGAAGAGATTGTGATGTGATGGCAAATAAAGAACATCAATGTTATCACGGATTCTGCAAAGACATGATTAAACACAGCACAGATACGCTGTAGCATAAGCAACTCATGTGGGTTTAAATTCATTGAACCAGTGAATATTAGAGCTTAAGGAAAAGTTTTAATTGGACCCCTTGTTAAATTAAGAAACCAGCATGTTTTTTTGCCTCTGCATAGTTGCCAGGCAACCAGTCAAGGCTAGGGCTCCAAAAAATGAGACAGGAAAACTGTGAGCAATTTCTTTTCTGAACTGTAAAAAAAAAAAAAAAATCTACCAAACAAAAGTTCCTATTGTATGTTTGTCCAGATCCGTGTTGTGCAGTAGGGAAAGTTTGTTGCAGCAGACATCCAAGTTAATTACATCAACCAAGGAACTCCATCACACTCATATCACCCTAAGGACCTGTTGTTAAATTATTGACTGTTTGTATCTGCTAAGGCAGCTTTAAGCCTCACACAAACATTTTTGCATTGTTGTTTTAAATACTTAAGTCATTTGTAAAAAGAAAAGTGTATATGGAAGTAGCTTTTAGTTTATGCCACTTTAAGGACATATCAATGATGTGCAGCCAGGTTCATAACTGGTTAGATGTATGATTATGCAAAACCCAAAACAAAAAGGTTTTTTTTCAAATTCAATTCCATACAACATCGAGAAAATGAAAGGAGTATTTATTTATTTAGTGTTGCCTAATCTCCATTTTTTTTAAATTAGAATAATTCTTTTGACAATCTTTATACAATTCATTAGTCATCTTTCATGTCTCCACACAATGTTTCCTTAATTATTGTTTTAATTTGTCTCCTCTCACCCTATATTTGTCACATTGAATTATTGTTCTTCTGTCTCCATGTCCATGCCACACTGCATGAAATCTACTGATAGACAAATTTATAAAGTTGTCAAAATTCTTTTGAATTCATTTTACTTTAATTTTCCTTGTGCTCCCCATAAATAAGATTTTGTTTGCTTGCTTGAGGCAGAAGATAATAACACTTATTTTATCCACAGGAAGCATAGATGACATAACTTCCCAAGTGCAACAAGCTATTAGAAATATTCTCACCAGACAGTGGGGATAGCGGATGGCCCATCTTAAGTGTTATTACTGAAAGCATGCACTTTGTACTTGTGGAAGCCTGGAAGAAGACAGACACATTTTCACCGGATGTCACAGCATTTTATTTTACTCCCATTTGGGAAATCTGGCAAACAAACAGGAATTTAAAAAATGAGCCACAGAAATCACTTAAAGCACTGCAGCTCATTCTTGCAGTGAGTAATCGTAGTGGACTGTTGTGTAAAATGTGCTGGACATGAGGGTAAAGGAGAGTGGATGGCTGGGAGAAACAATAAGAGGAAAGAGGTGATTACTGCTGGAGACTGTGGGAGCCAATAGCCAGCAGCTGTATATTCACCCTTAGAACGAGGAGCGAGAACAGATCGATAATTCTCTCGCCTCTCCCTCTGCTCATCACTGCAGGCTGCAGGGGAAGTGCACAGTTACAAGAAACATTTATTACAGGCCTGTTTGGTGGCTCTGTGGGACACAGACCAGCAGCTCTTGTGCTTCTGCTTGTTAGCAGGCCTGGCGGCAGAATTAACCAGAGCCATACTTCAGCGTCAGGCTTCATAATGTGACCTCTCAGCGGGCCAACGATGAAGGTTTGACAAAGCAGCTGCTATTACACTGGCCCTGGGTAGATTACGATTGTGCCAAAGTTCATTTAGTGTGAGTTTAGAGTGTGTGTTTCTGTTTCTTAACTGTAAATATGTTTTTTTGTTCTTTCATTTTAGACAAAGAGAATAAGCATAATCAGTACTGATTTCACTTTTAAATCCGTCTAAAAAGCCTTCATGTTGCAAAAGTTTAATCACAGCTTCTGTGCACTCATGTGTTTCACTCTTCTAATTTTGAAAAATCTCCCTGATTTCCCAACTTTGCTAAACTTTTATTGACTTTGGCATTAAATTAATGCAGTGCACTGTAAGGTCAAACACAATTTCATGGTTTTTGATCGCAAAGATCATTATTACTGATGTGATTGATTTTTGCAGATCGTTCATACATATTTTATTTTCAGGCAGGCAAGTCTGGTGCTTCTAGCACAGACGTATCACACTTATTCACCAAGTAATGATGCAGTTTAGTGGTAACTAGAGTGCATTAAAAAAAATCTACAAAGTCTCAGACATCTTCCAACAGTGAGCATTAGGTCTGGTCTCATGTTTGGAACACAATCAAGGCGGTGTGCTGTTCTGTATCGAGGCATGATTGAATGGAAGTCCTTTTCTGCTCAGATTGCTGGAGCACACAATAAACTGAGCTGTAAAGATGTCTCAGACAAGACGTAATAGCTTTTCCCATGTGTTCCCTTTATGCAGTAATGGTAACAGGTGAATTTGTTGCAGTGCGGTCAGTTTTCCACTTGAGAATTTTGTGATGTTAATGTATTTAAGAGTGTAAATAATATCTGTTAATTTGACTTACCTTTTCTTTTTGTTGATGTAGTCACACTGAGTTAACTGCTGCCTTTATTACTTTTTGCTTGTCTCTTACCTTTATGTATCTGTGGTGTTTTTGTCCCTTGGTATTTAAAGCAACTCCAGTCAATATTTCTGCATACTAATTTGAATGATTATGGTTAATGTGAATGAGCCACTGGTAGTAATGAAGCCGCAGAGAATCATTACTCCTCTCTGCAGCTCCCTTCAGCTCAAACTCACTGCTCATAATTTTGTGTTGTTGTTTTTCTCTGCAGCACGCAGCTGTTTACAGTAGTAAAAAAAAAAGTACTCCGAGCCTGCTTTGCATTACATACTCTGCATCAAACACACAGCTAGCGACCAGCTGGTCTCCACGGTGAAGCGTTTAGTGGCTAGATATTGCCTTCAGGAATTATTTCACATTAAATAGACATAAAAAAGGGAGATTATTGCACTTAAATGTGTTCGCTGGCCAGAAGCTCCTCTATATGCACAAAAAGCCTATTGCAAAAAAGATTTTAAAAAAGATAGCAACTTAATTGCCAATCATTTGTTGGTGTCATTGTTACAGGATTATTTTTGTTTTCCCAAAAGGTCAGGAAATAGAAGAACGCAGAATTATTTTCAGTACATCCTGCAAACCGGAAAGCGCAGTTCATTAGCATAAGGGGTTCATTTAGTGTATCTAAACTTTGCATCCATTTTAACCAGGTTTTATGCCTGAGCAGGAACCAGATTTTAGTGCAGTTGTTATAACCTCTCTGTGTCTCAGCTGACAGATTTCCACTGATGTCCTGCTTGTCTGGGTTTTAAAAAGTCATCATAAAGCAACTGAATTTTGCATTTTGGACCTTGTTAAAACGTTGCCTAAATGCAATAAGAGAACAGTTAGTGGATGTCGCATCCTTTACTGTAAAAGTAAACAGGAAAGGGTCGTCCACACACTTTTCTTCTCCACTTATGCATATTCCTTAACCTGTTTTGATAATGGCTGAATGCTACAAAAAGCAAAGTAAATGACACAAAGATGTACAAATGACACTTAAACATGGGAGATAGTACTACATTATTTTAACTTTACTCCACATATAGATATATTCTGTTTCTTTTGCAAACATCATACATCAAATTGGATGTAATAATTGTCACAGAAAAACCCAGGCCTCTATTCCCAGTGTGTCCCTATCACTTTGGAATTATCCATCCATCCATCTTCTTCCGCTTATCCGGGGTCGGGTCGCGGGGGTAGCAGCTTAAGAAGGGAGGCCCAGACCTCCCTCTCCCCGGCCACTTCTTCCAGCTCCTCCGGGGGAATCCCAAGGCGTTCCCAGGCCAGCCGAGAGACCTAGTCCCTCCAGCATGTCCTGGGTCTACCCCGGGGCCTCCTCCCGGTGGGACGTGCCTGAAACACCTCACCAGGGAGGCATCCTGACCACATGCCCGAGCCACCTCAACTGGCTCCTCTCGATGTGGAGGAGCAGCGGCTCTACTCTGAGTCCCTCCCGGATGACCGAGCTTCTCACCCTATCTCTAAGGGAGAGCCCAGCCACCCTACGGAGGAAACCCATTTCGGCCGCTTGTATCCGAGACCTCGTTCTTTCAGTCATGACCCAAAGCTCATGACCATAGATGAGGGTAGGAACGTAGATCGACCGGTAAATCGAGAGCTTCGCTGCTTGGCTCAGCTCCCTCTTCACCACGACGGACTAGTACAGCGCCCGCTTCACTGCAGACGCTGCGCCAATCTGCCTGTCGATCTCCCGCTCCCTTCTTTCCTCATTCGTGAACAAGATCCCGAGATACTTGAACTCATCCACTTGAGGCAGGACACCCTCCTCGACCCGAAGAAGGCACTCTACGCTTTTCCGGCTCAAGACCGTTGCCTCGGACTTGGAGGCACTGATCCTCATCCCGGCCGTTTCACACTTGGCTGCGAACCACTCCAGCGAGAGCTGCAGATTACGTCCCGATGAAGCCAACAGGACCACATCATCCGCGAAAAGCAGAGATGAAATCCTAAGGCCACCAAAATGGATCTCCTCAACACCTTGGCTGCGCCTAGAAATTCTGTCCATAAAAGTAATGAACAGAATCGGTGACAAAGGGCAGCCCTGGCGGAGTCCAACTCTCACCGGGAACGAGCCCGACTTATTGCCAGCAATGCGGACCAGACTCCGACACTGGTCATACAGGGACCTGACAGCCTGTATCAAAGGGCCCAGTACCCCATACTCCCGGAGAACCCCCCACAGGGCACCCCGAGGGACACGGTCGAACGCCTTCTCCAAGTCCACAAAACACATGTAGACCGGTTGGGCGAACTCCCATGCACCCTCCAGGACCCTGCTGAGGGTGTAGAGCTGGTCCAGTGTTACACGACCAGAACGAAAACCACACTGCTCTTCCAAAATGCGAGGTTCGACTATCCGACGGACCCTCCTCTCCAGGACCCCTGAATAGACCTTGCCAGGGAGGCTTAAGAGTGTGATCCCTCTATAATTGGAGCACACCCTCCGATCCCCCTTTTTAAACAGGGGAACCACCACCCCAGTCTGCCAATCCAGGGGAACTGCCCCCGATGTCCATGCGACACTGCAGAGTTGCGTCAACCAACACAACCCTACAACATCCAGAACCTTAAGAAACTCCGGGCGAATCTCAGCCACCCCCGGGGCCCTGCCCCGAGGAGCTTTTTAACCACCTCAGCGAGTCTTCCGGAGTCCCACAGGCCAAAAAGGCCCGATAGGACTCCTTCTTCAGCCTGACAGCATCCCTCACCGAAGGTGTCCACCAACGGGTTCGAGGGTTGCCGCCACAACAGGCACCGACAACCTTGCGACCACAGCTCCGATAAGCCGCCTCAACAATGGAGGCACGGAACATGGTCCATTCAGACTCAACGTCCCCCACCTCCCCCGGAATATGTTCAAAGTTCTGCCGGAGATGGGAGTTAAAACTCCGTCTTACAGGGGAATCCGCCAGACATTCCCAGCAGACCCTCACAACACGTTTGGGCCCGCCAGGTAGTGGTCAGTGGATAACTCTGCACCTCTCTTCACCCGAGTGTCCAAGACATACGGCCGCAGATCCGATGAAACGATGACATAGTCGATCATCGAACTGCGGTCTAGGGTGTCCTGGTGCCAAGTGCACATATGGACACCCTTATGCCTGAACATGGTGTTTGTTATGGACAATCCGTGACAAGCACAGAAGTCCAACAACAGAACCCCACTCGAGTTCAGATTGGGGGGAGCGTTCCTCCCAACCACGCCCCTCCAGGTCTCACTGTCATTGCCCACGTGAGTATTGAAGTCCCCCAGCAGAACGAGGGAGTCCCCAGGTGGGGCACTCTCCAGTACCCCCTCTAAGGACTCCAAGAAGGGTGGGTAATCCAAACTGTTATTCGGGCCCGTAAGCACAGACAACAGTCAGAACCCGTCCCCCCACCCGTAGGTGAGAGAGGCTACCCTCTCGTTCACCGGGGTAAACCCCAATGTACAGACGCTGAGATGGGGAGCAACAAGTATGCCCACTCCTGCCCGGCGCCTCTCACCATGGGCAACTCCAGAGTGGAAGTATGTCCAGCCCCTCTCAAGGAGACTGGCTCCAGAACCGGAGCCATGCATGGAGGTGAGACCGACTATTTCTAGCCGGAACCTATCAACCTCACGCACTAACTCCGGCTCCTTCCCCACCAGAGAGGTGACATTCCACATCCCAAGAGCCAGCTTCTGCAACCGAGGATCGGACCGCCAGGACCCCCTCCCTCGGCTGCCACCCATATCACAATGCACCCGACCCCTTTGGCCCCTCTCACGGATGGTGGGCCCATGGGAGGGGGGACCCATGTCTCCTCTTCGGGCTGAGCCCGGCCGGGCTCCATGGGCAAAAGCCCGGCCACCAGGTGCTCACTAACGTGCCCCACCTCCAGGCCTGGCTCCAGGGTGGGGCCCTGGTGACGCGCGTCCGGGCGAGGGTACACGGTATCCAACGTTTTTAATCATCATAGGGGTCTTCAGGCTGCACTTTGTCTGGTCCCTCACCTAGAACCTTTCTGCCTTGGGTGGCCCTACCAGGGGCATGAAGCCCCAGACAGCATAGCTCCTAGGATCATTGGGGCACTCAAAGCCCTCCACCACGATAAGGTGGCAGCCCTTGGAATTATTACATCATTTAATACCTGAAAGAACTGGAACATCTCAGCCATTTTAGCCACAAATGCAAATAATATGTCGCTTTCAGAGCACATGTGGGAATACACACATGATTCTGCTTGTCAGAGCGACTCTTGTGATTCTATGAATCCACAAACCTCCATGAATACATGCTGTATTTGCTAACATTACCTGCACCCACCCTGTAATTATGCATTAGCCCGCTGGTCTCCATTACACACGTAGACATAGATGCACTGAACCTTTGATGGAATGACATGAACTGTGAACGTTATTCCTTTTTCATCTTTGCCCCTGCGATGCTCAACACTTGTCAGAGTTTCATTTGTGCGGGAGATGGGTGGGTGAACAGCTTAACACATCTACGTGTGTGTCAGTGTGTGTTGGTGTGTCATTGTGTAGGTGTGTGTCAGTTTGTCAGCAGTGGCGCCTACAGGATGCGAACATGTTGGGCTGCAGTCAGCCTGGGCGGATGAATTGCGGCAGGCTGTGCCATCGTAAAGCGCTGGTGTATTTGTCAGCACTCTGCTGTGAGCGACCAGGAGCACTGACTCAGATAAGTGGCTGCTCTCACACTTTAGATTGTATGGGAGGTCAGAGAGCTCCAAGAAGTGGCAAAGCCACACGCTGGAATGAAAATGTGCGCAGTTAACATTCCACGTTCAGCTCCCAGGCAAGATTTCATGCTTGCTGTGGGAGAGGCCTCTCACCATTGACTGATTGGTGAGTCATTCCACTCAGATACAGACAGCATCTGTTAGGCTGAATTTAATCCAGCATGAATTTCTGCTGCGTGAAATGTAAGTTTTCATAACCTTGGTGTAATTTACTATCTGCTCAAAGTCAGCTTTGACAATGTGTCAACTCACCTTAAAGTATCAGTTTTTCACTCACATTTGTAGTTCTGGTCATTTTGGTAAAGTGTTGCCAACTCCTCTACCTTGAGCATCATTATGCTTGGGTAACAGAAATAAAATAATTTGGCAACCTACTGATAATTACTGGTAATCCTTGTTAAATATATGTGAAACATTACTCGTATGATCTAATTTTGAAAAGTTAGCTTCAGTTCTCTCTCTAACAGTGAGCTTTACCCTCCTACTCACTGTGCATGGTGCCAAGACCAACACGGGTCTTCATCAAGCTTTGTTTGTCACATTTCCAGTTGGTTTAAATGTTTCAATCAAGTCTCTCATTGTAAATATGGAGACATTTGGGCAAGTAGTTAATGATGTAGCAATTTCATAACTTATTAAAATCAATATACTATCTTATCTTATACATTTTGAAAGAAATGCTCTCTTGTTTTTCTTACTTTGAAGAATCCATTAATAAAATATCTACCTTTGTGTCACATATTTATGTCTGAGGGAAAAGGGAAGTCATGTAAAGATCCTAGATACTCATGTCAAGTTAAATCCATAAGAAATATCACTAATTACACCAGAAAGAGTGTGAAAACTTTGGCTTTCTGTATTAAGGAAATTGAAGGCCTGATGGCCTCTCCAAAAGCCCTCCATCATTTCCTGAAGCTTCCTATATATTTTGTGCTTCTTGTTACTGAAAATAGCTATAAATCTTCCTCCTTCAGTAGAAACTTATACTCAGAGTAGTGTTGCTGTCCATATGACCTGATAATGCTCATCTGTGTTGTGTTCAATGATTGGAAACATGTTGACTTTTTTAGTGATCATATGTAGCGATTATGAAGTAGAGCAAGTCACATGTAAAATCATATGATTCAACTTCTGGCCTGTTTGTCAGTGTATCTCTAATTTTAGGGTTTTACTTCCTTTTTTTAACCATAGATGCCACTAAAAATATGAGGGTAATGTGTGATGACAGAAAATAATTCAGGATTTAGATAAATTACTCATTTCAGCCAGAAAACAGTGCATACTTTTCCCAGTAATTAAAGCAGAATATATTTTTTTATCCTGTGTCTAAGTTCTCCTGTTTTATTCTCTTGGTATTAAAGGAAATAATCAAAATATTGTAAATGCTGCAGTAAGTGATTTTAGGAGGCTGCCAAAGAAACAAAATAAGATTTGTGGAAATGAGGGTCCAATTCCGTGGAACAAATAGTAGCTCTTAAATATTAATCTCAGTTACATGTATGAGTCACAAAAAAGTTATGTGCATTGTCAGTGTTATACCTCAAAGCTATATATCACCTTGATGTATAATAAAGAGATTGTGGCTGTCTGGTTGGACCAATTCATACCATAAACAGAGAAAGCTGTGCATTTGCTGGGAATAATAACTCTGGTTTTTCTCTTATGTGATTAGTGGCAAAATAAAGCAGATTGTGACTGAAAGCAAAGAAGTTTAATTTAAGTTTAAGTATACATCACTCGGGTGACAAGAAAGAAATGGTGCACCGGAATAGTTTAAACATTTATTACAACTATATTTAACATACATTTGTGATTTTTATGTAATATGAGATCTTTGTGAGGTCTAATTTTTTCAGAAGAACCTTTTTCTTTATTAAAACATTAATGTGCAGTGCAGGCAGAAGTCTTAAATAAAATTATTGGAAAAAGAGATGCTGATTTTTTTACAGTAAAAAGAACCATAAATGTTTAATTCTAGATATCCAAATGAAATTCTGAGTCTGTAAGGATAAAATGAGCTTCATGAGCAAATTGCATATTATCCAGCATATTGCTTTTTTAGTTTTCATAACTTAAAAAGCAGTTATGAAACTGCAGTTTCAGTTCTTTCTTGGTATTTCAGATACATGTTTTAATCCCTAGTACTGCTGATATTTTTTACAATTAAAGTTTAATTTTATTTTCTTTTTGCAGAATAGACATTACTGTGGGACTTGGAAGGTCTAAGTTTCTTTGTTGGCCTCCAGAACTAGGGGCAATAATACATCTCTTTTTTATTTAAAATTCATGAAAAGCTTAAAATTAAGCAACTCTCTTGATTTTAGCATTAGCTCTTGAAGTTTAATAAATTTAACAGAACAGCCAAAGACTTCATTGCTTTATCTGAGGAAGTCCATATTTACTACGATAAAAATGTAGCTGAAGGTCTAATTTTTGTGGTAATTTGGAAGAAACTTTTGGTTACAGTAAATAGTTGGTGGACTGAAAGCTTGTATCTTTAAACTGAAACAGTGTACGATTAGGCCAAACTTGTTACATTTGAAAATGCATTAACATAAAATAAAATTTTAAAATAAGTGAAATTCTTTATGACATATTTTTTAAAAGGGATACTTAATTTGTTAATCAAAGTGAAATATTTTAAAACATCAGGTTAAAGTTAAGTTGTATTAAACATGTTAAATTAAAACCCAGCTAAAACACAAGATAATTGAATAGACATATTAAAAGGACATCTATTTGTTATTTTCTCTGCGCCCAAGCTATATTGCTTATTAATATAGATTTCCTAAATGTTAGTATTTTTGGCTGAAGTATAAATGTTGTTTTTTCTTAAACTGTTTTTTATGTAACTTCTACTGTTGCCCCACCTGCTGGTTAGATTTATTAAAACAACTCACTGCACTATTTGTTGAAACTTGATTAAGAGGAAACGGGCTTTCTAATGCTGTTAAAAGCCCAGTGCTGCAGAGATTATAAATTACTTCTTTAGTTTTTCACCCTATTTAATTTTCTGAAAATGAAAAACTTCTAATTGGATTCTCAGTCACTTAAGCTTTAGGAGTAAAGTATTTTCTGCAGTTCAAAGATTGTAAACAAGTGGCTCTTTTATTGTTGTTCATGCATAATTAATTATAAAAAGAACAGATGTTTTGCTAATTTAGCTCAGTACAAGTGTAATACTAAACAGTCATTTTCAGTCCATTTAATAATTTCTTTTTGCTTTCCATTTTTCCTAATTGCAGGTGAAGTCCATCATTGGACCCAGACTGATTGGAGACATGTTCTGAGCTCGACATCTTGGCCACCATGAAAGGGTTAGGAGCCAGCCGCAGTCGCCACCTGTCTGACTCGTGTGAACCAGCGGGGTGTGCTCAGAAGCCTCTGTGCCCCCTGACGTCTGATCCTCACAGCTCCTTTCTGTTGAGTCCTACAATAAACCACTATGGCACTTTGGACCCAAATCTCCATCACTACACTCCTACCAGCCCCATGTCTTTGACCCCTGACTGTCTGCTGCCTTTCAGCCAGGTTCCCAATAGCAGCACCTTCCCTCATTTGCATTTTACCCCCCACGCTGACCAGCTCGACTGCCCCCAGACCTGCATCCCTGGCGGGGGAGTTGGGCAGGGTGGCAGGGCCGCTGCTCTGTCCACCTCGTTGTCAATGGGTATGGGACTGGGTCTGGGTTTGACTGGAGCTCCTATGATCACCAGTGGATCTGCCACTATATCCTCTGCAGCAGCAGCTAAGATGAACCGATTACCCTCAAGTCTTTTGGATCAGCTTGAGAGGCACCTGCCCCTGCAGCGAGATGGCTTCAGCACTCTACAGTTTCACAGAGGACGAATGTCAAAGCAGCGCAGTGAGAGCCCCGGTCGGATCCGCCACATCATGCACTCTGTGCAGAAATTGTTTGCCAAATCCCAGTCTTTAGAGAACTCGGGGATGAAAGGCAGCCTAAATTCAACAGGAGGTGGAGAGGAAGGTGGCAGACCGAGCCGCAGGAGTAAGAGTAAAGACAGGGCTAAGACTGAGGGATCAAAACAGAGACCTAGACCTAGTACATTAGGCCTTTGGGGCTCAGATGACGCTCTGGACACTGACACTACCAAAGCTGGCACTATTGCTGTAGGTTACCGCAACCCACTGAGTATGATGACTCTTGGCAGAGCGGTGTCAGATAGCCAGACTGCTCTCAGACATATTCCACAGGGCTATAACACAATTTCTGCACATTCTCTTAAAACCTCAAAAAGCAGCAGCGACCTCAAGTTCCTGGCATGCCCTGCGATGCAGGTCGGAGCCAAGGAAGAGGAGCCAAGACACACGGGGAGCAAGGATGACATGGCAGTGAAAAGGGGCACCTGGTCCACGCTCACTCTGAACCAGGCCAGGCAAGTGTTGCAGAAAGGCTCTGCTACTGTCAACAGGACTCTGCTTAAGACAAAGTCATGTCACCAGGACCTGGCACAACAGTTTCTACAGGTAGGAGTTTTCCAACTTACTGAGAAATTATACACCCTACTTCCTAAACTTTTCCATGTTTAGTCCAGTTACAGCTATAAACCTCAATTCTCTAGTAAGTTCATTGTTCATAATGTTTTGTTAAAATTTTTAAAACAACTTGCAGATTTCAGCTACATATTCTTTATAAGTAACATTCATTCACTTGCAGAAAATTGGAGATGAATGTTGCCAACACTATTAGGAAAAAGAAAAGAGTGAAGTATACACTTAGCTAAAATGAGGAAAACATGAAAGTATTTGTTATATAGGTTCCTCTGGAGGACTGGACCGGAAATGTGGGTCATGGAAGAACCAAGGGAACAGAGATCCCATGTAGAAGGATGCGCAGTGGCAGCTATGTTAAAGCAATGGGAGACCCAGAAGACAGTGAGGAATCTGAGGGAAGCCCCAAACCTTCTCCGAAATCAGCAGCACGTCGCCAGAGCTATCTGAAGGCCACCCAGTCATCCCTGAGTGAACAGCAGCCACCACCACCACCTCGCAAGTGAGCACCTTTAAATAAGTCACACTGAAATTCTGGCTTTGGCTACCATGCTTATTGTTTTCCTTTAGTCTATGTTTTTTCTTTAAACATAATTTACCAGTAAATTATTTTGTTAACATTGTTTCCTCAAAGGTAAACAGCAGGTGGCAGCATCCCTTCACAAACAACTATCCCATTGTACAACCACAGTGTTTATTAAAACCAGTTACAGATGCTGTGCATGAAGGTGGAGCTGCGATTTAATTAGAGCATATGGGAACAGACATATAGCATCGTTCTGTAATTGGTGCAAAAAGCAACAGGAGGTGAATTTTTGCCGTGTGCTCTACTCCTACACCCACATGAACAGGTCTCGCTGCTACGCTCTCATGCGGGAGGATTTTCTGTGGTCTCCTCTACAGAGTGCATGCTCTATGCAGCATCTGAGGTCAGTGTGATCCACAGGCAGGCAGTGTGGTGTTCCTTTCACCCTCACCTGCCCTCCCTCTACTTCCCACCACCTGTTTTTTGCCCTCACTTACCTAATATTTTTTCCTTAGTGCCTCAGTAGAGGGCCAAAAGTGTCACAGTGCAATAAATAAGCACAAGCATGCATACATAAATATTGAAACGTAATCTGGTGAAATATGCATCTATTTATATAAATAGATATACAAACAACCTTTTTGAGCCTTTTTTGACAGATTTGCTTATATTTAACCGTAATCAGTTTATACAGTATAAACTGATTACCTAAATGTTTCTTAAATAAATATTTTTAAAAAGAAATATTACATAAGAAGAACATAAATTGAAAAAACTATGACTTAGATGTATAATAATATAAGCATGAATAAAACAAACAATCAAAAACATTTAAATTACTTTACTACTAGTTTATTATTTTAACTGTAAAAAAAAAAACATTTTCAAATATATATTTATAATTTGAAACAATAATTTGAAAATATAAATAACATTCATTTGAAAACATAATAAATAGAAAATTCACATTTAAATAATTCTTATGCATTTCATTTACTTTGTTTAGGTGTTTTTTTGGTTTTTTTGAGTGCTGTCTATGTTTTTTAAATGTCTTTATTTTTTGTTTAATTGTGGCATTTTTGGCCCTTGATGCCCCAGTACCATTTTTCACCTTGAAGGTACCCTGAACCACATGTTTGCACTTGACTTTTAAACTTGCTTCCTCAAAACCTTGATGTAAAAACATGGAAATTAGCTTCATGCAAATCCCTTCAGCATGTGCTGTTGCTTACTGCACACATTGCCACTAACAGCACCAACCAGCCTTGTAAGCCAGAACAGAAGAAATTGATTTTCAAGCCAATGAAAAAGACTATTTAACAAACCTTTTTTTTTGACAGATTTGCTTATAAATTGCTATTTCCTCTGTGCTGCTTTTTACATGCTAATACATATCACCATCCACACATTTCAGCAGCATTTAACCTTTCAACACCACAGGGAATTTTTTTAAGAGTCTGATTTAAAATATCCCCAGAAAATCATCAATTAAACACAACCCACACTTATTCCACTCTCAGACTCACAAGAGGCTAATAATCAAATTCCCGACCCACAGCTCCCTGCCGTCCCTCAAAGAGCTGCCTACTAATCGGAGCCTTGATAACTTGGACTGCCTGGTTAGCCCTGTGGAGGCTCCTCCTCGCTACAGAAACAGTGATTTCAGCCAATGCTCCAGCACACTGGGCAGAGGCATGGGCACTCAGGTAGGTCTACAATCTGAATAAATGTGTTGCACTCTCTTTTATTTGAGATTATTATTTCTTTCCTTACTACCTACTTAACAGGTTAAAGGTCTGTGTGTAATTATTTTAACATTGTCAAATCTACTTAAGTTCACATTTCAACCAGCTGTGTAAAATGAGGGCTGACATATACAGTCTCTTGCAAAATTATTCACACCCATAGAATGTAGTGGACAGGGATGGGCTGGTATCAGTATCTGATACTAATATTGTTGTAATGGCAGACATCCAATTTTTACCTGTATTGTATATATTACATATATTTTTCTTTTGACACCCTGAAAAATTGACATCACTAAAAATTGCATTTCTGTTTCAGTTAAATATCCCACCATTTTCCACCGCCCTCTGTCCCAAAACACATACTCAAACAGCAACAAAATAAAAATAAATGACTTCTTAATATCAGACAATTGATTAATATACCAATATTAATGTTAGTGCCTATATATCGTGCATTCCTAGTGATAGAAAACTAACAATGCACATCCCTCTGAAAACACTATCCCGTTAGACATGGTGTTGACACCAGTCTGTGGAGTGTTTTTTTTTTTTTTTTTCAGAAGAGACATGGCATATTGGTTGGAGATTATAGGAAAATCAATGGTGGTAAAACTTGTTGTAGAACTTGTTAGTGGCTGCAAACATATGAGACTGGTTAAAGGTTCACTTTCCAGAAGGACAGCAACACCAAACATAAAGCCACAGCTACAACGCAATGGTTGAGATCGTAGCATATTCATGTGTCACAATGGCCCAGTCCAAGTATAGGTTGAAATTAAATTGAGAATATATGACAAGGGTTGAAGATGAATGTTGGTAGACTGTGCATACATTTTAACCATAGAAATTTTGCATAGAAAAACTGTTGCAAACTAAGTGTATCAGCAACAGCAACATAAGGTGATTCTACAAAGTACATTTGCAGAATGTTAAAATATATTACGTGGATAACTGGACAACTTCATCCAGAATTGGGCTTGAATGCTGAACCACCTACTATGATCAGTTGAAACAAAAATAAAACTGCAGAGAAGCAAAGATGTTGCTATATTTGGACATGTTTTGCATAAACCAGGCAATGACTGAAAGAATCAGGCTACCCTTAGACGACGGCAAAATCAGTCAAACTATGTGATTCTTTCATATACATTTGAATAAATGTGAAGTCAAATGTTATTAGGGATTTTATTATCCCCCCTCCAAAAAATCCTACAAGTTATTCATTTATTTTGCTGAAATTCTTTGCATAGGCAAAAGGATATTTTTAAAGCCTTAGCATAGCTCCAGATATCTCAACTTGTTCTCACAATAAAAGAAAAGCTATTTTTAGGAAATCATGAAATGGTAAGGCTATTTTATCTTTAACCTTACCAAAAAACAAAAGGACTATTTCTCTATAAAAGAGAGTATTTAAAGTGAAGTTCTATTAAAGGTGATAAGCAGATGTCTTTCCTTTTCTCACACAGATAAACCTCATCATGTCATTCATTTTGCACACCTCCAGATTAGCCAGATTAGCTGGCTAGTTTTAGGAAAGCCAATAAATACTAAAATGAGTTTCTAATAATTGTAAGAAACTCTAATAAAAAAATGTCACTGTGTTTCATACTAGTATGTTACTAACTTTTAAACCATTGCCACTTTGAATTGGAGGTTACTGGTTTTTTTTCTTCACTTTTTTCATTTTACAGAGAATCTAAAGATTATTTACATGGAGAGAGGAAGTAGGTGCCAATGCATCAACATTTATCTTTCTGTTTAAAACATACAGAGAACAGAACATGTAAAGCATTTCTGGTCAGAGTAGCTCACTGTTATAAAAGCAAGACAGCGTAAAAATCGCCAATACAGTGTTTACCAAAACCATTATGATTATTTTTGTAATTATTTTTACTTTTTTTATTTTTTTTATTTTTTATTTTTATAAAACTGCTACTTTGGCTGGAAATCCTTAACTTGTTTCATTCTCAGTATGTATTTGACATAGGAAGGTAATTGCTGCAGCACCCCCTTCTACCTTAATTTCCTTTGGAAATAATACTCAAAATCTCTGCAAATAACCATCCAATCTAAATGTGAGGACAGTTTAAAGGATAAAATAAAATTAATTCCATTCACACTAAATGGTAATTTTGAAATAGAAGATATTTTAGGAAGCAGAAGCCTTCCTTGGCCTTGGTGCCCTTAAGACTAGCTATTACCTTCAGGCTCAGCTAACTACTAATTAACATTCTAAGAGAATTATTTACTGCCACTAAAATATTAACTGATTATAACCTCTTAACAAAGCCTCTTAAAAAGTCTGCACTATCCTATTACGTTTTAAATCTGTGACAGTTTAAATGACATAATGCAGACTACAGCAAGATAACCCTAAATACTAATGGCTAGAAATAGGAAATACTTTAAACACTATGTTATTTTTATAATATTTTCCTTCTCCTTCGGTTTTATTTTAAACTCAGATTTATATTTTGTCCTCAGTGTGGGTGACTCAAGTCATACACTCAGAATCACTCATTTATTTCACCCACATACAATTATATCTAGCACAAATATTAAGATTTTTCTGCAAAATGTAAGATTCTGTTTCACCTGTGTTTAACTTATGTGAAAGCCTTTTTTCAGCAACTTATCTTTATGTTAGATTGGGACACCCCAGTCCTACCCCCACCCCTATGTGAGCATAAATCTGCCTATGTATGGTTGTTGGTTTGCCCTCTGCCCTCAGTGTGTCAGCCTGCACACGTTCTTTCAGGTATTCGCTCAGGGCTGTGGACACTCGTTACCATACTGTGAGGGGGAATCAAAGGCAGTCGAGGCTCTGGATCTGCCTGCTCCCACGTGCTTCCGTTCTCGCAGTCACAGTTACCTGCGGGCAATCCAGGCGGGCTGTTCCCAGGATGAAGACACGGCTTCAGTGGACTCAGAGACACCACCGCCCACCGCTGTAGGCTACAGCTACAGCTCCAACACAAGTGAGTACCACTTGTAGGAGGACCTTTAAGTGCAGTAGTCATGCGTTAAACAAAAAAAGAAAAACAACAACAAAAAAAAAGACTGGCTTTTTGTGTGGGATACCATTTGGCAATTTACACAGTAATTGCATACATGCACAATGCAATTTATTTAATTAAGGATGAAGAAATACATTTGTGTTAAGCTGCGTGTTAAGCTGCATGATAGAATGACGGTTCAACTTCCTTATATAATAAAGCTTACAGTAAAAATGTAAAAAGCTTCAATGTATCTGAAGTCAATATTATTTTTCTGCATTTTCCTAAAAGAAAGTTGTGGCAGCTCTCAGTTATGGCACCTGTTTATTGGAGAGGTGCCACCATCTGAGTGGTACCTCACAGCTGTGATACAAGATTATGACTGAATCATCATGACCCTTTACCAAGGCTAACTAATACAACACCTTCTGAAAGTCTACCGGCCTTATGAAAATCTGCTTGTTGACGTCAGTTGAGAATTATACCAACTGGGAGCAGCAGTGTTTGTGGATGACAACTTCACCCTATGAATCACATCAAGCTGTATGCCAAGAATGAGCATTACATCGACAAACTGGCTCACCAAACAGCGACATTCACCTTGGATACTGAAACATCAATTTGGGTTGGTCAAACGTTATCTTGGCAAGTAAGATGATTATAACAGGAGGGGTTGAATGACTAGAACTAAACATACCAGATGTTCAAGATCCCACAGATGAATAGACACAGTGGTGGACCTGCAAGAAAATCAGCATGTAAGGCAGATCCTAAAAAAACCTACTTGAAAGAAAACACACATGCACATCCTGTCAGTCATCAGATACCCTTTTAGAATAATATCCTGACCAAAAAGAGATCAAATCCACCTCTACCAAGACAAGGAAGCTGCTCGTCATGCATAGAGGGTTTCATTCATCATCGTCCAGGTATCACACCTACATACTAAGTGGAAGAAGGAAGCTAATTAGTGAGAGCAGAAATATGATCCTGATGTCGAACCCTATATGAAAGGTGACCAGGATGAACCATCATGCAGATTATCGTCATGATATTAAGATAATGTACCAGAAATATTTATTAAAATATTTCTGATTTTATTTATGTTCAAATAATAAATGTTGAAAAATATTTTTAAGTTTTTCAGATTGTGGATTACTTAGTTTTGCAGTAATCACGGATTGTCTTCACAATTAGTCTTTTGCAACGACTCTCATGTTTACATGTTTATTTATATATGTATATATTTTTGATACAATACAACAGAAATTGCTCAAATCAATAGCTGCTTTGTTATCCGAGGTAACAATAGACCACAATAGCCTGCATCCGAGGTTGTTTTTCTTGCGTCTAGACTGGATTCAGTTCCCGCGGCGTCGCTCTAGAAATGCAACGCACCTACCCTTAACAAGCTCACACACAACGTAACGCTGACGCGTAAGCCAATCACCTTCATCTTCGATAACCTCGAGCTTCGTCTCTATCCAATCGTTGTCGGACATCAGACACCAACAGCGTGGACTCCAATCGTCGGCGTTAAGGGCGTGCACCACAAATCTTTTCTTTACGCCGTCGTTGTGTATCCAACAGCGGGGCACCGTCTACCGTCTGTCTGCTGATGAATGAACAGAAAATAAGGATTTCAGAGCTACCAACAGCACAGTAAGGTTTTATGTAATTTACCACTACTAACTGCTACCGTTTTGACTGTTACTTGTTGTCGACTGTCTAGCAACAGCAAGCTAACCCGAGCTAACGTTGATGGTGTTGGTAGCTAGCTACTGTGGATGAGGAAAGCGGTTAGGATTAGAAAAACTAGGGTCGTTTGTGTGCGGCAGGCGAGGCTGAGAGGTAGTAATGTGGCTGCTACTGGCAAGAGTAATGGCAGTGAGACTAAAAGCCTTCTCTTTGTGGTTTCCACGCCCGTATCATATCACATAATGCCTCGGGCCATTACACCGTTAAATGCCCGGTGAGGGTAGCACGCTGCGGCGAGCATCTCTCGGCTAACAGTGGAAGCTAACCGGTGGAGTTATCGTGTGAACTGTTCGGGTATGAACACGGCAGTCATCCAGGAAAATTAATAATCAATCCGTTTATTATAGCAGATACACTGCACTGCCTGGTTTAGTTTGAGGAAATGGATTATCTTTATTCAAAGCTGTTCAATTACGACCGAACTATCATCCAAAGTAACGGGGGAAAAAAAAATCCGGAATAACAGGAAACAGCTTCAGGGTTTTTTATACTGGATATTCGCTTCATCCCAGCTTTTTCCTTTTTGAGTTAAAAATAGATTTTAGGTTAAGTAAATCGCTTTTTCCGATACGTTTGGTGTAATTATATGACAGTGATGTTTCCAATGACACGAAGGAAGCCACGGCTACATTTTGCTGTATTCATCAGTTAATCTCGGTTCAAAGTCCAAACGGCATTGTACTTCATTTTATTTCCATTAAGCAAGAAACGTTTTAGAGTCCCTGGGGGTTTATAATCAAAAGTAGACATACGTATTTATTAATTCTACATTGTATCTCATTTAGAGTGCGTAGATGCAGTGACTAATTTGAGGATAAACATTTCAACTCAGCTGCTGATACCAGTTGAGTGACTTTGGGTTTACAATAAAGATTCACTGATTATGCTTTCCCAGGCCAGTACCAATTATTTTCTTTTGAAGTCTGTACTATGGCACTTTTTCTGATGTTGATTTTCTCTCCTCCCCTAAATACTATAACATTTAAGAGAATTAAATAAGTAAATATATATATATATATAAATATAGTCTGACACAGGTAGTAGGTTTGAGTTTTTAGATTTGACTCATTTTATTGATGGAGGGAAAACTTTCTCACAGCCATTCAAGGGGAAATTGTCCGGTTCTGGTCTCTGGCTGATCGATTTGTGTATCTGTTGTTTAGCGATGTGTGCCATTTTCATTTAGCAGCTACATTCAAGTCAGTTTGTAGGAACAGAATTGATAATTCATCTGATTACTGCACTGTAGAGCAATTTAGCTGTTCAGACTCTTCAGAGGGCTTTTAAGGAAAATCACCTTAAACAAGCTGGCGTGTGCATCAAAACTGCACATTCACACTGAAACAAGATTATTTTACATTTGGAGAGATGGGCTAAAAGTACTTGAGATGGAACAAGGCTGCTGTATGTCATGAAATCAGGTTTGAATCTTCGTTGTGGTTACAGGGAGTGCTCATGTTAATCCAGAGCCTGCCTGTGTATTACCATGGATAGACTGTGAGTCATCCTCCACAGTTTTACACCCTCTTCCTCCCAGACTCATTGATGAGGTAATCTCTAAACTGAATGGGCAAACCAACTGTAGTTTTTAGCTGCAGATGTCTTAGTGATGAGCATCATGCCATTAGCCGTGTACAGAAGGAGTCATCCTTTTCCAGCACTAATGGCATGTACAAGAATTCCAGGCAGCCTGTTCATTTCACATCCAAATATAGCTTTTAGCTGTGATGCAAACATTTATTGACTTAAGAAACAAATGTCATAGTTACTGTACCAGAAGCCATGATTATTTAACACCCTGTAAAATTATTCACTGCTCAGTTTTATATTTGCGAAACTTTAATAACAGTTTCACAAATATACACAGCGTCCTAGAATTATTCTTTTTCATTATGAAAATGACACAGTATCATTCTATTAACTAAAAATTCAAACCAAATCTGTATAAAGTTGTCTAATTGCTGTCATTTAGAAAAGCACCAGACTGCTAATTAAAAAATATTAAGTACTAAGCTAATATTATATGTTAAATTTTTGGATTTGACGTATAAACAAGAATAAATTCAGTATTTTGTGGAATGTTATCGATTTGCTGTTTTCAGTAGAAAACACAAGTACTTTGTCTAAATTGTTATAGAAAGCTGATTTATGATGTAGGCCATTTGAAGCAAAATAAACATTAAAAGGAGAAGTGAGATGTGTTATAAAGTCTTTGTCTGCCTTTCTCATAGGTGTGTTAACTTTACCATTATAGTCATGTGTGACTAAGCTGAGGCTTTTCTCAAGTTAAAAAATGAAAGCTAGGCATGACGGTAACGCTGTATTCAAGACAGCTGGGAAAAGCATTGATGTGTAACTTTGTCCCATCAAAGGCCTTTTTGCCTGTATTCCATCATCTGATCCTGACCAGTGATTTGAATGCAGTGAAGCATATTTCAGTGTACCTTTTGTTCCATGTCTTCACCATGACTATGTTTTCATCAGACTTTGTATCTGTTCTGGTTGTTTAAGATCATTTTAGAGCCAAAAGCCTTTGAAAATATGTTATTTCTAAAGAAATATTATATTTCTGCAGTTAATGAGTCAGACAAGGCTAAAATATATTTATGCTGCCTCTTTTGTCCTTAATGTACTTCCAGTCTGAAAGTGTCCTTGTTTTAATCTTTTCGCCTGATTCCCACGGCCTGTCAGCCTGCAGAGTAAAACAAACAAATGGTGGAAAGAGGCTGGCCTACCACCTCTTCTCATATACTAGGTTCATTCAAATTTTTACTGAGTCACTTCAACAAGAACCTGCATTACTAAATTTGGTGCTTCAATGGAAACTCATAACCAGTTTTTTTTTTTTTTTTATTTTTAACCTCAAATTCCATTTTTATTAATTAAAAAAAATATCTAAATTAACTCAGATGTGAGCCTGATTAATTGAATTTTATTTTAAAATATCAACTTAAAATAATTAGATTTTTTTTTTTTTTTTTTATTTCAGTAAAGATACATTAATGGAAATGTCAACATTATATGCATACTGAAGTGTCAGGTAAATGTGAGAAGTCCATCAGTAATCATCTGATGTTTCTGACCTAACCTGTTTATGGAGTTGGAATATTAGCAGAGTGGAAATGTGACACAATTTGTTTATTTGATAAAGCTGATGTTGGTCGTGTGGAAATATGTATGAAAAAGTATTTGGGCCCCTGAAAATATAAATTGTAACAAGAACTAATGGTTATAGATTCATTCTGACACAATATTGCAAGTCATGTTTACCTCCATCATATCCTAGATGTAGCTGTTGATGGCTGCCTGGAAGTAGATCATATTGATTTAAGTGGAGGGAATTATATTACACACCCAATAAGTTGTTCAGTGTTTGAGCTTGATGAATAATGGTGAGATGTCTTGCAGACTAAAAGGCTTATGGAGGTCCACAGTTTCAGAAGCTTTTATGCGTTTCCCTGATAAAGTGTGTGCTTGTAGACACCAAATGTAACAGAGTCATTCAAAGTTACTTGGGCACATTCTTCAACAAGAGGAATGTTATCAATCTGTGCTCTAAGTTCTGCATGAAACGCCTCATTCATTTGGAATAAATGTTATCTTGTGTCCTTGAAGTGGAGTTTTGTGAGACTAGACTATGACTGCAGACCAGAGAAGCTTGCAGTACTTGAATTGCATGACCTGGATTCCAGAGTTGTGTTTGTGTATGTTAGTGGGATTTAATGAGGGCCTTACTGGTTCTTTGCGTCACTGGCTGCTGATGGAAATGCAGTTCTCTCAGAATTAAAGGGTGTTGGTTTGCTATTTAGATGGAAGCTACTACTGGAGAAAATTACCACAGAATTTTCAGTCTTTAACAAAAGTAATTTCAATTGCCTGGTCAGCTATTTTAAACCAAGTATTTTAACCATTGCGTGTGTTTTTAAGATCTGTATTCTGCCAGATGGTTGTGGTATGGTTTGATTCTGTAATGTTCCAGTAATGTTTTGATAATCAACATGTGGTGACATTTGTCCCCTGTCCTCCTAAACGTTACAAGACAAGGGAAAATTCTGCATCATCTTACACCATCCCTGCTGTTTTACTCATGAGAGAAAAAAGTAAAAGTTTATCGTTTTCCCCCAATCACAGTGAATATTTGTTCTTGGGATAATTCAACAGAGGTCCAGCCAACTGGTGCTAGTCTTATAATTAGGTCACCTGAGTGGAGTGGCTGTATCTCTAATGATTGTAATAGGAAGACACCTGTCACTTTAAGGGCCGTTCACTGGCTAATCAGTATTTCTGGCTACCATTACAGCATGAAGACAAATGTACCCTTCAAGGAAATCAGAAAAAAGGTTATTGAAAAGTATAAGTCAAGGGGACGGATACATAAAGCCTCTAAAGCACTGAACATCCCCTGGAGATCCATTCATCATCAAATGGAAGAAATATATGGTTAATGTGCAAATCTGCCTAGAGGTCATCCTATCAAACTGAGTGAACCTTCAAATAGGAGCCTAGTGAGCAAGAGGTCTGTTACCTAGCAGGTGTGTTTTGGTTTGATATACTCATGGAATAACCTTTAGTATATGAGTGAATTAATTAATCAGGCTGTTTGCTGACACAAACACAGGCTAGCTGTATAAGATCTCGCCTGTGCTCTGCTGACATGCTGGTCATATTGTGGACTGTAGTTTTGACGTATTATCCTGCTAACCCACTAGTGGGATTGGCAGTACTTGCCAAGAACACATGTTGTCATCCAGGATATGTTACACAGGCTATCATGTCTGCTGCCTGGAAAGTAACATCTAGTTGTCTGTCAGTTTTTTTAATCCAATTTCTCTGCTTTCCAGCCTCCCTTTCATTCTGTTTATACTTTTTAGCAAACTTTTCATGTTACAGGCGACGCAAAATCCAGTATGATGTCTAACTCTTTTTTTAAATAAATGCACATAGATCTTAGATTTGTGTCTGTGGTCATGAAAGAAGGCTGTTAGCAGGAAAGTCAGAAGAAACTCCCTAGAGCCTAAAGTATATAAAGGTGTGGCATGTAAGAGAAGATCCCAAGAGACACACTGATGGCAGAAATACAACCATTGGTACAAACTCATCTCAAAGAAGCACAGAAGTAGCACTCAGTACTCCTTCATAAATGCAGTAATAAGGGCAAAGCATACGTTAGTTTTTCAATTGAGACAATGTAACTGTTTTATCTTTTGGCCCTTCATAGCTTCCATATGTCCAAACTGCAGAACCAATCAATAAATTTGAATATTAATGAAATGTCCCCTTATTTCAATGTCTCTTAATGAAGCACATTATATGTATTGATTACACTCAGTTTTATACAAGATTTTATTTCTATTAATGAAAATTTTCCACATACAGCTAATGAAAAAATGACACTTAAAATTTGAATATTACATCAGACTAATAAAAAAAATGTAATACAGAAATGTGGTGCTATGCCAAGTATGTGTAATGCCTTCTTGGTTATTTTCTAAAGGAACTTTCAATCTGACTGACAAGCCTCATTGCAGCATATTTTAATTTATTAAATATAACTGTATACGTTTAGTTTTGCTAATGGTTTTTAACTCTGAAAAAGATGGGGACTTTTTCTAAATTTATGCTTCGTTTTTTTTTCTTGTCTATTGTGAACTAACAGTCAGCAATAGAAAGGCTCCCCCTCCAGTCCCACCTCGCTCCGCCTCAAAGCCCCTCATCTCGGTGACGTTGCAGAGCAGCACTGAGTCAGCCCAAGACACATACCTTGACCAACAAGACCGGGGCAGCGAGGTCAACAGCCAATCGGGACGCAGCAACTCATCAGACAGTCTCTGTAGCATACGTACGGGCAGCCTGTTGAAGAGAAGAACCCAGCCTCCAAAACCTCTCGTCTCAATCGTAAGCCCTGCACTCGCTGCAGCCTCTGGGCCCCCGGTTCCTGCCCCCCGTGACCTTTCCTCCAACACTGTTGCGACCACCACCATTTCAACATCAACCCAGTCCCAAAATGACACCGTGAGCCCTTGTGCCAGCCTAGAGCAGCCTCCAACGGCACCCAAGAGGAAGCTCTCCTCCATTGGAATCCAGGTAGGCCTGTTTTGGTTTTCCATACACAAATTTGGAAATCTTTCGCACTACAATCCTCAAAGGTTTTAATGTTGTTGTTATCTTAGGTGGATTGTCTTCTTCCAGTCCCAAGAGAGGAGCCCTTACCGCTGACTGCGCCTTTAAAGTTTCAGTCGATTGGCGTTCAAGTTGAGAACGGCAGGCCGTAAGTAGTGTTGCATATATTTGATAATTACAAATATATACACAAGTGTTATCATTTTTCTATCCTTCTTGCTGTGATTGGTCAATAATTTCCGTTCCGAAATGACGTCACACTGAGTGTGATAGCAGTTTCTGAACTCTGTACTACTCCCAAACATTTTTTCTGAGGCTCCACCTTATTACTTTGTTAGCCTTGCTCTCTTCCCTCCGTCAGAACCTTATGTTTACACATGCAAACAGATATCTCAGCCCTCAATCTACAGTCAATTTAGTTATTTATTATTTATATGTCAGACTCTTTCCAGGGTGTTTTAGTTGCATATAAACATTTGGTTTTGCATATATTTGTGATAGATGAACTATTGTGAAATCTTTAGCGTAATTAGTTTTTTATCCTCATGAAGAGCTGGATTCTCTAACATTCTGAATGCAGCAGTGTGCCAGTTGATAATTTAAACCTTGCGACTGTGTGAAACTACCACTAACCCTTAATCTTTTTAAGATAATGAAGGCATCACTAAAACTGGATATGTATACATACATGCATAGATGTATGTACACACATACATACATACGTGTATGTCATACATGTATGTATGTATTCTGCCATAGCCAAGGTTTACTGATAGTTCATCTTTGTTGTTGGTGATTCTGACAGTTGGCTTTGCAGCAAAACAAAGCTCTGATTGATTTCTCTTTTCTCTGAATTTGACGTTACTGAGCGGAACCTAGAGTGGAGCTGGTCATTCTAATATGTTTTGTTCAGAGTAATTTTACTGTAATCTCATTTGACTGCTTGCTGCTTTTTCTCCTGCCTGTTGTATCAGATGACAGCAGTTTCATAAGCACTAATGCTCCGTAGTACATTTCTTTCCAGTTTTCCGACTGCCATGTCTTTTTGGGCTCTTAATGTCTCATTATTTTGGATCCTAATGCAGTCTGTCTTCAAACTTGCAGTTTGGGCCCAAAGTCCAATTATCATCTTTAGGTTTGTCAGAAGCTGATGTTTTTGTTCATATCTCTGCAGTCTCAGTCGGGATAACAGCATGGCCTCCAGACAAAATACAGAGGTTGAGTCTCAGCCGCAGGATGCCACACCCACAGAAAATGCAACCAATTGCACCAACAGCCAGTCTCTGAATAGCACCACAACTAACGGACAAGACAAAGCCATGGAACAGCATCACCTTAAACACACGTCGGCTCCATCAAGGACATCCAGCTCTCCTCCTGAGGCTCTGGACCCAGCTTTAGACCCCTCCTCTCTGCCACCTCCAGACCCCAGTCTTGAGTCTGAGAACTGCAGCTCCCAGGGAGACGGTGTGCTCTCCAGTACGCCAGCGTGCCTCCGAGACGGGAACTGGTTCTTGAAGCTTCTGCAGGCAGAAACGGGCCGCATGGAGGGCTGGTGTCAACAGATGGAGCAGGAGACCAAAGACAACAATCTCTCAGAGGAGGGTAAGTGAACGTCAAAACATTTAGGCCCTATCGACTTTTGAATGTCTGCCATCCTCATGAATTACAACATGCATTAGAGTTGGATAATGTAATATGAATATATAGTCTTAGCATTATCACTGCATGCAAAATTTATATTGCAAAGGATGATTTAGCCAAAATCTTCCAAGTGCTTTGAACTTGAATTTTTCATGCTAATGTTTAGTGAGGTGGGCAGAGTCCACAACTTATATGACTGCAAGATTTAAAACATTTCTTTTAGTTTTCATAGTAACATTCAATTTAGTTTGACCTCTTCTGTACATACTTTATTCATGTATCTATACTAAGTTTTTTTGGTACTGGGTTTTTAACGCAAGGACAAATTTCACAGACTTCTGTAGGTAAGGTCTCAAATGTGTTTGTGTCTGTTGAATTAAAGCAGTGCATCTTACTGCCATTAACTCAACTATTGCAGACCATTAAAGTGGGTGTAAGCTCTTCTTTGCTTGGTTTAACTCCACTGCAGTCATGTGATGTTTTCATCTTCCAGAATACGAAGCAGGCTCTCAGACAAGTCAATATCTACTTTCTGAAATATAAATGAGGGAAGACAACGAGCAGTAAAAGGTTTTTCAAATAGTCATTCTTTCTGTTCTGAGATGTTCAATAATGAGTTTCCATTTACATGTGAATACAGGGAATAAAATAATTAAATTAGAAGCAAAAATATAGTGAATGAAGGGCTTGTAAAAAGAAAAAAAAAAAGCTGTTTAGTGTGACAAGACGAACAAACATCGATCACATAATTTTACTTCTTGTGCGAAGTGTAAAGACGTGTTGTGTGTCTTTGCCTATTTCAGTGTTGGGAACAATCCGTAGTGCAGTTGGGAGTGCTCAGCTTCTCATTTCACAGAAGTTTGAGCAGTTCAGAGGCCTTTGCAACGAGAATCTGGTGAGTAGTTTTATTACACCCACAGTATTTCTCTGCAGATTAATGCTGCCCTATTTACAGGGTAGATATTCTCATCGTTGTACCATTTACTTGCCAGTTTGGTCAGACTTGTAGCTCATTATAGTTGCATTTACAGTCACTTGTTCATTTGGATCATGTGGGAAGAAAAAAACAATTCTGCTAATTCCAATTTTTATGGCTAAATATCAGGTCTTTTGTACTGAAGGAATATAAAGAGGTAAAAGTGGCATAGAAGGAAGTAGCTTTTTTACCTGCTAAACTTTATGCTCACAAACATCTCAACTCCCTGATCAAGCAAAAGGGCTGATTCAATCATTATTCTGTGTATAAATGTGCACTCCTGTTTTTAATGAGGAAAACAGTCTGTCCTCTGGGCAACAACAGTATCAGACGCAGTGTCGCATGAATGCTCATAGCTTTCAGTCTTAAGAGACATGTGGATCCATGTTTTCTTTTTTCCTTTTGGTTTTATTTTGTAATTGCATGCATACATAATTACAGACATACTTTGCTTAATTTACATCCATTTTTTTTTTTGATGTAAAATTTAAAATCACTTAGGTTTTGTGATTCTAAAATTTGGTAATTGCCCTATAAATTTAAACTGATCCATCAACTTTCATTTTGTGTGTGATATGATTCCTGCTATACTGATGACTTGTATATTCATCAGAACAAAGTTTTTTGTTCTAACTTTGCTGCTGTTAAGCTTTAGTCCTGCAAGTTTTCTATTCCCATTTTACATATGATTAGGATGTGTTTTCTCTTGATCTATTAGTCTAGCATTAAAAAAGAAAAGTCAAATATTTCCTTCAATTTCTGATCTAATAAAATATTTTAATTGGATTTTTTTTTCTCCAAAAAATAGAACTTGAATGCCAACCCAAGACCAACAGCACAGGACCTTGCAGGCTTCTGGGATTTGCTGCAGCTCTCCATAGAAGACATCAGCATGAAATTTGATGAGCTCTACCAACTAAAAGCAAACAACTGGCAACTTCCAGAGAAGCTTGAGAAGAAGGTGATTTCTGTCAGAGTAATGTACAACAATTACACATGCATAGTCGTTATATAAATAACAATGAGAACAATGTTTAGTACTATTGTTATTGTTAATCATCAAATTGCTACCTTAATTAAGTTCCAAATATTTACTGATGGAGTTGTTTTCAACTTTGAGATTATTACTACTTTTTAATTATCAGTAGGACTTAATGCGTCTTCATTTAGTTTCCCTCACATTCCTCTACCTGTGACATAATTTTCTCAGGATGAAAACAAGCAGCTTCCATCATCTGTGCCAAAGAAGCAGTCCAAGCCGCGGCTGTCAACAGGGAAGGACAGGAGCGTGGACTCTGCTGTGGACAAGCAGCGGCAGGAAGCCAGAAAGCGTTTGATGGCAGCGAAAAAGGCGGCGTCAGTACGACAGAACTCCGCCACGGAAAGTGCTGACAGCATCGAAATCTACGTCCCCGAGGCCCAGACCCGCCTCTGAGAACAAGCCACCACCAATGATGAAACAAAATCCTGACTCACTTTTAGATACTCGTTGACACAGACACACAGTTGTGAGATGAACACACACACGCGTATGACGGATGCACAGAGGCCGATCTGCATTAGCAGCGTGGCTGATGAATAAAAGATTTGAGGATCACAGGGCACTGTAATATTCCAGGTCGTGATCCGGCCGACTTGGGACAGAAAAACCTTCGCAGATGTTTAATACTATTGTTCTCATTGTTATTGTTGATATTATAATTATCTCCTAAAATATTTCAAGACTGTCTTTAATTGTGCGAGTATCTTGGATTAGGACATCATGTACCTTGTGAACTGAAAAATCTTGGTATCCCAGAAGTTTACGTTCTAGGAAAAAAAAAAAAAAATCCCCTCACTGCTGAGTCTACCGGCAAATTGTGGCTGTGCGGTTTACGAGCTGAGCTACCATCCACACACACACTCAGGACACACATGCAGGTGTACTCACTGTCCACAGAGTCTTCCTGTTCTCTCTTTGTATTTGGCGTGTGGTGCAAGCTCTTAAATGTGTGAGGAATACAAGATGGCGTTTGAACCGAAGAGAACAAGAGGAAGGCAGTAGCATATATTATAAATAACACACTATTACAATGTTAATTTTGTAAATGCTGTATACCAGAATAATTGTTAGAAAGAGGTCAGTGTTAAGCACCAAGTTAGTTTTTTATAAATCGAGTACATTTACTGTCATGATATATTAGCACTTGATGCAATCATTCATTTCATCTTTTTCCTCTATTCCTCCCTTTCACAAACATTCATCTGAAGCTGTCTATCAATATCCAATCTTATGTTGATTTTTTGAGCAAGGAATTTATGGAAAGACTGCTTAATCATCTATAGTGGAATGTATGAACTTATGACTTGGTCACCGCACTTTCAGTTCACCACAGATCAAGTTCGGCCACCTTTTTATTTTCCGAATCATTCTAACTTTTCACTGCATCCCGATGGGATGTGGGGGACCAAGACATTCACCTCTCACTGTGGTGTTCCCGTTCAACCAAGCCGCAGCGTGAGGTGGGGAGGGCTGAGGGAGGGTTACTCACTCCTGGTAAGGAATCAAAATAGGAAAGCAATAATCTAATTCAGACCACTGCAAGCTGCAGTTGTCCATTCTTAAATTGTTTATCTTAATGTGAAGGACAAAAAAGGTGAACTGTGCTGTTGGAAGGAAAATCTCAGGTTGAACACTTGATAGTAAAACCACTATACATTGAATATTTTCTATATAAGCTTAAAACAATTGGCCAAATGCTCTGAACTTTTCGAAAACACTTATGTATCCGGACGTAATAATCGTTCCTCTAAGAGATGCTCCTCCCTCTCCCAAATGTGGTGCAGTTTTGTACAGTCTTAATATGACGAATGACATGTCTGTCTTCTCATTTGTTACATCATGATTTATTTTTTTTTCTTTGATTTTTTTTTCTTAGAATCAAACTGAGGTACAACTGTTTTACTTTACGTTTTAATGTAATTTGACTTATTTTTTGACTTTCATTTTTAATATAAATTGCATAAACGTAATTTTAACAAATGTTTGAAATGCAAGAAAATTTCTACTCTGCCAAGTTAGCAATTCTCATTTCAGTTTCATTTGATCACTTATTTAAATTTTTATTTAAGTATGTTTTGAGTTCAACTGCAATTTTTTTTCATGTGTTTTGCCTCTTCATATGTGACATGTCATGTCTTATAGATTTTAATTAGAATATTTTTTTCAAAACAATAAATTTGAGAACTTTATGATTGGAGCTGGACTTTGCAAATGATCCTTTAGACATACAGGTGTAGAGGGCCAAAAGTGCTACAATTCACCAGAGATTTTTTTTTTTTTTTTAAATGTTTAACCTTATGCAGTATGTGATTCCTTAAAAATTTAATGATTACATGAAACAAGTTCAAAATAGATTAAATATTTTACTACATAAAAATAAATATGAATTAATCAAGCATTCTATCATTATCTCATTTTACTTGCACATCCACAGTAGACCCTAATACCTGGTTGCTTTAATCTGTGCAGCAAATAACTACAGAACAATCACCTTATCTATTGTGTGCAATCACAATTTCATTTTGATTAGTAAATCTGACCAAATAAATTGTTGCGAGCAGGACTATAAAATAAGCATGCTTTTTGTAATAAATTCAGTTTGTTAAAACAGTGTTTTTAATATTTATGTATTTTATAAATTGGAATATTTATGTAACTAGAGATACTTTAGTTATGCATTACCAATTTCAATTACATTATCACATATTTCAGATTATATTTTAATAGAATTCTGGCACTTTTGTCCCTCCATTTTTGGTAAAGATTGTTTCTCTAAGAGCTGGTTCTCCCCCTACTGGTCAGTTGCTGTGTGACACTCAGAACATGTATTGCTTCTTCTTTGAGTCAGTCATAAATGATCAAGCAAAGGATGTTGAACTGGGAATGCTGATACAGCGCTGCATAATCAGTTCTATTTGTATAACATCAACAATGGACATGTGCACCTCATTGTCCAAAGAAATCATTAAACATCCCTTTGCTACATGTCCTGGTCATCATTCCTGCTGTCTTTCTTTATTGCACTCATTCATGATCCAATGGTAATATTAGCTGCCAAGTTAATATTACACCTTTAGTAATTCTAAACATTACTGCAGATCTTTTATTGTTACTGTGTAATCTCTTGAAAGCATGGCCTTTCTTTAATATAAAATATACAAAGATTCTTACCAGTAAACTTTCAGTGTTCCTTTAACTGGGTCTTGCAAATGATCTGTGTGAGGCATTCAGGGTATGTAATGTGCGTTGGCGTTTATAACTGTGACGAATGGTGGAAAGCCCTCTCTCTCTTTTTTGTATCATCTCTGAGCCGGATCCCTTTATCTGCCCATACACTGAGAGCAAGACCTCCGATCAGGGATCTTTAGACAGTTTACCAGTACTTCCCGAGTTTCAAAGGGCTACAAAATGGACAAACGTTGACCGGAAGGTGCAACTCTGGAGGTGCATTTTGCTAATGTGCTTTTCAGCCACCATGTGAGTGAGGCAATATTTTTCCGGCTATATGAGGAATCTGTTTATTGTGGCTGCTTGATGGACTGAAACACATAATCATTAAATAAACATTCTTACTGCAGAACCTATCCTTAGTGGCCTCATCTCCCTGGCCACATATCTGTCCTCTCAGAGAGCCAGCTAGTCAAATAAGCAAAAACTGTAGTTCCAGAATCTGTTGTACTGAATAATTTTACACGAGAAGCACATATCTTACACATGAAGGGTTGTTTAAAGTTAACTGTGTATTAGTTAGACACTGTGAGCCTAGTTTCTTTCAAAGATAAGAATTGTGACTGCAATGATTTATGTGGCATATTTTCTGTATTACATTAGATGTAGAATTAAAGAGGAATGCCACTGAGTTTTTGGAATGCATATTTTTATTTATTGTGTATAAAATTTATGAATTGTCTCAATTCTATTAACTCTTCTTATACATGGCACAGAGAAAAACATATACAGCAAACCAGTCTTTGTGTTTCCAAATGGTTTTGTGTTCAGTTGTTACATTTGCTTTATAACCAAAAATAAAACAAGGATCAGTAACTGATTTCCTTTGCTTCATATTAGCCCCAGTCAGAAAAAAAGAGCACCCGCCATAAGGACAACAAAAACTGCAGTTCATACACCCAATATGGACAATTGTATTATGAAAATTCTGACAATATATTCTATTTTTCTGCTTGTCTAGAACAGAAAATGCAGCAGGTATTACCCAATGTAATATCTGATGTACTCTATGTTTTTTTGTTGCTGCAGATTGTGGAGTAGCAACAAAAACAAGCATTCAGGCTGTAAAAGGTAACCTGTGTTAGAAGTAATGACACTGTACTGGCCCCAGTAATTTTCTGACATATGGATGCAATGTGTTTGTTTTATGTGTACTTCCATATATTTACACAATGCAACAAACTCATCATGAATGCTTTTCTATAAACATTTGAAAATTACTTCATCCTTGACCCATTTAAATAAACCTCAAGAAAAAAAGAATTCAGTGCACATCACATGTCCATCTCTTGATTATAGCACCCCCTACTGGTTTGTTGTCAAAGACAAACTTTGAAAAAGAAAAACTTTGATATATTATTAAAATATCTTTTGATTGAATCAATAGATATTTTGATTAAAATATCTATTGATTTAAACGTTGAATCAGTCACTGAAGAGTAGGGTTTATTTACTTTACAAAATACAATTCTTTCAAAAGTTCAATGAATTTTCACCCCTTAGGCAATCCTACCTAACATTATTTTAACACACATTTGATGGTTTGTTTAGTATTATTCAATTGTTGTACTTTACTTTCAACAAAACTAAAACAAAGTAAAATAAAAAATGCTTTTATTAGAAAGCAGAATGTCAATCAAAACCATCGAACAAATTAAATTAACAAACTAGAAATTTAAAAATGTATTTTTTTTATTTAAATACAACCAAATATAACAGAAAAAGTTCTTTTTGTTATAGTTGTGTAGTTATTTTTTGTATTTCTTCATTGTTTATTCGCATTGGGACAAGAGTTAAGCAATACTGAGTACTTTGGCATTTATAGCTTTAACCAATTTGCAATTCACTAGCTAAAATGGACCACCTAGGAAGTTAAAGTATCACACCTACCATAACAAGTACAAGTAAAAAGTAACTCTCTAATAAAATATATTTCCTAAAAGGCTACTCAAGCAACTGATATGATCATCTACCTTTAATATATAAAGAGGATGACTTTAGACAGATAAAAATAAGGTTATGTGCAAATTCTGGCTATTCAAAATGAAGACATAAATACAAATAAATAACCTCCTTACAAAATAACAGATTCCTATAGAAGAAACACTTACAAACACAATAAAGAATGATTAAACTAATACTTTTAGTCAGCAATGCAAATAAGGTGTATCTTAGAAAAAGGTAAAGTACTTTCAGTGCACCGCAGCCTCAGCAGGAAGAAAATAGCTTTAGAATGACGTCATTACTTTATTTTGAAACAATTCACCGGAACTGCTACTTTAACTTCAGAGTTGAACTTCCCGTAGAAGAACGGAGATAGAAGGGGCGGAGCTGAAGCCGAGAGGAAGAAAGGGACGTTGACGTGACGTCCGAGTCTCAGGTCAAGTTGTAGCATCAAGTAGACTGGATATTAGTTGCTCTTGGACTGGTTTTTGGTATGTTATCCTTATTTTTTTCTTCAATCAAGCTCTTATGCTGCAGAGTTTCTCCTCAGGATGCCTTTTCTATTTGTAAACGTACAAGTTTTCAGCTCTTGTCAGTGCGCGTTCTTGTACAGTAGCAACTCCCGGTTGTCCTGTACGGTATGTAACAGGTTGACAAAGATTAATCATGACTTCTTCCGTTAGTCTTACAATCAGAGTGGCGATTTATGTTCATATTAAAACCATTACAATTCCGAAGCCCGGTACTTACAATGCTCTTGTACAGCTTTGACATGCAAATACTGACATGGGGAAGTTTTAGCTAACATGTTCAACCGTTGAGCATCACTTTATTCAAATGTAATTATATAAGCCCAGGAGAAGGAACACTGCGTTATGTTTCATTAATGAAATAACCAATTCAATATTTTAAATTGACTAGTAATGATAATACTAGTTTACCATTGTATATTTATACTGAAACGTGTTTATTGTTCCCTTTTAGATTCTGATCCTATATAAAGTTTACATAGGCATTGATTGTATCAATTGTATTATTTAACTTAACTCTTTGTTTTGAAAGTGTGCATTTTTTGCATTTTTGAAAAAATGCAAAAATGCATTTTTTAACCACATTTTTAATTTAACAAGATATATGAAGAAAATTAGCATTAAAAATTGTTAACTTAACCACATTGCTATTTTATCTTTGAGAATATGCCTAATATACTTTACTAAACATGTAAAATATTTTCTTTTTTCTATGATTTCTTTATTTGCATAAAGTCTTGTTTTTACTTTCTCTTGAATCTGATTATATGCAATCTGACTATTGTGCTTTTTCCTCATGCAGTGTGTGACATGTTATAGTACGGTTCCCAGAGAACAGCAATCGCTGTCCCTACGCCAGCTGTAACTGGACATCATCTGGGCCAGTAATGGCTACCCTACACAAGAAACCTTGTACTGCTTCAGAAAACTGCACTGAGTCCAAAAGGATGGACCTAAAGAGCAATGAGAAGAAGGGCTGTGAGTGATTTGTTTCTCTGTTTTATAAAGGTGGAATGCAAAACTTAAACTCCTAACTCATTCTTTTTAAAATATTAAACTCTGTATGCCCCCTGACTACTGTATTATTTAGCATGTTCTCTTAAGGTTGAGCTGTAAATTTCAAAATGTTCACTTGATAAAGAATCCCAGCTTTCTGAGCCTCGAGCAACACAAGATACAGTTTCAGCCAGCAGACAATGCTAAATGTCAACTGTGACGCACCTTCTCTCATTACTGGTATGTGTGAGTGTGTTTGTAAAGGTATGCACTGATGCATTCACTCAAAAGGTCTGTAAATATTATAATAACCCCTGTTTATAAAAATGTTTGTCATCAGACCTTTTGTTGTAGAATGACATTCAAACTTCTCTTTTTAAATTTTTTTTATCAAGAATGCATGTGAGCTCTAATCCTCAACATGAAGGTTTCCAAGCACCTGAGTTTCTGTTCTGAGAATCTTGAGTCAAGTCTGTTCTCGCCAGCTCCCTGTTTGGATAGATTTGTCTTTCCCTGTGCAGTCCAGAGCAGAAAAGGACAAAAAAATTAACATTGTCCACTCCCAATTCAAGCCTGCAAAGGTTGGAACACTGAACTCCAGAACACAGGGAACAATTAATCATAAACTGCAACCTGAAACAGGTGGCATTATAAACATTACCCAGTTCGCACATGTGCAGAGGTGACATTGGATCATTACGTAACACTCCCGCGTCTTGCTGCTAGTGTACTCAGTGTGTTTCCGTAGTTGTTTATAAAATATGTCTGTCTGACCTTGAGGGAAATCCAAGAGGCCATAAAATATTTTTCACAAATTCAAAAGCCTAAATGCTGTTATTTTATTGTGTCTGTGAACTGCAGCTTGGGCCTACTACATGACCAATTCTCCACTTCTGATAGTGATGATTGGGTTGCCTGCAAGGGGGAAAACGTACATCTCCAAGAAGTTAACACGCTACCTCAACTGGATCGGAGTTCCAACAAAGGGTCAGTACTCAGAAAACATGCAGGATCTTCATTCAGGGAAGAACGTTTTGATCGCACTACAACACAAGACACAAATTAAAAACAGTGGAAACCGCATTAAAAAAGTGGTTTAGATATTATTATATTTGTTAATGTTGCAGTATGGTACTTTTAAAACGTTTTACTCATAAAAATGTTGGGCCTCAGGCGAAGGAGTTTCAGAGAGCACTGCTCTGTTTGAAGTTGTAGTTTCTGTTTTCACCTTTAAGGAAAGCAGTAGAACCTGCGTGGCTCAGGCTGTTGAAACGAAGGTCACTGCCTAGACAGCGCACAGACTTTAATCCTGATCTCTGCCTTTCGATCTCTTTTTTTCCACTCTGTTTTCCTTGCAGTCTTTAATCTCGGGGCTTATAGGAGAGAAGCGGTGCAGTCATACAAGTCCTATGAGTTCTTCAGACATGACAATGAAGAGGCAATGAAAATTAGAAAGTGAGTGACAAAGATCTTCTTTACAGTGGGTTACAAAAGTATTCACACATTTTGGAAACCCCATAATGGATTTTCTTGGGGTTTTATTTGAAAGACTAACACAAAGTAGTAAAAACTTGTGAAGGAAGGAGAATGAAACATGGTATTAAAATGTTTCACACACACGCACACACGCACACCCCCCCCACACACACACACATATATATACATATATATATATATATATATATATATATATATATATATATATATATATAATTTTTTTTTTACTATGTTTCACAAGAGGTACATGGTATAACTTGTGTATTCTTTAAACCTTTCTTTCTTTAAACAATTATGACTTTACTTTTACTTTTACTTTTCATTTAAAACTGACCTGTGTGTATTTCAGTCATAAAACACAAACCTAAATTAAGGAGTAAACTACTGTTTTAGTGTTATGAGTGTATATCATATCATCATATTAGATTTGACTGCAAAGAAGTCAAAGAAGTTGACTTCCACCTGCTGGAAGTCAACTTCTTTGTCCAGCAGGTGGAAGTAAAATGTATTTTAAGGATAAAAATTTCAGATGCTGCTCGTCTGCTGTAAGATTTTAGTTCTTTTAAGTCAAACCACAGAAAATACTTAGATATGCTACAGTATCAGTTGGAGAGTTAATGTTACTCTCCAACTGACCCTCTCAAAACAAAATATTAAGTTTTGTTTAAGACTTTTTCATAGTTTTATAAGGTGATTTATTTTTGCCTCCACAGACAGTGTGCTTTGGTGGCACTGCAGGACGTTAAAACTTATCTGAGCGAGGAAGGAGGCCAGATTGCTGTAAGGATACTAAACCTGAACACATAGATTTCTTTTTTTCTTTTATTTATTTTTCCAAAATGTTTTCTGTTGTTGGTCAGGTTTTTGATGCCACTAACACTACCAGGGAGAGGAGGACACTCATCCTTAATTTTGCACAAGAAAATTCATTCAAGGTCAGAAAAACATTAATAAATAAGAAATAAATACTTTCAGACTCGGTCTGAACACGAGCTTCACTGGATTTCAGTGGCTTTAGCCATTCACTGTGGGTTTAATATTAATCTACAGTAGGGATTTTTCTAGGGATCTGTTGTGCTGTGATATTTTTTAATTTTTTTGGTTCTGCTTGTTTTGTGTTAGGTCTTTTTTGTGGAATCAGTATGTGATGATCCAGAGGTCATAGCTGAAAACATTATGGTAAATATTGCTTTATTTATTTATTGTGTATTCAATTAAATGTCCAGTCTTTAAATGTTAAAACCTCACTCTGAATCACCTTTTTAAATCTCTGTCCCTCAAAGGAAGTGAAGGTCTCCAGCCCAGATTACCCCGAAAGGGACAGAGAACGTGTCATGGACGATTTTCTAAAGAGAATAGAGTGTTATCAAGTCACCTATCAACCTTTAGACCCAGACAAACATGACATGTAAGGTGCCTTATTTGATATGTAGGTTTTTGTTTCTGTCACTATTGTAATTAAACTAATAAATATATTTTATTTTTCTTAGAATATTTTTGAGCAGAATGTTTTAGGGTGAAAAGCAGTTTTGTTTTTGTTGTCATTTAAAAACAAACAAACAATCTTGTGTGTCCTTCCAACTTTGTCCAGCAGGTGGAAACAGTGTATCTTTTAAGTCAGTAAATCTAAACTAAGATTCAAACTAAGATTGAAAATGTATAAATTTCTGTACTACAGCTTATGTCCTGTGTACATGTGACAAGATTAGGAAGGGCAATCTTCATTTCAACCTTGATGGTCTTCTTCTTGTCTTTGTTTATGTAAATATTTCCGATTGACTGCTACTTTTTTTTTTAAACTGTGACTTACAGGAACCTGTCCTTCATTAAGGTCATTAACGTTGGCCGTCGCTTCTTGGTAAACAAGGTGCAGGATTCCATTCAAAGTAAGATAGTCTACTACCTGATGAACATCCATGTGCACTCCCACTCCATCTACCTTTGTCGGCACGGAGAGAGCCTCCACAATTTGGAGGGGCGCCTGGGAGGCGACCCTGGCCTATCAGAGAGAGGAAAGAAGGTGCTCATTTACTAAACTATAGATCACATTTTAATTTTTACCTCTATTAATGTTTTAAATACAAAAGATACACAAGAGAGTTTTTTTGCAGATGTGATACATTTGACCTCTACAGACAAATGAGTCCCTTGTCATAGTGTGTTCAAATTGATAAGGTGAACTTGGGTGTTTTTAACCATAAATCTTGTCTCGGTTGACTAAAATCCTACAAATAGGGCAAAGTCTAAAAATCTAATTAAGATGTTTTGTATTAAAAATACAAGTAGGCCTATGGAAAAAGATTTATGATTACAAATTTCAGGCAATAGAGAGCCATATATAGTGTGAAAAGCACAAAGTTGCTGGCAAGAGCCACAAACAGATTTGACAAGTTTCACTGTTTTTATTATACTTGATTGTAATCCAGCAGGATCCCCCCCAACAATCAGCTATATCAGTTTTATTCTCTTCAATTTCATTCAATGTGGTATTAAACAGGTCCTTAAAAAGTCTTATTCCTTCAGATACCGTGCAACATGTTTAGTTGCCAGCCTGAGTGTTCTTGTATGCTGTCTTTCACAGTTTGCTGTGGAGCTGAAAGCGTTTGTGAAAGAGCAAAATCTGTATGACCTGAAGGTCTGGACCAGCCAGCTGAAGCCTACCATTCAGACAGCGGAGGAGCTGGGTGTCCCCTACGAGCAGTGGAAGATACTTAACGAAATTGACGTTGTGTGTGTCCTTATGAACCAGCTGGAGGGTCAGATTCATGCAGAAAGTCCTGACTTCCTGACTTATGCTGGTTATGTTTCAGGGAATGTGTGAGGAAATGACCTATGAGACGATTGAGAACAAGTACCCAGAGGAGTTTGCTATGAGAGACCAGGACAAATATCATTACCGCTACCCTGGTGGAGAGGTAATAACCTTTTATTTCTCCCTGAAGGAGGTTTAAATGGTAATATATTAATAGTCCTGAACAAAATATGTGCTGCTCCTAATAGTCCTACCAAGACCTGGTTCAGCGTCTGGAGCCGGTTATCATGGAGCTGGAGCGACAGGGCAACGTTCTGGTCATCTGCCATCAGGCTGTCATGCGGTGTTTGCTCGCTTATTTCTTGGACAAGGGCGCAGGTTACTCGCATAAAACATTTACTCTGCTTTACATTACAAATTCACACTACTGTGGGCTCACAAAGTTGTCTAATTGTGCAAATTTAAATATTTTCACAAAGATCATCTTGATTAACAAGGTTATTTATGTAAAAATGCAGGTTTGAACATAAATGTGTATGTTTCGTCTTTTAAGTGTTTTGTGAAAGTATCTATACCTGTTGGAGTTATATTGTCACATTACAACCACAAACATTAATATGTTTTATTGGGATTTCATATGACAGACCAACACAAAGTAGTTCATAATTCTGAGTTAGAATAAATGAGCAATCATGAATGATTTTCAGATTTTTTTTTCTAGATAAAAAACAGAAAAAATTGACATTGTTGAACCACCTTCCTCATTCAGCTGCAGGTATTTTGGTTTATGTCTCTACCAGCTTCACATATTTATACTAAAATGTTTCTTAGCAAAACACAATAAGTCTGACTGGTTGGAGAAATTCTTTGAAGTTTTTAAGTATTGCCAGACTCCTAATTTGATTTAGTCATGGACTTTGATTCGGCTAGTTTTACTTATAACATGCTTTTATCTAAACCATTTCAATGTGAGTGTTGTGTTATGAAGCAGTTTTAAGTCTTTTAGAGTCCCTGAATTTAGCTGCTCCCATCTTCCCATCAATGCAGCTGAAGAAAATTTCCCTTCCAACCCACTATGATGTGCTGCTTTGTGCTACCATCCAGCAAAATACATTGAAGTTTGTGGGTGTATTGTGACGCAAAACAAAAAAATTTCAGATTGTACAAATAGTTTTACAACGCACTGCAAAAGGGCTGAACAATAATAGCACACAAACATCATTACAACTTTCATAACTGTGTAGCAGTTTTTATTTATTTACCTTTTTCATCTGCTAGACTTTTGGTGGTGGGAGTACCAGACTTTAAAGATGGGAGGTGTAGTTTCAGAAAAGTCTATAACCTTGGTAAAAAACAGATACACCCACTTTTAGCACAGGAAGAGATTTAATAGAGATATTTATAATTTTACTGAAGTCCTGCTTCACCAGATTATTGCAGAGCAGTAACAGAGTGTTTTTTTTGGCGTTTTGACCTTAACCCATTTCTGGATCATACATGTGTTTCTTCTTTGTCTTGATCATCAGTTTTCTTTCACAATTTGCAATAATACTGATATGAAACTGTGGTTGAAGGCAGGAGCAATACTTCTCCATATTCTTTGCAAAGCTTCCCCAAAAGCTTGAACGTGCTTTGCGACACAATTCAAAATCAATATTAATTAGCTTTTCACTTTAAAGAAGCTCCTGTGTCGTGGTGAAAAGTTATTTATAAGTTAGTTTTGTCTTATTTCAAGTGGACAAAGAAATTTGCATCAGAAACTAGATTAAAAATACTTCATTTTTCATGTTTTACTGCAGCGTTCTTAACCAGGGATCATTTTTAGTTCAGCCTCCTTGAAGAGAGTGTCATTAACTGTGCTAGTGTCACAGAAATATGTTTATTTTCTTTTTATCTCATTTTAGGAAATAACTGAAAAATTATCTTTGACAGAACTATAATTATTCATGTGCAGACATTTCCTCACTTTTTGGAAGTGGTGCATGAAACAGCATCTGCGTAAGGCTTGGCTACAGTTAGATGAGTTCACAAAAACAAAGTGTGGGCCCCACTCTGGCTGGCATTTTGTCTGAATGTACTCCCACCAGTGGGCATGTGGCTCTTCAGAGTTGGTCACAGCAGTGTGTAGTGTGTGGCTCATCGAGCAGAGCATGGGTGTGCCTTCCAAAGGAAGGGACAAAAGCACAAACATTTATAAGTCAGCAAACCAAATAAGGCTGAATAAAACCACAACATAACCTCACCAGCCATTTTGTGCTTTTACTGGCTTTAGATGATCTACCCTACATGAAGTGTCCCCTGCACACTGTCCTGAAACTCACCCCAATGGCTTATGGTAAGTAATTATTCTGCTTATAGGAAAGTCAAACAGCATCTTTCTCTTTTTTTCTTGTTTTGTTACATTTCTGCTCCTTCTGACTCTGCTAGGATGCAAAGTGGAAATGTTTGATCTGAAAGTGGAAGCTGTTAACACTCACAGGGACAGACCGTTGGTAAGTTGTTTTTTTTTTTACAAAAGTTTGGCCATCACCATCAGCCTCGTTTAAATTAAAGTATGTCCTAAGGTGTGTGAACTGTCAGGACAGGATAGACTTGCTTGGAGCCGATCTCTTCTTAGGAATTCCAACCAAAATTACACCTTACAACATTTACCTGCTTAAAAAAGTCAGACGTTCACCCAGCCACACTAAATAACACTGTTCTCAGGTAAAATCTGAACTCAGATCCACAAAAATGCAAGCTACAGAAAGAATCTCCATTATTAATATGACTTACACAGTGTGGAATATGATTGAAGGATTTTCCAGGGCTTGGTAAATATGAAAAAAAAAAAAAGTTTTTGCAGACTTTATTCTCAGTCTGTTTGTCCATCTGTCCATCCACCATTCTTTGTATCTCTGTTTCAAGTGATGAAAGGCCCATCTACCCATCCTTCTGTCCGTACTACTAATTTGTTTTTGAACATTTATTTAGAAAATTTTAGGTATAACAGTCCAATTTGTGCAGTTATCAAGAAGGCACATATTCATTGCAGTAACACACAAATATCAGATAACATACAGCATCACTGCTGAGTCTCAGATTTGATCTGTATACATTTCAGCACCATGCCAAACACTGCTTTCAACCTGGTTTTCTCAAACTGTGGTCCCCGGAACTCAGGGGACCACATTTACATAAAGTGCTGCATGTAAACAACCATTTATTTGCCATGACATCAGCTCAAAGTGCGACGCTACAGCTACCTTACCAAAGGACTGTGTTAAAAGTAATAATGGAGAACTGGCTTAAAACGGAGTCACTCAATAAAAAAAGAAAATCAGCAGATACCGGTGGAAAGAAAACAACTCTAGGAATATTATACAGATCAGGGGAAGCTGTGTCACACCATGACTGTTTGTTAAATGGGTTAAGTCGTCCTCAGTCTGAAAAAGTTTGAGAAACACTGCTTTAAAGAAATGACATTGTCCATTAACACAGAACCTCAGCAACCTCAGACTGTTTCCAAAGTGATTGTTTTCTATGATGAAAGTGGTATTCTGACATTGTTTAATGCATTTGTTCTGTAGAAATCTGTTTATGCTGTGTGTAGAAAACTGATTATTTATGCATCGGCACTAGAAATGTTGATGAGCAATGTTCTTCTGATCAAACGTCATCCCTGAATCAGACAGTTGGGCTTTATCCACAAATAGATGGGGTTAGGCAATCCCATACAATCACTCCTCTGACACACTCATCCATTTGCTCTAATAAGTGACACGCAACCGTTGTTCTTGTTTCTGGAGTTTTTTTCTAAATAGTTGTTAATTATCAGGCGTTCAGCCAGTGGGTGTTGATGCAGCAACACGTTTCTTGAGAAACATCCTGCTATTGTAGCGAGGAATACGCTGCCCATTGAAACCAACATGATAATGGCTTTTGTATTTCTGTCTGTTTTGGTAATGGATTACTCACTGGTGCTGATTTGTTTTAGAGTACAAGTATTTTCAGACCTACAAAGTTACTAAAACAAATTTCTAATTTACCAAAACATGTTTCTGTATTCCTCTTTGAACAGATCAAAGTGAGAACGCCACCAGCTTTATTCCGCAGGGGCAGCTTCGATCCGCTGTCCACCAAAGACCAGATTAAACGGCCCCGTTTGTACAGTATGGGCAACTTTTCACCTTCACCCGCGATCTCTCCTCCAGCTTTTGCCAGCATACAGATATCCAAGGGCGTTGAATCCCTGCAAAGAGAGGTCAGTGTCCAGTACAAATGTAACTGCTTTTAGTGAGTGTGCAAAAATATTCTGCAATTTATAATACAATTATAATGTAATATAATAGTTAATTTATGCAGTCACTGATATTATGCTACTTTGTAGAAATCAGTTTTCACTTTTATATGAAAGTTTCTTGTCAAACTTTTTTGGGTTAGGATGGATTTGTAAAAGTAATTTAGAGAAGACTAAATCATCCTAGGGGGTGACTACTTTTTGTAGGCACTCTATTTAAATCTACAAATGAAATAAAACAATTTAAGAGTTGCTCAAAACTACAACAGATAAACTAAATTAGCTACTGTTTAAATGTTAAGCCAATCATTCTTATATTATAGTTGCAAACAGATGTCTGGCCATGGGAGTTAGCCCAAACAGTCTTTAAAATGTTTTAGCTTTGAGCAGGCCTTGTGGTTTCCTGTGGGTGTTACTTTAGGAGTCAACTGCAGGCCTTTCAGTTCCTGTGTAATTGAAGTGAGAACATAATTCGTCAGTGGGAGCAGAACTCCTGCAGGGATTTTATTTTGCCGCCGATTTTATTCTTAACATTTGTGGACAGAGCTTTCCAGAGCAGCAAACTGTTTATGCAGCTTGAGACTTTAAATTATCCTTTTGCAAATGATGGACCATCATGCAGAAACCTCCTGCAGCCACTGAAGTCTTGTAAAGCTAACTATGAAATGTAATAAAAAAAATTTGCCTTCAGTACTGTTGGTAACACAGAGCAGAATGTCACATTGGATTGGAGTAGCACTGAAAAGTTTTGTGTGAAAGATAAATAAACCCTGAACTAATTGGGTTGTGTTAATAAAAGTATTTAACTATTAACAAGCTGGAGTTGGGAATACATAAAGAAGATCAGCTCGGTGGGAGAAGGTTGGAGTCACTACTAGTCCATCCTCCACATGAAAAAAGGGGCATCTGGGATGACTTTAGGACCTTCTCAGTTAGAGGTGTTGCAGCATGTCTCACTGGGTGGTTAATAGGCATCAGGAAAAATTTACATCATAAGACCAATAATGGAACCTTTAAAGGTCCACTTAAAGGCCCTTGAATCCCAGATAGTCCTTTATAGTTATTTTGTGAAAAAAAAAAATTACTGGCATTTTGTCATGTAAACAGCAAATATTTGGAATATTGATGAGACTAAAATTGAAATAGCTGGCCTTAATACAAAGTGCTACACATGTCTAAAAACAACACACATCACATAGAGCAAACTTCCCATAGAATAACAAACAGTTTTATGCTACCGGGATGCTTTTCCTCAGTCCAGAGATGGAATCTGGTCTTAGTTCGCTGAATACTTTACAAAAATGAAGGTCGACCTCCAGCCAGAGCAGTAGTGGTGTAGATCAAATAATATTTATGTGGTAGAATGGTCCACAATTAATCAATCTAGGATCTGTTGCACTTGCTGAAAACTGATGTTCAGATCTGTTTTAAAGTCCTTTTAAAAAAATGCTAATAGGGAAAACATTTGGTGTGACACAGGGTGGTTACTTGGTGCGGGGGTGAAAACACATGGAGACCACACCTTTCATGTTTTTACTGTTTTTGGCTTTCTCTTTAAATTTGTGCACGGCTTTTTATTTTCTTTTGTATTTTTTTTTTTGGCCTGGCTCATAAAATTGTCACTAAAATTTGTTGATGCAATGTGACAAAATGGAATCTACATTAAATAGCAAGGCTCAGTCTGTTGCTTAAAGTATCTGAACACAGTTTCTGAAGTGAAATATGTAATATGCATGCTATTTTAGGATGAATGTGACAAGTGTTTAGAAATGTTATTGCTTGTGCTGTTGCCCACAAAGTAACCTTTGTTAGCATAGTTTCCCTTCTGAAGTCCAGAAAACTGCAACCAACCTGTCTTACTCTGGCTGAAAACCTCAGAGTTCAATATTAACTCCTGTTCAGCGCCAGTCAAAACAAATACCTCATTTCTGTTTGGCTCTGCTGTTTCTGTTAATGCACTCCACTCTTCCTTTTCCAGAACTCTCTGGATTGTTTCAGCACTCCAGACACAGGAGAAAAAAGCACATAAAGGTAGTTTCCTCTAATCTGGCACAATCAACTTCAGTCGCCTTCGCCTCGGTGTTTTCACTCCTTCCTTTAACCGTCCAAGGCTGACTCCTCTGTGGGAATGTTTTCCCAGCTCTGCCGATCATCAGTAAAAGTCCAGCTGTCATATTAAGAAAATGCATCTCTAATGTTTAACATTATGTTATTTGAGTTTGTCCATTTTAGCATGGTTTTGCACGTACATGTATGAACTCACTGCTTCTGAATGATAGCCATTATATCTGCACTCTGTCCATGCCAAATATGCAAATGAAAGATTTGTAGTAAAAAGACTTCAACTTGCAATGTAATTTGTAAGTCTCAGTCAGTATAAAAGGGAAAAAGAGGGCCTCTCTTGAAGACAGTCTTGATTTGTCCTCTGATAATTTTTCTATTTTCTATTTCCTTTGTAAACATTCCAATGAAATGTGTCCTTCCTTGTTGCAATTTGGGAATGAAGTAATTACCCTGTTTTAAACTGTGATTAAAGCTTGTGGAATTGCTTTTTAGGTTCAGCTCAGACAAGTGCTATAAAGAAATAATAAAACATTCTGTCTAGCCCTTTAAAAGTGTAGGAAGTGATTTTTCTTTAGTCTGTGAAAATAATTCAGCTTTTTCTCCTTTCTGATGTCTTGTTGTGTCTGAATGTATCCCATTTCTACTGTTATACTAGAGGTATAATTAACAATACTAAATGCACCCAAAGAAGTTTTAAACTGCTGAGTAATGTTGGAGTTTTATTTATGTTGCTGACTTTTTATTTTGGAATTAAAGTGCCTTATTTATTCCAATGAGAGTCTGTTAAGATCTGTACTTAACAGTATTCAAAGTAGTATGATTTGCAAAGTAATATTTACATTGAATGAATACAATACTGATATATTTGTATGTCTTAAAGAGAGCTTTAAAGTCTGCACACATCTATTAAATAAAGAGCCTTGTATTGAAATTGCGCACTGTTTTAATTAAAACGACATGTTCCTGTTCTGTGTGAGCTCATTGGGTGTCGCCTGAACTCCAGAAGCAGACATGCATCACAAAGCTCAAACCAGCAAGGGACCTTTTTATGTTTTTATGGCATCTGACAAATCTCACCTCCTCCAGCAAGAAAACATATCAAATGCTGTGATGAGCAAAACAAGTGATGCAACACATATGCAACTGTAAATACTGTAACTTATGACCATCACTAACCCAATCTCTTCAGATTTAAAATGTGAAAAGTAAAACTGCCTCATTTTTTAATAATCTGCTTCACATGAAAACACTTTCATCAGAGAGTAATTGAGTCACAAGGGAAACGTGGAAGGAAACAGACAAATAATCAGTCCTTCGGAGACTAATCTAAAATTATTTTGACGCCTGAGATTGTCCTTGAATAATTGCACTTTGATATAGAGTTGTAGATAATTCCCTCTCTGACATCAGATATTTTGAAAAAGGACTACAGTCATTTAAAAGCTCTAACCAGGCTATTGTCTAACTACTTCTCTATTTTTCGTAAATTAAATTACAGAAATCAGTCTCTCTTGTTTTCATTCCATGATCACAAAAATACTCGTAAAATAAACATGTCCTCGCATCTTTTGTGCTACCGTATAACTGAGTCAATTACAAATATTTTCCACAAAAATAATCAAAATATTGATTTAAGTAAATACTGCCACCACATGCAAGTGGCAGTATTTTTTACTTTCTCCACACTACTTACTTGTGAAGTTATATAGTTTAACAAGCTTTATCAATACATTCTGCGAATACACATGATCTTGATATGGCCCTAAATGAAAATGACTTTGACATTCACTTGTTTCATTTGTTTGTTTTCTGGTTGTTTTTAAGTTTTTTCATTGCTGTTTAGAGTTTCTTTATCAATTCTTTTTTTATGGTTTGGTTGTCTTTGTTCATTCACTGGTGTTCAGGTTTCTACTCATTCCTGCCTTCTTACTGTGCAGTTTATTTTATTTTTTAGTCCTATGCTTCTTCTTCTCTGTGCTCAATTACGGTAAGCTCCTTCAGTGTTATTTAGTTTCCTTCCTTCAGTTTTCCTGCTCAGCATTTTCTTTTTACAACTGCTGCACATTCCTCTGATTAAGCTCGTTTGGATCCAATGTCATTCTCTGACCTTGACTCAGATTTTAACGTCATGGTTTTCAATGTTATTTGCTCGTTCCTCTTATTACTCAGCTTCATGTGAGTTTCTCTTACAAGTTCTGCTTGTTTTGTCATTAAATTCCTCTGCTCTGCACTTGGGTTCTTATTGACCATAAAACATGACAATTCACCACAAGGTCATAATTTAGCAGTAGGATAGAAGATATTAATAGAGCAACATTTCTCAATAATGGTACATGTAACCTCCAAATTCCACTTTTTATAAGCTTACATCTCAGTGTTACTTAAAGAATAGATGTTGTGAACAAACAAAAAGACAAGATTACAAATTATCTTTCAAAAGATGCTCAAACTGGAAATATCTCTTCACATAGATTAGGAGTCAAAGTGATACTTAGTTTATTTAATACGAGAACATTAATCAGTTCTAAATGTATTAAACTTTGGAATGAAATGTTATAGAACAAGCAAATAGGACTAGATGTCTAAATGGAGGATATGCAGGATATAACCAAACCTTAAACAACAAATATCTAACAGTAAGCGGCAATCTTAAATGATAATATGCTGATAATATTCTTCCTGTCAAGCTAAGCATGTTACAGGGTGAGAAATGTTGATTTTTATTGGCTAATCCATATCTTTAAAAACAAAATTAAACAGAAAAGACACTTTAGCTGCAAGAATAGAATAATTATCTTTGATTTATTTGTTTAAAACCATTTTTCTCAATATTGATTTTTGAAAGGGTTTTAATATTTTTCAAGGATGGTTTCCATATCCGCCATGTCTGGATGAGCTGCTGCATGAACTTGGAAGATAACGATGTACCAACACAACAAGTGACAAGTGCTGAACTGAACCCCTCTGCAAAGATCCAGATTGCTCACCTACTGATATTTGACGGATTTAGATCACAAAAATTCAAATTCAAAATGTATTCAACAAAAGTCCCTTGATTTGAATAACAGCTTTAAATTTTGACTGCTTTGGTTTGCATACTTTCATATCAGTTTCAGGGAATAAACTTGTTTTTGTTGTTATTCAGCTGTATTGCTTTATATTTTTAGTTGTTTTCATGACGTAAAAAGGGACTTCACACTATTGTTTTAGATTTAATGGGGGTTTTAGTGAGGAGCTGCCAAGTGTTTCCAACCATCTTGTTCTTTTTCTTCTATTTAATGTTTGTAAGGCTGACTGGAGACTGAAAGACTCTATTTATTGATATCAAAAGAAAAGTATTATTAATATGCATTTTTTTTTACTATCAAACATATTGAAATACTTGACCATAGGAAATGGAACAAATGATTACGTTTTTCCAACAATAAAAATAAATGCTTTTATTAAAAATACTTTTGAAATGCTTCTGAAAATATTCCAATTGTTGACGTTTTGTCTTTGCCTTGCTTCCCACTGTCTCCTTGTATCTGTTTTTTTTTTTTCTTTTTCTCTCCGGAAGCTTTGCCCTCAGCAGGGCTGTGCCAGTCTTCTTCTATAAATCACTCCATCTGACTCTCCCGTTGGCATTTGCTTTTCATAACCTCTTCTTGACCAGGAGAACAACCATGAGGACCGCCACTGGGACCATTGTGATTTTATCGTTTGCTTTTTTAGCAACAGGTAAAAAAAAAAAAAAAAAATACATTTTTTAACTCACTATCGTGCGCACGTCTGTCTATTAGTGTCTTCACGTTAAATATCTTTAAATTTTCATGGACTAAATAAACAGCTCAGGTGGCGCAGGAGTGTCCCGCTCCGCTGGAGTACCCGCACACTCGATTGGTTAAGAAAGTCACATCAAGACAGAAATTCAGCAGCGGGGAGAAGGTTTATTACGGCTGCGCCGAGGACTTCACTCCATCCAGAGGGAGCAGATCTGTGGAGTGTCGGGACGGAAAGTGGAGCCGACTGACTCTAAAATGCGAAAGTAAGAGTGGCAAATAATCAGGCTTTGCTTTTATTTTTTTAAAAAAATATGAAATAACAGGATTAAATGCTTATTAAAATAAATAAAATGCGATTTTAGACCAATTTTATGAGCTCTTTTGCGCCCTCTGCTGAGCATAGGGGAAAAAGTTCTTTATTATTTTGTCTTTTATCAGCCAATTCAAATTTTGTCTTATTCAGTGGATTAGAATATTATAGAAAAGTCCTTTCATTTCAGTAACTTAATTCACGAAGTGAAATACACTATGTGTACTAATTACAAACAGGCTTATGTTTTCAAGCATGTATTTCCATTTTTTCATTGGCTTAATTGGAAGTGTGGCATGTGTTGTATTTAGCCTTCTTTTCTCTGATACCCATTAAAAAAATTTAATTTTACTTTCAACAAGTGAAGTTGGGATATAAAATCCCAATAAAATAGATTAAATTTTATCATTTTAACTCTGAATGAAACTTTCAAGGATTACAAATACTTTAGCACATTATGGTATTGTCATTTTCACATATTTGACTGTAGACTAAATTGGAAACTCCAACATTACATGCTGTATATCATGTTGTCAGTGGAAAACAACATGATATACGGCAATGTTCATTTAGAGATCAACCTCTTACCTTCTGCTAAGTTCACTGGTGTTATGAATTAGATTTATTTTTGTCCCTAACTCAATCTTGGGATTTCCATCCTTACCTTTTCATTGTTCCTCATATCAACATCTGACAGAGATATCATGTGGCAACGTTGGAGATCTCCCCAATGGACAGTTTCTCTATGAAGGTCAAACATATATTGGGGAGAAAGTTTATGCCAAATGCAACGAGGGGTAAGCTTTGCCTGAAACAAGTTTTGTAAGGCATGTAAACATTATGGTGTATATTAAACTGAATCTCCATGCTTCCAGATACATGCTGAAGGGAATGAGCTACAGGATATGCAAGAGGACTGGATGGAGTGGTGAATTTCCATTATGTGAAGGTAAGTGACTGTGTGTTTTTGACCTGCAAGATTATAAACTGACACTCTGCAATTGCAACAGGATCAAAAGTAACTCTGTATAAGTGGGAGTTATGACACTGATCAACTGAAGCTTTAATATGATGAGAAGCTCATCTAATCCCTTAATTGTTTTGTGCATATTTTCCATCTTTGTAAGAGCTCATTTGTTATGAGATCATTTTGATTTAATCATACATTTGTTTTGTGTGGAATATGGTGTGGTACTGAAGAGGTCATAATGTCACTATTTTCACCACACTCATTTTCCATCTAAAGTGACCAGTTATTATTACAAACTAAGAACACAAACCTTTAAAATAAAATGCCTTAAAAAGTATTCACATTAATCCGTTTTGCCATGTTACAACCATTGACTTCAGCATATTTTAATAAGGTTTCATGTGCTATACCAGCAAAATGTGACACATAATTGTGAAGTAGAAGAAAATAGATCCATGATTTATTTATTTTTTAATAAAAATCTGAAAAGTATGAAATGCATTTGGATTTACCACCACTTATTCTGATGCCCATAAATAAAATCCAGTTGCACTAATTGTTTGATTGCAGCTGCACATTAACCCAAACACACCATTGCCATGGTGATGCCTGGTGGAGGCATTATCAGCAATTTTTAATGATTTTTGCAGGGATAGGGAAGTGACTCAAAGTTGATCTGAAGATATTTGAAACACATAGTCTTGTTGACTATTACAAATTTTGGGTTATGTTACAAAGATAAACAAACAAGAATATCATATTTTCATGACTGGAAAAGACATATCTGATGTTGAACTGCTTGGATACACCCGACACGGTTCATTAATCAGTCATAGGACAGGTCTTGTTACGTAATATATATTTAACATGTTAAAAATATGATTTCCTTTAAAGTTTACATAATAAAAACTTGCATGCTTCCTTCTTAGCTGAAATTAATTACCAGCTCAATTGTCTCACCAGAGAAAGAAATCACATGCTCCAGTCCAGTGGTGGACAACTCAGTGAAGAGTGGCAGAGAGGTTTCAGTTCATCATGTTGGAGATACTATGAACATCACCTGTAACACTGGTTTCCAGTTGGATGGAGCACAGCAGCTCACCTGTGGGTCCGATGGCCAATGGCAGCCGAAACTTCCTCAGTGTTTACTGTCCCCTGATAAAAGGCCTGGTAAGAACATATGATATTTCTTAGGTAGGCATTTATTTTATTTTTGTAATTGGCCATCATCCATCCCTTTTTATATGAAAGATCTACTCCTACAGTTTATCTTGGGGAAAAATAAAGTACATTTTTAAATTAATGTGTTTTTATAGGGACATAGTATAAATGAAATGGTTTTATCAGGATCCAAATTTGTTTAAATCTAATCTCAAGTGTACAAAAATATTATTTCCCACTGTCATTATTTCTTTTTATTGTACACAGGTACGCTGTACAGTGTGTCAAATTTAATTTATCATTGTAGGATCTATGTGTCAGCCCACCCTTTACATCTATACTAGCTTCAACTCTTCTGGAACATCTGTCCATAAGGTTGAGGAATGTGTTTATGGGAACTTTTGACCATTTTTCTAGAAGTGTGTTAGGGCAATATATTATTCCCAGTTTCAGTTTAATTCATCTTCATTGAGGTCAGGACTTTGTGCTGGCCAATCAAGCCCTTCCACATCAGACTTGCCCCTCTATGTCTTTAAAGAGCTATCCATCCTCTGACTGTTCCCACAAAGTTAAGCAATGATGTTGTCCAAAATGTCTTGGAATGCTGACGTTTTAGGCATTCCTTTTCCTGGTACTAAGGTGCCAAGCCCAATTCCTGACAGGCAGCGCCACACCATAATCCCTTCTGTCCCAACCTTAAGTAGACACATAGCAGTCAAGAAAGTCCTGTTCTGGTAAGTGATGAATCCATACTTATCTGCTGGTTTGTCAGATAAACATGACTTATTATGAGCTTAGAACATGTCTTAGAACATGTCTGCTTCCATAGAGTCCAGTGGCCACATATTTTACACTATTGCCTCCAACATTTTGTATTTTGTTACACAAGACTTGGTGCAGCTGAACACCCTCAGCACGAGGCTTTGTATGCACTGTGCTGGATTTAATCTGAAGGTCTGACTCTGCAGAAAACTGGGGAGCGCTGCACATTTCAGCACCTGCTGCTCCAGCTCTGAGATTTTACGAGGCCCATCACTTTGTGGATGAATTGCTGCCACTCCCAATTGCTTCTACTTTGTCATATTACCACAAATAGTTGTCAGTGAAATATGAGGCGGAAATAAAATTTGATGGATGGGCTTACTGCATGGATGGATTTTTATCAAAGTACAATGCTGGAATTCAGTAAGCTTCTGACCCAATCTTTCAGAAATGTATGTAGAAACATGGTATACACCGCTGCACAGCTGTATTATACGATTTGAATGTATGAAAACAATATTTTGACAATAGAGTGATCAACTGGTGGACTTTCACTGCCGGTGATTCAAAACCCTGACATAAATTTTTGTGAATGCAGGAAATTGTGGATTAAATGCAGCTGATATTGACATGGCTTTATTCAATATTATCATCGTCATTAACTGTTTTCATACTATCATACTACCTGACTTGGATTTAACTCTGAAATACTTTGGTATACAGAGTTGCATATGGTTTACTCAATGAATCCTGAAGGATCCAAACCTGGTCCTCATGACCCACTGTCCCGCATGTCTCTCTGCATGCTGCTGCACATCTGGCTTAAATAAATGGGTGATTGGCCATCTTCTCGCACAAATACGCTAGTATGGTAAATGAAGTCACTTATGCAGGTGTGCTGGGCTTGGGACCCCTGATGTAGCAGCAGAACAAGTCCACACCATGAATCCATAATGTGGATACCAGATTCCAGATAGTTGGTATCTGGGATATGTACAGTTTTTGCCTGACATCTCTCCTTGGTCTCATGTGCCAAGGAAAGTAGTTACAGAATAAGTTAATTTAAAAAAAAAAAGTACATTTTATTTTGAGAAGCCTTCCAAAGAAGTCCTTCTTGTTCTTTTTGAAGCTGCTGTCCCTTGTTTTTTAACATTTAATACTCTTTACAAGGTCTTCCAAAACATCTGCTTTTATAGAAGCGGTGACGCTCACTGATGATCACTTTTCCATTCACTGTATTTTCAAACACTTGATTTTTAAACTGTCACACTGGTAAAGACTAGATCAGGTTTTGTTTTGTGCTGATATGCAAAATTTTTTCCCTCAATGAACTTTTCACCTCTTTTTGAAATACACAGCAGGCAGATGTGACTCACCACTCATTGTCAGCAGCTCCAACGCCAACCTTGCAGACAACTACATCACTATGACCTCGTTTTCTTCTGGCGACAAAGTCTACTACAACTGTGACGTGGGATATACTCCAGTGGATGGTAGCAGGATTCGCACATGTGACAATGGAAAATGGACGCCTTTGAAGCTAAAATGTGAACGTAGGAAAGTTTACATTTATCATCCAAGCCATTTTTCCCCAAGTCTTATGTATGCTTCCAGAATATTTAAAGTACTAAAAAATCATGTAAAGCTGTTAAAGAGAGAGTGACGTCTCATAAAAACTTTTGACATATTCCTAAGGACTTAAACAATTCTGTTTTTTAAATTTATAAAACTGTTTGGCAGAAAAAAGTAACTGAATATTTACAAAGTATTTTAGTTCACAAATTTGTGCTTATGATTTATAAATCATTATGTTGCTGATTTACCACATAACTGACAGAAATAAGCTCTTAAATTTTGAACTTTGTCTTTACTTTAAAATGATTCTGGAAAAAACAAAAACAATCAGCAAGATTGAGCCAAAGAGGTCATCAAACCTGTAAAATCAGACAAACGCACATGGCTATTTGTTGTATTGAGGTTAAATATGAAAAGGTTCATTCATTCACCCTCCGTAACATTACTGTATCGTTTTGTGTCAAAAGGAAATTCGTGTGGCCACGCTGGAGAGATTTCAAATGGACAGTTCATCTACACCGGCATTGAGTTTGGAGATACAGCTACAGCTGTGTGTGATGAGGGGTGAGACAAACAGTCCCTGCAATATGTTTCCTTATCTCTCATTGTTCTTTACATTTTAGGAATTAACTTTTTGATTGATCTCTCACCAGGTTTATTCTCGTAGGTCGGGCTACCAGGCACTGCATGAGCAAAGGCTGGGACGGTCGTCCTCCTGTTTGTCAAGGTGAGGTCTGCTAACTTGCCTGAACATTTGGTACTTGTGTATTTGCTAATACATGGAGTCATCTCAGAACTCTTCCACGCCCTGTAGCTGTCGAGTGTCAAGAGCCAACAGTGACAAATGCTCAGAGGAGAAATTTCCAGGAGCCGCCATACATATTCAGGAATGTGATTCAGTATGGATGCAAAGTGGGGAGCCTGGTGGGATCGAAGGAAATATGGTGCACCAGCAATGGGACATGGAGCTCACCTCCTCCACAATGCAAAGGTCTTTAGTTATGATCTGTCACAGAGTTATAGGCAACTTTCTGCACCTTATGCCCCATTCCTTATCGCTAAACTTACAAAATCTCTTGTTTTCACAGTTATAAGATGTCGGTCCCCAAATATTCCCAACGCCTTCTGGATTAACTCTCACAAGAAAACATATCGCCCTATGGAGACCATCAGTTCATTTAGATGCAAGTCTGGCTATATTTTTACTGGACCGGCACACATCACCTGTGGCAGTGGGGGCCAGTGGTTGCAGAGTCTTCCAAAATGTCTTCCCAGTAAGTACTCCTTTTGGTATAAAAAAACTAATATGCATAAAATATAGTACAGCATAAGTAAATATTTTGTTAATAAAATCTGAAAAAGGGAAACTGATATCGATTCATTACACAGAGACTAATATATTTCAAACATTTATTTATGTAAACTTTGAAGTATAGCTAATAAAATAATAAATTTTTAGACCAATATTACCAATGTAAAGAAAACTTTTAAGTTCTACTGAATGAATTACTGCTTCAACAGAGAAGCATGAACATGGTCAGTCTGTTGTTCTGCCATAGCTGGCTTTAATAAGGGCCTTCTACCTGTTTGCGTCATTGGCTTTGGCGTCTCATCTTCCTCTTAATATTCATATAAAAGCAAATCCGAGAATCTACATATTGGATGTTAATTAGATACCACATGTAACAAAATCTGACATATTGATATGTAGCTCTGTGTGTAATCAATCTATCTGTTTGACTCTTGACTTTACAAATAAATTTTATAATCTACCTTATTGAGATGCAACGTTACTACAAGTGTTGGAACATTTTTCAGTAATGCCTTCAATTTTGTTTTATATTCCAGGAATGAGGAGGGGTTAATCTGCTGCCAAAAGTTCGATCTTATAATATTTAATCCAATTTTCACACACTCATTTATCATTACCTTTAGCATAATTACTGTTAAAATCAACCTTTAGTAATGCACTGTTTAATATATTTGCTCCTGTGTACAACCATTACAAAGACATTAAATACGTTGAAAAGGAAGCTGAAGTACAGTATGTTTATTTTTAATAAGTGTCTTGGGCAGTAACAAGAGTAAACCTGTTTGATTCCCCTCTGTACAAAGTTGTTTTTTTCCATCTTTTTTCTCCAAACTGCTGATAGTGTATCTATAGACTAACCGGTGAGTGAGCATCTTATAAACAAACAAGTTACAAGAAAAAAAAAAAAAAAAAAGGAACACAAATTGCATTCATTTAAAAAGACAATACAAAAACCAGACATTTCTTTACATGAGCAATAACATTTCAAGTGCAAATATCATTATCAAACTCCAATACATCATAACAAACTATTGCTTTAAAGGCAACACCTCAATAAAAACCAACAACAATAACAGGATGCAGGAAAGAAGCTCTTTCTGGTAGGAAGAGAGGGTGCATGTGGGTCACATGAGCACACCAAAATAAGAGAATATTCTGTCTGATGTATAAGTGAAATGTGTATAGGAAGAATTATAAACTGATATAAGAGGTCTGACCCAACAATACCCTCAGATTTGACAGTGAGGGCATATTCCCTTTGTTTAATCCAGTATGGTCCATGGGATATAGTGTCCTAACAAACTAATTTTTATTTACAAAAATGGGGGGAAAAAAATACATACATACAGAGAGCAAGTTTTCTTTCTCTTTATGAATGTCCAGGTCAGTGGATTTTTAGGGTCACATGTTGACTAACCATTCATTCGTTGTTCCTAGGTTGTTTAAAGTGATGCTGACTGAGGGGCGTCGCCTCCTAAATCTTGGGCTAAAATTTTCCCACTGGGAGGAGCTCAGGAAGTGCCTGGTCATAAAAAAGTGACATTTACCCCAAACTCAGCACACCAATTAATCTGTGTCAAAAGGTGATATTTTTTTTAGAAGTGACAATGATGTTTTTGTACACAGGGTTCCCACACAATCTGGAAAAACATCTGGAATTGAACAAAAAATATTTGTCAGGTCTAAAAATGTGTATTTTCAGACTTTACCCCCATCAATTTGACAGTGATATTCAACTCAGTATTCAACTCAGTATTCATCCATACTTTTTTATCAGGCAACAGCAATTTCGTATTTATACTTTAAAATTGAACCGACAAAGAATTTAAAAATTTGGAACAATGAGTCTGGAAAAGTACGGCATTTTGAGATAAAAAATGTGTAGGAATCCTGTGTCCAATACCAGGCAAACCTAATCTTTTCGTAAAATCTCATGTAAAAGGCAAATGAGAAGATTTCCTCAAACAGTAATTCTGGCTGAGGCTTATACAAGCCAGAAGTGTTAGATTTTCTCTACATTTAAATTATTTTACCCTGTTTAGCCACTCTTAAAATTTGTTTCACTGTACAAACCAAATTGTTACTTTTTTTTTTTACATTTAGTATTACTTTTTTATTTTTCCATTTATGCCTAAATAATTTCTGCCTATGATGAATTGATGATAATAGTATTAATAGATGATTAATAGTCTCAACAAGACCACAGCCCAAAAAAACATTTTGCAAATTTCCATGTGGGTCGCAACTGAGCGGAACCATTTTTTTTCTTTTTTCATTGCACTTTAATAAAAAAAAAGAAACAGAAGGGTCGGTTCCAAATCTAGTGCAGGAAACTACTCGAGCTGCCCGATCTGAGCGGTCTTTGGAAGAGCTGTCTTCATTGGGACAGGACACAGAGTGAGTTGGGGGTGTTGAGTGTCTTTGGATTTGAGACTAGTGGGGCCTCAGGGACGGGAAGCAACTGGATCTGGGAAGAAGTGTACTGGACCTAAAAATCAGGATCAAAGATTTCAACCCTCGTCTAGATTAATCTCACTATTTACAAGACCAAAAACAAAAACAAAATAATCCGTAAATCCACAGATGAGTAATGAGAGATTATCAACTTAATGCTTGTAAAAAACCAGAACTATAATGGATTCTGAGCTTCCCTTTTTTAAACCCTACAGAATATTAGTATGAAGAGTACATGAGAAAGACAATGAGACTGAAGAATTAAAGTGACCTTTTTAAAAAGAAGCAGCAAACATAATGTCCCACAGAGACATTACTCTCACTCTCTGAAACATGTTTCCACCAGACATCACATCATCCCATCTCTCACAATCATTTATCTCCCGAATGTCCGCTGGGTTCCGTGGAATGACAAACCACACTTTTGTGTTTGCTTTGTAGTTGGTTTGAAACAAACAAACAAAAAAAAAAAAAAAAAAAAAAAAAAAGAACGACCAGAAGAAATAACCCGGAGGTTGGGAAACACGGGTACAGTCTAAACAGATGGAGCAAAACACAGTTGAACTGTTTTAACAGTTGGAAAAGGCTCTAAGAGCTCAAAAATACAGCCGGGCTTCAAGGGAGCTGGAAAACTCAGGATTTAAGCGACCGCTCCTCCTTGAGGACAGCGCTCAGACACCAACGATGGCACCAGAGTTACACAACACTTTTACACAACACAAACAGTCACACTTAATGGTAGGAACTGGAGCAAACACAATAACAAGCTCTATCAGGCTCAAACTGCACACACAAAACGACACTCCTACTGTCTGAAATAAGCTTTTTTTCTTTTTTTTTTTTCTTATACGTGGTTTCATTGCACAACACAACAGAAACCACTCACATACTCAACATTCCCACTAAATGCTAGAGCGCAGGAATACAGACCTGGAGACAGACAGAATAAACCTAAAGAGCAAACAGGGTTACGACATGCCGGGCATTTCTCAGGTCTGCTGAGTGAAGTGTCTCTTAAGAGTTTGTGTTAAGAAGTCCTGGAAGAGTTGTGGCCTAAAAGGTGGCAGGGAATGTCGGGAGAGGAGCAGGGAGAAGGCGTGGGCCGGTGGGGTGGGTGTTGCAATCCGGTACCTCTCTGCAACTGCAGGCTTTTACTTGTAGGGCCGCAGGAACGCTGACACTTTGCTGCTTATGAGACGGATGAAGGAGCGTGGAAGCATCTCATTGGACTCTCGAGTGGTGTACTTAAAGTAGTGGTTTGGGTTGGCCAGCACATCAAAAAGAGTCTTAATCAGTTTTTTATCCTGCAGAAAACAACAACAACAACAACAATCAGGTGTCAAACATCCATCCATTTTCTGTTCACCCTTGTCCCTAATGGGGTCGGGAGTTGCTGGTGCCCATCTCCAGCTGTGTTCCGGGTGAGAGCCGGGGATCACTGTGGACAGGTCGCCAGTCTGTCGCAGGGCAACACAGAAACAAACAGGACAAACAACCATGCACACACACACACACCTAGGGAGAATTTGGAAAGACCAGTTAACCTGACAATCATGTTTTTGGGCTGTGGGAGGGAGCCGGAGAACCCGGAGAGAACCCACGCATGCATAGGGAGAACATGTAAACTCCGTGCAGAAAGACCCCGGGCCGGGAATGGAACCCAAAACCTTCTTGCTGCAAGGCAACGGTGCTACCAACTGCGTCACTGTGCAGCCCATGGTGTCAAACATAATTTCTGCATTAATCAATTAAAAACTTCCTCATAATTGACCTGTTCTTTAGAAAAGTGTTGATACTCTGAGTATTTTTCAAATTTTGTTGCATTACAAGCACAGGACTTTGTTTTGTGAAGTGGCAGAAACATGAAAATCATTTTTACGAAAATAATTTTCATTTTTGTAAAAATGAAAATTTTACAAAAATGTAGAATTTTTGTAAAATTTTTGGAAGAATGCATGTACTTCCAAACCCCCTTTACTCTGAATACCCTGAATAAAATTCACTGCAAATAACCAATTTAGTAAATGTGATCCTTTTAATTGCAGTTTATGTGTGGCGAAAACCTAACATGATACACACTTTGTCCACACCATCTACACGGTGAAGCATGGTGGTGGCAACATGATGCAGTGGGAATCCTACGCCTTTCTTTAGGAGGAGCAGCAAAGCTCCTCAAGAGTTTACATAAAGATGAACAAAGCTAAATACAGGATAAGGCTTGAAGAAGACCTGCAGAGATGCAGCCAGGGCTACGGCTCAATTGTTTACATCAAAGCATAATCGTGTGGTTGAACAGCCCAGTCAAAGGCCATGAATAAATCCAGTTGAGAATTTGCAGTAAAGACTCTCATACACTTTTCATCTAATCTGGCTGAGCTAGTTTGCATAGAAGAATGGCTTCAAATTTCACTCTCGAGGTGTGAACTTTGACACACCTCAAACGGCCTGCAGCCATAGTTACTGATGAAAGGTAGTTTCTACAAAACAGATTTTCAGATTTTTATTTTAAAATTAAAAATCATTTATCATTTTCTTTCCCACTCTACTACGAGTATGTCTATGACATAAAACGGCAATAAAATGCATAAATGTTTGCGGTAGCAATGTAAACAAAAATGAAAAAATAAAAAAATGAAAAAAATCAAGGGAGTGCGACTCCTCCCAAAAGAACAACAACTAATATGACAATGCTAACAAATATTTTCCATATTATTCACCTTAGATTATGTTCACAGACAGCAGTTTCGTTTGGGATTAAAACTCAACTGTTGGATTCAGTTGACCACAGCTCAACTGAATTATCCTAAATATATCTGCATCATGTACAAACAAATGATTAACACCTAAAAAAATGGCACAGACCTTCAGAATTTCTTGATGGTTTTCCGAGGCGTAGAGTCTTCCATCTCGCACAATATCTTCTACAAGCTGCTCATAGTCCTCTGAAATAAAAAAAAGCACGAAAAGATCATCAATGCAACCCATAAAGTTAACTGAGTTTAAATTATTCATACATCTGGCAGATTAGATTTAAAATTACTTTTCAAACCAACTGAAAAGTTTGTTTCTGACAGGAAATGAGACAGGTATCTCTGAAAAATTATAAAATGTAAAATATGTTTTTATTGATATTTTAAAAAGTTGGCAATATCTACTTAAATCCTTCTCAATCAGTGGAAAAATCATTATTGGCAATATTGCAATGAAGCCGTTATTATAAGCTTTAGCTGACTTTGCGCATATTTCCACTGGTATGTTGACAATTTATCTTTGGCGATAAATTGTGCAGAAAGACAATTTATCTTTCTGCACATAATCTTTGAAGTCAGAAAGCCTCCTTGCCATCACCCTAATCTTTAACTCTTTCCACATATTCACTATTAGATTCAGGCTGAACTCTCACTGTGCTGCTCTAAAATGTTATTGTTACTTCCAGTCAGAAAAAAGACATGTTAACCAAATAAAATATTACTTTAAGCCCTAAGTTTCAAAAGGCTAAGGATGATTTTGGATTTAACTGTATGTGATGTTTTGCAGAAGTAACTGTCTACTAAGGTGAATTAGGATGCTACATACCATCATAGGTAACATAAGGAATCTGGAAACCTCTGGCGCTGTTGGCCTCATTAGACTTGAAGTTTATCCACAGACGTCTGGAGCGAGCTGTGAAGGCGATGGGCCGCTCGTATGTCTGACAGGTCTCGTAGGTGGTGATGGATGTCGCTGACCCTTGCACAAGCACAGATAATCCTTCCTCATATTATTTATGCCCTCTATTAACTCTAATGAATCCAGAGAGAAAGAGAAAACTCACAGTTCTTCCTCATGACCAGAACATCGCCACACTCATCCTCTGAGGGCAGAAAGATCTCCGGCACCACGATCAGGATCTTGCGCTTGCTTGGTGGGTTGATATTCCAAATACACTCCACGTTAGCAGGGTAGTTACCAGGATAGTTAGGTGACTCAATATAACCCATTAGCTCGCCCATCTCACCACCACATTGCCTGTCTAGACAGACAAAACCAGGCCAGGTTAGACTGTAGCTCTTGTAAAGAATAAAAATAATGAAAAAAACATATGAAGATTTTAGGTCTTAATGTTCCAACTCACTTTTGCACTGCGAGACACTTGTGGCCCCATCAAAGTCAGTGGTGGTGTTTCCCGGACAGGTGATGCAGTAATTCTGCCTGAACTCTGTCTGATAGGTCCCCACTGGGCAGCGAATACAGCGGTGGACGGTGGTGTTGTAGTAATGACCTGGAGAACACTGGACTGCAAGGGGGTGTTAAAAAAAACCCATTAATTCTGATCAAATTAATTTAATTAACTTCATTTATGCACAGGAACTGTTTCTATTCTGTTGCATTACTGTTTGAAAATTGAGGTAGGGCTGTAAATTGATTAAAAAATGCATCAGATTAATCACGATTAATCACTATGTGTAACTTTCTAAGCTTGAAGTGTAAATATGGAAGTTGTTTAAGAAAGTGTTATATTGTCTCAAACAAAACATGTCAGAAGATTCTCAGTTTTCAAGGTGTTTATTATTGATTCTGTTAATATAGCATTTGACACTGTAATGACAATTAATGACATCTTTATAACTGTTGCTACTTGTTTCACTTGAGGTAAGAGTTAATATTAATGACACTGTAATGGCATGTAATGACTGCTATTAAATCATTTGACAGTGTAATAAAGCTTAATGAAATCTTTATTGTTGGTCCTACTTGTTCTGCTTTATTTCAGGTAGGGGGAAAATATTAATTACTGTTTTGTTAAAGCTTTTGACAGTGTAATAACACATACTAAATATTCATGAAGACTTACTCGTGTTCATGACAGGTGTTATGTCATGTTTATGACAGTGTCATGCTAGTCTTACTCAGAACCCGTCAAATAAAGCGATACCGGAGGAAGCATCTGTGGTGATGTCATCCACACATCATCTTTCAGATGGCCATAAATCTTGCACTTAAACAGATTACAACATCTTCTCCAACATTTGTTTTATGTGCAGACAGCTACATGAATGCATGCTATATTTTTAACAATTTCAAATATTGGAATTGTGAGTATTCTTTTACTTTTGCTTCACCATTATGAACTACTTTGTTTCATAAAATCTCGAGAAAATGTCAAATTATCAGTTTGCGGCTGTACACTGTGCACTTAATGTAACACTTTCACAAGTATGCATACTTCTGCAAACTATTGTAACACTAGTTTACCAAGCTCATCTCAGGGAATGGCAGGCTAGGAGGGATGTAATAATGTTTCACTGAAGTAGTGATTCAGTGAAATCAAATATTTGAGATATTTTTCAAAACAAATCTGACCTTTGACTTCACAGTCATGAAAGGAGCTGGCACCTTCCCGCTTCGTGCTCAGGCCTCCACCGCAGGGGAAACAAAGTGTCCTTCCCAGATCTGGCTGGTAGGTGCCCTGAGGACACGGCTGGCAGGGTTTGAAGCCATCGCTGGAGAAGTAACCAGTCGGGCACTGGCCTGAATTGGATTTAAGGAACACAGAACATGGTTGTTAGAACACTACTACGAGCTGCATGAGATGAGATGGATCCTCAGTTTAATTCACCAGCACAAGAAGAGATGTTTCGTGCTCCAACAGCCCCATGTCCATCACTGCCAGGGCAGAGGTCACAGGCCAGCTGGCCCTCTTTCTCCTGGAAAGTCCCGGGTGGACACTGGACACAGCGCTCCTGTCCCCCATGGTAGTAGGACCCTGGTAGGCACATAACTGGGGAAAAAAAAGTAGCACAGATGAGAGATGAGTCAGCATTAAAAAGAATTAACTGAGCTTACTAGTCCAGCCTTACCACATCTGCCATTGACCCGCTCCCAGCCTGGGGCACAGTGGTCCTGAATGGGTGCAACCTGAGGAAGCTTTTGGGCCACTTCATACTCCAAACCAGCAACCCGGATCAGAAAGCGTTCTTGGTTAATGGACTTCTTCAGAGCCTTGATGTACGTTTTCACCTGCTTCTCCATGCGCTGCCGCAAACAGCTGAGGTTGCAGCTTCCTGATCAGTAAAAAAGTTTGATTTAAAAACGTTTTGTGACTCAGAGTAATGATGAAATGTGTTGTCTGGACAACAGGATCAACATAGAGGGGTAGTGAGATGACTTACCTGTCGTGTCTCCAGGTTTGACTTCAGCTTCCAGCTCCAAAGTGATGCGTGTTACTCCTTTGTTAGAGGGATTGCGAGCATGTCGCCCTTTAGCTTTCTTGGAGGAGTCACATGTAAGGTTAACAAATGTTACCTGGCAGTTGCTGCAAGGCTGCCCCCCTCCTGCAGAGACAACATTATTGAAAACCACGAGGAAGCACTGCACACCACTGAAGTTTAAATTCAATCAGAAAATTCTTACACTTTTTTCAACTTTATCACAAAAGGACTACAGGCAGTTTTTCTAAACAATCTAGATCTTCCATCTTCTATAAATGATATGTAAAAGAGAGATGATATCTCTGCAGTTTCTGTTCTGCCTTCGTCGGGTGACCAGCTTTGCAGATTCATCTCAGTAACACTGAAACACTCGTCAACATATTTTTTTCCCCCTCAAGAATGCATCTTTCTGTAAGTTTTGCATGATTACCTCAACTTAACTAAGACAACCCCATCCTGGAGCAGCACTCTAAGGACTAGTCCATACAGACACATATATCTTGGAAAACTAAAACCATTATATGCGCTTTGGCCTTCAATCTAGCTAAAAACTCTGACCAAAGAGGGGATTTGAGAAACCTCTGTTATTGTGTTTGCATGTATACATGGGAGAACGGGGATTTAGGGTCCAGCGCATTACAATTTGCGACAAAATAATGCGTCAATTAATCCACATACTTGCTTCGACATGATTCCAAATCGACATTTAAAAGTAGTTCAACCTGTACATCTGGTGCATGTGGATGAACACTTTTCTTAAACCAATTTTTGTGTGTACATTTTATTTATTTAAATGAAATGGTTGAGACATTCATTTTCAAAAAGAACCGATTAGATGTGTACAAATCTAATTGGTACAAAACCTTTGGAACAAAAAACTACTATAATGGTGAACATAATGACAAGACAAACTAACACTTTGTAATACTAATGCACGATGTGTTATTTTACTGCACTTTAATTTTAATTTTAATTTTAAACCATATCTGATTTAAAATGCTACAAATATTAACTTTATTTTAGTATTCAATTGGGACTCTTGTGTCACTTGGCTTGGTAGAATTTTGATCTTGAGCCATCGGTGTGGAACAACAGACATTAATGGAGACTGACCTGGTCCCAGTGTCCGTCCCCTGTCCTCTGTCCTGCCTGTCAGCTTTGGATGCAGGTGACATTTGGCATTTTTAATCTTGAAAGACGCCTTCTGTTTCACTGGAGGCGCCAAAGTCTCTACAGACAAACACAGCCTGGTGGGTGGAAGGACACTGAAGCATCATGCTGCTACCAGCAATCAGACAGAAACCTGCGATAGTGCATAGTATGGGTTTGATTTTAAATAAAAACCAACAGATAACAAACCTACGCAGCCTTGAATGATGCTGGAATTTATCCTTGCAGGGGGCTTGCCCGTGAGAATCGGGATGCCGCAGCTGACTGAGTAGCTGTTATTTGTCCCTGAAAGAGAGTGTGCCAGAGCAAGAACTGTTAATCAAGTGTCTCCAGTTTGGCGTTTTGTGTTTGTACCCTGATTCTGTGTGATATATACCTGCCAGATAGTAGGCTTTGGAAGCACAGGTAAGAGAACAGCTCTCCTTTTTGCCCGTCCTGCTGCAGGTCAGGGTGGCCTTCGGTGCCACAAGTCCAGGAGGACATTTCACCAGCTCTACAAGAGAGAAAGCTAACAGGTAAATGTCCAGAACTGCATAACAGCTGCTTGTAAATCATTCCACACTCAGAGACGGAGATAGAGCAAATCAAAGGCTTCATTAGTTACATCAGAGATAAAACACTTCAAAACACCTGAACTGCTGAAGGTAACATTTCATTGGATGTTAGAAAGATGCAGTCAAGAGAATTGTGCAAAAGAAAAAAAAAATCCAAAAAAATGGCAAAGGCCCTGGATTTTTCTACAGATTTAGCAGGAACCATAGTTCACAAATTTCACTGTTATATGAGCAGTGGGTGCACCACCTGGTGGCAGAAAGAGGAAGCCATCAGTGGCACCAAATTCCAGAAGAAGCAGGTGTCAAAAACCTTTCAACGACCTGCAGAAAGACTTGGCAGTAGCGTGCACTGAAGGTTCAGCTTGCATTAGTCAAAAGGCTGCTGCTGTGTGCAGCAATAAGTCAAACTCAATGGAAGGAAGTGAATGCTGAAAACAACGCCCTGCCTACAGTGAAGCATGGTGGTGGCTCAGTGATGCTCTGAGGCTGCTTCATGTGACACTGGGAACCTGAAGTATGTGGAAGAAAAAGCAAATGTGTGGTTGCATGGTTGCTTGGGACGTCCTAGAAAATAGAGTGGCCATCATAGCTTCCTGACTTAAACTCTTTTAAAAATCTAAGCTGTAGATGGTATTTGAAAAAGCACAGAGGAATATAATTCAATTTCAGATATTGAATCCTGAGTTATGGAACAATATATTTTAGAAACACTGCAAGAAGGTCATATCTGCCGATTAATCATATTTAAGCAGGTGTCAACAACAAAAAGTTTCTTTGCTAAGTCCTAAAAATGCTTGATATGAAGGAGTTGAGCAACTTAGAAATAACAGTAGACTTTAAAAGTGTCTCTCTGCATTCATTTTGGAGAAACCACTCATAATATCAGTTGTGTCAAACTTTTTAAACTAGTAGATGGGATATTTTGTTGGGGTCGAACAATTTTAGGTAAAACAGTAGGCACACACACACACACACACACACACACTCCTAAAGAAGCCACTAGGGGGCACTGTTGTCACATACCAATGCAATCCTTCTTGTTCCAGTGAAGCTTGTATCCAGACGGACAGGTACACTCATAGCTCCCCAGAGTGTTGATGCAGCCGTATTTACAGCCTCCACGATTGATACTGCACTCATCGATATCTACGAAAAGACGCAGTGACAGGAACGTTTTATGGACAAGCATGACAGATTTGACCTAATAGGAACAACTGATTTTTAAAAGAGCAGAGTTAAAGAAAGAAAAAAAATGATAAAGGAAGTATTAGGAAATAATATCACCAGAGCAGTCGATCTTGAAGAAAGTAAGGCTTTATCCAGTTGTAAAGAGTTCTTCTATGACTACTTCAGTTCTCCTTGTTGGTTTTGGATGCATGGCAGATTAATGTGTTTGCGCGTAAACAGAAATGAATTCTTGTTTTGATGTCACCCACATTCAATTTCATGGTCAGAAGTTTTCGGGCTCTTGGGGAGGAAGACGTGTGGTAAGCAGTAAATTATAATCACCTTTTCAAACACATGCTGAGCTAAAACCACAAAAAGCACCCGGGATCCAGATGGAGTCTGACTGCATTCGGGGCCAGACAGAGAATTGGCTCGCAGGGCTAAGCCGAGCTCTTTAAGCATGCCGTGGACAAGTGGCGCACACATAAGGAGGAAACAGACGTAGATAATAGCCGTGATTGATGATCTGGCTTGCTGATATGAAAAGCTCTTCCTTGTCTCATTTAATTATTTACCGTGAAAAGATAAAAACAGCCTGCGTTGCTGCCTCACTCTCTGAAGGAGATGATGACTTCATCAACAGGCCGAGCTGCTTGACAACGTTGTGAGGAATGTGCTGTTCATCCTTCGCATCAAAGCACTCAATTTAAAGGACAAAGACCTTTAATGGATATCTGATGGAACAGGAGCTCATCTGCCAGACTTCTTTTATCCTCAAATGCTGCATTCTAACATTTCTCCAAATCTCTGTGCATTTTGATCAATGCTGAGACAAGCCAAGGGAGGAAAAATCCCTGAATTAAAAGAAAGATAAAATGACATTTAAACACACAAGCGTAAGGCATAGGAGTTTCTGGATGAGTAGGTGAGTTCATCAGAATGTCATTGAATTTAAATTTCAATAGGTTTTCCTGTGTGTTTTCATTCAAGAGCTCAAGAACTTAAAAAGTGTTTTTCTAAAAAACAAACATCCTAATCAAAACCTAAGCAATTTTCTTATTAACAGTGCTTTGCAAATCACAAACTGTTACATTACAGCTATGTGTGATTTCATCTCAGTATAAATCCTGTTGTCCTGTAAAAGTTTGTTTGGAAAAAATGGTAATGAACAATTACCATAATAAAGACCAAGGAACACACTCGACAGGTCAGGGATAACAACATGGAGAGGTTTTAAGCAGGATTAGTAGTAATCTTTTGTCGGTCTCATCGAGCACTGTTTAATCCATCATTTAAAAACTGGTAAGCGTACAGAAAAACTGCAAACAAAACAAGTGACGGTTATCCACCTAAGCTGACAGGCAGGGTCAAAGAGAGCGTTAATCAGAGAAGAAGCCATAAGGTTAATCGTAACTCTGAAAGGAGCTGGAGATATCAGGGGGGAATCTGTCCACAGGACAGCTATTAGTTGTGCTTTTGGTAAGTCCCCTACAAAGGGCTGGGGAGCAGAAAGCCTCCATAAGAATCCCCATTAAAAGTTTGCCACAAGCCTTATAGGAGACACAACAAACATGTGCAAGAAGCTGTTCAAATCAGATAAGAGCTAAGCTGAGCATTTTGGACAACATTCAAAGCTGAATGTGTGGAAGGAAACTAACACTGCTCATCAACTTTAACACACACTATCCACTGGAAGCTGCTGGTGGCAGCGGCATGCTGTGGGGATGCTTTTCTTCAGAAAGCAATGATTGAACAAGGCAATACTGGCAGAAAATTTATTGGATTACAGATCATATACAGCAATGGGAGGATTTAGATCAAAGGATAATTAGATTTTAAAAGCCAAAGTCAAAATTCAGGCTTAAGTTCAGTTAAGAATGTGAGTCAAAGCTTAAAAATGTGTTTTTCTTCTTCGTCCAATCTGTCTGAGTTTGAACTGTTGTGCGAAGGGAAACTTGCTGACAGAAGGCCATTGACCTAATTGGCTTTGTTAAAGGCGACTGTTGTCAAACACAGATCGGTGCTGTCCTGTACAGCCGTATTCCAGCTCTTAAATTACAAAGGAAATAACATAACCTTAGTTGTGCAGAAGAATGAGACAAGTATAACTGAGAGCACCATAAATCTCAGGGGTTATCTAACAGTTGTGACAGCAGCATTGAAAAGAGAGGGGAAATCGTTCATCAATTGCTCGGTCAACAATAGTATGGAGAGCCATTTACTTGAGACCATCTTTACTCCTCTCAGCAGCCCAGCGGGCCCTGATCGCCGTCCATCAGGCGAGAAAAAGCCTCGCAAATCCAATTCAGGGGCATTTATTCCCGGAGCTGACAGCTAATACAGCTTCCCGTCTGTGGAACGGATCTCTTGAACCTAATAAACCTGAAAACCTGGATTCAGCATTGTGTGTGAATGCAGAGAAAACTTTTTTTCATCACAAGCCAAACTCTTGAAAAACTAAACTTTAAACAACATGGCCTCTATGTTTTTGAAGTATTTCTGTCTGCTTTTTTTTTTTTTTTAACCTGAATTGACAATTTTTGGGGTGATTTAAATGAATTTAATAAATACAACAATATATTAGTAGAACTGTTCAGTGAAATAAAATAATTAAAAGAAATCAGTGCAAAGGAATGCATATTTAACATACTTGGTGAATACGTATGCCTCTCCCTGAGTTGTAGAGGACATCAGTGGAGATAAAGTTTTAACAATGTGATCCATTAATGATGTCCGATTCGGCCCATTTCAATGTCAGCTTTTTAAGACAATAAATTGTCCTGTGAAGGGTAATAGCCAGGTGAGATAAAAGTATTGTATCAATTCGATTTGTAGCTCCCTGGCAGGCAGTTTTCAACTCACAGATGTAGAGCGAGATGCCATTTACTTTATGGATTTTCTGTCATCCGGGTCGCCTGTCAATACTTTGGAAGTTAAGTCATCAGACTCTGTATTATGTGACAAGTTCTCCAACATGCAAAAGGTTGCAAGGGATAAAACGTGTCAAAGTGTGTGAATGAGGTTCTGTGTTTTTGTCTTTAAATGTACCATAACCTGGGAAGCAGATTGTATTTCAGATGAGGGGGGTGAGATCTTTGCATCAAATTGCTTGGAGAGTTGCCAACCCTTTGTAAGATTAATAAGGATAAGTCGGACATGAGGGTAGCATGACCAGTTCTGCTTCAGAGCATCTGATAACAATGGGCTACATTTCATGACTAAACTGTCACTGGTGTAAAAAAGGTTCAAGAACCCTTAACTACACAGATTTCTGATGCCACAACAAAAATAATCCAAATAATCACTACAAATTTTCTGCATAAGCAAAAGAGTTGGGGAACACTCGCCCACCATCCTGGGTAATCAGGATGCATTCTTAGTGGACCCCAGATAATCTCTGCAGACTCTCCAAAGGATAATCTATTCTCTTAACTGACTGTTAATTTCAGACTGCAGTATTACTCTGGTGTAAAGAAGGTTTACCTATTTGCATATGCTGACATAAAGGCATGGGACGATACTGTCAGGACTGAAGATTGTTTTGAAGACTTTCATTTGAATGCAAACCAGTGCATTAAAAAGTATTAGGAAGGAAAGTTAAGGAAAATGTGTTGATTTCATAAGATTGAGGTAGTCATGAAACACAATTTAACTGTAAGCTGCAAATGCAACCCTGATGATAGTGATGGAAAATGAGAGATACCATCAAAAATAGTCAAAATGCATCGACAGTGGATGGCAAGTGTTTGACAGACATGTTGGCTCACCTCCACAGTGGGCCAGGCCGTACAGGACGTAGCCTTTATTACAGAGACACTGGAAGCTGCCAGCGGAGTTGACACAGAAGTGGTCGCAGGCACGGTCGAAAGAGCATTCATCAATATCTGCAAAGACAAAAACACAAAGCAATAAAAAATTTGTTAAAGCAGATGAATCTGGATCTTCTGCCGTCCCACCTTCATATCATATCTTTTGTTTGTGAAGCTGAAACTGACAAACTTCTGCCTTTTCTACACTTTAGGTATGCTGTTGATGAATCAGTGTGTCAATCCAGCATCAAATTAAAATGAAAAGTGCTTTAATGTTGTATCATTTTTACCATTGTAGACTACAATGCAGCTTTCAGTGGTTTCTGTTTTTCTGATTTCCCCTTTCCACAGCCAGAAATGCATCTTCCTGTCTGTCAGTAGGCTCTCATAAGCCAGGATGCCATTAGGACTTCTGATGAAGTTCTTCTTTAATGTCAGTGTCAGTCTATGCCAAGCTCAGGCAGCACATGCTGGGAGAAAATAGGGGTTTGCAACAACTTTCCGTGATGTGTAATTGGCTTGTTTATTAAAGTTTCCCTGGATTTTCCCAGGAATATCATGCTTTCATCTGCTATAAAGTGAACCTCCTCTAGGTTTTTAAATAGCCCCAGGTGTCATCAACGAGATGACAAAGGTATTACACTGCAGCTGCAGAAGTATTCATACCTGCTGAACTTTTCCACATTTTACCAGGTTACAACCACAAACTACAGTGCATCTAACAAGCAGTTTATACAACAGACCAACACAAACTCATAAATATGGGGTAATCTCTAGAAAGTTCAAAGCTGACAAAGACATACTCTAAACAGTAAAATATTAGGCAGTTTTTTTTAAATCTCATCTAATGGGTTAAAAAGCAGTTCAGGTAAAACAAATATATAAAATTTAAATGATTTTAACGGACTTGTTGAACTCCTACACCACAGAGAGCCCTTACTGATTACTGATGACGTCTGGAGTCCTGATGGCTCTTCTTGTTGGCACACACTGTGTGCAACGCTGCAAAAAAGTGTTTGTTTTTGGCAAATTAAGGATAAACTTTACTCTAAATCCCAATGGAAAATAATCATCGTGCTTGAGTTTATCCCTAAAAGGTTTCTTATTGCAACATTGACGCCACAAGTGAATCTGTAACTTATTATTACATAGTTTAGCATTAACCCAAAGAACAGAGCGTTGACGATTGCTACAACTCTTATTTACAAGGCTGCAAAAAACAAGTTTCCATTCATTCAAGCTTTCGGCTAGGTCTCATTGTTTTTAAAAGAGGTTGATTAAAAGAAATAAATAAATTTTGCTTGAATTCAAAAGACATTTTCTTTGTCCAGACAACATGAGTTCTGATGACCTTCTTCTTAAATCCCATCATTTATGGATCAGGATTTTAAAGAGAAGCTGATGGGAGCTTCACATGAATGCTCCATCCTGACTTACAAACCAATAAACATTAACATAGAGTTTAGTGCTTTTACACTACACTCCAATTTTAGTGTAAAAAACTAAACCTTAGGTTTAATTTTTATACCTCAACACTTCAAATGACAGCAAATGTCTGCATCAGTGCAACCGAACTCATCCAAATTACAGCAAAATCACTGCAGTCAGGATTAACATATGGCAGAAAATTACACTGACTGTATGTGTATAGTTTGATCTTGCACTCATTTGCTTCTTTTTATCTTGAATAACTAAAAATGAATGATGCAAGGGTGTCCGCCACAACCTGATTGTGAGATAGGCTGGTGATGGATGGACGGACGGATGGACGGATGGATGGACGGGCGGACGATGGACGGACGGGCGGACGGACGGATGCAAGGATGGACGGAAGGACGGATGGAAGAATGGACGGAAGGATGGATTTCAGTCCTGATGCAAGATTGTTCTCAGATTTTAAAAAAAAAACACCTTTTACATGTTTTTTATTTCTTTGTTTCTTCAAAGGCTAAGTTAAAAGGTTTCAGTGGACAGTTTTCAATTTTCCAGAAAACCCTCAGGTTTTAGACTGGTTTTGAACAAAAAAAAAAAAAGAAAAAAGCCTGAAGTCTGAATGCGTTAATGGGCCTTACAGAACATGACAAGCGCTCCACTGCTCTCTGAAAACCACTGTTTCAAATGGCTTACAACATGTGGTGAAGGTTTGTGACTGCACAGAGCATGCTCAGCCGTGCTGCTGAGCTGCACGCTGTGACAAATGCCCCAGCCGCCAAGAGAAATGAGCCAAGCAGCCAAGCAAGAAGGGTAAAATGAAGGACAAGTTAAATGTCTGAATTCCCTGAAATATATGAAAAGTTGGTACGTCTTTAGAGACCACAAGAGGAAATAGGTATAGTGTAATTGGTTTGTCAGATTTGATTTAGATGCAGCTATTGCTGATTGGTGGTGTCAATTTGTCCCGAACAGTACATCTGAAGGCTTTTAGAGTCAGGTTTTACTTTGTCCTTCATAACAAATATAACTTTTCTGTCCCTTTTTGCAATGGGGGAAGTGATTGGAGGACAGTAGTCTCATGCTTGCCCAATTATCCACCTGCCCTACTCTTAACTTAATCTGGCAAGTTTAACTTAGTCTGAGAAGCATGATTTTCTCCAAATTACTGATCTGTATAAAATAAACATGACTTAAAATAAATTTTACAATTTAACACATTGAAATTGGGGCTCTGTCTGTCTGAGTTTCTGTTCTTTCAACACATCATCACATCATCATTCCCCTATTAAGTGGCTGCAAATGTTTGTTGAAGAACTGGACAAAGAGAAATAGTTCATGTAATGAGATGCACAATTCCAACACCATGTGTTTACTAATTGATGCAGGCTAGTCTGAAGGGGCTGACTAGTGGGTGAGTCGTGGGGAAGGGGAGCACTGCACTCTAATGCAGAAGCTCGATTTGGAAACTGCTGCTCAGAAGAGGAGCTGCGCGTGGAAGGTGGAGCTTCGTCCCCTCAAGTGTTTTACAAACCCAAAAGGTTGCCACAGGAGATTCAAAGATTTCTCCAACATGCATAAAAGAACCAAAGCAACACTCCAGGTATGTTTTTGATGAGAAGACAACATCAAACAAGTGAAGCTTAAAAAAGTTGATTTTACATAACACATGGTGACAGATGACACAAGAAAATGTAATTAAACTATGTGTAACTTACACAACTTTGCGGAGATGCAATGCTTTTCAAACTTACCGCACTCTGAGAAACTACTATTTACATTCTAATGAGCCTGTTTTTTCAATGTGCCAGTTATTTAATCATAAATGCGCAATATCCTGACACCACGGATTCCTGTGGTAGCTACATTAATCAGGGCAGAACCAATATGAATAAAATGTAATCTTTACCGGGAAAGACTGCACCCTCTTTTCTTTCCATCAATCCAAGAAGAGAGAAAACATGATTGGAATGAGAAGAGAGGTTAAGAGGCTGACAGGTGACTCAGCACTATGGAGTGTGTGTGGGGGTGTGTGTAGGGGTGTGTGTGTGTGTGTGTGTGTGTGTGAAGCTGGCAGCACCTCACTCAACACACGGTGAGCTTTATCACAAGCCCTGTCTCCAGACAAAACACACAGGAGCAAACAAGGACAACAGTGTTCCAACACTGACCCTGTGCACCCAAACAGCGCACCAATGACTTCTTTATGGCACCGTGCCACTAAAAACAAGCTGTGATTTACATTCCTATCTAGAAAGGGCCACATTTTCTCACTTATCTGTGTTATTGTGGCTAAATAAACTTTACATTGCTTGGCACCAAATAATGACAGAAAGGCATTTGCCCCAAATGTGAGTTTCTTTCTTTCTTTCTTTCTTTTTTTTTTTTTTTACTGACCACATGAGATGTTAAACTAGTGTATAGAGAGTGGTGTGATTAAGAGCACCAGCTGTAAACCCACTGCCTGACACTGATGCAAACCAGGCTGAGTATTGATTGACCACATCAATGAGAGGGAAAGGGGGAAAAAAAAGTCATCCGTTTTTCCACATGGAGAGAAACTGAGATCTGCCCCACCTTTCAAGTCTGCCTGTTTCTTTTCAACACAAGGTTTTCTAGTGACTGAATCCATCCAAGACTTAGTGGAGCTTTCCGAACTGGACCCAAGCCGTAGCAAAACTTTACCCAGCCATGACAAACCTTCATTTTTCCTCCAGCTAAATGACCAGTTTTCTGGTGAGCAATGACTACGATCAAAAGTCACAAAACAAGTCAGGAAGGCTCACTTTGGTGTCTCTGCAGGCAAAAAAAAATATGATAAACTCATTTTATAGCATCAAGGGATAAACTATCCATTTTTATTGCTATTAATTAAAACCTTATTTTAGGGAAATAACTTGTTTATGTGAATTCCATGAACATAGAATAAATAGTCTTTTCTCCCACAGAGGCAAAATTCAGGTGTAACAGTATACTCAGGTTCTAATGAACAATTACAACAGTATTAGTAATCATAACGATATTTTGTAAAAGTTTTCAATTTAAAAATTCTATGCAGTGATTAGAATAGAAAGATCATACTTGTGATTCTCTGGTAATAATGAGCAAAGTAGCTGTTGTCTATGAACTCTGGTCTTAACTTCTATTCAACATGCAAGTTATATAAGGCTTCATTACGGGGATAATGACTTTGTCTCACTTCATAACATCTAAAAAAGAGTTTTATTATTCAACAAAACACCAAACTACAACAGCTGATACCAGAGAACAATCAATGAATATCTTAACAAAGGAGTGAAAGCAAGTTTCCATTCTGAAGTGAGGTCGCTAATTCATTGTTATTTGATATGTATTAATTGACGTGGCTTTCAAAAACTGAGTCTTCTTGACACATTGTGAAGTCCTTTTTGAGCACATTGCTTATGCAACCAAGTGATGGGCTGCACCCTGAAAGAAATGGGTTACTTTGGAAGCACTAGTCTGCCTCCCCTTTAATCTCAAAAGGAAAAAAGTCAGGAAATGTCAAAATATCTACTTTATTAAATTCTGGAGAGCGACAATGTGAAAACAATTTCCTGTTTTTCTTTCCTGAATATTACCAGTAATTACATAGCAGCTTAAATGTAAAACCAAAAGCTTTTCTGGACATCTATATAAAAAAGTTCTTCAATGTCTGAGGTGATAGAGAATGTTTCAAAAGAAACATTGTGAGACACTTGAAACTTGTTTCTTTGTTAAGTAAGAAAACAAAACAGGTGTTACCCTTCTTGTACCATCTCTTTATAAGAGCTTACGAAAAACAACAGACCATAATTAGATGAGGTCCTTAGAAAATTCCTAATTTATGACCTTTTTACATGTAGAATTGGGTCAATTTCAAATAGGCAATTAACAACTGCTTAAGGATGACTAATGAAGAGTCATTATGTCTCTGATGTGCAAATTAATGGCTGCTAATTATGTTTAATTTGTGTTCCCTAAAATAAAGTGTTCTCCTACGGATTTACAAAAGATTTAGAAAAAATATTCTAATCAAAAGCCTTACGTACAATCATCAAGCTAAAATGCTAAAGGAATTTTAATGACATATGTAATGATACAAACCTTATAAGATATAAAACTTACATGCTTATAAATAGCTCAAGGTTTTTATTTATAAGAACCTGCTCTAATCTAAATACGACAATAATAAAACAATGAATATAAAAAAAAATTTAAAAAAATCTATAGGGAGAGGCTACAGAAATAAACCTGATTTAATGTCAGGTTTTTCTGACTTAAAAAATAAGACTATGATAAATTCTTTAAAATATTTTAGTATTTTTATCCACAATAATTCACCTAGAATTCAGTCTTTGACTGATGGTTATGAGCTTCTCACATCTTCAACTGAAAATATAGGGAGCCTTCTACTTCAGATTACTATAGATTATCTGACAGATTTGGTCTGAGCTTTGGTTTATGCCATTCCAAAACTTCAGTAATATTCCAGTTAAATCTTCACCTTTCATAAATAAGAACACAAAACAAAACAGAAATCTGTTGAATAAGTTTGAATTGTGTTTTTTCTTTCCTAATCCACACCTGGTCAACTTCATACCTTGATGGCTCAAATATATAAATACACCCCTGTTTGCTTTTGAGTAATCATCCTTTTGTTCCTCAGTTCCATGCCTTTTCTGATTATTAACCATCTTTTGCCTTCAATCTTGCTGGATATTTGAGCAGTGTTCTTTTCAGCTGGAAACGGGAAGATGAAGAAGAGTTTTCATTTTTAGCATCACCGTGAAACCAAGCAAACATCCAAATCAACAAAATGCTTAAACAAAAGAAAACAAGCAGTCATCCACAACGAAACACATTTTGGAGTTAGAAAACAAAACGAGAAATGAAAAAAAAAAAACACGCTACAAACCTTGACATGTCCTCTCGTTGGTTAGCAACTTGTATCCTTTCTTGCAGCTGCACTCGAAGCTGCCCACGGTGTTTCGGCACACGTGATCACACCCCCCATTGTTCAGACGGCACTCGTCAATGTCTGCAAATAAAAAACCCAAATGAGTGGGTAATTCAAATCACTCACCACAACTGAAAGGGTGAGATAAACCTGCAGAGGAAGCGGTAAATTAAACACTATGCTAGTGTTCTGTTTTAGCAGAAAGTAATCTACTTTTTGTTTTTGTTTTGCAATGTTCATTAGTGGGCTGCCTTGTGTGGCTTTTAAACAGACAGCAGCTCCATGGCATTGTCAAGGGTGGGGCAGATTCAGTACAAGAGAGATAATGACTTGATGTGTCATCTGTTCATCCTGGCTTTTCACTGTTATCTACTTTGGAAAGTTTTAAAGAGATGAATTATGAATCTCCGTCCAAATATAGTGTCTTTTTCCTCAATAGATCCTTCATCATCTGGTTAGGATAAATCAATCTCTTGCTTGCTCTGTTCATCTCTATCCCCTTTACAAGTGCCTTGCCTTAAGCAAGTGCCTGTCTTCTTGTGCCAATGCCACCTGGGTTTGTTTTCCTCTTGTTTCCCAAACCAAACTAATACGAGTCATTGTGGTTTTATCAGTGTTCATCTAACCTTACAGTCAAACAAAAGCAGGCAGACATCTAATTTTGCTCTTCTGGGAACAATCATGTCTTTGTTTTACGAGTTTCCTTAGATGTTTCTGAAGAAAATTTGCCGATGGCTTATTGGACATAGGATTATATTTGTAGTTAATAAGCTTGAATAAACTAAATAAGGGAACATAAATCATCTTAATCATCATCATCTTTAAAAAAAAAAACATTACCAATAGTTTGACAACTGAAGAAATACCAGAGTTTCAGAAGCAAGAGCATTCTATTTTTTCTCCAATCCAGCTAGTTTCATATAAGGAAAGATAATACTTATTGTTAATCATAAAATGGTTTATTATTAGGCCTAATTGATATGGGATGTTTCTGTTTAAAGAAAGTTTTAAGTTTTGAAACTTAGCATTAACTTGGAAAAAAAGATGAATTCAGAGCCGCTGCAACTTTTTTTTCAGTAGCAGAACTGCCGTGACAGAGCAGGACTAGAGAACTTGTGGGTCAAGCAGCTGTAGTTCCCTGAACCAGATTGTGTTTCTGCACCAGTGTTCAATCACCTATGTCCCTCTTCCGAATGGAGGAATAATCCATTTTTGCTCTATTGCATATGTGGGTGGTCTCTCACTCCAGGACTGAATCCGGCATTGGAAAAAAAAAAAAAAAAAGTCCCTGGAGGTAGCTTAGCACATTTGTGGCGGAGAGAAAAAACAAAACTTTTTGCAATAAAATGTAATTTTAAAATTAAGAATATAAAAAAGTTTGCTCTACACAAAAAGATTTTTGAAATGAACTCTCGAGAGGTTGATTGACACTCAAGTCTGACTCAGCCTGGCCTTATCACAGAATATTTGCTGCTATCGTTTCGCTTTTCTCAGCAATATAGTCATATAGTTTGAGTTGAATACCATTGCAGATGATATCATGTAGAGTAGACCTATGCAAAGTGTCTGAAAGGTTATGGCTGGTAAATATGGATGCTGGTCTCTCAAAAAAGTGTTCCTCAAAAAAAAAAAATCTTCTCAGTAGCAGAAAGTAATGCAGGATTGCAGTAAAAATATTTACAACCATAACTGCAAGCAGAAAACATCTTGATGAGGTTTTATTAATATAAAACTCCTGAAGGAGAGATGAGGACTACTATGCATGGCAACAGGACATACAGGAAATTAATTTCATGACAGCAGGACAGGTGCAGTGCGAACGCCGCCTTGATGTGCGGTTGATGAGCGATTTACCTTTGCAGGTCTTGCGGTCTGGCTGGAGAGTGAAGCCGACAGGGCAGCTGCAGCGAACTCCTGTCACCGAGTCGTGACATGTGCTATCGCAGCCGCCGTTGTTCACGGCACAGGTCTCTGCAAGGAACCAAGCGGGCAGATGAAAATACAAAGTAATTTGTTGTCCTGACCTACTTATTCAAACAGCATGCTTGTGTACTGGTGTTACGGTGAAAATTAGGAGCCACGCTATCATCTACAGTGTTAATATTGTCAACAGGAGGGGCTGATAAGAACAGCAAACTAATTAGATCTTCTGAAGCAGAGAGAGAGAAAAGAAAAAAAAATACTCAGAGCAGAATCGAATACAGCAGATGAAGCAGAATATTAGAAAAGAAATTTAAGGAGGTGTGGGGAAAAGGTAGTGGCTGTGAAATGTAGTTAGCAAACACAGCTAAACAAGATAGCTGTTTATGAGAGGACAAAATATGTTTATTTGTATGTACATGTGTCTTTCTTGTCTGAATAAATGATAAGAATATGAGGAGAAACTACTCATTGCCCAACCAATTTTTTAAAGTGAACATAAAAGGCGAATCCACTCTGGTACAAGCTTAAATCAATAGTAGTAGTAAAAGCTAGAAGTTAAGCACTGGTATAATACACACCATGTGATTGGATGTGTGCCCTGATCATAAGTTCAGCATCCACGACCAAGCAAGAAGTTTTATAGGTTGCACAACATCGCACGTCATAGAAAAAGTAGACCATGCAGCCCCCGAAAAACAAGGTGATCATAAAAAGAGGTTTGCTTCTGGTTTTATTTGGAGCAAACCTCTAGTGTTGGAGAAATTAAGCACTTTACAAAGCTACAAAAGCTAGAACATATTCCTCATCATTACAAGAGCACCAGATGAATCATAGCGTTGGTTTTATTGCAGTAGACAGACTAATGCACAATTAAATCAATTAAATATTCATACAAACATGGTTACTCGGTCTCCAGAAAGTGAGGCAGCATGATATATTCTGATCTAAACTGTTTTCACTATTTTCCTTATAACTCTGGTCCAGTGATTTCTGACCTGTTTTGAATCCAGTGACCTATTGCTTTTCTTCCCCAAAGACCATTACTACTTGTTAAATGCTTCAGGGTTCAGCTGAAATGTTGCCATCAACAGAGCTGCTCCTGTAATAATCTGTGTGAATTGTTTTGATTTTTAGATGAAAAGTACTTGTATTCCAGTGTCCCTGTGTTCTTTGCTTCCCTTTTCTCTTATTCCTGAGCTGTTCATAGCCAATTGGCCTGGTTCTGACAGTAGTCTTAAAAAAAGCTTTTTTCTTTTCTCTACCACCATGTGTTAGGGATCGCTGCAAAGTCAATGACTTGATGCAATCAAGCTTACTTCTTACCGATTGGCAATTTATACCCAACTATATTAGAATTAGTTGCAATATAATTAAAAATGAATGGGACTGTAGATAACTAGATCCAGTATCTGATTATATAATTGGATTGTATTAGAATGAAGTAAATTGATATGAACTGAATTGTGAACTGGACCTGTTTGTAGACTAAAAGAGTAAACTGTCTCCAGGTTGCGTCTTTAAACTGAATTATTTGTGTTAGACAATTTGAATATTTTTCAGAATTGCTACAGAAATGGAGAAAAGTACTAAATGGGCTAAACTATTTTTGAGTCTATCAAAATGTAATACTCTGATTCTCTTTTCTGTCATTACAAATAGTGTAAAAAACTACATCACCCAAGATGATATGCTTACATTAATTAACATCGAGGCTTTTTATGCTTTGCTGTGAGAAAGGGATGTCCACTTGGAATGTTTCTCTTTGGGTTGGTTGTTAGTGTCGATTCCATGGCAACCTGTGTTGATGAATCTGGGAGGAGTAGCTTCTGAAGGAGCTGCTCTATGTGGATCAGGATGGGTGTGTTTGTTTGGTCGATGAGTTCAAAAATCAACAGTTTTCCCCCGGAATGAGTTGCTCCACCCTGAAGTGATGTCTTTTTTGATAGAGGCTTTCATTTATCCGTCTGCCACAGAGACGCATTTCTCATGTAAACTTTGCAAGTGTTTCATCAAGATAAACAATCAAGACACAGATTTGCTCTGACTGGTCTTTGCAGGGGGAAGAAATCTCATGATGGTGTTTAATATCCCAGTCTTTCGACAGACTTTAGAGCATAGTGCTGAGGATTCAATAATTGCAGAGACGAGACAATAAGACAGTGTTGGGGCACGCTTTCAAAATGCTCAGTCAGACAGCTGTCTCATCAAATTGTAATGATCATGCGTTATAGGAGTGACGAAACATTTCTAACATTATGATTCTGTAAAGGCAGGAGACAGACAAACGGTCTGGCGTTTCTTTGTGTATTCTGGAAGCACGGCAGCCACATCGGCGCATCTACAGGGCTGGGACACGCAATTACAGTAAGAGAAGGCCGACTTTTGCAAATATTCTCCAATAAAGTGTTTGGTCTAAAGCTGATCCGCTGTAATATATGAGAAGCTGCTAAGACAGTGATCAGAATTTCACAGAAACCACATGATTTCTAGCTACAGTAACTCTTGACTTGCATCAGAGATGATGACAAGCGCCTTGTCATCAGTTATTTGTGACAACCGCAGGAAAAATGCATAACAGGGTGAGCACACAAAATCCTCAAAAAGGCTAAAATCAGAGTGTTGCTTAGGATGGATGGCCTTGGTGCAGAATATGTTCTTTTCAGAAAACCCTGGAGGTTTTTTCCCCCATAAATCAAGCCTGCATCTACAATAACTTTCGTCAGTTTGGACTTTTAAAATAACAGTCTAATGTATTCATCCCACTTGAAGCTTTTCACATTTTGTCATATTACTACTACAAGACATGCATCTAATGAATGAGGATTTTACATTAGATTACACCAGTCAATAATTTCCTATGATTGCTGACCAATTTTTTCCACTGGTGATTTATTCAAGTCTACCGGAACGGAAGGTTTTCTTTACGTCACACTAATCTCCAGCTCCATCCACAGATTGTCTAGCAGGTTGGGAACTCCTGGAAAAAATGGGAACAGCCTGGGAATGGCATCCCAACTGTGACATTTTAAAGTTAATTGATATGCTCTACATTGGCCTGTCTGTTGGTGTGAATGGCTTCGTCAAAGTGGGTTTGTAATTGTGCCACACTTTTTCCATTTTCAGAGGACTGAATGAACAGTTCTGGCTGGGTTGGATGCTCATAGGTGACCTGTCTTCTGTTTTCCTTGGCTCTCGTGATGCAATTTGCTACATAGTGTTTTCTAAAACCTCCAAGACCTTTGGTGAACAGCTGCATTTCTACTGAGATTTAACTAGACATACGTGCACTCTTTTTACTAGTTACGAGACTTGTGAAGGTTACATTAAATTTTACTGAGTGACAGAGGAAAAACAAATAACGACAAATGTATGTAAAAGATAACAAAAAAAAGCAAAAAAAAACTTTTGCTTCCACTTCACAGTTATGTCTACTGTTGCATAAAATCCCAATGAAATACATTCAGCATTTGACTTTCTGGCTGTAATGGGGAAAAATGTGAAAAAGTTAAAGAGGTATGAATACTTTTTCATGGTTATGTAACTAATGCCTTGATTTGAACCCCCTTGAAAACACAGACAGACAAATCATACAAAACAAAACATGGAAGAATGGGCTACAAATAGTTCTGGGGCTTTTGGTACACAGATGATCAGAAGTCGAGCCTGTTTGAGCTGCACGCAAAACACGTCTCCCTATGTTTCATTTCTGAGAAAAGGCACAGAAACTAGGACACCAAATACTGAAATAGGTCAGACGGTTGTATTGCAGGATGTGTGGACGTAAGCATTCATGTACATACAGTTGCAACAAATGGTACCTTAATCCCCTCATGTACTCTCTGTTCTTCCTCTGAATGGGCTGCTCCTCTGAGAGCAAACCTACTCTCCAAGTTTCTTACATAGTATCATTAAATCGTAAATCTCTTTGATATATCAGGGTTTGATACATCTTCACAGATTTATGACTTAATGTTTCTGCTGTCTTTGCTATTTCAGTGAAAATGCATCCCATCCTGAAAATTGGGTTGAACCACTCAGCTGATATAATCACGTTTCAGTGCTCCCAGTGAAGGAAATCACTTTTGGCCACACAGCGAAAGATGAAACTCCTCAAATGGATTATGTTCTGGAGTTTTGGACATGATATTACATGCGTATAAAAAGAGGAGGCTCACTCAGTTCTGTGATTTATCTTTTGCATAAAGTAAATCTAAACCATGGACACATTATTGGCTTTCTCACTGCAGCTAATAGGCCATGATGATGGAGTTTAGGAACACCATGGAGGAGTGTTTGAAATGCTGCAAGCCTAATTTCACTCACATCAGTCATATCAAAACACAAATAAAGCAGAAGTCTTTGGTCTGACTCATAAAAGCAGCACAGTTAATCTGATTGTTTTGGACTTCTGGTAATCTAATTCGCTTTATATGCTAATGCATCCACAAACAGTACATCCGTGGTACAGTGGTGAGCTACAACTTTTGATTTAAGAAACTGAAGGTAAAAGTTCAATGCTGCAGTCAGGTTCCACCATGGCGGTATTTATTAAACAAAAACCAAGTGCGAAAATCAAAAAGCTGATGAAAAAACATGTAAACTGCAAATACCTCCCGATCATTACAAAATACCAAAAACCTTAAAATTAAAAGTTTTAGTATTTTTGCTTTTATTAGACTGTATGTCAAAGCTGAGTTCTTGCATTTTACATATAAAAATCAGATCTAAATATGAATCTGGATCGCATTATCTAGACAAATGATTACCAAAATGATTATAATCATAACTAGCAAAGCACACCGGAACAAATTGTTAAGAAAAAAAAAATCTAAATTTAAACAACAGTCCAATGGTTGCAAAGGGAAGGCACTGCCATTTTTATTTTCCCAAAGCCTAAGCAGCATGACGTATAATTTGTCCTCAACTTTCTTATAAATAATAAAAAATTGTTGTATAATATTTATTCAAATGTAAAAATAGAAGCAAAAATGATGCAAGATTTTTAAATTTAATGTTTTCAAATTAATTGGCTGTGAAAAACAAAGCCTGATAAATACATCATCCATTTTAGTTATAAATGTACAAAACTGTCCATTTTGGTATGGTCAGTTTTGAATGTTTGTACAAATGTGGCATATGAAGACATTCCTTTTTTTAACAGTAAAAATAGAAAACAAAACAGAAAGCAAGAAGGAAAAGAAAATTAAAACGGATCAAATGAATGAAACGCCAGTTTATAATCCCAGATATAAGTCCAGAAGGATTTGTGGCATTATTAAAATCCACAGTGCTGTGAAAAAGGATTTCCCCCTAAATTGCCAATACAAAACTATCCACTTGCTAGTGTGCTATGCAGCTTTGTCCTGTTCCATAACACAGGTTTCTTGACCTTTATGCCACAAACTGCTGCCCAGACATCTTTCAGAATTTTCGGGAAGAGAAAAATAATCACTGATCCATCGGTTATGGCAGCCATCCAAGCCCTGATGCAGCAAAGCAGTCCTGGACTATCATATCATCAACACCATGTTTGTGCTTCCACTGAAATGATGAAGACGACCTTGTCGTCTTCTACTTTTGTCTCTCCAATCCACAAAATATCTTTTAAATCAAAGCGTTGGGTATGACGTTCAGAAACCTTTAAACAGACTTTATGTTTTCTGACAGACTCCGTTTAAGTGATTTCTTTATTCTGCAGGTGCAGCAGCAATCAGCTCTGGCTGTGGATGGTGAAACTGAACTAATCTTAAGCAGATAGCATTTTTTTTTGCCTTAATCAAATCTGTGTTAAGATTCTGCCCCCAGTTTATCTTAACCAATAAATTTTTTATAATAAGGTGTCAAAAAAAATCCCCAAAACTGAAGAAAACTGTCGGGTAGAAAGAAATATATTGAGGTAGACTTTTAGAAAGAAAACTGTAACATTTACTTAAATGTAAGAACTTTAGTCAACAAATGTACGTTGAAATAAATCTGACATTTGTGGTCCCAGCATGAGTTATAACATAAAAAGTCCTGTATTACCCCATGTTGATTTCTCTGGCCCAGAACAATAAAAAGACATCAGCATATATATGCATATATATTGACATTTGGGGCTGACTGAGAAAATGTGTCAGTGTGAGAGTGACTTGAAGGCGATATCTGTGTGCCTCCCTGTGTGTCGGTATGAAATGCAGCACATCTGAAACATCTCTGTTATATAACTTCTCCGCAGCAGGTCACAGGCTCCCTGTTTGCAGTTGTGTTTGGAAAAGGTGTGGTTTAACACAGGCAGTGGCTGTTACTGAGAGGGCATTCACAGGAGGAAAAGGAAGCTGGTGGAGGGAGCCAGAGGTCAAAGGTCAGAAGGATGATGCCCCCCACCCCCCATCCCTTAACAACATTGTTCTGAGGGGAGGGGCTTCATCAGTGTCTGCTCAGTTAGACTGCTCTATTCCCCACACCCAAAGACCGCCAGAGAGAGAGGGGAGCCAGATAAACACATATTTACCATTAGGGAACAGCTGTGGGGCTGCCTGGGACTGGACACTCCTCTCCCCTGCATGCACACACACACACGCACACATACTTTAGTTTGGTGTGCACTTGAACGGGACAATGTAAAAGTGAGGACAATGTAATATATCCTCCTTGTTCTAATTAGCAGTTTTGTAGATGTATAATAACTTCTTTTCTTAGAGATTTTGTGGCTGAAATAACATCAATAAATATTAAGCAGGATGTTCCCATACAGCGTCTTAAACTATTCATACCGCTGACCTTTTTCACAATTTGCCACATTCCAGGAACAAAATTAGATTTAGATTTTATTTGGATTTTATGTGATCTACCAATGCAACTGATGTCTAATTGGTGAAAGAATTTGGATATAGGTTGTAGTTTTCTATGCTTATATAGATATCTTTAAAACCAGACCCTAATCTATGTTGCAAAGACAAATGTGTGAAAATTTCAATCTCTAGATGTGTAAAACACCCTAAAATACTTGTTGCTGCAAATCTAGCAGGATTCACTTTTACAAAGTGTGGACCAGAGGATGAGTGCAAATCAAACCATAAAGACTTGAATTTGGAAAAAAAAAAAAATAATCAAAACAAAATGTAATCTTTCCTCCACTTCACACATTATGCACAACTTGTGTTGGTCTCTCAAATAGAATCCCATTAAATTCTAAGTGTATGGTTACATGACAATACAATGTTAATGGGTTTATGAACATTTTCTAAGACACTGTATGTGATTTCTGCAATCATTATGTGGCAAAATTTTATATTTCTAACCGTAATGTAATCTATTTGTTATCATCAGCTGTGAATTTAATAGCTTATAGTCTATAGATGGCTGCCTGGATTTTCTTAGCCAATTTGGATTTTTTTTTTCTTCTGTTTATGATAAAATCATTACTACAAGTCGTCTTCAAGCTTTGTAACCAGAACCAAATTTTAGTTCAGTTTCATCGCTTGTGCATCTGCGAACAGTTTTCTCCTTCCCTTAAACTCCCTTAAACTACATCAAGGCTTGTTCAGCTGCGTTTACTGAGAAGAAGAATATTTCTAATATTAAAAGCCTCTACTTCACATCATCTACGTCATCACATGTAAGTTGTGTATGTCATTCCAGATGTCTTTGTTCATTCACCTTATTTGCCTCTATGAAGGTTTATTCTGTTGGGCTTACTGTGTATTGCTTAATGTGTAAATTATGTAATCTGAACTTTCAAGGTTGAGTCAAAATGACATTACCTCATTCAAAGTGTGAAAATGTTTTTTTCCCCACATCATTTATCAGACAAATAGCCCCAACAAATGTGCCAGCTCTTGCAGAGATTGATTTAGTTAAAATAAAAAAAATAAAAAATTAAATAAAAAAAAAAACTTCAGTGAAATTTCTGATGGACTGCATGAATAATAATAATAATAATAATTTCTTCTGCACCAAGTTTCTTTAATCTTTGTTTATACCAACAAGAGATGACATAGATACAACAAAATGACCTGATATTTCTAAATTAGATTCAGCCTCTCCAAGGTCACAACTCAAAAGAAAGTAGTTATCATACACTAAATCAAAGGGATAATGACAAGTTGTTGTTTTTTTGCTTAAACTGAAATAAAGGTGACATATCAAGGCAAAAGTGTTACCTCGCAACATGCAGTCATGCAAATAAATGTTCCACACACTGCCGACAAAAAGACATTTTGCTGTTTGCGTATGAGAGGAGGCTTCTGCTGGTTAGTATGAGCCTTGACAGACAGATCAAGTGGTGGTTAGTGCTGCAAAAGCTGAAACTCAAGGACAGCCAGACTCAGTTCTGCACTTTATGGTGTCTTTTAAGATCTTTTATGGTTATATCGTTCAGGAATTCAGTTTATTAGGCTGTTTTGTCAAAACACTGTTGGCGGCCTGACAGCGGCAGTGCTGTCAATAAAAGCTGCAGCATCGAGATTAGCTTTTTATGACAAATTCAATTTCAAATTACAGTGAATAAAGTTTACTGTAAATCTGATTGGTGAGGTTTTCCAAGTATGAACTACTTTACTTTAGAATCAACACTGACCCTTGACGAATGGTGCCAACGTACGTACACCCGTTTAATGTGTCACATTTTGCCACATTACTAGCAAACGTTTTAATGTATTTCATTTGGACCTTAAGGGAAACACAATACAGCATATTTGCACAGTGAAATGGTTTAAATGTTTTTTACAAATAAAATCTGAAAGATATGGCATGTAGTTGTAGTCAACATCCACAACTTCAGTCAGTGCACATAGAAATCCTTTGGGTGTCTCTGCCAGCTTTGCACATCTAAAAACTAAAGTTTTCAGCCATGTGAAAATGATCTCAAACAACATCTGATTAGATCAAGAGTGTGTGCCATCATCAATTTCAGTCTGCCATAGATCCTCAATTAGGTGTGGACTTTGACAGGAATGCTGGAATTTCCCCCTGTCTCAATATTTTTGCATCCTCTACCAGGTTTTCTTTCCTGCGTTTGGCTCCAACTATCCTCCACAAAGGTAATGATGAAATACTGTGTTGAATTTAATGTGCTAGAATACTGTTTCCCAACCCTGGTCCTCAAGGCACACTGTCCTGTATGTTTCAGGTGTCTCCTTGCTTCAGCTCAGCTGATTTCAATTGTCTGATTAACAGGCATTTGTTGAACTGAATTATCTGAACCAGGCGTTTTAAAGAAGGAAGACATCTAAAACATGCAGGACAGTGTGCCATGAGGACCAGGGTTGGGAAGCACTCATATTTTGCATATTGAGCAAAAAGGTAAATTTCTACTCATATAACTGGTGAAAGCACTTTCTTCCAATTTCTGGAAGCATACTGCGCTTAAAGTCCTATCCAGAGATCGAACAACCTGAACTGTGGAGCTCTTTCTTGGTATGCTTCCATTTGTTTTTGTGTTTAACTGAGCACTGCAGTATGTTCAAAGCTTGAGATATTGTTTTATAATCTAATGCTGCTTTAAAAGTCTCCACAGCTTTGTCCCTGACCTGTCTGCTGTGTTTGTTGGTTTCAATGATGCAGTTTGTTCACCGATACTTTCCAAATCGCTTCTAAGTTCTTCGCAGAGCAGTTGTATTTATACTGGGACTGAAATACACTAAAGTATACTCTGGTTACTAAATAGAGGACTCTGAAAACAATTGGTTGAACTATAATGTATTTAGGGGTATCAAAATAAAGAGGAATTGCCACATTTTTTTAGATTTTTTTTGCAACAACTTAAAACCAAATATTTTTTCACTTCCACTTCACATTTTCATACCACTCTTTTGATCTATAAAATACAATCTAGTAGTTATATGGCAGAGTAAGGCTACACTATATCAGGAAAACCTTCCGTTGGCGAACAATTTGACTTGTAATAAATAAACAGATAATTAAATTGGGTTAAAGTCTTTCTGTACTTGACTTTATAGAAAACATAGAGCCCAGATAATGAGCATCGGTATCCCAGGTAATGGAGGAAATAAATCCTTTCTTTCCATCTTAGCAACAAGGTTTTATTGAAAAAGTTGTTTCTGGCTGTTTTGACAATGAAGAAACTTAGTTGTTATTTCTTAATGAGTTGACTACCTTACCAGACGCTTACTTCAGAAACATTTATGTTGCATTACACACTACCGGCGTATAGCACACCGGAGTGCAAGGTATTTACATAATTAGCAGTTCTTTGGGATATGATATTGCATACAGAGGAAGTAGATTAATGATAAATTGACATGTCATGCAACCCCAGCAGTTTGTTCCCTCTATCATAATTTTAGAGATTCACTTGAATTATTTATGTTTTACTTTTTTTTTTTAAAGTATATTGAAAATGTAATTTCCACCACTGAAACCAAAATATTTCCCAGAATGCCATCACGGCATCCACAGGTGGCCCTTTTCAGGTGAATCTGATGCTGAAGTAAAGAGGTTAACAGCAAAGGCATGCATAGATAAGACAACATTTTCCTGTCCCAACATGCAGCATCCGAAAAACAGTTTTACGTACAGGGTGCTGCGCAACACAAGTGGGAATCCTGACCACCCAGAGCAATCTTATGGACGTATGCATGTAACCTGCACGTGTTTACATGCATGCATTTATGTAGGATAGGACATGTTTGTGTCCCTGTTTTTATGGTTTTCTTTCATAAAATGCGTCTCTCATACTGTCTGTGTGTGCGTTGCGTCGTTTGGCTGACTCTTCAAATGACTGAACTCCTGCATCTGCCTGCTATTTGTGAGTGTTTATGATTTGCTGTGCTAACAACATAAATGCCACCACATGATGACTTCTCATCTCTGAAATCTGAACTTCCCTGTTGCACACCACCACAAATAAAACTTGTGAAAAATCAAACTTCAAAGAGTTTGTGTTTGTTAACGTTTTGTCTAAAGGACGGCAGTGTACATGTTGCATCCATATAAGCCTTCTAGGCGCAGCAAGCAGGACACCAACGGAAGTGAAACAGGCGGAATGAAAAATGAGGATTCAAACTGAGCGACGCATGGCGCATTATTAAAGATAAGCATGAGTAACCCTTGGTTAAGGAGAATCACCACAAAACAAATGATTGAAAGTGTGACAGAATACACATAAAATCCCTTCAAAGATGGACTGATGAAAAAGCTGCAGCATATTATCCACCAGCAAAATCCGTAAGAAAGCAAAAGGCCTCTGGAGATTATCTGCTGGATACACTGGCTTACAAGAAAGGAAGTATGTTACACAGAGACATTCATAAAGTTTTAATTTTGGCATTTCGATCGGAAATTAGATTTCATGGTTAAATATAAAGTTACCTCTTGCTTTTTGTTTTCCCCAGATGGATGACTTATTGAATTAAAGCTGGCATAGAAAACCGAAATATTATATATACAACAATTTTGATTTAAAAATGTTTCAGTATGTTTTGCATTTAAAGTCAACTTTTTAATCCTATAAAGTTTTTCCAGTGCAGAGTTTCCTTGTTCAGACTGCACCATCATCCTTGTTGTTCACTTTTTCATCAGTGGTTTCTATGAGTGTTTGCTTTGATTGAGACTTTATTAAGTAATACAGAGAGCAAGAAATGGAGTGCCCACGAGCCAGCCGCGGCGTATGGCTCCCTCACCGCTGCAACCCCAGACTCTGTGGGGGGAAATCTGAGATTTTAACTGGCTGACTGCTTCCTAATCTGGCACAACAAACGTGCATTTGCTCTGCCTCAAAAACGACTGGCAAAGACATATAATTTGGTTGAGGTCAACTTTGTGGTATCATCCTGGCCTACGGGGATACAGCAATAATGACAGGTTGGCTGACCAGACCTTGACATGGGTCTGGCTCTCATCAGGACTGCGGTCGTGAGAGGGATCCAGAAACACTGAGCTAATCAGGCGCTACTCAAACCATGCTCTCAAACTTAACAGCCGCTGAAACCGAGCACCAACGTCACCGGGCTGTGCTGCCGACGAACCTACCAAAATCAATTCGACGCTCATCTTGATTCAAGATAGGTCTTATCCAACCTGTTCAAAATCTAATTTTAAGCTCAGAGAACTGCAGACAATAACTCTGCTCATTGATTAAATATAGTGCAGTCTAAAGTTTGCATAACTTTTTCACATTTTCTTGTGTTGCAAAACACAAACTTCATTGAGTTTTATTGGGGTTTTATGTTAGACCAACGAAAAAGTGTATAATTGTGAACTGGATGGAAAAAATACATAGTCTATTTTACAAATAAAAAAATCTGAAAAGGGTTGGGTGCATTTGTTTTAAAAGCAGAATGATGTAGTCCCCATCTCTTAATCTTTTGGGGCATTTGGCTCATAGATAGAGAGCAGCATCCTGATGACTGCCTCTCTTATGGCAAGATATTTTAACATTTAATAGCCAGGGCTGCTTTTTAGCTAAATATCCATCATTCTTTCTCTTCATGGTAAGAAAATACTTTTCTAATAAAGCCAAGAACATTTTAACTATCTCAAATGACATATTTTCCTCTTAAAGGTTTTGGGTTTGCAGCAACAAATCCATTCTTTCTGCCTGGGGAGGGACATTGTGGTAAGATGAAATGTAAAGTTTTCAATAAGATACTCCCAATATCGAGATGCATAATCCAATAAATGAATAGATAAATATTTTTTTCTTTTAAACTAAAAAGAAAACTTGTTGTCTTGTAAATGTTAAAACTTCTTGTGATAGCAGTCAAATGAGCAGCTGTTGCAGCTGCATGAAATTGTTGTTGTTTAGCGTTCAGTTTGAACAAACCAAATAAAAATGTAAATTTTTCAACATTTTCTTAGCAAGTTGAACTTAGTCCCCTGAACTGTCCTGGAGTGAAAGAACTCTGAAGTTAGGTGAGCTTTTATAACACATCAAAAGGCTTGAATCTCAAGCCTCTTAACAGATTTTCTTCTTGTATTATGGTGATGTGCAGTTTTAATTTTCCTCCACACTTGTAGTCTTTGCATGCAGGCTAAATCTTCTAAATCTTTCATGTGTTCCTTATTTAGTTTGTGGCAAACTCCAGATGTTGCTGCAACTCTCTCTTGACAATAGCTGTGTTTTTGACGGACTTGTCCACTGCACCACTAAAGGTTGTTACCACCGGTCTGTTCTGATTATCACCCTTCTTGCTTCTAGCCTGTCATTTTAGTACCACGGCCGTGGCTTTTTAGGTTTGGAGTCGCAATGTCTTTTCTTTTTGACATAATGGATGAGGATGAGGGTTAAGAGAAATGTTGAAAGCTTGAAATAATGTTTTATTACCTAACTAATGTGCTTTAAATTTCTCCAGAACTTTATTCTCTGCCATTCTGAGGTGACTTCTGAAGGCAGCTGGTTAACTTTTTTTTTTAATTATTATTCAGTACCATCAGAGTAAAACAGCCTGAATACAAATTTCTGATTTGTGAAATTGCTTAAAAACTTCATATTATTTTCTTTCCAATTCACAATTATGCAAGACCATATGTTGGTCTATTTCATAAAGTTCAATAAAATAAATGGACCTAATGTTTAACAGTTGAAGGTGTATGAAGAAGTTTTTGCAAGGCACTGGAGGTAAAAAACAAAGGTTGTACTGCTACTTTGGTTCTGCATTAGCACCAGATTTATTTCTACTCCATCACTGAAATATCAACAATCTTCTGCATGGTTATACACATCCATCAAGCACTATGCTCCCACTCTCCTGGACACACACTGTCTGGTTAAAAAGTGCCCTTCAGAACGGCTCAATACTGTCCGAGTAGGCCAATAAATTTTCCCTCAAACTAAGTAACCTGAGGCAAACACTGATACATGCCAGCGGAAGGTTAGATCAGGTGCGCAAGTTAATCTCAGACAGGAAGCAGTGAAGTAAGTGACCCACAGATTGAAAGAGAGTGTGTGTTTCTGACATGACTGTGGAAAACAAAGAGAGAAAAAGACAGTGTCCAGTAAAAAGTCGGAGGAAGAGAGGCGGAAGCAGATGCAGGAGCGAGGAGTTTATGCTGAAGAAGCACTAAAAGGAGAGAACAGTGAACGGTAGCCCTTTGACCTTGCATGTCACGGATCATTAGAAAAAGTTCAGCAATATCTCTTAAATGTAACAAAGCCTGCTTCTCAGCTTGCATTTTATCACGTAAAACCCCATTTTAAATGTTAATTAAATTTGCTCAGATCTCACTGCGCTGTAATTTCCTCATTCAACAAGAATTATTTCCTGCCATTTGTGGTTGTTTCTGGATGAGATGACTCACCTACACAAGTCTTTCCATCGCTGTGGAGGACAAACTTCATGTGGCAGGAACATTTGGGGCCATGGTCCGTCTCCTCGCAGATGTGCTGGCAGCCTCCATTGCCGTAGTTGCACGTCACTATGAAAGGAGGCAGGAGTAAACACGAGCTAATTAAAGAGGAGTGCGCACATAACGTTTTCTCGAATTTTTAACAGTCAGCGAGGAGGTGTCAGGAAGTGGAGACCGAGTAAATAACATGCAACTCTTTCACTGGGCCATATGCTCCATCGCGTAAACACTGAACTTAGGTTGCACCCAGTCGTTCCCATGGCTTCAAAGACACATTCAGTAAGGTTTGTTTCAGAAAGAACTGATTGTTGCTTGAACTACTACTAATGCAGAGATTAAATGTCAACCCTGTTTCAATAGAGCAATGGTAACAAACAAGTGAGCATTTTCTTGCTATATGATCAGCTGCTCAGTAATAAGACCAAATCTGTGCAGGATGTCTCATTCCTCATGCTAAATACAATACTCAATACCTGTACTTCAGCCTTGGTTAAAGTGTAAAATGTACTAAAATAAATAAATTTTGAAGCAGTAGTATAAGTCCAGTCTTTAATTTGAATACATTTAATCACTGAGGAAATTTCTTGAAGAATAATCTCAAAAGATAGAGCAGAAGAATTGTTTAGGAAAACAGATCTTTACAAATTAACAGTGTCATATTATGAGGAAGAGATCAAATCAAATCGTATGGTTTTAATGCACAAATGATCTGATGTAAAATAATGTAAATATAACTGATCAAAACTACACATCACTTCATTATTTATGGTGATGCAAAAAACAGAAAGTTTATAAAAACTTAAGTATGTACAAAATTTGGTTGTGACACAGAATATTTTATCACAACTGGGTGAAAGCAAGCATACTGCTTGGCAACTACCTTCAAAAATCTAAATTTATGCAGACAGAATACTATTTGAAGCCAAAGGGGGAAACATTTTATTTAAATATAGGGAATAATTACTTCTTGTTTTCAGCTCTCATTACAATCAATACAAAAGCCACCTTACTTCAGTATGAACTGTGAGATTAGGAGGGAAACCTGACAAGTTTAGTTAATTCTGCAGCAATTCATGAATCATAACAGGAAACCTTTGATTTTTACTGCAATTTTGCATGTTCCTGTGGAGTACATTTATGGAGCAGAGCGTATAAAGAGCTTAACCTTTCAAAGAAACCTGTGATGACAGAGTGAAAAAGATCATGGTCGAGCCGAGGCTTCCATCGTCATCCTATCTGAACTCTCCCATCCCAACACCTTTCGCCTTTTTCCTGAGCTGTCATTGAGAAACCATAGAATAACACTTCTCCAATCCTTATCCAAACACAGACAAATTCCCCCCCCCACCCTATCAGGCCCTGGCCCCCAGCTCTGACAGGATGATATCTGTTGCACGGCAACAGGAAGTGCACGCTGTCTGTCCGAGCAGTCCCCTTCGACTAACCTCCAACACTTGCCCCGGTTGTGTAAATGATCCCTACTTATTTGAAAAGCATGTTTCTTTTTTATTTTTTATGAGCACTATTGAGAAGATTAGTCAGAGCTCAGTAATGCCACATAAATGTCAACTTCAAACTTTTTTTGGAAGACGTTTGTGTGGTGAGTGCGATTATCCATTCCCGGCCTGTTTCCAAACCACAATCACCTTCTTCCTGAGGAGCCAATAAAGCAGCCATACTGACATTTGTGCATGTTTCCATGCAACCCCTGGGGTTAGGATGACTTACGTTTGCAGTCCTTCATGTTCCGGGTGAGCTGGAATCCAGGTCGGCACTCACAGGAGATGCCACCCTTCTGCGCTTCCCTGCAGATGTGCGCGCAGCCATGGTTCTTGTCCATGCAGGTGGGCCCCTCCTTTGTGCCTTCTGGTTGCACTGTGAAGAAAACAGCAGTACATGTATGGTTTGCAGAGAAAGTTTATCTCTCAGTTGCCATGAAGATTAGACATGGCAGCGGAGCGTTCCGTAAACCAAGAGTTTGGTTTACATTAAATATCACAGAGATGGTAAGTGGACTACAAATGTTGAAATGCCTGTCACGCATTCTGACCTAAGGAGCCTTGTATGCCTGCTGACTGCTGGTGACTGACATGCTCAGTATCCCTTCACAAAGAGTCAGGTTCTTGTTGGAGCATGCTTACTGTTTCCAGGCTATAAAAAGAAAGGCTGCCAAGAGAAAAGGATAAAACTCCCAGCAGGAGCTGATTCCATAGAGCTGTAATTTTAATTGGAGTAATCCCCCATAAAGAAAAGAAACACAAAAAACTCCCCCAGCAGAGAGTGAGATCAAAACTCATTCCAGTAAATTAAGGTTGTCAGTGTACACTTTCATGACTCAAAGCATGACCTACGTCTGCAAGTATTTGACTAAACTATTGCAACACAAATTTCTGAAAGATGAATGTTAGACTATTTTATTGCAGATATAACAAGCACCTGAAGCGTTCCAAAGCCCTCATGCCATAAATTACTAAATTACGCAGCATTTTTTTGCAATTATTGTTACCTTTTTAAACATCTGTTTGAAATTCCTAAAATAAACAGTTCCCAAGATGAGTGACAGCACAGTGTCACTGAAGATCTCAAATCCGTGCAGATCTTTTTTCCCTCTCATATCATCTTCCTAACTGTCCATGATGGCAAGATAAACATGGATGTTTGTCCAGCCTTATTTATTGCAGTTCCACTTGGTACTATTTTTCTTAATTATGCTTCTGACTATAAATGTTTTAAGTAAGTAGCAAATGTATAAGTGGCATGTTCTCTTGTTAGAGGTCCGCAGAAATGGGAAATATGTCAAACTTTGTTTGTACTGAAGGGAAACAAGATGTCATGGATTAATAATTAAAGGTTCCTATTCAGGGATTATAGAGTTTATAATATTCTCATGGTTGATCAGTGAGAAGCTTAAAGTTTTTGATAATGCTTTTCTTTTTTGTTTGTTTTGTTTTTATTTTTTGCTTTAAACCTCAACACAACTTCATTCCTGACCTGTATGTTGTGCTCCCAGTTATACCTTACTTTTTGCTGTTCTATCACATATGATCCCAATAAAAATAAGGAAAGGTTTGTGATTGTAAGTTAAAGTGGTGTGAATAACTTTGCACTTTGCAAGACACTGCATGTCTGCTTATACTGATGGCACTGATATTGAGTTGGCTTACTTTGGGTGATGTCAACCTAATCAAGGATCCTGACCTTCTGACTAATGTGCTGTCAATCACTTTAAGTCTGTCAACAAGCATACGAAGGTTATGCAATCCTCTCCCACTTTCCTGTCAGAGCTGTTTACATCCTTGACAAGACGCTGGGGCCATCAGACATGAACGCCCAAATGAAAAAGGCCATGCTAAGCTGAATGTGCGTCAACATATCTGATTGTTTAAAGTGCAAGGATTTCCACAGCTTGTCACATGGCTGCCTTACGCCAATGTGGAGTTTACTGGTGTCTTTTCTCTGCTTCTACCTGCACCCAGAGCAGAATGCACACATCCATTTACACCAGAGTAAACTTCCTATAGCCATTTATGTTTACTGACCAAGGCGGTTATCTGAATTCATAATCTCATATGAATGTGAATTCAACACACACCTATCCATAACATGTGAGACTGAGGCTAAATCCTGGCTCCTCGTCTCTCTAAGGACCAATTCAAGCCCATGTGTTGACAAGATGGGGCCAGTTTCAGCTTTCTTCTGCCCAAAGCACATCGCTCTAACAACCATTCAGGAAGGATATTACTTACTGGCAGAAAGAAGCCAATATTTTATGAAGAAATAGCAAAATGTAAAAACAAAACGCACAATCAGTCAATCAGACTTTCTACTAAGCGGTAACCCATGATTCTATTTATTAGAGACCACTTCATATTCAGAAATCTGGTCCAGAAACAGACCTGTAGCTGAGTCAGGCTAATTTAAATGTCATCTAAAGAGCAAATCAGAGGGGATATGTTTTTTCATAAAGCTTAACACCAAACGGATCCATCCATTTTCAGCACTTGTGGTGAACAGGGACTATTGCAATGAAAGAGCATTTCAAAGTGCCCATAACTCTGTCCTCCCATCACAGCATGTGACCTCTGAACAAAACACTTAAAGGTAAAGCTTCTGCCAGAAGCCAGCACATTTCAGGTTTTATTTGTGAATTATAAGGTTTGATAACTTCCTGCAGAAGGAATAACCAGCAGACTTATCAATGCAACACAAAAACCAGTTTCACAAGAATGAGGTCCAGAAAAATGCACTGAAACAACACCTGGCATCATGATAGAACCAGGTTTTACATGTAAAGTTGCTAAAATGTGACACTAAGGATAACTTGGGAGTTTTATCAGTGTGTTTCTTGCTCTTACAAGATAGCTGTGTGCTTTTCCTAATAGTAAAAAAAAATCTCTCTTTAAAAGTTTTGTTTTGTTATCTATCTATATTTTCTTTCAAATCCATGAGAAAAGGATTAGTTTCTCAATATCCATCTGATGCCGTAAGCACTTTTTTAATTTGCTAAGTTTCTCGTACTTATTTTCATACCTACAGAAATAAACCACTTAGTCCTCTGGGAGGAAGCAACTAGGATAAGGTATTTTTAAATTTTCTTGAACAGGACTCAATTTGGGTGTTTGCCATTAACTTAATGGAAGTTCAGCTTCATCAGCAGGAGTAACTGCAGGACATGACATTAAGTGAACAACACCACTAGAATCCTAAACCATTGCGCTTTTGACTCTTTGTGATGCCACGCTGACATTCATTATGCACACTTCCCAGCCCAAATACGCCCTTGAATGCCCCATGGGCAGAGAAACCGCACTTTACAACTGTGTTTATCAGCCAGACGACATGATAATGATATTTTTAAAGGTGTGTTATTAAGCCTGATAAGGTCTGACAAAAAAAATTAAAATACTTGAAACAAAAGGGATCAAGGACAATGCTGTCAGAGGAAGAGGGGGATAAAGTGAACAAGTGAGAGTCTGAACAAGCGACGACTTTAGACGGATTTTACTTCACCAAAGACATTTCACAATAAAAACAAGATGTGACAGATGTTGATTTAGCTTGTTTCTTTACTTGATAAACAAAATGAGAACATTTTTTCAATATCTACCTACCTATCTACCTACCTGCCTACCTAGTGTTAGGCACAAATAAAACAGTGGAAGTTGCAGACATAAAACTTTTGGCTCATATCTTTTGAGGTTTTGTGTCTTATTTAACAGGTGGTACACATTTTAACCAACATACCAACAAAATTAGTGTGACAAGGTGAGCTTTGCTACAAGGAGTCTTCATTTACATCAATGATTGAGGACGGGGATCAACCAGTCCCCAGTGGCACAGTTAGCACTGTTGCCTTGCAGCAAGAAGGTCCTGGGTTCGATTCGTTCTTTTTTTTTTTTTTACATGTTCTCCCTGTGCATGCGTGGGTTCTCTCCAGGTACTCCGGCTTCCTCCCACAGTCCAAAAACATGACTGTCAGATTAATTGGTCTCTCCAAATTCTCCTTAGGCGTGAGAATGTGTGTGCATGGTCGTTTATCCTGTCTGTCTTTGTGCTCCTCCCATTTGCAGGTGTTTCTGATCCGTTGATCTGGAGCACAGATCAACGGCCGTCTCCACCTTCGGCATCCACTGTGCCCCTTGACGCTTGTGGTGTTTTTTTGCCAGGCCTCAGCTCCCCTCCTTTTGCACATTTGAGTTTGTCTTTGTTTTTGCGCCTCAACACTTGCACTCATATACCACATCCAAGCATTTGAATTGCACCACTGATACTGACATCCACAATCCATTGTTGCTTTTGTCAATAAATATTCCTTTTTATGCATTCTAACCACTGCATGGTCTCCCGTTTTGTTATGACTTTGAGCCAGTCGTAACAATAGGCAACAGCACCCCTCCCGACCCCACTAGAAAATAGATGGATGGTCAACCTCTTTAAAAGCAGCTGTACACTGGATGTTTTTTTGTTTTTTTTTTCTGACCAGATCACCTTGCAGCCATGAAGCATCTGCACTGCGTTTTCAGGAGAAATAGTGTTATTTTGTCAAGTAGGCACCTACTTGGCTATGATGAATTTCTGTTTTGCCAGAAGGAAACATTAAATCTGGTTTGTAGATTACCAGTGGGCATGGTTTGCAGTTGATAGGGTGTCGTCATCGATGGAAGCCCTTGACCATCTTCTGTGGCTGCCGGTTCGTTTCCTGGTTAATTGTGTGACTGTTCTAGTTTTGGTTGGGTAACTCCCTCGTTTATTCACTCAGCGTGCTACCCCCATGGGATTGTGGGCGGAGGTTATTTGGGGCGGAAATCTGTTCCCTAAATTGCAGATGTGTGGATGTCTGTGTGTGTGAGAGCATGTGTGCAGTTCTCAGCAGCAGTTGGTGGTGAATTACTTTCCACTTGTTGGAGGTGAGCACGCTGGGTGACTTTTTATTTATTTTTTTTGTTGTTCTTAGCGAATACAACTTCTGTCCTGCCTTTTTTTTTTTTAATTGTGTTTTAAATGTATGAAGTAAAATATTTTTGTGGTTGCTTGTAATGTTTAAATGCCCCAACTTGGTAATATTAGATATATATATATTTTTTAGGTTGCCAAAAATAACATTTTGTATTCATAATTTAATACCCACAAGCATCCATGGACATTTAAATTTGATTGACCTGATGATTTTGAAGGGTTAAGACAAATTTTTTATGTATTTTGGTGATAAGTCATTCAGTGATTTATAAACCATATGCCTATAAATCAGTATTTATGTAAGGACTTTAGATGTGCTCCATAGTCCTGTTTTTAGTGAGAACATCAGCAGCAGCATTCTTGATCAGCTTCAGCCATCTGATTTTTTTTTAGGCAGACCTGTGAAGACAGACAATTAAAGATAAACACATGGACGAGTTTCTCTAGATCTTGTTGGTTTAATTATTTAATCCTGGAAATGTTCGTCGACTTTGTAACTGTCTTTATGTGACTTTGAAAGTTCACCACAACCAGAATTCTGACAATTACAGTTAGATTCTAGCTGCAGTTGAAGCATTGTGCTGATTCTAAATTATTCCTCTTTAGGTTCAAAAATACTAACTTCAGTTTTGTTTTTGTTCATCTAGAGAAAGCCATGTCACCTCCATTATCTGTCCTAAGCAGCTGTTCAATGATTGGCTGGGTTTAAAGTCACCTGATGACATTACATTGTAGAGCTATGTATCATCTGTGTAGTTATTTGAGAACAAGCTTCTCTGTTTGGACAGAAGTCACATATGGGGTACATCGGAGTACAAAACAGAGAAGCTTGTTCTTTAGGTAAGACTCAAACCATTTCTGCAGCAGAAAGTTCTCCAGCTCTCCAGCTGATTCAGTACTATGTCAGGGTCAGCCATGCCAAAAGCTGCGCTGAGGTCCAACAGAACCGACACTGTGGTTCTTCCACAGTCTGTATTTATGTGGATGTCATTGAACAGTTTGACAAGGGCAGTCTCGGTACTGTGGTGAACATAAGACTCTTTCACGAGACTGAAAGACGTCAAAGCGGTTGGTCATGGTTAAGAAATAATTTAGCTGTTGTTTAGGAAGTATTTCACCAAGTGAAACAGATTATATAGATTAATTAGACACAGAATAAATATTTGAGAGCCTATATTTATGTTAATGATGATTTTGCAGTCGTAGCTAATGAAAACGTGACATTTAAAAAGGGTACGAGAAACTGTGCAACAGGAGATAAATTAACAACAGATAAAATGGCAACTCCTTCAATCCTCCAACAAAAGAACCAAAGGAAGCATGAATTCTTAAGACCAAAGCTGCAAGATCTCTTGAATGTGAGAACCATGTCGAAGGGAAACTGAAACAAAGGAGCTGGAGTGGTGGAAGGCATGTCAAGGGTTAGTAGTCTACTTTTGAGAGCATGGGCTGGTGAAAGGATGGGTGATGGTCTGAGCCAATCTGCTGTCATGCAGCTCAGAGTGGAGACGTTTGCCTCTTTGCAGAAGAACTTTAAGCCGCCACCAAGAGTTGGGTGGATACACGCTGAAAAGAAGGGGCCCAAGAATGGAGCCACCACACTATTAAAGCAGCATTCCTTCCTCTTAGATAATGGGCCCTTAAAAGTTTTAATGGGAGGATAAAAATTTCAGCGCATGCAAAAGAGAAAGGGAAAAATATCTGGACTGCTTTGAGCTGCACCGCCAAGCAGATGGTCAGGCAGGGCAAAGAGCTGGTCGAGGGATTAACTCCTTCCCACAAAATCAGTTCATAGAGTTGAGGAAAGCCATCTGAGTGCTACTGTTCAGTTTTGATTGTGATCGTCCCAAACGCCTTATAGAGACACCTCATTCTCACCCCTTTTTCCAGAAAGGATCCATTAAAAGCACGAACAACCAGAGAATGGAAAAGACAGCTGGCAGCCACACTAAACAAGCCACTGTCAAAGTTTTTTATTTGATTTTGTTTGTTTCCAAAGAATCAATTTAAGTTTCTTGCAAAATGCTCAGAAGAGTTTAGGGTTTCCACATTTTTTCACATTACAAACAGGCTAAAAGAAGGGATGATTTTCTTGACAACCAAAACCTGGAAATGTATGGTGTGTATTTGAATTTAGCCCCATTTACTCTTAAACCACCAAATAAAAATATTTCAGGAATATCATCTCAGTATAGATACAGTTTTTCTCTGAAGGCATCCAATATTTGAGGAGAACATCAGAGAACCAACAGCAGCACAAAGACCAAAGACTAAAAAGAAGGATACACCAGACAGGTCAGGAATAAAGTTATGAATTCTAACCCAGATTTAGGTAATTCGGCAATATCCCAAGTTTCATCATCTTTCGGAAAATCTCTGCAGTGACACAGAGCTTTGGAGGGAGAATCTGAGGAATTCAGACAACAATTAGTCACATGCTGCTCAAAACTGTCATTTGTGAAAGAGAGCTGAAAAAACAAACTCAAGTTTGCTACAAACCATGTAGATGTAGAGACCGACAACAAATCTGTTGAAGAAGTCCTCAATGTCTGGTGAGACCCAAACTCATATTTCTTGGTCTACATGTTCTTCCAAGGTGACAATATCATTCTTAGCACATCATGCACAGGGGGAATATCTCAGAAAATTATCTTTAGCACCATCTCAATAATCCTTAAGATTGTAGGAAAAAGCAAGATCGGGTCAGAAATCAGGACAATAATCTTACTGTGGGATCCAGACAACTTGTGGACAAGTCCAAAACTTAAAGTACATCTGCAAGTGAACAGTTTTCCAACTAGTCTCAAGGTCTCAACATTTTACATACACTCTTGAATTATCCAACTTCAAAATACATGTATATTTAACTCTGTTAGTTCTCACAAACATGACACCGGTTGTTAAAAACTTATTAGTGTGCGTGTCCTGTGTTTTACTTTGAAAACACTGTAAGGTCTTACATCTGTGCAAAAGAGCATTAACATATATGTATGAACAGTCACCCAGGTGCATTTGCATAATATATGCATGTTGCAAACACAGTAAGATTCTGCCCATCTGTGTCACAGACAGTTGTGCAGCACCTACTGGGTATGTTCCCCCTCTCGCCTTCACTCTTCCTCCTGTTCTCTCAAGGTGACCTCACTTGAGAGAGGGTGCAATCCCAAAGGAGCCCAGCACCCTCTGAACACTAAAGACAGGAAAACAAAGCACAACTAGGATTCCCACCTTGTTTAACACAGACATAAAAACTGTATGAGACGCTGGCTGGTATTGCACAGATCGTTTCCTCCCCGAAAAAAAATCTAAGCATTTGTTTCTCCAAAGCTCAGTCTAGCACTTTGATTGAAGATACAGCAGCCAAGTATTGGTGGAAAAACCCCTCCAGCACTCTTAAAATCAGCAAGCCCACGTAGGGCTGGCCAGCTTAGGGATGGCCTTGAAGAAAGCAATGAAAAAAGGGATGCCAGTCTCAAATGAGGTGAGGAGAATTCAGCAGCAAGGCTGCAAACATTTGAAAAAGCTCCAGCTACTGATGTGTATTTGTTGAAGGATGAGGGTGAAAGTACTGGGGGCACGGGAACAGAGCAAAGACTGGACAAAGAGGGAGGGTGAGGGCAGATTATGCTGAAAAGACATATACAGAGATAAAAGAAGAAGGAAGACAAATCCAAAGGGGACAAAAAAGCCTCACGTGTCACTTCACTGTGTCTGCAGCTCAAAGCCTTTGCTCCACTTCCCCAGAATAGGAAAAGAGCCTGGTTATACGGTTGGGCTGCAGAGCAATGGAGCAGTGACTTCTGCACTTGTAAAAACATTTCTGTGGCCAATGCACAGACAAGCAGGCAGGAGGGCAGGCTTATTGACAATCAACAGGGGGAACATATGAGAACCCTACTGGCTCCAGCACAATGGGAAACGACAGTGCAATATATGAACAAAAAGTAAATCAAATCATCCTACAAACATTTTATTTGGCAGCCCCCAGCTCAAAACATTGCATCACTGGAATAATTGAAAGTGCTCATTTATCAGCACATTACCTCACGACATTACAACGTGAAACTGTCTACTACGCGGACATTACATTTTCAAATAAGAAAAACAATAAAGTAGGGTTCTCAGATCCAGGGCGTGATTTTACGCAGGAGGAATGTTGCACCGGGAACTCTAATTTAGAATATAATGTGCCTAGGAGTTGTGGATTTTTTCACACTTAATGGAAACCTTCTTACTTCACGAGACAACAAAGAACCGATGTCCTCCGAAGTCAACACGCTAGTCTTCATCTAAATGTCAATGAAGAGCATGTCAGCTTGCCTCCAGCAGGATTACATTGGAGATGAAATTACAAAGGTGTGTGCCTGTACAAGTGATCATGTGTGTAATTATGCCCATTGTGTTGAGAGATTTGTTGCACAAAAGGGGAAAAATCCTTCTGAAAGGCTATTAAATGTGGCTAGAATAGCAGCAGAGTTTTATTTCCTGGTGTGAGGAGTGTACATAAAAGCAACACTTAAATCCACAATCGAGTGAAAAAAAGGGGGAAATGAGGCTACGTTTGGAGAAAATAATTATAGACATGTGTAGCACACTTGGTGGATAACCTGATGTTGATACGTTATACAACTCCATATTTTTGCTAAAATTACATCATTTAGACAGAGAATTAAAAAAAAAACCATTACTCTTTATGATCTTAAGAGAATTTATAAATACTCATAAGCTTATGGCTTCTAGAGATAGAAGGAACAAAGATGGCCTGGTAATCATCAAAAGGAGAAAATGTTCAATTTTTATATGGTTGCATTTTTATCCTGTTATCCTGCAAGTAGATCCAATGATGACCCATTTTTAGTTTACCTGATTTACATTAAACATCTCTTATTACAGGCGATATCTCCTATTACAGGAGATATTTAATATAAATCTATAGGAAATTTCAAAAATATGTTTTGTCACATAATGTAATTTTAGAGCTATTGAGCACACCTGACTGTAATTAACTTTGATAAAGAAAAAAAAACAAACACATTTAGCCCACACTTGTCTATAAGTTGCAGGTGTCAACGATGATTTCCATACCGACATATTTACACAGAAAGGTTTTTTTTTTTTTTTTTACTCTTAATTAAATACGTACCAGTAACTTAACACAAATATGTACCATTAGTGATACATATGATACATATGAACAGTGCCTGGATCATGGATGCTAAGAAAAAAAATACAGGAAGCAATCAATGACTTCCTGGGATGAAACCCACTAAAATTGTCGCCTTCATTGTCTCTCGTTCATCGTTGCTCTCAATGTTACTTTTGTGTCAGGGCAAATTTGCCCTCGAGCCTGTACTGTCTTCGTTCAACATTCAAAACTTGATAAAAATCCATATATTAGCCGCATTGAAGTGTTTAAAGTGTGTAGCAGTAGCAGTTTATAGTCCGGAAATTACGGTATTCGACCTTTGTTTTATGCTTGATCCACCTGGAGAGTTTGTTGCCGAAGCACTCAGCAGCTAAATTCCCCAGTAGTATTTAACAAATGGCAGACATTTATAGGCACAGTTGAGAAACAAGTTGTAGACATGTAGTAGCGATTAAAGGTTGTTATGAAGACTTGGCAAACTCCAAATGCCACCGTTTGCTGCAGTTCTCCAACAGTGAGCTTTTCAGATTATTTTACCCTGCTTAACATCCTGCTCAAAGTGGCAGGATAAGCTTGAATTCCTGTCCAACCTCACTTTTATTTTATTTTATCAGTCCTCTAACAGTAGAGATGTGTAAGTGTTAAGTTTTTGCACAATTTCTATTTTAAACCATGGCCTTCTCAGGATGTTATGAATTACCATTTAAAGGCTCCCAGATCCTCAGTAAAGCTACTTACACATAAAAAAGCCTAATTTACATTTATTGTGTTGAACTATTATGGTGGTTTTTTTCATACTGAATAGAGAGACAAAATAAAGATAGAATCATATATTTTTAGATAATGATACTGCATTAAAAACACACTTTATTTTCAGGCTTTTGCACATCTTCATTAGAGGAACCAGTACGTGTGGAGGGTACTGAATGACATTCTTATTTCTGGAAACTTTAAAGACCTCAGTATGCTGATCTATTAAAGCTTCCTTCAGCAACAAAAGCTAAATGTAAAGCCCTGAGGCTCATGTAATCAAAATTTTCTTTTTCCTGAATTAGTTTAAACCAGCCTGATGATCACATTACAGAGTCCTTGTGGCTGCTCTGAAGCTTTGCTCACATAGAAACCTTCCCTTTTGCCATACTGATTAGTTGTGAGAGCAAGTTTGATCCAGAGGAGCCAACGTCTTTGCAAGCGGTTATTTCCTCTGACTTCTTTAAGCTGCTCTGTTTGGCAATGAAGTCTGCGCAGAGATGAGGTGTCTTGTGTAACCAGTCAGTCACTTATTAAAATCATATTATGGATGAACCAAATCTTATCTTTTTATTTTCAGGCAACATCCTACTTTATAAGTGTTAGCAGACTCTTCAAATATCCAGTTTGCACAAGCCTCCAGATTAATAGAAGCCCTCGCACAGGGCAAAAGCATTGGCTTTCCCATGCACTCGTTGCATCACAGACTGCAAAAACTGTTAAGTCGGACTGTGTCTAGTTGAGTAATTTTAAGTGTAATAGACACTGACTTCCTTGAACCTTTTCTGGTTTTATTGTGTAACAATAGCAAACATCAGCGCACTTTTTTTGAATATTTTGGCCATAGACCTACACATAGGAGAACACTGTTGTGAAACTGATGAGAAATTATACATATTCCAAATATGAAAAGAATAATTTACACTCATATCCAACCTCCGTGATTCTAAAATATTTTACTCTATCCTGCAATAAAAGTGAAGGAGCCGTGCCCTCTTCCAGGACATGAGCGTAAAGTTTGAAAAAAGCAAAGTGAAGCAGAGCATCACGCAAAAAGCAGGTAGGCTGCTGAGCAGTGGGACTCTCATAATGTTCAGTAAGATGTTAAATGCAGACAGAAGTAAGTGTATCAGAGTGATTCTTAATTGCAACCCTGGAGAGAGAAATGCAAGTGCTGCCTGCGGCTGTGTCGATGTTATGTACGGGTTGCCAGAGCTGACATTAATGTGTGGCCATTGTTTAAGGAGATGGACTCAACGCAAAAATGCTCCAAGACAGACAGACAGAGAGTAGAGTTAGCAGATCTACAGTTATGTCTTTAAAATTAACCTTTACCACAAAAATCACTGTTAACAGTTCAACATTATTCATATAAAATTTGAAATCATTTTAGCCTTTATTTTAAAAATCTTGCGTTACTCGTATAATTTTGAAGCTGTTTGTACTGTGTCAATTATTTTTATTTCATGCATATTAATTATGGATCAGTCTACATTTCTTAATTTATTGGATGCTTAGTTTTATTTTTGGTTAAAAATTTTAGTTGAATGCAACATCAGTACTGCTTTTAGACGATTTTTATGATTTCTTGTGGATAAAGTACAATTTAAAATTATTTATTATTATCAAAATAATTTTACTCTGATCAAATTACATAACTGGACAAGAGATTTGCTTTCTACTTGAATTTAAAGTTTAGGACTTCAAGTCATGCCTCAACTTTGGGGAAGCAGAGTACAGGGGTTCAATTATAACACAACCTTCTAGATTTTAGTTTTTTTATTTGTAAAAAAAAAAAAGTTTTCCTTTTGGTTTTACTTCAAAACTATACTTTACGTTAGTTTGTCATATGAAATACAAATACCTTTGTGGTAGTGGTATTAAAAAATGTGGAAAAGGTTAAAGAGGCAGAACAAACCCAGATTAAATCCATAATTTGAACAAATGTCTAGAATATTTTCTCCTCCCTTTTCAATCCCTTTAAAACACGAAGCATGTGGTTTTTATGACGCAGCTGACCTGAGTATGTTTTCTTTTTCAGCACTCACAACTAAAAGCAAATGAACTGAACCCATAAGTCACCATAAGTGACTTGCATCAGTGCACACTTCAAGTTATTGCCTGGTTTTTCAAAAAGAAAGAGGACCGACATTGAGGATGTGTCAGCTGACTAAACCTAAAATGTCAGAGTCTCAATGTTCTGGATTTCATCTCAGGCACAAATGTCCCCATTGTCATCCTGAATAAAAGTGAAAATAAATCAAATGTAAAGCGGAGGAACCCTCCTTGATCCAAATTGCATTCCTTTTAACTGCTAAGCACCTTGACTTTCGTGAAAAGCCTAATTCCAAGGTTGGGGATGTTTGAAGTGAATAAATGGACTATTACATTTTTGGCCAACTACACGGTGGAGAAACTCATTTGGCCAAAGTTGTCCTGCTGAGGGGAGGAGGGGGGGTGGGTATAATAAGGGACAGGCCAGCAGCAGCCTTGTCATTAGCCGGGAGGCTGAAAGACCCCTGCTGCCTAATTGGCACCGGCTCCCTCCAAGCAGTGGCTCAGTATCAGCAGGAGAAACCGAACCGAGGCAGCAGGCGCTTCTATGACCAGATCTGAACTGCACCCAGAAAGATCAGCGCACGTTGCAGATGGAACACCTGAGCTATTACTGGAAGAAATGGGAAGCTGATGTCTTTTTAATGATGACAATAAACCTCATAATCAAACTGCAACCCAGGCTCTGCTTTTTAAGAGGTGGGCTGGCAGGATGCACCAATGGTTCCATTTAAAATTGACCTGAGTGAGGGGATTAAACATTTATCCATTTTTTAGTGATTCTTGTTTTATATATTTGGAGCAATTCTTCAGGGGCTGTTGCCCAATAACTCTGTAAAGTCACTTCCTAACCACTTCCATTATCCTTCAGGCACACACTGTTGTAATAAGAGCGGTAATAATAAGCAGATGAGTGGTTGTTCTGTCTCTTGGTCTTTCAAAAATAAGGAAACAATAAATAGGCGCCTATCTGATGAGGACAGGAAGTTTGCAGATTTATGGCAGCTTTAATCTTTTGAATTCAATGTCTCTCATCTGGGAGCAATAAGGACAAAATGAATATTAAAATGGAATATTAACAGGAACTTGGGACATTTATCATGAACATAAACAGACGAAAGGCTGGAGGAACTTGGCAAAATCAGATGACTGCTCTAAATCGGTTTCTGATAGCGCTGAAGTGTAGAAAGGCTTAAAATTTCATGGTCAAGCTTTTCAGTCTACTCAAAAAAGAAAAAAAAACACAGCATTTATGAAATGTGAACATTAACACTTCAGTAAGCCAGATGGAGCTCAAAAATTAAACTTCCAAGATCCTCATTTCATCATACAGGGGAATCATGAGCATCTCAATGTAATGAGTCTCCATACCAGTACTTAGCTGAGAATAGATGAAAAAGACTGAGGTGAGAAGACACTCAAATCTTGCTGTGTAAGTCTGGGGTTTACAGAACAGGAAGAACTGCGTGAGATTTAGACAAAAAGGACGTCCACAACACTGCTCAGTCTGATGGAACTGAGGAGTAGTAAAAGCCTTTGCTGGATAATCATTCCTAGAATGAACAAACTTTCTGACAGTGATAACAGCTGTTCATTATGTCTGCTGCTTCACAGCAACACTGAAAGCTCTGAGCAAAGTTGCGTAGGGCAGCAAAAAACGAGTCAAAACGCAAATACAGCATTCCTGCACTTTTTAATTGTCAAATTTTCACAATTTTTCAGCCTTCAATTGCCAAAGTGTTCAGGTTTCTTGATTGAATTTTGTACATAAACTGTATGTATGGATGGATGTATGGATGGATGGATGGATGGATGGATGGATGGATGGATGGATGGATGGATGGACGGACGGACCAAATTGCAGTTTGACAAATTTGATCCAGCAGCACAACCAGCAGATGCAAGTGGAGACTTTGTTTGCTGACAATTTATAACCCTCTTTCATTCTTAAATGTCAAGACTACAACACAACTTATTGGCCTTTTAAAAACCACAATTTGGTCTTTTTAATTTGATAGTTAATAGGACTACATACTGTATATCCAGTGAGTTTTAATTGAAAGCAGACTTTGGTGCAACCAGATGTGTTTAATTAGTTTATTGAACTTTGCCAAATGTAGAAAGTGCTTTTTAGTTTAGTTTAGTTTTTTATCGAATATGAAAAAAAATCCTAGGCAAGAAAAGGGAAAACAGTGTGCCACGAAACTACTAGTTTATTGGAGACTTTTCTTTCAACAAGGCTGACGCCATTATTTACACGTCCTTGCTTACAAATATTTGATTACCTTTTTATTTTGCACGTTTAGTTTATTTTTGAGCACAATAAAAAACAAATGTCTGTGTTCTTCATTCCAAGGCTTAGTTAGGAGAAAATATGATTAATTGCAATATATAATCAAACCTTCTATAATTAGGTCAAAACTAACAAGTACTGAACAATTCTTTTGTGTTAATTCATACTGAGCAAAGCATGACTTGGAACTTTTCAGCTAGGAAGCGCAGCTCAATGAAGTTCTCAGACCAACATAGCACCTTTCCTGGACTCTTTGTGTTCGTGAAAATAATATTTAAACACATAACATTAGCTTTCCATCTCTCCGAACAATGCTGTTGGTCTGCTAACAATGGTTGCTCATGTTTTTTCTAGATGTTTGAAACTTACTTATTCTTTGTTTCAATCAGTTGAGCGCTGTGGAGAAGAGAGGGGTCTGTTTTGGTAGCGCTGCCACAGGACAATTTGGGCAAACATAAATGGGCCAGCTTATATTGATTTGGATGCAAATGAGTATTTTTGAATATATATTTTTGTCTAGTATCGGTTTGATCAAAATATTAATTCATTTGACAACCCTAATATCTGCTTTCATAAGCTTTGTTCCTCCTGTTCTCTCAGCATGAGGATAGATATATGAAAATTTAATTTTTTTAAAATATATCACAAAGATTGGCAGAAACAAGGAAAAATCTCTAAATCTCTTAATAGGAAAGCAACAAAATCCTACACAAAGTGAACTGTAAAAAAAAGAGCTAGTGTAGAGCAGTTACAGGCTCTGTGCAACCCAGCGCTTCATAGCTACCAAAGACATTTCCTGACAACTTAGTTTGACATTAAAACCGTCTGCATGTCTGTGGCGCTGCTGTGTGTGGCGAGTAAGCTTCAGAGCAAGTTGGCTCTTTTCCTGTCACGTCTCCATCCCACAGGAACGCTCTATAAACAAGAGGTGTGTCTGCCCTGGGCTACACCTTTAATTGTTTTCACTGTTCGCAGTTCCCCCCGCAGGCCACTCTCATACCACAGATAACCTGAAAAGCAGCCAAGTGCTAGATAGGTTCAATTTGAAAAGGGGAGTGGAAAACAAAAAGATTTATCCCTGTTCCCCCGCACATTTCATTTATTCTCTTTGAAGAGTGGCAACCTAACTGTTTTAACTTGTTGTTGGGCTTGTTAGGGCTAACCCTGCCCTTCATTTATTCCCGAATATCTGCTAGTTACATAAAGACTTGACAGCATCATTATCTTAAAATGTATCGTAATCATGTTTGAGCAAACTGTACAGTAAGGGCAAAACCCGATACCCAAAAATGAAACCTCAGTGCTGTTGAAGTGCAGCAACCACGGCAACCATGTTCTATTGAACATTTAAACCCACCGGTCACAGTAGTGGCCAAGAAATTAATTTCACTTCCAAGGACTCTAAAAAACGTACTGATTAAATTTTCAGTTAATGTTCAGAAAATATTGAAAGTTTACAGTGTTTGGATAATACTTATGCAGTATCACATGTTTAGAGTAAATTATCACATGAATAGAGCTGTTTATATCTTGGTTGCACCTTGGCGAGAGGAAGACTGCCACAAACCTCCCAAAGAAGAGGCTACCAATTTAGGTTTAAATAAACATACAACAAAGATTTCTGGTGCACATCATCTTTAAAGTGTCTACTTATGATACACACCTTTGCATTTACAAAAATTGGTTTGGCGTGTGAGCAGTATGTGTAAACATGTTAACGGTCACAGCTGGTGGGACCAGCTGTCATTTGAGCGAGGTGCGCTTATTGAAATACATACCATATTCTTCCAATTCCAAATTTCCTCCTTTTTAAGATAAGACACACTTTTTCATATATTTTTCCACAGTTTTTAATTTCCCCCCCCCCCCCCCTTGATTAGTTCAAAGGGCAATCAATGACATCTGATTTTAATATTTTTATGTCTGGGAAAATTTTGGGTTTAAATGGGCTAACAGTCACATCACAGTCAAGACTTTGACAAGGCCACTGAAAAACTTTCAGTTTTTATCTCTTCTGCGGTGGAATTGCTGGTATGCTTTGGATCATTGTTCTGTTGCACAACCCAAGTCTGCCTAACCTTTAGGTCACAAACTTATGGCCAAACACTTTCAGAATGTTGTAGTAAAAGAAGAACAGTTATGGTTTCAAGTAATTTGGCAAGTTGTCTAGGTCCTGAAGCAGAAAAGCAGCCGCATCACACTCAAAAGTGCCGAGTTCGATTTGTGTTCAGGACCCAGAAGTTTCAAAATGTTTCATTTTGGTCTTGCTACTCTGTAAAATATTTCCCCAAAAGTCTTGAGAGTTTCTTGGGACTATGTTTTTTTTTTTTTTTTTTGTCAAATCTGAGACGGGCTTTTGTTCTCTGTTTAGTCAGCAATTTCACATAAGATCAGGTTGGTTTAGATTGTTTTTCTCATTTATTAAATTAAATCTGAAAACTGTGTTTTGGTATTACTATGTATATCTTACAAATTAGTTTGTCTAAAATTAAGTGTGACCAAAAAAAAAAAAAAAAAAAGAACCAAGAACAGAAGAAAATTGCAAGGGAACAAATATATGATAAGTCTAAAGCGTGTGTGCAGGTGATTAACCTTTAGGCCGCTGGATGCATGTATGCTGGTTGTCACTCAGGAGGAATCCTTCTCTGCAGCGGCACTCATAGCTGCCCATCATGTTGACACAAATCTGCTGGCACCCACCGTTCCCTTCCGAGCATTCGTCCACGTCTGCCAGGAAACACAACCACACACAAATTAATGAGAACAGTTCAAAACAGAACAAATGTTGGACAGATAGTCTGTGCGGGGGTTGTCTGAGATCGAATCGTGACTTGCTCCATGGGCCAAACAGATGATGCAAGCATGATTTAAACATTTAAGTACTCCGAAAAAATCTAGAGAACATCTTCCTTTAAAAAACAAAAAAAGAAAAAAACATGGTCAAATAAATTTAATTTAATTACTTGAAAACTTTTAAGTTGCAGTGTGAGAGTAAAAGCAATACTAACAAAAAACTAAAGAAAAACCTGAAAGCTCCATTTAAAACCTCCAACTGTTCAGCACTGAGCTATAAAAATGCAAATGCAGCACAATCCGTTAAAGAGGAGAAACCTGATCCAACTGAGCCAGAGTACCTGTTGATGACGAGTGTCTGTCAGCCCTGTGACGGGAGGAATGTGAGGAGAGGGATGAGAAAGAGGGGGAGGAAAAGTTTAGATAGGAAGAGAAGAGTGGGATTTTTTTTTCTTTCAAAGTCAGTGGGGGAGAGAATCTACTTCAAGTATATACAGAGTATTTAGCAAAGCATCGCCTCAAGCGCAGCCAAAAAAGAGATGCTCACTATGAATGACCCCCAAAGTAACTCCTCCTATATAAAATAGGAAAATAAAATAGTATCTTGAGACATTTTAAATTATTTATAAATATAATATAAAAATAGTCAGAAACCTATCAAATCGTTCACATTTTGTCCTCCTACAAACACAATGCATTTTATTAGTTTTATTATTCTATTTTTTATTGATTTTTTTGCTTCATATACCGAGACGATGTAGGGCATAACAGTGAACACATACATGGATTTCAACACATAAAGGCCTGAAATGTGTGAATTTGTGTTCAGCCCCCTTGAGTCAAGATTTATCTGTAATTTTAGCTGCAGATCTTCCAGGTGTGTCTCAAATGGTGCTGAACAACCAAAATCTTTGTCCATGAACACGTGAAGATGCTTTGATCTGAGCCATTTTGGAAGGTGAACTTTTGGCCCAGCCTTTGAGACATTTTCTTCCAGTATTCTCCTGTATTTAGCTCCATTCACCTTCCCAACAACTCTGATAATTTTCACCTGCTGGAGGAACATATCCTCACAGCATGATACAACTGCAACCATGTCTCATTATACCAGTCTTCTAGATTTACTTTCTTAGCTGCTTCTCTGATTGACGCTCTACTTGCCAACCAGTCAGTTTACTCAACGTCCAAGTCTGGGTCAAGTTGCAGTTGTGTCACTAATTATTTTCATAATCTCATCCTACTTTAAACTGCTGAATAACTTAATCCCTGACCTTTGTAGCAGGGATCGGATTCTCTTGGCTACGATCAAAATTTCATGACCACAAGTTAACACGTTAAATTGAGAGCTTCACTTTTTTGCTCACTTTCTCCACCACGACAAATCAGAAAAACACTCAGCTTACAAAGTCCAAATTAATCTAATCTATCTCCAACTCCCATTTGAGAACAACCCGAAATACTGCAACTTTATCCATGATTAAAATAAAAAAATAAAACTGTTGTATACACACATTTTTTTATATTATGATTAATGTTATTAAAATGTCATCTGAAACTAATCTACTGTCTATTTGTCCAGTCTGAGAAAACCTCTGGACCAAGTTTTCTTTCTGGGGAATTCTCAGCTCAGGAGGAGACAGAAATAAAATATCACTCTTCTTGTTTTCTTTTTCTGTTTAAAAGCTCAATTAATCACAATGTCACGACACATGCAGCATTCTAAGAGGAACGAGTTGACGAGAAGGTCAGTGACAGGTAGCAGCACTTATCACCCTCGTCAGACTGTCAGGTTTTCTGTCCTGTTTTCACATCCAGTCATCAAAACTGTCTCTGTCCCACTAAAAACAGTGTGTTCTGTCTGCTGAGGCTGATGGCAAAAGTGTCAGTCTACAGCCAGGTGAAGGAGAGTTCTCCAAGAGGAGAAAGACAGTGAGACTGACACTAAAAGAAAAAGGGAGCTACTTATGGTCCCTGGAGAAAGGACCCTGGAAGCAGCCAGCAAACTGCGGCTGCACCTTTGCAGATAAACTGAGTAGGTAACAACAAACTTCCAGCAGTCCAAGAAAAAAAATCCTAACATATATGCATAAAGTCTCTGCCTGATTTTCCTTTAAACACAATCATAAACTTTTTTTAAAAAATCCAAACATATAAATGTGCTGCAAGTTTCAACACTCAAAATGCCCATGAGATACGCAAACGGCCACAGACGGGGCCCCAAGGGGATTTCTCTTTCCATACCCTCAGTGCATCAATGAAGGTTTCATTTCCTGATTCCTTCATCCCTCCAAATGAGGCGTCGGCTGTCAGTAGATCTCCCTTGTTTAAATAGCTCCCATAATTGCCTGTGTTGTGTGCTGGGCAAGGCTGGCGTCCAAAGCAAATATTTCCAAGCGGAAAGGGGTTCTGGCATGGCTTGAAGAAGTGCTCATGTTATTTGGGCTTTAAACCGTTTTTAAGAATTCTCTAAAGGACCGGAGAGAAAGAAAAAACATTTTAATCAAGTTAAAAGAGCTATCTCACTCCTGAAAAATGAGACAAGCCTCTGCTCTAACCTTACTTCATTTGAGGCGACGAGAGGAAAAGGAACATTCAAACCGAGAGAGATTAGGAGATTGGTTGTATTTGCGGAGGCCATGTCCGCTGGTTTTTCAGATAGCCTTGGCTGTATATATAACATTTGGCCTCGCGCAGAGCTTTAGAGCCATGTAAACATGGTGGTTGCCTTACAAAAACTACTGAACTCTTATTTTGGAGAAATACTCAACTCTTTCATTCTCTCCTTCTTTTTTTTTTTTTTTTTTTTTTAGAAGGTTCACTGACTTTGCGGGAGTTTCTAGCTGACTCCGACTTTTATTTGAGGCCAGAAAGTGAAAAACTGCAGCTATCTGTCATCAAAGCTGTCTGTGCATCCATCCCACTGCTTGGTCTCAGAAATGTCTCTGTGGTCCAGACAGACCAGAGACAAGGAGGTGAGTGGACAGACACCGTCCTCCCCTGGCATTTCGCTTGGAAGAGGTGAAGGCATGCTAAAAATAAAAAGGTGTCAAGGAATACCCAGATTTAAATCATTATGTTTTCAAAACACTTTTTCAGTGTAAAGTTTTAGGAATGCCCAGAGTAGAGTTTATTACAACGTTATGGATTCGAGAAATTAGCACTACATCAGTTTTAATAAGATAACAACATGCTTGGGTAACTGATAACCCAAGCTAAGTAAGAAAGAGAAAATATTTCAATATTATAATTCAATGTTATAGCAAATGTTTACAATAACAATAAGATAGTGACACAGCTTTTTCTAATATGAAGATATTTCTTCTCAAAGTGAATCCTGGCTTGCAAAACACCATCTAGCAGTTTGGGTTTGAGTTATTATAACAGGCCCGAGAGGTTAGAAAGGCATTTAAGCTTCACACCCTGTAGTTTCATCATTTTAGACCCATATTTTGAAGTAAGACACAAAGTAGTTTTGGGCCAGTGTAGTTGTCTAGCTGGATGATATATTGACTGTTGATGATTAAAGAAATTGTATGGGACTTGAACATGTCACACTGTGCAAATTGGATCGTATGAAATCTTGACATAAACTTTTGTCACACAGTATAATGGAAGATGCCAGACAGCTTGACTTATTGTCGCTGCGAAAACAAGCCATTAAAACCTGACAGACACATAAGTCTGACATTAAATGAACAGCAAGAGAATCGAACTCTGTAAAAATCATTCAAGCAACTGCTGGTCAGTTATGGACCATGTAGACTTCTCAGGTCCTCTGAGAACTGCTCACTTAGTGTTTCTTGGACCCAAACTAAACAAGCGGAGGCAGAATTTACTTTCTGTTCCTCAAAGCTGGAACCACCAACCTGAAAGCCTGAGGTATGAACAAACTGACATCCATTTTAAATTAGGATTCGCTGTTTACTGCCGGTTAAATATCGATTTAATTCTATTATGTTTTAGCATTTGAATTGTTGACATGCATTATATTGTTACTTTTTAGGTAATGCTTACATTTTTACTACTGGTTGTTGACATATTTTGTGCATTTCATACATTTTTGTTAAATAATGCATATTTCAATGTTTTTAATATATCAGTTCTTTTATTTTCTTCTATCATACTTTATATTGCCATTTGTATGAAATGCTATATGAACAACACATGCACAAACTTGTTTTTCTCTTTACCCATATGAAAGGCTCTGTAGTTTTCTTTAAAATCATCTTTTCCTTCATATCCATTTCATCCTACAACCTGAACCAAATAAACTGGTCAGTTCCTCCCTTGCACAGAATGACTGTCAGATCAGAGATGTAACACCGTGTTAAGATATTCCCTCTGAGCTGAGCAAAGGGGTGGAATAGGAGCAGCACCTGCTGAGAAAAAAGTTAGATGTGAGAGAGAGAGGTGACACGATAGCTGAGTATGAACCACAGTAAGTCTTCCTCTTATCTGTTACATTATATCTCTGACAGTTCAGTGGTGGCCAAGCAGCTGGATCGAAAGTCAGCTCCCACTGAGTTCATTTCTCCATTTCCTTTCCCAAACTTTCAACTCAAATTAATGTCAGGCTAACTCAAAGCTTTGCACTGAACCACTTTCCTCAGAGGTTGATTGACTGATCAAGTTTTAATCAGCTAAAATATATTCAGAAAATTCAGTTTCTCTAGTTGGATAAAGAATTATTTATGATTTATGACTTCCTGAATATTCCTGCAAATTCAGTTCAAATGTAAATATTGTTGACTAAGAAAACATTTGGATAACTATATAAACATGATTACCGCTCCTTTAAATTATATGATAAATTAGCTGTCTGTTGCATGTCTATAATACTGATTAATAAATGACAAGATGATATCTATTCCTGATATCATCAACTGATAAATCCTTGGTACATTAGTTTGATGTACACTTCAGATTTTTGGCAGATTTATTATTAAAGTTTGTTTTTTTTTTATTTTGGAAACAAGTTTCTTCTAATTGGAAATAAAATTAACATTTTTGATGCGTCCAGAATGAGAAAGAAAAGGGTCGTGGCAAGTAGGTCTTTCAAACTGAAAGACTTGCAGCTCACCAATATTAAATTCTTGTTGTTTTAAATTACCTTTCAAAAGATGGCTGTCTCATTTCATTTTAGAAACAAATTTTAGAACAAAAAACATCTGCACCCTAAATGTTTCTGACTTACTTTGAGTTAACTAACATTTATTTTCACATTACTTTTATACTCTAACCTGACTAAATATGGCCAAATGCTCCTTTATCATTACATTGGATCTTCAGTCCTAGTATGAAACCTGTTATTTGCATATGTATTAAGTAACATAAAATCCTGATTTTTCGTCAGCAGGAAACTCAAAGTTGATCAGACTCATTGTTAAAAACTGCTTCAAACCTTTTATTAGTTCCAGCACCTCACATCTATCTCGCCCATGGTTTATTTACACAAAGCTTGTTCACATCTGCTATGCAAATCCAAATATCTGCTAGCTGTTGATTTTCATTTACAAATAAAAATACAAAACAAAGATTTGATTCAAATCGATTTTTCTTGTTCTACAACCAAGACAGACTCCCAGGTACCAAATTTGATGAGTTGGCATAAACTTTCCAAGTTTAAACTCTTTCCTAAACACCCAGACTGGAATTTCACTGTTTCTCCAAAGCGAGTCTGGAAGCATTTAAACAACAATACCCCAGGATAAGTATTTGAGTGCCCATCGCTTTGCCAAGAGGACAAGAGGCCTTGCCTTGACATTTGACGGCTTCCAGTCTACAGCATGCTTACAACCTTAAGCCCAGTCTAAGGCTTGAGTTTCCCACTCCTAAAGCCCCACCGGTGGGTTCAGCTGGAAATGTTCATTTCATGGTGGATGGGGCAGAGCAAACCTGCAAGAGTTGATAGCCTTCAGCAGCCAACTAATACTCTAATCTCAGATTTATCCTGTAACTCATCACTTTAGTCCCTTTCCTCTCAGCTGTGGAGAGGCACCAGAGTTTGTGCATGTCACAACAAATACAAAGTATCTGCTTGCTGGGATAAGTTGCATTTGAATCTAACCTTCTGGTTGCACATTACTAAATTGAGAAAATTTTCCTCTTGCGTTTAAATGTAAAATATGCCTAATAAGTAGCAGACTGTTAAATATAATCACCAATGGTATCAACGGACTATAATTGTGTTAATGTAACATTGCAACGTAAAGACCTTTGTCTTTGCAAGTTATTTTTAATAGGGGATTATGAAAAACACATTTTTTGCTTTCTGCTGAGGTATAGCTGTGTTTGTCAAGTTCACATTTTCACTCAAAGACCTGACAATTTATGTTAGCCTAAACAATAAAACAACTCATAGCTCCAATGTATATTTATATAAGAATGATGAGTGGTTTAACAATGTGATTTGGGTTGTTGCATGTGAACATGATTGCGTGTCTCAATCATCTGTACATTCTTGTGAAAATCTGCAAAGCAGTTTGTTTCCAAAGTCAGAAAACCACAAACAATTGATTGTTTTTAGAAAGCTACACTTGTATTCCAACTATGCAGCATTACTCCACTCTTCCCAGTGCTGCTTCCTCTGTTCTCACTCACAGGGAGACTTCTTGCAAAAACTTTTTTTTTTCCTTCTTGTCAGTGTCGGCAGACTTGTCGTCCATGAGGCTGTCAGAAATGAACAAGAATTATCCGATTCCATGCGACGTCAGGAATAGCTTTTCACTGTTTGGCTGTGGAACTGCTTGTAAGAGCTCAGCCATTGTGCTGCTATAGCAACCTGAACCAAATAACATTATTTTCAGTTCAGGCTAAAACTTCAAGAGATTACGAACATGAATATTTTTACGAAATGAAAGCAATTTGCTGAAACTTACTAAATAAATGACATAGAAGAACATGGTTCCAGCAATACAAAAACTTCACAATGAAAAAGAAAATAGCACAATTTATGATAGCAAAGACAAAAATACATTTTTTTTTAAAGAAAACAGCTGGATCACTGATTATTAAATAATGTCAAAGATGCACTGATAAATTGGTTGCTGACCAAAGCAGAATAAATTTCAGCCTGATTGGTCTGGACTAATTAGCCAGTCAGAAATACTAAAACCAATCTGATCTTTTCTCAATCAGTGAACCAATCATAATTAAGAGCTACTCTGTTGTTTTGATACAGTTCTTCAGCATAGATCTTATTACTGAGTAAAGACTTAAAATTAGCCATTTTCGATATCAGTGGGTTTTTTGGGGTTGACATATTCCTTTGGGGTTTAAAGATAATGTGGCATCAGTAAGGCCACATCTTTATAAACACTGTAAATCAGAAACTGGTCACAAACCTGCATGTTTAAATGCTGCAAAAATACATTTGGTGTAATATTTGGTAAGACAACATATGTTTGTAACTAGGACTACAACAGTACTCAGACCATGGGTTGCTACAAACATTAGCTTAAAAGTCACAATTCAGTATGTTTTAGCTTTGCTTTAAGAAAGAGAAACAAATAAAAATTGCACACTACAGAACTGACTAGATATTTAATTTTTGTTGTTGTTTTTAATAAGGGACAAGTTGTGAAAGCCAGTGGATGGATGATACAAAAATAAAATGATTTGAACATGATCAACAGACTTTTTTTTACCAAGTACTTATTTACTCTTCAGTATTTTTCTGATGTCTACTTTTACTTTTACTTGAGTAAAAATATATTGAAGTATTACCACACTTACTTGACTACAAATTTTGGCAACTCAGCTGATTCCTCACGGTGTGGAGGAGCAGCTAGCTATATTCAAAATATTTTACAGTAAGTGAGAACTAATTCACCCAATGGAAGAACATTTTACATTTAGCTATTTTGTATCAGAGATACAATAGATATCTTTCACTCTCACTGCCATGATCCGCATCCTCTAATCATGGCCGAGTGTTGAAACATTAATGGATTAATAAATCGAAAGATTTGCCTTTCGGCTCAGGTTTTCCTGCACTGCAACAGATCACAGTAGTACCTTAAATTTCTTCTCCTGACAGTTATGAGTTATGAACCCTCATTATGAAGGGGGCATTCCATCATTACCTTGCTATTAATCAATATCTACGCTAAAGATTCTTTTGTGGATTACCTTATTCTCTGATTTTGTGTTGACAACACACAAAAAAATGGACAGATTTATTCTAATAATGGGGTAAATTTCAAAGACTTCCATGCCCATAAGCATATGGTGACAAGTAAAAATTGAGAATATGGCTAAAAAAACATACATTCAAATGTGAGCTCCTGTCAGAGGTGCGCAGCTTTTGTTCGCTGCATCAGGAGGAGAGGCAAATGGATGTAAAACCTTCCAGAGGAAATCAGCATGAAGGTCACTGATCTTTTTGCTGTCAGGACCTGTTCAGCGATGCTGCTTCTTTTTATTTAATCACTGGGGATTATGAAAGCTGCAGCAAAACTCATCCAAGTAAAGTTTTTCAAACGAGACAAATCCGAATTTCCTACATAGCACAATGTCTCGGTACAATTACAACCATTAAGCGAAGAGAGTGAAAGGAGGTGACTTTTTCCTACCTGCTATTTCAAAGCCATACCTCAGAGGCTTCTCCCATAAGGTTGCTTTTATGTAATAGATCATGTCGCGTCTTTGGGGAAGGTTAAAGTAAAAGCACATTCATTTCCCTATAGATTGCAGAGGGAATTGAAGCCTTTTCAATCAATACAAACCAAATCAGTGTCGGTCAATAAAAATCAAAGGAATATGGCCTGCCAAGGTGTGTGTATTTGTTCCTGTGCGACAGGGGAGCCGCACGAGACAGAGCAGAATGATGAATGCAAGTAAACAAGGCAGAGACACAGGTCTGGTGGTGCTCTTGTCAAACATCTATAATTTCTATTTCAAGCCTGCCTTTGCTTTCCCAAGTGAGTCACTCTCAGGCTGTATACCACCGTGGCATTTCTTTTTACAGAACTCAAAGAAATATCTTTATTTGTGTCTTTTAGCTCCAGATAGAAGCAGAAACGTATTTGCGGTTGTGAGAAAAGAGGCTGTCTGTAGAGATGCTTATGATATTAAGCTGCTTGACTGACAAGTTAGCAATGATAAGAGTGTATTTTGGTTTCTGTGGGACTCTAACCAAAACACACAGGTCATAAATGTGGGGATGCTGGTGTTATGGTGGGGAACAGATCAGGCTTCCTGCATCTGGTTTTCATTGCAAAGAGGATGTTTGTTTTGGTTTAAATTGACATTAATTCCTTAGTTTTTCCTCCGACTCAAAAAGCATATATTTTTTATAGCTTCGCCATGGGATAGGTGCAATTAAATCATTAATTTTCTCATAATTCTGTCATGAATAAAAAATACGCAATAAAAAGTCACAATTGTGACAACGTTTCTTTTCAGTTTTGATCGGACTCATAGCTGAAGATAGCTATATTCATTTTCAAGTCTAAAAAAATTATGTAAAAACAAAACAAAAGAACTGTCAGATTAAAAAAGAAAAAAAAATCACACACAAGGGTAAAGTTCCAGAAAAGTCATGTTGTTACATTTGAGGAACTAAACTCTGGCATCAATGACTACCAACATTTCCACCTAAGATAAAAGTAGTAATATCAAAATCTCCAGCTCTCATTTGTGTTCATAAAGTGAACATTTAAATAGTGATATAAGGAAGAGGTTGGGAAAAATATGGTCTGAGTAGGGAGTCCAGTTGCTTAGAGACTTGTCAAACCGGCACCTTTTGGAACAACTGAAAAGCTCTCTGGGTTAAAGCCAAGTCTGTCTGTGCTTCACTGCAGAGGGAAAACACAAAGTGACATTTGCAACAATTTCTGCTCCACTTCTGACAAGCATCATTACTCTTATGCTCACAGGTGCCAGCCCTCCTGTTTCTCCAAACTGTCACCATAAATCTTTGTTAGGGAATTGTGTAAGTCTCACTTTTCTCTACATAATCAATGTCTCACATGTGTCACTTGTGAGAGTTGAAGTGCAATATACTAATGAAGATGTAAAAATGTTATTCCGATGCTAGGATTATTCAAGCCACTCAAAATTAGTAAGTCTAATGAGTTGAATACAATTAATTTTCTCTTAAAAATTCACTTCACTCCAAAAAGTAACTTTAAATTAATGCTACATATGTTGGGATGAGAAAGGATTTCAAAAGCTCAGACACAAAGAAATGTTGCCATTTAATCTATTTTTGGTAAAAAGCTATTTTTGCATAGTAACATCCTGTCATCAACATGACATATTTAAGGAGAGTGTTGTTTCATAAATTGTGTTGTTATCCATAGATGGAACTGCTTTCCTGTTTTATTGACTTTTTCTTTGAAATAAGTGTTTATTAAAATAACTTACTTACTTTAAAAGCTGCATTAAAATGCCAAATATGATTTTGTTTCTTAATTTTCTGTCTCTGAAATACAACAATGTTTACAGTTCTACAGGGTTCATATCCATTTTTCCAGTTGGGTACAATAGCTCTGTGTGAAATAAATTATACAGTGAGTGACATCTCTCGCCACGCTGACAGAAGCGGTCTGCTGTGATATTGCATTGTTTCCACCTTGCTGACTTTCTGACATCTTTGTGGGGGTTCAGGGTCGACAGAGGGAAGACCTCAGAAACCAGAGCGTCCCCAAGTGAGGCACACGGCAGCGCGTTCTGCTTCATGCTTCAATGCCTTCTGCCACCACCCAATGTTATTACACTGCCAACCCATCCAATTTTCAGGAGCTGTGAGGCACATGCAGCAGGAAGAAGTAGACAGAGATGCATGTACGCTGTCCTAACTTGTGTTAATTAAGAGACAGTCACAGATATTGTTTCCTGGAACAGAAAAGCCTTGTACCTCCTTCTGAGTTCAAAGTGCACCAAAACCACTAAGAGCAAAACAATGTAGAGATCAAATCAATGCAGCTCTGTGGAAGAACATGGGGTAATGCACTTTGAAGATTGCAACTCAAAACTGAATTAACTCTTAGGAATCAGGTTTGCCTCTCCTGCTTTGGGCTCTGAGGATCCGACCTTGTATGGGAACCAGTTGCTTAGGCTCTCTATTCCCAGGCCAAGGAATACTAATCTTCTCTCAGGGGCCAGAAAAGAGCTTAAAGCAGGAAAAGGAAGCTGGAGTCTTAACATGAAACCTCTGCTACACTGCTTCCTCTCCTCACTCGTGTTTGTGTTGAGGATCATTACCTTAGCAGGGCAGAGCCCAGGTATTAAGGAACTCAATTCTTAGGAAAAAGATACTTCTTTAAAATCGGGTTTCTACTCATTGAGCAAAGATTCCAAATTCTTTTTTAGTTATTCTGATTATATAAAAACTAAGTCTAAATAATAAATGGATAAACAGACTGATTGATGATTGAATGGACAGATGACAGAGGTGTCATAATCCAATTGTAGAGGACCAACCTTCTGCAACTATTACATGTGTCCTGAATTACATAATTAGGCGATTAACAGGACTCGAATTACCTCTGCATGAACCTGAGTGCAGTTTAGTGATCTGATTCAGGTGAACTGGACTTGGGATGTAACAAAAACCTGAAGGATATGGAACCTCTGGAGTTTGACACCTCTGCTACTGATGGTCTAAATGAGAGATGCATGGGCCGATGTATGGCTTTATGACTTGATAGATGGATGGACAGATGGATGGTGGGCAAACAGATGGATGAACAGGGGGACAGATGGATGGAGGGGCTGTGGGCATACAAATGAATGAACAAATTGCATAGAAACACTTTCCAAAAGAAGTTTAATTTCTCAAGGAGAGGCATGCGTCTTCGTACTCAACATAAGGGTTGTTTTTCACGACATGTTCCTTCACTCCTTGTATAATATCAATGAGTTAGGTGTAAAAATAAGGTGTAGGTTTACTAATTTGGAAGAATCAAGATTCTTTTTGAGAAAAAAAAATTAAAAGGACTCAAACTTTATCTTAAAGTTTTTCCACAGTGGCTCGTGCACCTTCCAACAAATGGAGCAACTGCCACAAGCTACTTCTGGCAGTCAACTCAACTTGTGCTGCTGCATCACCTGTGATGACTCACACTCTGCAAAATATGTCAAGAATACCCTAATTATTTGGCCAATCTATTTAAGATGCAAAACTTCCAGATGTACTTTGAATGTTATGTGCTGCACCAGCCTGCACGCTTTCTGCTGCTGCTGCTTCTGACCTTCCACCACCCCAGCATGCCCCTTGGGCTCCGAGATCAGAGAACTTGTCATCACTTCCTGATATGCAAAAAACATTGTCAAGTAGAGAAGTGCTCATCATCAAATGTTGAGCAGCACGCTGTTTAAGTGACAAGAGCCTGGAAGCCATTGGATGACAGATATACTGACAGATTTGACTGAAATCACGTTTACGTAAAAATATAACAAACATTCCCTTGGCTTGTGGAAGTTTCACTTTGACAAACTATCAAAGGGCTTGATAGATGCAACTTTGACGCAGCAGCCAGACAACCACGGATTACAATTACACACCTGCACGCAAGGCAGTAGCTGATCCATGGTACGACAAATGATCCATGAGCCGCTGGACGCTGCTGCTAAATGACTTGGAAAATAGTCCCAATTTATACTGCATACACAAGCAATGAAGATAGAGGGAGAGAAAGGCTAAAGCACAAGGGAGCCAGGGGTTCACAGTCAAGTCAGGACAAGATTATTACTAATCTAAAAATGCATTTTCCATTCCAGCGTACCTTAATCCCAGCCTTACATGCAGCTCATTGGGTAAATGTGGGAGTAATACAAATGTGTTGCCACAGTGCCCACATGTGAAAGCTTTTTACACTGAATCACTGTTAACTGTTGATACATTTTTCAATCATCACTTGAACTCAGAGCTAAACCTGCTGTAACAAGACGCCTTTTTCCTCCTCAAAGAAATCAAAGAAGACGCTTCATGCTGAAATAGCAGCCTGGAGAGATGATTTCTGAGGAGCAGCGGGTTTGACTTGGGGGTTTCAAAGCAAAACAAAAGGAATGTAGGGTGGGGGAATGGGAAAGAAGGAGCAAGACAGAGAAACAGAATGGGGGTGGGTGGATGATGTCTATGTTAAGCAACTAGCAGCAGCAGCAAGGGAGCTGTATCCCCTTAATTTCACAACCGTTTAAGCGTTATAGGTCCTGCATGAGGCCAGGTTGAACAGCACACTGGTGAAATTTTACACCATGAGAAAAATCGACAACTCACGGCTCACTCTGAGCTCTCAGCTCAGTGTAAATCTTTTCATAATTTTTTTCTCCCTTTCATCCTGCTTATTATAAAAAAGGTTTCAATTTTCCTTTTGTAAAAACATATGTGTAGAATAACCGCTCCTTGAGCAAGGAAGTAGCAGATATCCGAAGCAGCAGAGTAATAAGAGTTCAAACCAGCCATCAGTTACACATCACCATTCCTAAAATGACCTTAGGCATGCTGAAAAAACAAGCTATACGGACGTAATGCCCAAATCAGACCAAGTGTGATCCATATTCTTAACAAATATTTTCCTAACAAAGGATTTGTCTATGACAACTTCAGCTCTACAGTTAAATCCTCTGACAAAAACATGCAGAAGAAAGGCTGCTGCTGCTGTAACTATGCAAGCAGATTTACTCACCGAGACAGTTGTGCCCATCATGGGCCAAACGGAAACCGTCGTAGCATGTGCACCTGTAATTTCCTGGTATATTGATGCACTCATGGACACACCCTCCGTTGTACTCAGTCGCGCACTCATCGACATCTGCAGGGAAATAAAAAAAATTAATAAAGGTGTGAGCATGCATACAGTTGAACTCAAAATTATTGATACGCCACAGATATGAATCTAAATGTTCATTCAAGTGTTTTTTACAAAATGAAAACCTCAAAAGGTAACATAATAAAAGTAGTACCAGTCTTGAGCACAATTATATCTGTTTTAATATATAAAAATGTATTATACCTTAACCTTTAATTTATAATGATTTTACTCAATAATCAATAAAAAAATATCTTAAATACTGATTAATTTTGTGTGACTCTACCAGTATTTGAACAATTTATCTTTGGTGAAGAACTTCAGGTCTTCAAAGTTGGATTGTTTTACTATCACCATAATATTTTGTTCCCTCCACAAATTCTCTATCGGATTCAAGTCAGGACTCTGGCTGAGCGACTCTAAAACATTATTTACAACCAGACGCAATTGGTTAAATTAAAAGTTACTTTAAACCTTAAATCTACAAGGGAATAAATAATAAATAATAAAAATAAAGTGTTTTGAGAAGAGTACATTTCAAATAGCAACATACAACTAAAGAAAAAAACCTGCTGAAATTCAATAAAAAACAATAAAAAAGGAAAAATATTTGTATTACAATCATGCTCTGTACAGTTCTTGAAATTCAAAAATTTTAATTATGCCTTTCAAAAATATGGTTTAATGTTAAATGTAGTTTTTCTGATATTTACTTCCTGACTTGAAGTTCATAACAGACAATTTCATACCAGAAATTTTCAAACTAAAATTGAAAACCAAAACTTTCACAGAAAGTAGCAAAACAAAAACCTGCAAAAGCTGAAATATGTAGAAACTCAATTTTGCTTTATTGTGAGCAACTCCTTTATCTTATTCAGTCTCATTAAACAGTCAATAAATGATTTCTCGTTGTATTTTACCATCGTTTTTTTATTTTTTTATTTAATGTTTGCAGTTTTAAGTGTGATGAGATTATGGAAATATGTACACAAAGAAAGCTGCACTGTAACAGGGAAACAGACTGACACTAAGCTCCAGCTAAGCTGTGATGTTTGCATCACTGAAACTGCAAATTGAAACAGTCAGCAAAAACTCACTTAAATACATAGATTATTCCAATGCACCATGGAAGCTTTGCTGTATTAGTGATGTTGGTTAAATACAAACAGATATTGCTACATAAAAGCAGTTGGAAAAATAAAAGAACAACATTGCAAAATTTTAAATATCACTGGTTGTTCAGCTGTGCTGTTAACACTTTAGATCTCAACCACATATTTATTAACAGGGATGCTAATTAGTAAAAGTCTGCTACAGCTCCTTTAGAGAGCTGCAGTCTCAAAGAATCCGGGGACAAAATAATCTCTTGATTTACAAAGGATGGTTGAGTGTTTTTAAAGCTAAAGGACACAATGAAAGGTGTTTTGAAGCCCTTTCCATTATAATTCTGTCAGGAACATTCAGACCCTTTGTCTTCATTTGTGCCATAAAGAGACAGAGCAAGTTTTGATGTTATTTCCCAAAAAAGATTTTACTAAGCACAGCACGCTATGTTTTCTGTTTATAGCACACTCCACATTTACTGGTACCCTTGGTCAAGATGTGCAACAGCTTTCAAAACAAATCTGCCTTTTATTGCAGTAGCATAATTTCATACAAAAACATTAGCAGCTCAACCTCTAATTTGCTATAAGTATAATTATTCACAGATGAGAAAGGCCAAGGTCAGGAAATAATTGCATTTTACAAAATGATCAGTGCCATACTTATTTGCACCTCTAGTAATTCCCATAAAACTACTGAGACTGAGCCTTTTTTATACCTTATTTTTTAAGTTGGTCAGAGTGTAAAGGACCTTTTGATTAGTAACATATGACTTCATCTTTCTTTGGGGTCTAACCATGACATGGACCAGATATGTATTTAATTGAGCTAATATGCACAATGGTGGCAAGAAAGGTTAAAGAAAATATCCAAAACTTTGTGTTGGAGAACTGTAACAAACGGTGCCTTCTTGGAGTCAACAAATCCTCATTAAAACCATCAAAATGCCAGCTAGGTGTTCAGACTTGAGACCTGAAAAACATACTTTCTGCTCTACCATTACAAATTAAAATGTGTGGTGTTTGCCAAATGCTATGGTGACTTTCAATAGAACAAAATTTTTTGTAGAAGTGAGACTAAAGCTAAGCTTTATAGTAACAATCCATCCACATTGGTTGACATGAATCCAAGATTACAACATCCAGATGCATCTCATGCTCACTGTTAATTATGGTGAAGAATCTGTGATGCTATGAATAGAGGAACTTATCAATACCCAATGAACCTCTTTAGACTACATGGCATCATGAACTTTGAAAAATCAGGTTATTAAAAGTAATGTTCTGGCCTCTGCCAAAAAACTGTAAAGAGTTTGTCAAACATGTCAGGAGGATACTAATCTAAAACATAAAGCCAAATCAATTCAGAACTGGTCAAAGCAAGTTCTAAATTAAACTAAACCAAATTAAACCAAGCAGAGGAGAGATGTTTCAATAGAAATGTTTTATATTGACCCTGAAGCATATAGTTAAAATATGTGAATATTGAACCCTTAAAACAGTTGTAACTCCCTATTTTTGCAGTTCACACACCAAATATACTTTAATATTCATTAAGAAGCACCGGGGAGACCATCTTAGAATTACCACAGAATCTGACATCTACAGTCTTTTCACTTCTGTTATTGGGGATACAGCCAATCAGCGCCAAAATAAAAATAAAATTACAATTGTGGATTAATTGCTTTGCAAACGCCAGCCATGATTGTGTCACGTAGCATCACACCTAGTTACTTTAGCATCCCAAGATAAATTTTCCTATGTTCTATGATAAAATCCACAAATTTAAAAAAAAAAAAAAAAAAAAAAAAAGACAGAAAAAAATAGTATTATCCAAACAAGGTTGTCCATAGTATTAACAAGATTGGTAAAAAAAAAAAAAAGAAAAATGGTAATTTTGTAAAAACACTTCAACACTTTGTGTTCTTGCCATTGCCATGATCTATTTCTGTATTAGCTTTGTCCTTTCTTCAGCATTGTGTATTTTTTTCTTTTCCTTTTTACTTGTATTTGAAAATGTTAAAAATGGCTAGAAAATTAATAAATAAACATATATTAACATGAATAAATATACTTAAAGGTCAAATTTTTTTAAATAAAATGTCCAAACTCAGATTATATTACTTTACTGAAAGATAAATTTACTCATGTCTACCTGCTGTGCAAAACAACATGTGAAATGTAAACAAATGACTTTAGTTAAGCTAAAGTAATGAGCAGACAATGGGTTGTCAGTACTTTGCTGATTTGCTATACCGTCTTATTCAGAGCTATTCATTTTGCATAGTGACAGTATTATTACAGATGTAAAACTCCAGGAGTCCATAGAAATCATCACTCAGCTGGGAATTGTCTAAACTAAGAACCCTCAGCACAAGAAGATTGATTTTAGTGAGAACAAAAATACATCATGTTGCTCCAAAATGCTCTTTCAAGTTTCATACTATTAAAATATTTCTATTTTAAAATGTGCAATAATTAAATTAAAATGTATTCCTTACAATTCTAAGAAGTATATATCCCCCCAATTTGCTCTCATCTTCCCTAACGAGTACTTCAGAGGACTAACAAGCTGAGGCAAAAAGCTGATTCACCTGCTACTGATGTAACTTGGACAAATGCCACAATTTTTCTGACTTTTATTGTTTAGTTTTTAAAGCCTAATACTGACAGCCAAGGTTTTATGCTATATTTAATGCCCTAAAGTTTTGACCAAATTCATGCCAAGACATCCCCTTTTTACCCCCCTTGGAATTTTATTGCAGGCAGCATTCTACAAGTATCAACAGCGTTTTTATAAACATGGGACATTAAAAACCTCTACCATTAAGCAGAGAACAAAGTCAGTGGCAAAATATGCAGTTAGTCATACAAAACATATTTTTGGCTAGGACACTAACGAGTCGGAGCTATTAAAGTAAACAAAATGATTTCACAAGCATGTATGCAGTCAGAAAGGAATCTGAAATAAAATTAATCTTTGCTTTATTTTTTAATGATGGCATTACGGACAAACTATGAATCACTGATAAAATGCAAATATAGGCAGCTGGATGAGATAGAGTGGTTGAAACTGGAAGAAATTGTACACTACAGAAAAAAAATGAGTCGGAGAGATGGGAAGATAGGAGATTGTTATGACAACCTAAGTGGAGTTATGATTAGTGTTGAGAGGCCTCTATGGGAGTCCAAACAAGGTGGACTGACAACATAAAATAACTCCATTTAACACAAGGTAGACCACAGAAAACAGATCATTCCTTATGTTAATCCCCTCTTAGAGGCTATTTCTCTGAGGGTTTAAATGAATTTGTTGGATAAAGCTGTCACATCATTGCAAGTGTTCCCATTTTACAACATCATGTTGAGATTACTTCACTTTTTTTTTTTTTTTTTTTTACAATACTATTGTCATTTTTGTCTGCTTAAAATGAGTAAAATTCAAATGTTATAAATAGGTAGCCTCCAAAGACAACATTCAGCAATGTCTGTTCTACTAAACAAGATTTCCAGATTTTATTGGAAGAGTTATTTTCTAACATTTCAAGCTTGGTTAGTTTATGTTGTCCTGCTGGAAAGTAAAGTAGCACATTTTTGGGGTCCTGACCACACAGAAAATCCTTTAATAAATAATCTGTACTTTGCTGAGCATTCCTAAACCCCGGTCCATCTTTCTGTTGCCATCGGAGAAAGAAAACGTACAAACGTTATGATTCTGTCATCACTGTGCTCTCATATGTGGAATTTCTTTACGCAGCCGATGAGTGACGGGTTGTGCGATGCCCCCAGTTTCTACACATATGCTACCAAAATACGGTGTTGTGTTCATCCGCACTTGAACTTTACCATAAACCACGGAGTATATCATTAGGACTTTATGTGCTACACTGACACGGAGCAGTGTATAACTGTTTAATGGAAGAAACATAATACACGCTTTTAATGCTTTTTCACAAATAAAAACCTTCAGAAGTCACCAAGTTAGAAAGTAGAGTCCAGCTGAGTATTATTTAATATCAGTATAAATACATCTGTTCTGTATTTACGGTGAGATTAAGGCTCCATAGGCCATAACTTTGCCTCAGAGATTTGTTAGAGAACATTAAGGAAAGAACAGCATTATGATGACCAAAGAACACACCAGACAAGCCAGAAATTATTATGTGGAAAAGTTTGAAGTAGGCTTAAATTACTAAACAATATTTCAAGTTTGTTTTTTTTTTATAATCACCAAAAACTTTGGAACAACTGCAAATCTACCCATGCTGTTAAGTTCAAACCTTTAATGTTACTCAGGGAAAAATGTGATTTAAGGCAGTAGCTATCTATCTATCTCGATCGATCAAGGTATATATGTATATATATATACATATATATATATATATATATATTTACAGAGAACCAAAGTTATAGTTGAATGGTTTAGATCAAAACATCTTTTTTGTATTAAAATGGTCCAGTCAAAGTCAAGCGATAAATTCAAACAAGAATCTCTGACAAGACTTCAGAAATTATGTACATAGTCACTCTTCGCACTGATCTTGAGCTATTTTGCAAATAAGAATAAGCAAAAAGTTGTCTTTAAATCCTAAAAAACATATCCCAAAATACTTGGAACTGTAACTGCGGTGAAGGTACTGGAAGTAGTTATGGTGGGGACCTGGATACAAACACATACCATACTTTTGAGATTTCCATGTATGACAAGAACTTAAAACCTATTATTTTCCCTCCACATAAAAAAAAAAAAAAAACTGTGTGCATCTTCTTTATATTGTTGCATGGCTCACCTCAGCAGAACAATCACAAAATGTTGTGAAAGGTGATGCTGCTGTCAGCCAAAAAGGGTTCTTTTATAAGTTGTACCAAGATTTAATGCAACACTTTGATATATTTTAATTTGATGAATGTTGCTTTTAAATGCTGTTTCTCACATCCTTAAGAAGCTCAGCTAAGCTACACTTCAATGGAAACTGAAATATTTTACAACAGACTCAATAAAACAAACTTTTATAACCCAAGGCGCAAGGCCATGAAAAGTACCCAGTCGAATACATGAAAGAATAATGCTGGTTTAAAACAAACAGCATTGTGAAATATGTTTTTTATAAAGGCAGTAATAAAAATGGTTGGATATAATGATCTGAAGGTTTTGAGCACATTAAAAGAGGCTACAAAAACAAACTTGTTTTAGGCTGAAAGTAATGCTGCTGGCAGTGTGAATATCCCCGACAGCTTGGCAGGGCCTCCGACTGCCGTTTCAGCCGCTATCTTAATTTTCTCCTCAAACATGTGTAGGAAATTTACTGCTTCATTTCATCTTGTCACAAAGGAGCACTCTGCACCTGGCTTCCACTTTCCTCTGGTTGTAGCTTTCTCGGATGGTCCTCCTCCCCCGTTGGGAAAATTGCAAAGCTAATGAGTTATTTCAGCTGAGACAGAACCTCTTATCAAGCCTGTCACTGGCCTTAAAAGCGTATATAAAGCTGTACAGGGCAATGCATCGCAGTGTTCTCAACATTCCTCGCAGGCTTGCACAGAGGGTTGCAGTGTTTTACATCTCAGACATCAGGCACCATGGGACTTACCTTCACAGTGTTTGCCATCACCTTTGTAGCCAGACTTGCAAATGCATTTATAAGACTTTGGGGTGTTCTGACAGATGGCATCGATGCTGCAGTTGTCTAGAGCCTCTGCACATTCGTCCACATCTAGGAAAGAGCAGGGAGAAAGGGCACTAAGTAAGCTGTTACAGATAACCACTGATGTGTGTTGGGTCCAGTAGACTTTGTTTTTCTTAACCACTTGAAGAAAAAGCCTGGAAGATGGAGAATCAACAAAAACAATATTCAATAAACACAAATCTGTTGCGTGCGCTTTATCTCTGAATTGATTTCCCCGATTTTTAGTCAAACAAAGTCCTACTTCTGAAATGTGGATCTTAGAATCTAAGGTTCTCGCCACTTGCGGTTTTCTTGGACAGTCTAAAAAAAGTAAAAATGAAAGTATAAACCAGCAAGCTACTTAGTTCTGAACCTTGGAGCTGCTGAAACAGTACTAATTGAAATTGCAGTGAAGATTAGGCTCCTGTCCAAAATGGTCTACCTCTCTCAAAAGGGACAATGTCAGTGAATGTTTCCAGCATGTCATCATGGTGTCATAAGCTACATTAACCCTGTCTAATCAGTGTGACAGCAGCTCATATAAGTAGAGGGGGAGGATTTTGCACAGTAATGTAGTTTCTTGTCTCAAATTGAAACTTCTTTTTCAATTCAATTCATTGACTTTTGGCTCTGGAGTAAAAGCCACCATATGCAGAACTGAAAACCTCCTCAGTTAAAAATCTGTGAGAATATGATGGAAGCTGAAGACTTATGTACAAATGAAAACAGAGGAAAAAGTCAACTCTTTAGATCCTAATATTACAGTTATAGGCTGTTAGAGATTCCCATGGCTTTGTACCCATGAATAAAAATACTACAGCATTGTTGGTTACTCAAAATATTTAAACAAATTTATATTGAATTGCTTTTATTTAAAAAAAAAAAAAACTGAGAAAGTATTGCTACTGTTCTTTTGTTTTCATTAAAAAGACTGAAGAAAAAAAATCCCATTTTGTTTATGGAGTAGGACAAATATAACAAGCTGATATCAGCTGGTTAGTCTGATTCATCTGACTAACAAATATCACTTTCGTAGTTGTTCAGCTGCAGCTTTACAACTGACTCTTGCTCTTTATTTCTCAACAAAGTTTCATGTCAGTTTGAAAACACTCTTATAACACAAAGATTTGGACACCCCAAATAAGGAAACTCTAAAACGTCAAAGTTCAATGGAAAATGGCTGGTACTACAAAACTAGCTGTTTTGCTGTTTTTCTAACAAAAATATTTATGCACCTGAAAAGATTTATACAACACCTCTAAAAGTAAATCAACTCACTTAATGTTTTTCAGGAATTTCATGGAACCAAAACTAACCTACTTATCAGCTCATGCATTGCTGTTGACTAATGGATAAAAATTAAAAATAATTTTTAAAACGATAATTGGCCAGCAGTCTGAGACACATTTCCTTCATTCGTCTATGGTCTTTCATCAAAGACGAATGTTCAGTCCATATCTATCGGGAAAGAAAGCATGAATAGATTATTTTGCCAAAATTTCAAAGTTGCTCTGGAAAAAAAGAAAATGTTATCAAAACCCTGGACTAATTTGAATTTACAAAAGAGACGACTATAAATAGACACGAATGGAAATGGTTTTAACCAGAAGCAAGATCAGGTTTGCCTTCACAGAGCTTCTAATCCCTCAGAATCCCAGTTAACTAGCCCAGGTGTTTGGGATTACCCCCCTGCACACATGGCCTAATAAGGTTTACATAGACTCAAAATTCACTCTTATCACAAACCCTTTGCAGGCGTTTCCTGAGCCCAATGGGAAATGACCTACAACCGAAACCTCTGGGCTTAGCATATCAGCTACATGGACTTGCACATAAAGTCTGCAGGCGGCGAAAGGAAATGACAAAAACGCAACAGAATATCAAGACTTTTTGGAGCTCATGTCAGTCGATTGATATATCATCACTGACAGCCAATGTCAAAGATTGATATATTCAATTTAATATTGACCTCTGACCAACAGCAGAACATCTAACTCCAAAAAATGTTTGTACGCATCAGCCAATAAATGCAATATGGTTTATCAAATGTATTTTAAATTCTTTACCATGTCTTTTTGACCACACTCATTTAAACGACAGCGCACCAAACAAGACTGCTTTGGAGAGCTACCAGAGGTGACTAAACATGGCATTTTTATGAGTACAGGATGTTCCTGCTAAAGGGTGTAACTGTACATGTATTCATAGCCAAGGTTTTCACTATGGACTTTTCGGTTCGGCATGAATGTGCACCAAAATGATGCTGGGCTTTTTTAAATCTACACACTCTTCAAATTTGTAAACTCAGTGTTCAGACAGACAACTACATAAGGAAGAGGCACCACCACGAAAAAAAAAAAAAAAATCGCAGACAGTCCATTTGTGATCTCATCCAATCGAACATTTGCAATTAGTAACAAGTCTTTTATATTGATGTGGACAAATTTTGAACAACTCTTGTTTGAATGATTGTTTTCATTCAGCCACATTGGAGGGCTCTAGAGCATGAACATCCTCTTCTTTAGGGTCATGCCACAACTCCTCAATTTGATTTAAGTCTTTGCTAGGCCTTTCAAAAGTCTTTTGTTTCTTGAACTAGCGGTGGCTTTGATTAAATATTTGGTATAAATTATTTATTCTATATTAAATGGCAACAGCAACATGGTATAAAGCAGTAGTCCCTAAACCTGGATCTCCAGGGCCCAATATGCTCTGCGAGAGGCTTTAGCTTCATTTTCCAAAGTAATCCAGAGAGAGGTATCAACTTCTTTTTCGTCTTGTTTTTCACTTGTTAACCTTAGAACATTTTATTTAACAATCACAAGAGGAAAATCTCTGTATTCAGAACTGTGGAAATTACATTTTATAAAAAAATAAAAACATGTACTAAAAAAAAGCTGTATGTGCAAATAAACAAAGTAAGAGACTTTATGGTTTTAGCATAATTGGCCCTTTCTGTAGTTCCGTCAGAGGCTTTATAGATCTGCCTTTTACAACATTAATCTAAGGAAAGTTTTTTTATGGCCATGTTAAAAGTTTTCAGTGCAATACAGTAAGGGAGGCACAGAGAGGAATTAGGGAGAAAACCATGTGCAGTTTCCTAATAAGATCTTAGACTGAACTGAGATGCAGAAGTTGGTATTACCCAATAACCCTAAATTAAACTGAACTACAACAGGTGCAGAATTAAATCTAATATTTTATACTTAAATACATAGAGAATAACCATATCTAAAAGCTTTTTTTCCAACCAATTTGGTTCAGTTTTGCATAACTCTGTTAGAGTGCATCTTTTAACATTTCTCAGAACACAGTGATCTCTGCATAGTTAATACCATATTTCTATCTGAGTCAACCCCAAACCAAAAAACATTTTATCATTCTAACCTTGGAAAATGTCTCTACTCACAGAACATACAGAAATGAACCATTTGTTTTCTTTTGTCTCTACAATTAAATCCAACCTGACACTGTACACAGGTGGATCTAAAGTGTTTTCCAATAATGATTTGTCAATCTTCATGAGTTTATGGTGTATTTTAGTATGTAGCACCGTTTCTGGGTAGGGGGCACATATTTTACAATTTTCCACAGTCTGTTGCAGGACTTTTGTCAACCTTACATTGATTATTATGAAAGAGGGATATGAGCCCTTTAGCTTGGCTCTTCTATCCTGTCTCATGTCTTCTACCCTATGAGCAGGGGCACAAGGGGTGAAGAAGTATCTTTTTTAATGGAAGAGGTATTAATCACAGCAAAATATCTGTCTTACTGTCAGGGTTCTTGGTGCCAAATCTCTGTGGTGAGATTCATTGTTGCAGAAACTGAAGGAATTCGTCTTTTCATCATGTTATTAATGATCCCCTCTGGAGAACTTGTTCACTTTATCTTTCTGGTCTGTAAGGACTATTCACATGTTCAAATGCATTCAAAATCTGAATTTGGCATAAACATTTCGCAGAAGATGGATGAAAGACTCACCTGGAGAGCAGTCTCATTTTTCAGAATGAATACTGCAATGATCACATAAATATCACAAACTGACAAATAGACACTGTTGTGTATTCAGAACATCCCTCTCTTTCTCTGTTTAAAATTCTAATCGTGTTTGATGCTTTTATTGCCTGTTGGCTGCAAAATAACAGCTCTGCGCTTTAACTTATAAGAGTTTGGGATGTTATATAACTTCTATGTTGATGCTTGGCTTCACAGAAATCGGAGATAGTAGACTGCAGTCTGTAGCCCATGCAGGGCATTAAATAATACAGCTTCTGTGTTTGCCAACACCACCTGAGCTAGTAAAATCATGCAGCTAACTTTTAATTTATGATTCCGTCGTTCCTTAGAGTTGAAGTGTCTATTTCCAGCACTCAAGAAGTAAAACATGGAGTCAACACTAAAACACAAACAATGCAGCCGGATGCAAGACAGGCATCCATGCACACTAACCACCAAGATTAATTCACAGTAACAAATTAAGCAGGCATGCATTTTGTTTCAGACTGTGGAAGAAAACAGAACTGAGAACACACTTCCAGTGAGAAGGAAGGAAAACTCAGCAGAGATGTGAACTTTAGACAGTTTAGTTATGCGGTTACATTGCTAACCACTATTTCACAGTGCAACCATGCTGTAAATCCCTGTTACTAAAACTGCAGGAGCTTAAAACTAAATATAGGGTGCTGTAAAAAGATATTTGCCAGTTCGCAGGGTTTTTTTTGCTTTTTTTTTCCTTACACTTGCATGTTTTAGATCATCAAATTACCGTACTTTTAATATCATACTACATCAACTTTATTCATAAAGCACTTCAAAAGAATCACAGCAGAAACTAAATGCTGCGCAAAACTGCACACTAAAAATATACATTAAACAGAAAAACATATATGACAAATATAGTATGACTGACAAATATTAAGTGCAATAAAACAAAACAAAACACGAAAGAACAAATAAGGCCAAACTGTTACTGAAGTTGGAAGCTGAATAATAAAAATAGGTATTTAGACAAGTTTTAAAAGCAGGCTGAGAAGCAACCTCTCTAACATGCAGAGACAGGTTACTACACAGTTGAGGGGCAACTACAGAGAAGGTGCAGACCCCTCTGAGATTTCACCTGGACCTCAATACCTGCAGAAGCTGCTGATTGGCTGACCCGAGGGGTTGAGAAGAAGCTCAGAGGTACAGCAGGACAAAATCATTAAAACATTTAAAAACAAAAGTAAGAAGAAAGGTCATTTTTCTCTGAATATCAGTTCAAATAACCAGAGAATATAAACAATGCAGGTTTCAAGTGATAAGAAAGTATCTATCCAAAATAACCTGGGCAAATGCAAAAAATTATTTTTCCCTAGACCTAAACTGGTTGGGCCACAACAAAGTACATAAGCATGATTGACAGCACTAAAACTGTCCTCCTAGTTCTGATTGGTTGTTTCTAGTTAGCGCTGGGACAAGGCAGAGAAGCACAATTTTTTTTCACTGACTATCTGTCTCATACCATCGTGAAATGACAGAATAACAGTTTACAAATATGTAAAAAAATAAAACTAAAAAAACAAAAACACATCTTTTATATAGATTTTATGTAAGAACATGTCATACCCTGGTCCTTTTTCTGTTTTTTATAATATCTACTATACATTGTTTGGCATTTAAGAAAAGTTGCAATTTACACATAATTTCCAATAAAGTGTTATTCTGTTCAACACAAGTCTAGTAAAACAGTAAGTACCAGAAACCAATAACTAATGAAAAATCTGTAATCCTCATATGAAGAAAATGGCACTGGAAATGAAAAGATTCTCCTTTCACTTTTGCAAGAGTGCCAACATTACAAACATGCCATAGACCAACTAGTCAATGCATTACTTCAAGGCTGTACTATTGCAATTTTTACTATCAAGAGGCCCCAAAAATTCAACCGAAAGCCTTCATCTTATTCAAATTCCTCCAGCAAGAGGTCTGACGAGAATTGAAAGCAGAGATCATGTTTCCTCTTGTAGCTCAATTTCATTTGCTCTCTGTTAAATGCAGCATGCCATTTAAAAATCTACTTGTGTAAAAATTTTGTAATAATCAAGCAGATTTTCTAAAAGTGAAAAGAAGTTCGTTTAGTCTCCTGTAGAATCAGATCCCAGGTTCAGCCTGTGAGGCAGAATCCCTATCTACTTTTAAGACTGCACCTAAAACTTTATTATGATTATTATTTGACAAAACGTATAGTTGGAGTGGCTTAGGTTATCTTGAGTTATGGGCTGGAAGGTATACTACCATTTTTCTAACTTGGCTATTTTGTCCAACATAGAATTTATGCATTAGCTGCAGGTATTGCTGCAAATAACTATGTTTCTCTCAAAGTAAGCTACACCTTGTCCAGGGTTTCTGAGATTATCTGTCTCTTTTATATGAGGCGAGCCATCAACTGGGTCAATTCCGTTCAAAAGTTCAAGTTCTCTCTCCAAACATGGTCCCATCATTTTATTTAACTCCATCTAATTTTTGCTAGACAAAAGGATCCACTATAATGAATGTGTCTTATTTCACATCTGTTAGATTAGCACAACTGGCTCAGATATTCTCTCTTTATCTGTGTTTATCTTAACATAGGAAGTTGGCTGCACAGTTAAATAAATGGCTGTATTTCCTTAGAAAGATGTGATTTCACTTTTTTTTTAAACTAAAATCCAACTGGATTTCAGTTTATAAATTCAATTGAATTTCCAGTCTATCGCTGTAAATAGACTGGAAACACTGGAAACTTACAAGGACCAATAGAAAATTTTAGATTTTATTTAAAAATATGAAAAACAACATAGATGGACAGAGGACTTCTAATACTTTTGACAGCTAAGAGCTTTGATAAATCTTCAATATGAAACTTCACATCTGAAGTACTCCATCTATCTCTTCAATGCCACTGATGCCAAATGTAATGTTACATCTTCTGCCTCATGTTTATCTTTAAATGAAGTACAGATGTTGGGTGGTTTGCTAGGATAATTCAGTCTTTTGCATCAACATTTGTAGCATCCACATGGAGAAATAAGGCTGTTTTCCTAGGTTTACTCATTTTGAAGCTTTGCATTTAGCAAATGAACTTTTTACTCAGTTATTTGACACTCTATTAGAAGTACCGAGTTATTTTTTGTATCTTAATTAGACGCAAGAATAAGCAACTGACTGGTCAAGCCAATTGAAATTGTTCAAAGTTCCCAGATTAGTGATAAAACACCTCTGTTAAATCTTAAATGGCTCTCACACTCTCCCGCTGTCTTTGATTTCAGCCAAGGAAAATCAAATAAATACAACTGAGAAAAATGCCGGCCCCATAAACTTGAATAATCCATGTCTGTCAGAGCACTGTTTAAAAATCAAGCCATAAAGGCGACTGGGAGCCTTCCAGCAGACACATGGACAACAAAAGCTACATGTGTTGGTATTGCTGGAAAGCCAAAGAGGCTTTGCCATGGAAATAAACATGTCAGAACCAATACAGCTTTTGCTCCAGTCCAGGAGACGATCCTCTGAGTACAATGTGTTCAGTAATGCTGTTTGGTAATTGACTCATGCTCTGAGATGAAAAGATTGTGTTTTTCATTGAGAGTTTAATTCTTTTGTGTTGAGGAATCACAGTTGTTGGAAACAAGTTGAAGCGGCTGAGAATGAAGTCGGCGCTTTGAGACAAGGATGAATAAACAACGTCAAAACAACTAAAGTAGAAAGACATGTTGGGCAATGGCTCAGATGTTTAAACAGTTTCCTCCAGGGATAGTGTCATTTTGAATATTGCTGCTCTTGAAGTACTCCTCTGGTTCAGGCACTTAAGCCTATTAAAGCCACAAATGGTGCGAGTCTTTGTTTAAACCCACTGACATCCTTGGAATATTGAATTTAATGATTTTGTTGGATGAGAGGAAGTCGTAGAATAATGAAAAACATTTTGCATGGAAGTGGTTCACACATGATGTACTTCTTGCTCAATAAAATTTTAAAATTTGCTGTTAGACTTGCACTAAATCCCTGGACATACATCTTTTTCCTCAGCAAAGAAGACTGATGACAGTAAATTAGTGCATTTTTACACAGTTATGACAAATTAGGACATTTGGGTGTGGTTTTTTTAAATATTTTTGGACATGGATATTTAATATTCTTTTCATTCAAGTAATATCATTAAATAATAAAATCTAAAAGGACCTTTTATTTTTCAAATGTAACAAAAAAAAAACTATATCTGGTGAAAAATAATTTAGGTCACCTCTACATCTGTTTCTACTTTCGATGGATGACATCAGGTCCGTAAGATGAGAAGTTTATTTCACATTCAGTGGTGTGGTCACACCAATTTCGTGTGTCAGATTCGTCTGGTTAACATTCAAAGTCTATTTGGGGTCCATCGTGGCGTGTTTCGTGTTTCCAATACGGGGCGATTTTAAGCGTTGGGAATGTTTTGAGCGTTTGACACATCCGACAAATCGGCCTGCAACGGAAAACAATGCCTACAGCAATTCTGACGCGTCTGACACACCCTCAACACGCCTCCACGTAGACTTTAAATGTAAACCAGATATGCCCGATGCGCAAAATGCTAGACTTTAGTTTGTTTGCTCTTCACAGATTACATTAGAGTGAGAACCATGGAGATATCCCAAGAGTTGTTTGAGACCGTCAGAAAGAAAACTTTAGCAGCTTTAGCTAGATAAGTCATTTTAAATCCTTTTATGCAGCCATTCCACAGAATAGAAAGCAATACACAAGTGAGGATATTAAAAACAAACGCCAACATGCCCAGCTCTGATTGTCCAAGCAAGTTCACACAAAACAAGATGCAAAAAGCAGTCTTTGAAGAGAATAAACTGTTGATGTGAAAGTGAACTCCTGTGTAATCGTAATTTGATGGTGAACATTTAATATTCCTCAGAGGTGAGTAAGAAGGAAATCTTTGCTCTCTAACAACAACAAGTTGGCCAGAAAGAATGAAGACAAAGACCAGAACTTCTAGAATAATTGTTTTTGGACAGAGGAGTCTAAGATGTGATGTTGTAAGTTTCGCATAAACCAAGTAGAACATATCTTTAATGATTGAAACAAAGTTAAGTTATTATGTTTATCTGTAATCAAGTTACTTTCTTTTCCAAAGAGAAACAAGAAAGACATCAATGTGAATATTTCTTTTGAACAAAGTAAATTCTGAAGTAGGGCATCATTATTTTCCCCCCAACTGTAGCTGAATCAAACAAATTAAAATTTTAAAAAGTTGTTAAGAGCATTTCAGTGTAAACCTTTTCTTTTTCTTTCAAAAGCAGGCCTCACATTAGAGTCAGAGGTGCCTAAGAGGGCTGCTGGCTGTGGAGGTGAGACCTTGTCAGAGGTGTGTTTCCTCCCTGATTTATGGGAAGGCCCCAGGATAAGCAGCGCATTTAACTGGGCCGGCTGAAGAGTGTGTGACCAGGAACGAGACTGGAGAAGCTGGAGCACAAGTGTGAGTGTGTGGGAGAATTGGAGGCCCAAAGGTGTGCAGTTCATATGCAGGGTAATGTTTACTTGGAGTTTTGAGACCCTCACTGTTTGCTTTGCCCCAAACCTGCTCCCCTTTCGACCCATCAACCGTGCTCCAGAGACAGAAATAGACTGATTGGAGACCCGAATATTGTAGCTGAATGTACGCTGCCTGCAAGCAGTTTCTAAATATTAGTCTATAGCACCAGAATGACTGATGCTCTTTACGGGAGCAATAAAAATTGTTAGAATAACAGATATATGTGGAGGAAAAGCAAAGTAAAACTCCCTTTTTTCCACAAGGTCCATTTCAGAATCCTTTTCATCAGCTCTTTGTGGTAGAAGAGGAAGGCTACTGAGTTCAATACCTTAAAAGAGTGTTCCTGTGATCACAGTGTTTGTCAAACTGAGTATAATTACAGAGAAAAGTATTGTAATTATCTATCTTTAAACCACACTTACACTACAGTTTGGATTGCGGTTGAGCAAGATGGAGTTAAGGTCTAAATAATACTTTAGAAACTGAGCAGAAATACTGTATGGAAACAAAGAGCGAGGGTCTTCAGCAACAATCACATTTCAATGGAATACTCCAACATTCAACTCTGTTTGTGTTAAAGCCATATCTGGAAATAATCATTTTCTAAAATGGCAGACATCAGAAAAATCTGTGCATGTAAAAATATTGGCCAGTGAGTCTTAAAATGTTCTGAATACTTTAATTTTCAATGTTCGAGACAAATGCTCAGGTAACAAGTAACATATTTATATTTGAACAATTAAACTATTTAAAATTTAAGCAACTAATTCAGCAAACAGATTATTTATTTAAAAACTCATAAATATACAAACTTAGACAAACAAAAACTTTAAGATCATAGCTAAAAGGAGAAGTGTTATTAGAAATTAGTTGGTTTTCTCCTTCACCAGTCATGACCAATAACTAGTTGACTGGAAACTGATACATTAAATTTTTTCCTGTGAGTGAGTGCACCATAATAAAATGTTAGGAGGTGGTGCTACCAACCAGCGCTGCTAACTTAGGGGCTGTATTTAACAAGTACTCAGAGCTATCTAGCATTCTTTTTCTATTTTGCCAGTAACTCTTCTCATTGAACAATAGTTGCTTTTGTGGGTCCTTCGTCTGTCACAAAGCATTCACAGGTGGTTCAGTCCTCATCTAGCAGTCCCTCCCAACTACAAGAGATGTTTTCCTCTAAGTCCAGAAAGCAAATGAATTGAACATGCTCAAAGCTTTGGCTGAAATCTGGTTACTGCACGCTTATATGTGGACCTAAAGATGAAAAACAAGCAAATCAGATTCAAGATCTAAACTAAATGTGTTTTAAAATTATAATAATATATATTCTATGCAATTCCTGTTGTTTCTGTGTGTGTGAAGGACAATAAAAACTATTCCTTATGTTTATTAACAAGAATTCTTAAGAGTGTATGAAGGGAGTTTTCACCTCATCACCTACATTTCTAATACAAAGCCGTCTGAATCTTTTTGTTAAAACGTGGATCTGAGAGGACCCTTTAAAGCACACCGGGGCATTTTTGGGTCAACCAGGGCAGCACACTGGCCACCCTCCAAACCACAAAGAAAAAAAAAAAAAAGACTTAGATGAAATGCAGACGTCAACATGAGACAAGATTTAGCATCTCACCAGAGCTACTGCCCATTTTTCCCTCTGAGCTAATGAAGGGACACACTGTTGGCTGTCCAGCAAGCCTCTAAAAGGTTTTGAATAAAAATATCCACCGCTTCCATTTGGGATATTTACACTCATCCTTCACACACTCTAAAACGTTTAGGAGTCATAACCACTGACTGATCCTAGGTTTTCAAATACTGTGATCACAACTTCAGAGGCCCATGTCCCTCCCTGCTTGGACCACTGAGCCTCAGAATAATCCAATGAAAACAGAGGCATAGATAGGAACATGCAAGATGAGATTCAGACAAGTTAGCGAGGTAAAATACATTATGAATGCATGAATTTCTGCCATTATATTCAAGGCATTTAAGTATAAGAAGTAAGCAGGCTTTTAGGGACTTATTTTTTGCTTGGATCCACTCATTAGTGCTAATGTCTGCAACAAAATAAGTATTTTGTTAAGGTTTTGGGGTTTTTTTGTTTGTTTGTTTTTTTTTTGCTGATTTTGTTTTATTTGCTATCCTAAAATAAAGTTACATTATCTGGAATAAATCTGATGCTAGAGTTGAAGACTAAAATCAAAAAGTTAAGAAAAAGATAAAATTTTAAATGCAATGTCATACTGTTAGCAGCAGGTTTGATATGGGAACATAGTTTGTTTAAATGCGAAAAGTAGTTTATTGTTATTAAATACTATTCTAAAATGTAAAGTCAAAAGTTAATCAGAATATATTCTCTACTGATTCCACTGACTCAAATTTCCCCTCCCCCATGAGATATGAATAAGAAATTATAAAGAAGCCACTATATGTAACAAGTCACTGTTGAAAATAGAAAAGACAAGAGAAATTGTGTGGTATTCATTAGAAGTCAGGAAATGGCTAAAATGATCCACATGTGAACCAGGTCTCTGTGTAAAATGTTTAAGTGCCAAGACTTTGCTAAACGCCACTAAAACTAACTGGAACCATTTGGTCTTGTCAGATGAGACTAATATTCAGCTTTTAGTCTTGGTCTGCTTCTTTTTCAAAGGCCAGAAAACCTTGATAAAGTTCAGGATACTTGAACTCTGAATAACCAGGACAGTTTAAATAAAAATCTACTGAACTCAGCTGGCAAACTAAAAATAGGCCTTTGTACTCCTGTAGAGGGTGCTGTATATACTAGACCTGTATTATTGTGTCAATTATGGGAGGCAGTTCACACCAGCATACACTGAATCTTTGTGCCAGCTTCTTCAATCTGTCAGCACTTCCATAAACATTTCATAGTCCTCTCAGTGAAATAGAAAGAACCAAAGCCTGGAAACATCAGAATAAAAAGTGTGTCATTTACTGAGGGTTTCTCTAGGTACCTCAAGCTCTGACTGAACAGTGGCCATTCTGTGATTTTGATGGTCCAGGCATCTGGTTCCTTTCCTTTACCATGTGTGGCTTTAATAGACTATGAGTCACAAACCTCCAGACCACCTCCTGAAGGAAAACACTTATTACAGTAATTAAGTGAATCGTAGAGTAATAATAAGAGTCAATACACAGAAGCTAACATGATGGTGTCATTATCAGAAGTCGTATCTTGTAGATGAACATTACTACTAAAAATCTTTTACGAGGAGGTACAGTGGCTAAAAATTATTTGTTACTTGCAAGAGATTTTTCTTTCCTCTTAGCATTTCTCCTCAACTGTTAGTGATTTCTTGCAGCCTCATGAAGCATATTTTATGCGTAGGAAGGGTGGCACTTAGTCCAGCTGTGTAACATATATAAATCCAAGCAGAGCTAACTGACATGACACTTTCCACTTTGCACACAGCAATTACATTCATTGGTGGCTGCTTTGGCCAGATACAGTACCAACTATAAAGACAGCAAAGTAGCAATTACAGCACGGGTGTGATATTTTTAGTTGTTTCCTGTCAAACGGACGTATAAAGTGAATGCTTGTCTGTCTAAGCTGTAAAGCAGCTATTAACTACTGCTACTTGCAAAAGGTGGAGCTCAGTGACCTGGATGTGCAGTTCATTACCAAGCCAGTTCACTAACCTCTCGCTTGTAAAATGCTTCATTTCCTTTGGGTTCACTTTACTAACAGATTTGAAATCAGATACAAGTTTTTGCTCACATAAGACTGATGGGGGAAAATTATTATTGGTCATAGGTTTCAACAGGGCAAAAACAAAAGTTAGAAATGCTAAACTTTTTGCTTTAAAAAATTTAGCATTTTTTACATTACTTAGTAATGTTTCTTTTCTCAGAAACATTACTAAGCAATGTTTCTGAGAAGCTCAAACGTAACAAGGTATGATACATTTTCACTTTTTTCCTTTAAAAGAAGCTACTTTGTAACAAAACCCAACTGAATATATATACTGCTCAAAAAAATAAAGGGAACACTCAAATAACACAATATAACTCCAAGTAAATCAAACTTCTGTGAAATCAAACTGTCCATCTAGGATGTGTTATTTGAGTGTTCCCTTTATTTTTTTGAGCAGTATATATATATATATATATATATATATATATATATATATTTTTTTTTTTTTTTATATATTTTTTTTTACCTCATTTGAGTTACTTGTAAGTAAGTAAAACCATTCCAGATAAAAACCAAAGTGATCTCAATTAGCTTGTTTCTGACATAAAATAATCCATACATAAATAAGTACATCAAATAAAAACATCAAAAACTCAAAAACTTTACTAGTAAAGACCCAGTTTCTAGACAAAAAACTAAATCAAATGATTATTTCTTATGTGTGTAAGTCAAAACCTGGATAAATAATATTAAAAACTTCTCAAAGTTAGCATAGACCTGCCTATCATCATTTAAAATAAAATAGAAATTGAATTTTAATTTATGTGATCAATCACTGGAAACATTCTGGTAATTGCTAACAAGCGATAATGTCTATTTCTCTTCACATTTTTTTATGCCTGCCAATGGTTTCAATGTGCATGTATCCCACATTTGACACAAAGCAACAGCAATGTGTTAAAGAAAACAAAGTGAAACCTTTTTGCATAGACTGTCTGTTGGCTTTGTTTACTAATTTCTGCCTCAGATTTTTCTGGCAGAGGTACAGGAGATGTATAATTGGAGGACTCAAATTGGGACTCAAACAGGCAGAGTCAACAGATGACAAACTAAGTTTTAATGAATAACCAAACAAACCAAGGGTCCTTCAAAGGAACATAATCCTCAAAAAGATCCTTAAGATTTCAGACAGAACCCAGGAACTCAAAGAGCTTGTTATGTAAAAGAATGAGGAAAAACAAGGTTCTTTAAAAAGGAACCACTCAGAATAACCACTATGTATATAACTGTAGAACCTTTGACCAAGTCAGACTGAAGGCAGGTGAATGCAGAAAGATAGAAAATAATCTAGATTAAAAAGTCAATATGTTGACAGAACTTGTAATTAAAAACTAAGGTTGTAGGAAAACTACAACAAATCATGATGACTATGTCAATAATTTTCAATGATGTCTTCATCATCATGATGACATCATCTCAGTGAAAAATTGTGATGATCACTGTCACCAAGATTGGGGATGTAGGTTATTTGAAAGCAGAATTTTAATGCAATTTCACCTGAAATGTTCTAGTCTATGTAATATTTTATTGAAGCTGTCGTTTGGTATTGGAACATTGCGTATATTGATAATGTAATGGGGGACGCAATTCAATTTAAAGTGCAGGTCTTTCTGTGGATCCACTGGAGCCATGGGTCCCTGCAGCTCTTTCACAGTTATTGTAGAGTGTTTTTCCTGAGTGAGTGTGAATGAGCTCCCTTTCTGAATTTGTAAATTTGTCTTCAAAAAATATATATATGGCATTTGAGAGATACAGACTGCTTAGTAAGACCATTTCTACAGTTATGAATAATTTATTAAACTCATTTTAAAAACAAAGAGGTGATTTACAGATTGAAAATATGTAAACCTAAATGCCTGCATGATGGATGACAAATATGAAAACAGGGATTCACCTTTCTATTATTACAAAAACAAATGAAATGAAGTTAAATGTGGAGCTCAGTGGGGTTCACTAAATACAGCAGAGAATTGTATAGTTTTTCCCATGCCCTTGTCCATTTAGGAAGTGTCAGATTCATCTGTGAAGTCATTCCTCTTTCTGCCCACAATCCACAGGCCTGGATTTTTCCATTACTAAGCAGAATAAGAGCATTTCCTTTCACTTCCAGCAGTCTCTAAAACTGGCGCTTACCATTAGGAATGTAAACATGCACAGTCTGTAAACAAGGCTCTTTCTCCGGCCCCCAACCCCCATTCCAACAAGGCTGACCAACATAGACTGGCCTAATAATGACGCCCCTCCCTGACCCCACAGAACTCTTAAAGACAGACGCAGCCCCATTATTCAGCCCTGAGGTCACAGAGAAGAGTAAGTGGGAGGGCAAAAGAAGGAAGGACGGATGGAGAAACATCTGAGATCTTCTCCACAGTTCCCCAATCAGTAAGTCATAAAACATGAAAACAAATGCAAAGTCTGTGATGTGACCACTGAATGGATCAATAATCTAAGACCTGGTGAGTTTGGCTGGGGGGCTTTGAGGTCTCACCAAGTCTTCAGCTGACATACAGGGGTATCAAAATATGAGTTTAAGACTGAATGGTTATTTGAAGGCAGAATTTTAATACAATTTCACCTGAAATGTTCTAGTCTATGTAATATTGCATCCAAGCAATAGTACATGAATGGTGGTCAGAGTTCCATCAGTACCAATTCATCAACAGGGATGTCATCAGTAAACTACCACATCTGTGCAGGAAGGCCATGGACAGCATGATAGAGGACAGTTTTCTACATTTAACCACAATGCCACAATAAGAGAACCATCATTTGGACCACATTGTTTAGATTAAAGTGCATTTTTTATTTTTCTGTACTGTAAAGCCTTGATGATTTTCCAAACTGCTGGGTTCAAAGTTGTTATGGACGTACCAAAGTAACAAATCGCGGATGCCAAGGTCTCACCAGCTGCTGATAAAGGTTTTTCTGTAAAAGGAAAGGGGGGAAAGATACCTTGAAAGAAGCTTTTAATAGTGGATAGGTTCCTTATGCAGAGTATCTGCTTTGACAACACAATACGGTTTCTTTAGCAGTGGCTCAATGTGTGCAGATAGAAAAAGTAGTTGTTCTAGTGTACCAAAGAAATGATGATTATTAACATTATTGATTATTTTGGGGATCATTGCGTACCATTTGGCAGTAAGGTTGAGACTCGGATCCAGGTATAATTTCTCAAATCAACTGGATTGGCAACTATTAGAAATTGAAAAAGGTGGATTATGACCTTGTACAATATAAAAGGACAAGAAACAATAATTGGAGAAAATTAGCAGGCATGAATAACTTCAGATTCTTTCTCTGGGGTTTGAGGAATTGAGAATGTCAAATTATATAGCAAACTGTTTTGGTATACAAAAATTTCATCAATCTTGTATGTTTATCTATTTTCTCCAACTCTACTTAAAAGTATGATCAACAAATCCATTTAGCTTTCTGATTTTGAATGTTTAACGATGACATTGGATTTGATGCAGGTACAATTTCACATTATATCATTGATATTCCAACATTCTGATATTGTAAGTAAAAAATTGTAAGTAGAAGAGCATAAAAATGTTCAGCAAGAGGTATCAGAAGTTAAGCTGACATTAAACTTTATTCCAGCTTCACTGCAAGTTGTTTGATAAAATTATTAGACCTTGCTATGCATCTTGTTTACATACACATTCAAGCCATTCTTTTTGCATTTTTTTTCTCATTACTGATTTGATAAGCAAAGTGTGTTAGTACTTTTAGAAAAATTTCATGCTATTGTGAGGAATATTCCAGCAACAGCGAAAGAAAATGCTTCTTCGAGCTTAGGTTATTCAGGGTGCAAGAACGGGATTTACTAGTGAGTTAGACGTTTGGGTTTAACTCTGCCTGCCCAATGAGAGTCTAGCAATCTCCTGAAAACGTCGGACCAGAACACAGCATACCAAACAACACCGGTCCATGCCATAGTGCTCAGAGAAAACAGGTCATTAGGGAGCGGGAGAATTTGTGCCAGCGCCTTGGTGCCCATCTCTGCATCCATAAGACATGCAGCACAACACAGCAGTATGTCCTTTCAGGATAAACTGGTTCCCATTTTATTGCTTCCGTTTTGCCAGGCATAGTTTGATTTTATAACGTCAGTCACACAATTAAGATACCAAATTTTTTTTGTGTTTTTTTTTTTTTTTTTTTTTAAGATTTTATTGACTCTATTGTCTAGAGTTCATACAGAAAAGTGGGTAATGAGAGTGGGGAAAAACATGTGGCAAAGGTTATCAGGCTGGGAAACGATCCTGTAAAGTTATGCTTTACAGTGAATTCTTTCTCCCACAAACTCTGTGGCACTTCTCTGAATATATAAACCATCTCTTAATTGATGAACTTGTTTGCCTAACCAACAGAGATACAAACAAATTAAAGTCTGCAAATTTCAGCTTTATTTGCCTCTCCATTGTAAATTATATGTACGGAAGGTTGAGATGTGATTTCCTCTCTGCAGAGCTTTACGAAACTGCATGTTGACATCGGCCCCTACATTTTATTCACATAGCGAGGTTGAGCAAACGAGAGGAAAACCTTGGATTGTGTATGGAATAAACAAGGTCTTTGTTCTGCCTGGTTTCAGGTAGTTGCACAAAGTATTAGGAATGACAGCAGTTCTAATTATCAAAGAAAAGCAAAGGAGTGCATCTCAAAAAAGCTAAGTTCTTTGCAATCCTCTGTGATTATTTTGATTTGCAGCAAGGTAAAAAAAAAAGAAAAAAAAAAAGAACAGCTGCAAGACACTTTCTGGGCCAGGCAAATATAATAATATTAAGATAATCGAATTAAGATAAAAATTAAAAAACAAGCATAAAAGCATATTAAATGCAAAAAAGCTTTTCAGCTTTTTTGCATTTCTAAAGATCTATCAGGTGACGTACTGAAAAGAAATCTACTTACGCTAAATATGACAAGGAAGACAAAAGAGTGTTAATTGCTTTGTGATTGTTCAATCCCTTTTTAATAAAGCTTGTGTCTTATCAGATATAAATGTGTGAGAAAACTAATACATGACATTATGTGTAACTAATCTTTCATTAACCCAAGCAACCCTTAATAAGCATAGTGGAGATTTAGGCTTATTGTTTTAATACAAGAAGAAACTAAATCACTTCCTACTAGGGTAAAACACCTATAAGTGCAGTTACTATGGAAAATACCAAGCCAAATACAGTCCCTTGCAAAAGTATTCATAGTCACAAAACAAATACACTCTTGAAATCTTATATCGGAACTTTTTGTAATAGACAAATTCATCCAATCCACCTAATTTATTTAATGAGAAAATAGTAAAGCGACACGTGTGTAAACTAATCTCAGTATAAATCCAGCTGTTCTCTGAAGCCCTCGGAAAATATCAGTGATCAAATATCATGAAGGCCGAGGAACGGAACAGACAGCTCAGGCAGGCAAAGTAAAGTTGAGGAGAGGTTTAAAGCCGGCTCAGGTTAAAAAACATAAATCAATCTTTGAGCAGCTCACAGACCAAATTAAAAAAAAAGGATTTAAAAGACATTAAAAGATATATTAAAACCTAAAAAGAAGCTCTGGAGGAACTGAAGTGATAAGTTGACTTTGCATGTTGCAACAAGCCGTGTAGGAAAACAACAAAAACTTTTTCTGCGGAAAGATTTTTTCAAGTCAAATGAGATCAAAATGTTAAGCTCTTGACCTTCATGCAAAACGCCATGTACTGAGGAACTAACACTGTTCCTCAGTACATGAACAACCAAGCACTACAGTAAAACATGTTGGTGGTAGTATTATGCTGTGGAGCAGGGGGAGGGGAGTTGGCTCAAGTTAATGGAAAGATGGATGAAGCTGCACAGACCAATTGATGCCAATCTTGGAAGAAAATCTTTAAGAGCCTGAAACAACTGGGACACAACTTCACTTTCAAGCAGGACAATAATCTTGAGCATACAGTCAGAACTACAATGGCACAGTTCCAAGAAAAGCTTCAAGTGTCTAAATCTAATTGAGAATTGGCAAGAGATGAAAATTTCTGTTTGCAGATTATTTGCATGCAATCAGCGCTTCGGCTATTTTACAAAAGAAGAGTGTAGACACTTCCCTCACTGGGGATGAATACAAATACACAACACACGTTTTAGATGTGTGTTATATATATATATATATATATATATATATATATATATATATATATATATATATATATATATATATATATATATATATATATAATTAACTTTAAATAATGTCCCTTTCACTGTAGAATTATCACAAATGATGAACAGGCTTTGAGGAGATTCCTCAAAACTTGACATTGTAACATAGCAATATGGAGAAAACTCAAAGATGCATTAATATGTTAGCAAGTATACTGACTTGATGCAATTGTTAACATTCAGTGGAAAAATCTAGTTTCCTGAACCCAGAGTTTTTGACATTTTCACAGAAAAGAATCAGTCATACATTTAATGTTTCAGACAGGATTTGAATTTTTCTTCACAACTCTACTAATGCCAGGATAATACTGATAAAGTCTCTCTTCTCATGAACAACATCCACAGCTTCTACTTTGTAGACTGCTTCAGTTTTGCTGTAAGTGTATCTGCTTTATACAGCAAATGGGGAGCTGTATAAAGCAGCTCTCCATCTGCTTTATACATCTACAGATTGACATTTTTACTAAAATACTTCAAGCTCAGTTAGATTCTACTGGGACCACCTTTTAACATCAATTTTAGCCATGTTTTATTGAATTACGGTCTTGGTTTTGACTAGGCCATCCTAACACATGAACACGACTTTCTATAAAATTACACCATTGTAGTGCTGGCTGAATGTATTCTTGACTCATGATGATAATAGAGGCTTAAGCTTCTCTACACATTTATTTTTTACCTGTTTTTGTGTCCTTTAATCTTGAAAGTTTTTTTTTGCTAATATTAAATGGAGGCTAAATATACAGATTGATGTCTACTGACTAGATTACATCTGAATGCAGTTGGTTGCACTGGTTTCTGTTTAGGGTTATTAATGTCAGAAAGGTTAAATATATCTAGACATTCCACTTTTCTGATTTTTATTAGGAAAATAATTAAAATCGCATTCCTGTGCCATTCTTTTTTTTAACATAAACTATTGACATGTGACAAAATGTGTGACAAAATGTGAAAAAGTCGAGATTTTAATATTTCTTTGTAAAGGTATGCATTTTTCAAAAAGACATATTGCTTTCTAAAAAAATATTTAAAAATGAAACAAGGTGACACAAGGATGGCATCTTAAAGAGAAGATGCTCGTCCACACTGTCATACAGCGAGACGCTTTGTCCTCATAAAAATAAAATATATTCAGACTTACATACAGTAACCAATTAAGATAAAGCAGGTTAACTAACCCTAGATAAAAAAGTGAAAGGCCTACTGAAAACCCACACAAGTAGATCGCAACAAAGTTTATGCTTAAGAACGGAAGGTTCTTGCAATCCCTCCAACATTACATGTCATAAAAATGTCAAAACTTTATGAATGGAAGGAGTCTCCCATCCTTATTCTGACGCTCAGCAGCCAAATTAGAAGAAGATTATGAGAAAAAGTTCCCATACACACGCATGGGCCAGTTGAAGATGTCAAGGTTTGTCACAGTTTGTGTTTCAAAACACCAAAAGTTTTATCATACTGTTCCGGTGAGTCAGTCCTCTGATGATGAGATGATAAAAAGAGAGAGCTTCATACCAAGCTGTTTCAAGGGAGGTCTTATTTTTAGACCTTGCAAAATGGATGAGAATTTAAAATGTTAAAATTTATAAAAGCTATACTTATGGTTACACCTCAAGCTGCCTAAAATATCTGAGAAGAAGTACAAAAACATTATTCCTTGCATTTTTATGAGATAAAATCTGGCCAAACAGTAAAAAGTGGGGGTTTTTTGTTTTGTTTTTTTTTTAAACTCTCATTGCATTTAATAATTATTGATCTTCAAAGGTTGTAAAAACCTCTTTTTATTAGAATAGCTTGTTGCTGCACACTGTCAATTAGCTGGCTGAAACAACACTCCCACATTTTTCTCTTACTGAAAAGGCAGACCAGTTTGACTGGGTGGCCATGTGTGTGTGTTTTAAGTGAAGTGTGTTTCAAATGCGTTTGAAAGGAATAGTAATACTGCAAACTGCTTGAAAGTAATAAAACAAAATCACTAAAAGTTATTTCTCTTATTAGCCTAGCATCTAGCAAATATAAATGCTTTGGTAATCTGAATTACAGAAAGAATTCTGTCTGATTTAATGTAAAAAACAAATCTGCCTCCAAAATCGTATATCTTTCTATGGAGTCTATTTAAATATAATGCAGGGTTTCCCCACTGTGTTATAAGTCTGGTGGGCCACCAGGCTTTACTTGTGCCACCACCAGGCTTAGAATTGCCTATTTAAGTTTTTTTTTTTAAATGTTTGCATTTTTAAAAGACTTTATAGTTTGTGTGCAGATATCCATTTTCCAATAACACATAATTATCAAGTGATATTTTCAAATTTCCTGTCAACTTTAAACATTTTTTAAACTCACAGTGAGCCACTGGATGAATGACTGCGGAGCGCTCCAACTACTGGGCTTAGCAAGTTTTCTGGGGAAAACCTTATAATGTATGTCCAAACCACAGTATTTGTCTTTGTTGTACGTGAGTGAAAAGTACAGTTGCCTTCTTTCGGCAAGGTAACTGTTAGCAGCAGGCATTTTTGGTTCACAGTAATTCCAGAAACTGATTCGTGACTTTGCCCAAATGTTGGAAGAGTCACTGTATAAAGACGCTGCAGTCTTACACAGACCTGCTGAACATCTGGTCACGTCAGAAGATAAAGACGAATGGATAAAAGTCGATGAAATGGAGCTCTGCTAATCATTATCTGAAATGATTGCGATGGCTGACAGAGTGGGTGTAATGCAGTCACTGGATGCATTTGACTAAGAAAAAGCATGGCTCCTTCATTAAGTGCAAAGGAGAGGAAGCAGGGACAAAGCAAACAAAGCAAGAGGAGAGGGGTGAGTGAGCGTTGGGGGATTTCTTCCCTTCCATCGCACCCAGCCAGAGCAGACTCAGTTAGCATCTCAAGGTAAGCCTCCCCGTCACTTGGGCCTCATATTGCTGAGGCCGCTCGGTTCCCACAGTGTGTCAGGGCCTGCATGTGGCCTTCCACCCCACTCCGGCAGCTCTGCGTCTTTAGACCCTCAGGGCCCCGGAGCAGAGGTTACACCAACACAGCCAGCCACAGCAGCATGTCAGCCCCACACCAACCGTTGCCTTGGTGCCACCGCAAGAGATCCTGACTCCTTTCGAGGGGAAAGTGATTTGCCATGACGTGTACAGCTCCCTTTTTTTTTCTTTGCTCACTTGTAGCTCCTCTCTCTGTGCATTTAATCTCCCCTGCTCTCATTTTTCCCCTTCTTTGTCATTCTCTCCACCACATCCTCAAATCTTCCCTGTCTCTCTCTCTAGTCTCTCTACTCTCCCACTCCCTTTTTTTCTTTGAGTAATGGCTGGTGCCAGAAACAGTGCCATGATTAGAATGACTTTGATGAAAGACAACATCTGCACTGAATAAATACTCAACCAAAAAATTGGGTTTTTTTTGTTTTTGTTTTTGTTTTAATCCTGCTATTGTTCATCTCTCTCTCTCTGGTTTTTTTCTTTAAACCACTTCCATTTTTGAAGACTTTTCAGCATCTTGGAGTTGTCATCAACATTAAATCACAATATTTATTTGCAGTTAGGGCCACAACATGCTCACAAATAGCTTCAGAGCCACAGCAAAGGAACACGCTTTGCACCAATAAACAGGAACCGGAGGAGAAGTCGATCAAATGGGTCGTCCAGAGCATTTCACTCGGTGACCAACAAACAGGTGCATGCCATTACAGCCCCGCTTGCTCCCAAGGAGCATTCCATGCTACAAGGAAGTGTGTAATCGATGTTGTGGAGAATAAAGTGAGAAAAAAGTAGTTCTAATTGCAAAATGTAAATATTGAGTTTTCCCACAAGTGGGGGCAGACCACCCAGGATGCAAAATAGTCACCCACCCCCTTTCTCTTTCTCTCTCTTTTTGCCTTGTCGACCGCCCGAGAGATGTCTTTCTGTGAGTGCAAAACATCACTGACCACAATCAGCCACTCACACACAAACCATGATGTGTCTTTGCATGCAAATACTCGGGTAGCTTTGCTCGGCGTTTGTATTGTGGGAAAATTAAGTGATGAAAACCTGTGAGAGGGGGTGGAATGAGAAAGAGGAGAGGATCAGAGAGCCGAAGGTTTTACACCGCGTCTTTTCTTGTTCCTGTAAGGTGGTCGGGTCAGTCTGGTCTGAATGAATTCTCACAAGATGAGAGGAGGACAGCACTGTAGCTGCACTGTCTGACAGACTGAGGCTCCACCGTTTGCGTGTGCGTGTGTGTGTGTCTTGCAGGCTGGTGTCAAATACTTGTCTAGACTGTGACAAATACCTCCCCGTATTCTTGCTATGATTACCTTCAGGATTACCTACGAAACGCAACCGTTCACACAACCGATGCCGTCTCAAGATCAAAGCAAGCAGCTTCATTCCAACAACAGCAAACTCACAGAAAAAAAAACTTAATTTCAGTCTCACTGTGTTTTTGTTTGTTTGTTTGTTTGTTTTGTCTTGGCAAGCCTTGTTAAATATAAGGAACAGTGCAGACTGACACAGCATGAACGACAATAGAAAGCAATTAAATGATTGCAAAATGAGATGTAGAATAAACAGGAAGCATCTGCTTAACAAAAAAACTGGAATTGAAAAACTATAAATCTGTGTTTCAAAGTAATCATGGTTTGCCTGATTCAGATCTGTGTGCCAACACTGTCTAAGCTGTGGTTTAGACTCCCAAAATTATTGTTTTTTGCACGATTTATACTGGTCTCTCATTTAAGAATGCAATTTATCAATTACACATTTCAAATGACATTTTTTATATTATTTAACAATAATAATGCATTTGTTACTTTTAATCTATAAATAATGTTTTAAGAATAATGTCTGGCTAATAAATTTTCTGCCCAACCAAATCTCATTTGTAGCTTTTTAAATTCTATATGTTATTAATAATTTAAGATAGGAAAGTAAGTTGTTGTTTTTTTTGTGCCCATAACTACTAAGTAATAATTAAAGATGCACTGATCACTCTTTTCCTGGCCAATACCGATTTCCTGTTTTTTTTTTTTAGGTCTGTGCTGCTGATACTTTTTTTTTAAAATTGATTTGTATTTTTTGTTTTATTTTGACAACAAAAAATAAAAATTTAAAGATTTCCCACATTTTTACATTAAAGCTACCTAAACCTTTGCCTGATTTTTATTCAACTCAAAAAAGTAGGTGTTCACGATCCTGGGTTATGTGTATCTGGGTCTAAAATGGTTCATTTACTTATTTTTCATGCATTTTACAAAACGTATAAAGGAAAAATTGGCCGAATGCTTCTTCAGTAATAATAAATTCAGCCTTGCTCCTTAACCCTCTTTCTATCCCATGACAACAAAACTTAGTTTTGGCTTTTGGTTGTTAAGTGCCACCCCCAAGATTATTTGCCCCCCACCCCCTCAAAAAAAAAAAAAAAAATCTGGCCACCCGTTTTGAAAACTTTCTGTGGGCGCCCCTGATATTGATTCTAAGTGGTTTGGACACGTGTTTGCTTTCAGTCTGATTAACTAATTTAGGCACATGATCGGCTGCAATTAGTAAAATGAAAGGCACTTGGAGGCGACAACTTACCTTGAGTGGTTTTACTTCCTGAAGCTGACTGTTGGACAAAGGCGACCAAAAGGAAACCCACAAATCCAAGGCTTACGCGAACCAAAGCGTGCAGATACATGTTAACTTTTCCTTTAGTTCAACACGACAGGAACACTTTCTGGGATCTGCGATGCGCAGGAGCACACAGAACATAGAAGGGTGTGTGTGGCAGAAATATAGTGTCTTGCTACTCCTCCTGAACACCCGCTGACAGGATACGGTGCGATCCTCTTTTTTTATTTCCTTCTCCCCCCCTCTCTCTCCTCTAAACGTCTTCTTATTTCAGTTTGAAGTGATCGGGGTTGAGGAGAGCCCTGCAACGCGGAGCGCAATAAGCCTGTTCTGTTATCATGGTTCGAGCCCAGAGACGGTGCCAATTTAAGAAAGAGAGAGAGCGAGAAAGAGAGAGAGAGGAAAAGAGAGAGATGGAGTGCTCGACGGGGTCTAAAGGGGGAGGAGAGAGGAAGGAGCGTCCGATCAGTGCTCTTGACTCCTCCGACGCTTCAGCTCCTACCTCAGCCTCTCTCTCCTTTCCTCTCTCTCTTTTTTTGTTCTGCAGGAACTTATACGCAGGTGCTGGCTGGGCTCAAGGTGAGCAGGGGGTTACCACGTGCGCAGAGGTGCGGGTCCGGCTCGTGCACCTGCGCAAAAAGAAATTGCCGTCACGGCAGTCTGGTAAAAAGCAATTGTTGTAAGAAGGTGGGGAGCTGAGTGGGGGGAGCAACAGGGTTGATGGGTTTATAAACGCCTCAGATGAAAAAAGTAATAGCTTGGAGATTGCATTCTGTAGTTACCCAGTAAAGCGTGGAGATCATCATCATCTGGGCCAGCTAAACAGTCAGGGCGCATTTATACCTGATAATTTAAAGCAGACGCGAGCCATGGTTATATGAGGCTCAGAGCAGAAATTCTGTTGGGCCCCCTTTTCTTATACTTGTTCAGGGATTTTTTTTTTTTTTTTCCCCCATTTTCCATTCAATACAGATTGTTTTATAATTACTTAGCAATCCAACATTACCTTCAGGTGCTTGGAACATCTTTGAAAAGTTTATTTATTTCAGTAATGCCATTCTAAAAGTGATCTTGTATCATGAGGTCTGAGTTTGAGAATGGACCAAAATGTAGACAAAAGCTAGGAGCATGGATCATGTTGAAAGACTTAATGGAGAAATTAAGACAAAAAAAAAAAGGAAGGAAAAAGCATGGCAGCACAGGGAGCCAGTGCCTAACAAAAACAAGAATCCAGTCAAAACAAATTCAGGAAAATCCAGGGAAGTAACGAGGTTTAACAGGAGAAACCAGAAAGAAGCGTGAGCAAGAGAAGGGTTTAAATACTGGGAGTGTGAATGTTTTAACAAAAGACGTGGGTACGGGGGTTGCAGGTGTGGGGAGAGAGCGAGAAAAAAAATGGCACAAGAGATAAGAGAGAGAACATAGGTGACTAGAAAATACTAAAGAATAGATCTAAAAAACATAATTAAACTAGAGTAACAAAAAATACAGACAAGAAATAAACTAGAATCACGAAGAGTGAGTGAACTAAAACAAAATAGACACAACACTGATCAAAGAAAGAAACTAAGGAACAAAAAAACATAATAAACAAACCTCAAAACAACTCAGGATTCTAACAGATAGAAGTTCATTGCAGACAGTGACACACCAGTTTCAATAAGTAAACATTTCTACCAGCACAGCTGACATAAAATTCTCATCAGACATCAGTAGCAATTTATCCAGTCCACACACATGAAGAAATCAAGCCATGACTGTCATTTTGTCATGTGTGTTTCTATGTTGCACTGTGATAGACTGGAGACCTTTCCAGAGTGTAATCCATCTCATATATAGTCATTTCTAAAGGTTTTCCAAACTTAAAAAAAATGAAGGGCTGGATTTTTTCAGACTAAGATTATGCTTCTGTAAGAAATTTGTTGTAAAGCTCTCTACCTGTATTTACCAGTGGTTTTCATTAAAAATGCATTATTTATATTCAGCTGAGATGTAGAATGGGCTACAGCGGTTGTTTAAAGTGCAACCCAGAATGAATTGCTTCCTCAGGTATAATAACTCATAATCAGTAATTGTTTACAGGAGCAATGGTGAAAGCTTTATGTGAATCATCTGGTTACCAAAAAACCTGCATGCACATACTCTTGGCTGTCATCTTGATCCAAAACCATAACCAACACCATATTATCTGCCTGTTAGTACAGGGTCTTTCCTAGTGGGAAGTTTCCTTTCTCTTTATCAAATAAGTTGTGTCTGGTGTGACTAATAGTGGGAGTCTTTCTAAAGAAAGAACATTTCTTTGAAAATAGGACAACAGCAGGACATTAAAACTTCCCGAGTGAAAATTGCTGCACTAAAGATGCTCCATATCCGCCATTATTGCAAATGCCTGATTATGAGCACAAAATTAACCCCCAAATCAAAGAACGATCCTTGACGAGTTTGATTCTCAACAATTTTCTTTCAGGAAGCGTCGACGCATTCAGACCATCTGCATCCTCACACCTGCCGCCTCTTTCACACCTGAATTAATCAGCTCTGTTAATGCATTTATGTTTGTATTTTATGATGCGAGCAGATTTCTGCACTATAATTATCATCCCTTTTCTCATGTGTAATTTTTTTTACTCAATCAAATATAATTAGGGCTTCACAATGATGCTGATTGGAGATAAGAGCTCTGCCTCGCAGAGAATTAAAGACACACACACAAACTTAAATGGCTCGAGGCAGATTTTCATTATCTTTCCTCCTTTCTGAATGTTGTCATTACCTGTGCTTTAAAGATGACTTGAGATAATGTAATTAAGTTAAATTAAAAGCCTTGATACAAGATGTGATTTAATATGGTTTCACAAGCCACTCTGTTCTGTTTTGCCAGAAATAAACTTGGTTACAGGTAAACTTTCAGAGACGCCTCTGAAGAAGAAGAAGAAAGAAACCATGTGAATCTGCAGCACAAAGTTGAGCAGTTTGGTGTAATTAAAATAACATCCGACAGGGATATAGAAATATCCCGTGTCCCCATGGCCAAATCTCTGGGTAATTGTGAGCACTTGTGTAACCAAATGAGCTCACAGCCACTCTGGGAGTTTGAGAAAGTCAGTGCACACGGTTACAGCCGAGACCGAGCACAAGTTGCTGCGGAGGATCAGCATACTTTTCTTGGCAACAAGTCATTAAAGACAGAGTACTGTGCACGGGCAACACACCGTGCACCAAGACGACCTATTTTTTACACCGACAGACACACAAGGGAAACAGGTGATGTTTAATTTATGATTCTCCTCATGAAGAGGACTTTGGCTGCATGTTAGGTAAAGAGCAAAGGGAGAATGAAGAAGGTGTGAGGAGAGCAACAAAGGTCTTCCATGGTTAGTAAGTGAAATTGGACTGAAATTTATGGGGACAGAGATAGCTTTATGTAACACCTTCCAGAGAAGTGATATGCACAAAGGCAACAAACAGCAAGGTTGCAACCTCAAGCTATGATGCATTTCCTTTGGGGCTTTAATGGACTGACGCAAAGTAGGGGATAATTAAAGCAAAAAATAAAAATACATATATGTTTAAATGTGTACACAGTGCAATCAGCTTCATTCAAAACATCCAAAACAATCCATTTGTGTTTAAAATTTGTCTTAAAGTCTGGATGAAATGATACCCTGGATGAGGACAACCTTGTCCAATGCTAAGTCTGTAACAACAGTTAGCTTCACGCTAAACCTGGCTGTCATGAAACACTTTCTTCAGAGAAAGCTAAGCTGGGGACACCTCAAATGTGTAAGAAGCTGCACTCCGATCATGTGAAAGATTTATACATGAAACCACTTTGTATCACAGAACAGAACTTTCCCCTTCTCCTTTTTTTTTTATTTTATTTAAAAAAACACTCTTTTTATGCGAGGTTACCAACACCACCGCAGGCCCAGCAGGATGTCTTGGTACTCACCAGGCCAGCACCACAGGGGAACAGAGTGGCTTGCTGAGTTCAACACTTTAGTGCAGTCATCACACAAGCGCTGCGGGCTTGCCCCTGGAATGCCTCGCGACCACAGCCTCGGTCACTGGCACTAACAGAGAGCAGAGAGTTCAAGAGGAAATCTAGTTATCAAGAGAGAAGAAGCAGTTTTGAGTCAAATGCCGCCTATCTAAGCATGGACTTGCATGAGATTCTCAAAGCAGTACAACAGTGAGTAAAAACACCACAGGTTCACCTTATTTGCACAAAAATGTTAAATAAAAATGAAAATTAAAAACGATTTTTTTAGACCACAAGAGTAATTATTATTTCAGAGTTTGGTTTATTTTTGCTAAAACAATATACCTCTCTGATAATTACAGTTCTGATGATGTCATCTAGCTTCTTTGTTCATTTTGGATTTTGCTCATAATTCTTTTTTCATCGCAGTAAAAATATACACATCCCAGATCAATAAAATCAACACATCTGAAATTTTAATGAATTTGGAGAAAGATGTGTCATGTACGGTTCCTATAAAAAGTATTCAAACACTTGGATGTCTTATCCTTTTTATTGCTTTTACAAATCAGTCATGAGCAACAATATCTGGATTTTTTAATTTTTTTTTTATTGCAAAATAAAAGGACAGTTGTGTCTGGAAGGCACGAATACAAAAGAATACTCCAATCAAAAGAGGAAAGTTATTGAAAAGTGTAACTGAGGAGATTGATTTAAAAAAAAACAAAAAACATGACCATGTAAGGAGACTAGAGAAAGAGCTGAAATCTGAAGGAGTTACAGTCTTTTCTTCATACAACAGCAGTTCTCCAGGTTCTTCACCTGTCACACTTTATGGGAAAGTTTCAGTAAGAAAGCCATTGCTAAAGAAAACTCATATCAAAGCTCAACTAGTTTGATGACTTCATGGTCAAGTGGACGAAAGTTTTTTGTTCTCGTGAGACCAAATTTGAGTTTTTGGATGTCAGATAGTTGCTATTTTTGGCTAATGCCGAACACTGCACATCAACTCAAACACAAAGTCATCACTCTGAAGTGTTGCAATGCAGCATCGTGTTGTAGGAAAAGCCATTGCAAATACTGTTGCCACAAGGGATGTTTCCCTGCAGCAGGACTGGAGGGCTTGTAAAGGTAGAAGGTAAAAAAAAATGCAGCAACATATAGAGAAATCCTGTAGGACAATTTGTTTACGTCTGCAAGAGAATTACGTCTTCAGAGGATGTTTATTTTCCATCAAGACAGCGACCTGAAGCATCCAGCTTAAGCTACACAGAGATGGTTTGAATACAACAAGGTGGATGTTCTGAAGTGGCTCAGTCAAAGCCCGGACTTTAATCTCGTAGAGAATTTGTGGCAGGGATTGAAAAGGGCTGTTCATAATCAATCTCCAAGCAACATGATGGAGCCTGAGCAGTTTTGCAATGAAGAAATGGAGTAAAGTTGCAGTGAGCAGAAGTGAAGGGCTGACTGAGATCTATCCACAAAAACTGTGTGCTGTGATTGCATCCAAAAGTTCATCTTCTACTAACTTGAAGAAAAACTCTCTTTTTCTGGTCTGTCTTCAAAATTACTGTAACTCACAGATTCTGCAGATTTTTGGTATTGCAAGTCTGTTCCCAGAGAGAGTCAGTGGCAGAAGAAAACTACTTTACTGCTTAGGGCCCCAGCCCATTACAAGGGGGGCCTCAAAGAGTCTTTGAATTCTCACACTACAAACTGTAGTTTCAACATAGCTGAGCATCTTCAGTGGTTGCTTATCAATACGCCTAATTAAACTCAGCTCTACTGTGTCTCTATTGACATGCTGTGTCATAGAACTAACCACACAATACTATTATCTTGTAAAATACTACCGGTACCTTAAATCCAATTCTACACAAGGTCCAAAAGAATCCTGGGTAGGTTTTCTTTTACCATGTCAGTTTTTCCAAAAAGCAAAGCAGTACTGTGAAGGAAGCAGCACTGCTGCAGAGACCTGTGTTGGAAGGTTTCTAATGAGTCTTCCCACTTCTGCAGATTATGCCTACTTATTTCCCACAGCTGTGAATTTTACCATGACAGCAGGAGATATGTAGGTAATATTCAGCATGCAGAAGCGGCCGTGTGTTGAGCTGAGTGTGAGTGTGCGTGAGCGCCTACAATCAAGTGGACTAGTCAAGATCAAATGAGATAAAGCAGTGCATATTTTCCCAAATGTAATCCTCACTGTGGTTTTATCATTCAAAGAAGCATAATCGTTCACCTCAAGTGTACTGTGCTTAAAGTATATCTGCTGGCAGGCAATTTCAAACACAGCAGAGATGATAGACATTTATTCTCAGCTAACTGTTTTAATGACGCATAACTTGGTTAGGCATGCTCAAACCTGAGCATGCTCGGCAGTGGCTCTGTTTCACTTTGTCCCTTCTAATCCTCCATGATCAACTCATGTGTGGAGGAAAGGTCAAAGGGGGGGAGGATGGCTTGCTTCAGACAGACAATATGTAAGAAGGTAAGTACAGAACAAGGCCAAGATGGTGGGGAAGTCCCATGAGCTCATCGTCTAGCCAGATATTCCAGCAGCTATGAAAGCCTCCTCTGGCTCCTGTCACAAGGGGAATGTTTCCAAAGAGTCTCAAAGAGTTTCAGCTCATCTGAAAAACAGAAAACTACACTTAACTTTTATCAAACCGCAAAAATTCATTAACCCACTGATGGATCTCCAAGCTTAGGGCTCATGGGGTTTGAAGTTCAACGGTGACACTTCAGTGAGTAAATCCTTCCCGCAAATCGCCCACACTTACGTTATTCTCTGCTTTGATTCCCAAATCTGAATCACTTCCTCTTCACAGAACAAGACAAAGAAATTCTGTTTTCAAAAGGTAAAAAAAAAAAACAAAACCTGCTGTTAAAGACATAAGGGTTCATGTCTAGGCTGAGCTTTTAACCAGAACAAAAGGAATAAAAATGTCTTCCCAGACTATCTGCTACTGTGAATTTTTCAACTTCTGAGCTTCAAAAAGACTTGAATATGTAGTTTGAAACAAGCAAATGAATGCCAAATTCCTTTTCGGGCTTAATAAATTACAAACGACTAAATTATGATATAAATAAGACAACCAACAAATTCCAAATACTCTTTTCTTTATAAGAATCCTTCAAAAAACAATAATTATAAAAACAAACCAAAAACATTAAACAAAAAGTGCATCGTAAGCAGAAAGCAATTCAGTGCTTTCTGGTTTCAAATTCCAGTTAGTAGTAAAATTACACATTATTTCCATAATTTCTCTATTAAATTTTCTTTTATAGCCTATCTGCCTGTAATTTCAGCACTTAAGAGAAAAGGAATACAATCTTGGAATCATGGATTATCCTTTTTTTAAAGCAACAGAACGTAAAAGGGCTTCTTTTCACAAATATCTAAGAAAAGCAGAAGAAGAGTACTTACTATATACTAATATGGTATTTATAAAACTTGAAGGGTTTTTATATATCTAAAATACTTGTGTATTCAACATGTGATTCCAACAGTTTGAAATTTTGGTTGATGAATCCAGACTGCCCTCTAGTGGAAAATAAAGTCACAAGTGAAACACTGTGGGCCCTTCTAAAACAGCTTTTATTACTCCACAGATAGGAAATGAGTGAGCATCATATCTAATTTAGTTAGAGACAGTTCTTTAATGTCCCATTGTTAGGCTGCAGTACTACTTTCACACTAGACTCCCTGCATTTAGACTGTGCAGAGTCTAAAGTTCTCTGTGGTGTTTCTACTGTGGTCTGCCATATTTTAAAGTTGGGGTCACATGATGAACACAAAGGTCCTTTCACTTTCAACTGCAGATTTTATGCTCTTAGACTGATCCTCTTTGAAATACACTATTTACGTTTATTTATTTATTTTTAGTTTTAAAATCAATAACCCTGACTGTCAACCAAGTTTGACACAATGGAAAGTTAATCCCTGCCAACTATTGAATTATTCAACTTTCATGTTGTCTCTCGGGATGTGTCACCTTTGCAAACTGTTTATAGTAGGAATGTTGCACATTGTGGTTGCAGGCTATGGTGGTATGTTATTCAGAGCACCTGATAGACGAGGCCTCTGAAGGTAACAAGTAAAGTGACGAGAGCTGTCACGCACTCCTCCTCAGTAAGGTCAGCTGTCAGAAGAGAGAGTCGACTCACACAGCAACATGTCACAGAGCAGCATAGAGCCTCTGGTGTTTGTTTGCCGAGACTGAGTTCCTTTCTCTTCCAGTTTCTTTTCTGTACAAAATCCTAAAAAAAAAAAATCTAAACTGCAAATTTATGTCCGTTTTTTTGTACATTTGACTGCAGTGCATACAGTACACCTGTGTTTTATTTGCTAATAGCATTTAAATCCCCTTTTCAGTTGGCAGGTGTTTGCTCCCCCTGACAGTTCGCCTTTTGTGCAAGGCGTATAAAAATAAACACATCAACATATGAAAATATTCTGTCAACAAGTGTTGCAAATGAGGGGCTGGATACAAAGTTAGGCTCAGAAAATATCTCAGATGTGATCAGAACAACAGTAAAAAAAAAAAATGGTGGATGGTGTAAGGCTCATCGATGCACCGCACCCTTACTGGTATGCCAAGTTATGCAGTTAAAAGAGATGCACTGTTCTCACAGTGAACAAACTGGGTTGCTAATTAATATATGTCCTCACATGTGTAGAAAGTGCTAAATGAAATCAAGAAAAGAAAGACTGAATATGTGATTCAGCCCCATGCAAACATGTCCATAACCCTGGATCCTTGTCACATTTTGCCTCCATACAATCAATAACTTCAATCTATGTTAATAGGATTGTGTGAGATAGAAAAGAGAAACACAATATGGAAATAGAAGGTAAAGGATGCATACTTTTCAATATGTGTGCAAATCAAATTTTGGAAAGTGTTCTGTGCTTTTGACTCCAATACCTCTAAATAAGATCTTTAAAAAGACACTGAACTGGTGGATAGAGTTCAGCTTTGTTTAAAATAATTAATTACAGTAATTCCAATAAAGGTTTATTAGTTTGTTAAAGAAAATGAATGAACAGAGGTATCATGAAGTACAAGGAACACGCTGGATAGGTTAGGGAGAAGTTTAATGCAGAGTTAGGTTAAAAGACAATATCTAAGCCAATTCATAAGAGAAGCAGCTAAGCTGCTATGGTTAACTCTGGAGGTACTGCAGAAATGTGTACTTCATGTAATTCTGAGGGAGAATCTGTTGGAACCACATATTCTTACGCAATCCCAAAATATGACTGATATGGAAGAATTACAAGAACATGAAATAAAAGTGTAACTCTTTCGCTATCTTGTGGTGGAAAATCAATGCATGTATATCTGTCTTTTCATATCATCCCCACTTTGAAATAGCAAACTGTATATGCTTTAATGCCTTCATTTCACAGTGATATGCTACTCTATTTACATAGGCCCAAGAAAATTCACTGAAGTTAGAGGCTGTAAAGTAACAAAAAACAAAATTTAAACTCAAAAAGGGTATGAATAGTAGCTACAATTCTAGATCTGAAAACTAAATATGATATACATAATGCGAATGGTATCCATTTCACATTTTTAGGTCCATTTTCAATGCAAGCAGTGAACTGAAAAGAGATTAAAAGAGCCAAACTAATTTTACTTAAAAGCTTACAGCTGATCTCAAGTTCCTCTGTCAAGTGATTGTAGCAGATATACTCCATCAGGGCTGAAAAACAGGTCGCACCTGTTTTTCAACCAACACACACACACACACAAAAGTGGAGAAACCAAACCTGAATCTGTGCGTCAGTGTCTGCTTTCATGGGACACATGAGGGCTGACATCATTGTGAATAATAATTATGATAGGTTAATTAATAATTAAATACAGGTTATACCATCTTCAGATAAATGCAATGATACCTGCAGCTCCCAGACTGACTCCACATTGCAGTATCTGAAGTGTAGAGTTTTGTTTTTAATGCATGAGCCAAACAAGGCAGATGTTTCAGATTTTGGTCATGTACTGTATTTGTTTTTAAAGACACAGAAAGAGAGGCTTCAACATAAGTGGAAAGAGCTTTATACAATTCTATATTTAATGAAAACATAAAAATAGTTGTTTGAGAAAGTCGACAGGATACGGTTAACAATAAATAGAGAAAAAGTCTGAAAAACAGAACAGACTCTGGGTCAGTTTGCCTATTTTTATCCCCATTTCAGACCCATGAGACAATTAATTTCTTCTATATATACAAATATTCATAAACAACTTTTTGTAAAATACTCAAACCTCGGAAAATCTGATTCTACGTTATTTTCAAAACAATTTCCTACTTAACTTACTGCATTTCTGCTTCCTGTTTGGGCCAAATAACGTATGAGATTATAACCCCTTACTAGCCCAAAACAACTGTGAAAGACCTCCAGGTCAAAGTCTCATTATCACGTTTAAACACAGTCGACTACGAGTGGATTAGATAAAAACTTATTCTGAAGCATTGAAAATCACAGTGGTAAAGAAACATCCCCTAGGTGGGAACAAATTCACAAATGGTCTGTGGGAAAAAAGCTGGTGGGAGATTACTCCTATTAGCACCCAAAAAGGTTAAGCACAAAATGACCAAAACTGCAAAAGTATGAAATGGTGAAGGGTTGAAACAGTCAGCAGCACCTGGTGGGATTAAGCCAAACAAATCAGCAGACAAAAAAACAAAACAAAAGAAAAACATGTTATTACAGACTCTAAAAGGTAAATAATATCAAAAGGTATATAATATCAAGGCAATTATATATCAATATCATAATACCATGAGTCTGATGTAAGAAAAGTGAAACACAAGCTCCGTTTCCATTATAAATGAGTGTAAAACTTTTGTTGACATCCCAAATGTCAAAAAAACAACTACACAATGTGGTGTTACCGTTAAATAAGACAAGCAATTAAAATCACATGCGAATACGTTTTTTTCACGCAATAAACCATTTTTTAAAAAATGCAGTGCCATTATCCCCCTACAACTTCCTGTCTTCATCTTTTCTACCAGTAACATTCAGTTGTTGATCACATGACTTATGTGATGCAAAAAGTGTTTTCATTGCAGTTTTGTGAAATACACCAATTTTGACATTTCGATTTGAGCCATTATATGGTCAAAGGAAACACAGATACTTAGTGCACAGTCAACCACATGGTTTTTAGTAGAAAACAGAAGCATAAGAATGTGGTTGAGGCACTCCTTCAGCATTTTAAACCCAGATATAGTGTGCATCAGTCTTTTTACAATATTAGTCTCTGAGCAGTCCCAGCTTCTTCAGGGCCTGGCGCCGGTCCTCTTCATTCTCTGCGCGAGGGCAGATTACCACGCTGATGCCTTGAGATCGAGGCAGCTTAGAAGACTCTCTGTGGTGGAATGCCTGTGTAGGTTGGGGCTTAGCCTCACCTTTAGTGTGAGAAAAGTCTTTCCCAGTCCCCAGAGAGGCAGGTCTTGGTCGAATGTTGCGCAGGTGCTTTAGGTCTTGTTCACCACCAGCTATCTCCAATAAGCTCTGATTGGACATCTGGCTGCTCAGACCCAAACCAGATCGCTCCAAGGTTGCCGATTTTATATTGATCACCGTTGGTGGCGATGTGTTAGGAAGGGTACTGAAAGGGGCCTCTGTGACAGCAGGAAGTTCATCACCTGAAGGCCCAAATCCATCACTGAAAGCTGCAGGTGCAGGGAGAATATCAGCGTCCTCAATGGGAGGAGATGCTGAAGAAGCTGATGGTGACACAATAGGAGCCAACGCAGACTGTTGGAGTACAATGGGTTGTATGGGACTAATCACTGGGGTAAGAGATGGTGTTACAGGGGGTGTGCGAGGAGCAGCAGGACTGGCTGGAGGAGAAGGGCTCGCCGATGACCATTTGTATGCAGCAGATTTCAGAGGCAGCTTAGGGCTTACAGCACGACTTGATTCCTCCTTGTTGTCTTTAAGCAGTCCAAGCTTTTTGAGGGCCTCCATTCGAACCTTTTGAGGGTCCAACAACATCCGATCACTGTGGGAGGGTACCAAATGCTGTGGGTTTCCATGAGAGACAGGTGTTGATGTCTTCAGTGACTTTAAAATAATGCTTGAAGGTAGCTTCTTAGGTTTTGGGGCTACAGCAGGTGGGCTTCTGGGCTCTGAAGGCTCAGTAGGGAAATTCATTTGGGGTAAAGGTGAAGCAACTTCGGAGGCTTTGCTAGAAGAATCCTCAGCAGCAGAAGAGTCTTCAACAGATCTCTTCACAGAGGCTCTCAAGCGCATCTGCTCCACATCAACAGTTTGTTTTTGCTTTGTGAAGCCATTTGACGGTGGGGGGACCATGGCTGTAGCCATGGTCGTGGCCTCCGGTGGCGGGACCACAGTCGTGGCCTCCGGTGGCGGGACCACATTCGTGGCCTCCGGTGGCGGGACCACATTCGTGGCCTCCGGTGGCGGGACCACATTCGTGGCCTCCGGTAGCAAGTCCAGTTCTGGTTCATCTCTGAAGTCTGTGGGTGGAGGGATTATATCCAGATCTTTCTCTGAGGCATCTCCAGAATTTGTGACATTCTCAAGCTTAATATCTCCATCTAACTTTGAAACATCAATTGTTTTGTCTGATGATAAGATTGTGTAACCAGAGTTTTGATTTGCAGCATGATGCTTACTTTCACACTCTGTGGTTAATCCAGCAGATGGAGAATCTGCTATCCTGACACTTCCTGATTCGAGCATTTCAGTGGGAACGTCTAAGAAAAACAAAAGTATTGTTAACATTTCATTCACTGTCATTCATCCAGACAGTGCATGTTACATTCAACTATTGTAGAAATCACCCAAAAAGTATTTAGCAGAGCATATCATTACTTCTTATCTGATCTTGTTGTTCCGTCTTTGACCAGATGTCTGGCTCGTCATTTGATAAGCCACTGTCTTCCTGAACTTCAAGTGCTTCAATCGTTTCCTCCAGAAACATCAGACATGCCTTCTCTTCAGCAGATAGGTACTCCATACTATCCTCACTCTGCAAAACAATAAAAAAGCCTAAGTATAGTGAAGTCATTTCAAAGTCAAAAATACATAAAATGCCATTATTCTTGCAACTGATCTTACATATTTCTTACACAAAAATAGCTTTTTGAGTAAGATCTAAAATAGGAAGACCAGACAAAGATAATGATGTGTCCTCCATCTTGAAGCCTGTCATGCTCTATGACAATACACACAAAACAGGACAGGAATGTATTGTTTTAATGGACGTGTGGCTACAGCAGTTTTTGCTAGAAAAATGATCTATGCAGGAAAAGAGGGTGAGCTCCATAGAAAGTAGAGAAGGTAGATTCCTCCTCATCCTCCAACAATAGGCCTTCCATTGCAAATAACTTAAGAAACAACTGGATTTTTGGATATAAGGGAACCAATAAGCCAAAGCTGAGGGAAGAGCACAATGTATGCTATGGCTGGAATGCAGCCATAGCTGTTGACTCTAAAATGGAGTCAACAGCCAGATCACTGAGGTTAGTGCTCATGTTGAGCAAAACATTGTTCAGGTAAAAATATATTCCTTTACTGGTAACTTGCTTGAGTGGCATTTTTTTCCTGGGTCTTAGCCAAAGAGAAAAATTTTAATACAAATGTCAGTTTTCCTACTTCTGTTAAATCCACAACATTTGTAACGTAGGCTTGAAGTGACTTTTTTGGGTCGAAGGGCATGTTGCTGCAAGAGTACTGTAGACAAACTAATGGCATTTGAAAAGTGTGACAGATGAAATGTGATCATGCTTTGTATCTTTTGGTTGTGTTCTTGGCTGTCTTGTGCTTGTTTTTATTCCTCTAAATGTTTTTTTAGTAATAAGAACTATTACAAGCCAAATGCCTAAACTCAATTAAATTAGAAAACCTGTAAAAGTAATGACTCGTGCCCTTTGGCGTTTCCTCCTGGCTCATTTTAAAGGACACACTCTGTACAACTACTCATAATGAGACTTTTTCATTAGGTCTGTAAATTTGCTGAAATACGTCTTTACAACCAATCACAAATCTTCGATCTTCTCTTTATTTTGCTAACCGACCTTAAAGAATGGGATAATCTCACAAAAATCAGATGAAAGACATAAGGGAACTTACAGTGCCACTCACCCAGGCAGAGTTTGTGCTGATTACACTGTCACAGCTCCCTGCACTGTCCATGACATTCAATGACTCCTTGGCAACGTTGCCTGGCCATGTGCCACTCTTCAACATTGCACGAAGACGCGTGTTAGTGCTGGAACTGTGTCACTATCCAGTCTTGCTTGTGTAAATCTTACTTGAAGCCTCTCTAGGACAGAATCTGTAAAGTCAAGAAGAGAACGTATGAAGAAGACAACAAATAAGTGATTAAGAAACTTCCAGGCCACCACAAGTTTCTCTGTTTGCTAAACATTTAGTTCTGCTTGTTTGTGTTACATCAAGAGAAAACTGAAAAAAATTGTGCACTCCGTTAAGTCTACTTTGTTTTTAATTAAAATATTCAGATGCAACTATAAACGCACAATAAACTGATTAACTTTAGTGTAAAATGTCCGTTTCGACCCAGTAACAAAAGCACAAGACCCTTAGAACACACTTGCTGGCAAGAGATTGTTATGGATTGTTAAATCCCACACCAACTTGGGGTAAAATGCCATTAAGACAGGAAAAAGCCTTTGGAGCTTGCCATCCCAACTTTGAAATGAGGCTATAGTAGCAGTATCTTCTATTGGTGTTTTGCTGCAGGAGAGACTGGGTGAAGAAAATAAATGGAAGCAGTTTTTTTTCAGTTTGGTCGGGGGTGCAACTTATACTCCGAAGCGAATTATGTGTGAAATTTTAATACATTATTATATCGTATCACATGTTATTTTCACAGTAAACCGCCAGAGGGCGCTCTAGGCCTGTGTTGATAATGTGTGTGATAGAAGCTACGTCGGGAGTTAGCCGAGTTGTTTACAATCGACACCGAGGATGAAGATTTAGTGATTTGGAGTGACACGGATGGCTAGGTAAACTTGTGAGCATGTTATTTATGCTATAGTTATCTGAATAACTCTTAATATGTTAACATTCCAGGCACGTTCTCTGTTCGTTGTCATGTAACGTTAGCATGCCATACAAGTATTCAGCCTGTTGTTGCCTCTATTCTATTTTTATTGCCTTTCAAGATGACACGTCTGTTCTTGGGTTGGATTTTACCAAATAAATTTCTCCCAAAAATGAGACTTATACTCCGGTGCGACTTATATATGTCTTTTTCTGCTTTATTATGCATTTTATGGCTGGTGCGACTTATAGTCCGCAGAAACTTAATAGTCCGGAAAATACGGTACCCTTCTTCATATGTATCTGAATATATTTTTGACACTTAATGAAAACCTAACTGAAAAAGTACACATTTTTCTTTTACCGATGTATATGTATTTATTTAACTTTTGTATTTCTAGAGTTTAAAATCAACACCCTCAAAATCTGTAATTATTCTTTACATGATTTTATTATAATATTTGTCTTTGAACTAACATCTGTATGTATGTTCATGTTATATGTTTGAAATAAAATAAAAAAATAAAACAAAAAACCTCACTGTTTGGTTGCCTAGCAACAATCTGCTCCAACATCGGTTACCTAGCAACGAGTTCCATTGAGCAACTGACACAGTAGCAGTTTAAAGTGCCACCACCTCATAACTGCTTAAAAATAATAATTAAAAAAAAAACAACGGAGTAAAAACTGGAGTAAAGGATTCACAAATTTAAAGCCAAAAAAACTAATCGATTATCGATGTCGACTCATACAAGTCAGTCGACTTGTTTTATATCGTGGTAAGAAGTGATTTCGTCACTTATATCACGAAAAGTGAAAACTTATCACTTATATCGTGATACGTTATTCAGTCTCGTCGTCCAGCGCTACTGTACATTTCAGCGTTTCCTGAGGACCAGGGTTGGGGACTGCTGTATTAAAGAATATTCACTGAACTCTTATCCAGAATCACACTGCATTCTGGGAAATGTAGGCTGAGAAGAGGCTTTAACCGCACAACCCACAGACATAATAAAAGAATAGACACCGCATCAACTGCTTGGATGCAGGAAACACGGCGGCCATCTTGGAACGGTTGTCAATCCAACTTGGCTAAATCAAAACAGCAGAAGATGCCTCAGCACTGCTGGATATTTTTGTTCAAATCAACAGACTATTGACGTGAGGGCTCGGGACATAACTTTTCACAAGTAAGATAATATTGTTAATATTTTGTATTAGCTATAGTGCTTGGTGTAATGCTGGGGTTCAGCTCCCGCTATGAAGGCTAACAGATTTATTTAGGAAACCTTCAAACCAAAAACGGGAGATCTGGGAGATATCTTACTCCAGTGAGAGGCAGAGTACACCCTGGACAGGTCGCCAGCAACACAGAGTGTATTGCACACAACAATACCTAAGGACGGGTTTAGAGAAATCACTTAACCTAACAGTCATGTTTTTGGATTTTGGGAGGAAGCCGGAGCACCCGGAGAGAACCCACACATGCATGGGTAGAACATGCCAACTGCATGCAGAAAGACACGCCACAAAGCCCTGGAGGTCAACCCGGAGACCAACTCTGCACGAAGACCGGGAGGTCAACCCAGAGACCATAGGGACTCCCTACGAAGCCCTGGAGGTCAACCCGGAGACCAACGGGACTCCGTACGAAACCCCGGAGGTCAACCCGGAGACCAACGGGACTCCCTACGAAGCCCCGGAGGTCAACCCGGAGACCAACGGGACTCCCTACGAAGCCCCATAGGTCAACCCGGAGACCAACGGGACTCCCTACGAAACCCCGGAGGTCAACCCGGAGACCAACGGGACTCCCTACGAAGCCCCGGAGGTCAACCCGGAGACCAACGGGACTCCCTACGAAACCCCGGAGGTCAACCCGGGGACCAACGGGACTCCCTACGAAGCCCCGGAGGTCAACCCGGAGACCAACGGGACTCCCTACGAAACCCCGGAGGTCAACCCGGAGACCAACGGGACTCCCTACGAAACCCCGGAGGTCAACCCGGAGACCAACGGGACTCCCTACGAAGCCCCGGAGGTCAACCCGGAGACCAACGGGACTCCCTACGAAACCCCGGAGGTCAACCCGGAGACCAACGGGACTCCCTACGAAGCCCCATAGGTCAACCCGGAGACCAACGGGACTCCCTACGAAGCCCCATAGGTCAACCCGGAGACCAACGGGACTCCGTACGATGCCCTGGAGGTCAACCCGGAGACCAACAGGACTCCGTACGAAGCCCTGGAGGTCAACCCAGAGAGTGTCTGATGACCTGGCGACAAAGGAGATTAGAGTCTGATGGTCTGGTGACGAAGGAGACCTGAGTTTGATGGCCTCAAGTTCCCATGGCACCGCAATCCTGCGGGGATCAAGCTCTCCTTCCAACATCTTTCAAGCTTTAAGCTCTTCTGACACCAGTCCCGAGTGTCAAGCTCCCCTGACACCGCAGTGCTGTTGTCCTCTACCTTTTCTGCCACTGATAATCAAGCATGAAGGTTGGAGTCCTCATGACAATTTTTTAATTAGAAGTACCATGAGTCAACCCAGTACCTCAGAGTCCCTGTTTGGTACATTTTCATAAATGTATCGGAGATGCCTCCGACGACACATCCGACTAAAGTCGGCTGATTCTGGTCTGAAACCGACTGGCTGTTTTCGTGCATTTCTCTTCAGAAGGCTGCTGGTTCACTTCCGAGACCCTTCCAAGGCTGTTCAGTTTCAGGGCGGCGTTTTCCTGCTCAAAGGCGGTGTTTATATCCTCTAAGGCAATGGCTTTCTGCTCCAGGGCTACGCATTTCAGCTGCAGGGCGGTGCTCACTTTCACCAAGACAGCGCTTTTCTTCCCCAGGGCGGCGTTTTCCTGCCTGAAGATGGCATTTTCCTTTTGCAGGGCAGTGTTTTTCTGCCCCAGGGTGGTGTTTATTTGCACCACATCAGCGCTTTTCTGCTCCAGAGAGGTGCTTTTCCGCTTCAGGGCGGTGTTTATCTTCACCAGGGCAGTGGTTATTTTCTCAAATACAGTGCTTTTAAGCTTCAAGGCGGTGTTTACCTTCTGCAGGGCAGTGATTTTCTGCTCCAGGGAACCTTTTCCCTCTTCCAAAGCGGTGTTTTTCTGCTCCAAGTTTGTGATTTTCGTGTCCAAGGCAGCCTTTTCCGTCTCCAATTTTGTGAGTTTTGTCTCCAAGGCAGTACTTTTATCCTCCAAGATGGTTTTTCCCTCCTCCAAGGCAGTGTTTTCCTGCACCAAGGTGGTGTTTTTCTGCTTCAGGGAGCTTCTTCTCTCTTCCAAGGAGGTTTTTTCCTGCTTGAGGGTGATGTTTATTTCCACCAAGGCAGCGTTTTCCTGCTCCAGGGCATGTTTTTCCTGCTCCAAGGCAGTGTTTTTCTCCTCCAAGATGGTGCTATTCTCCTCCAGAGTGGTGCTTTTCAGCTTCAAGGCATTGTTTATCTGCTCCAGCTCGGTACTTTTTTGCACTAGCGCGGTCTTCTCATTCTCCAATGCCGTGTTTTTCTGACCCAGTGCTATCCTTTTTTTCTCCACAGTGGTCTTCTTCCTCTCCAAGGCTTTGTTTTTCTCCTCCACGGCGGTCTTTTCAAACTGTAAGGCGGTCTTTTCCTCCTCAATGGCGGTCTTTTCCTTCTCCAGGGCGGTCTTTTCTTTCACCAAGGCCTTGTTTTTCTCCTCCAAGGCAGCCTTTTCAATCTCTAAGGCCGTGTTTTTCTGACCCAGCGTGATACTCTTTTGCTCCAGATTGTTCTTTTTCTTCTCAAGAGCGGTCTTCTTTTTTTCCAAGGTTGTGCTTTTTGTCTCCAAGGCTGTGTTTATATCCTCCAAGGTGGTCTTTTCATTCTCCAAGATTGTGTTTTTCTGACCCAGTGCAATACTTCTTTTCTCAAGAGTGGTCTTTTCTTTCTCCAAGGCTGTGTTCTTTTGCTCCAAGGCGATACTTTTTTGCACCAGAGCGGTCTTTTCATTTTCCAAGACCATGTTTTTCTGTCCCAATGCAATCCTTTTTTTCTCCAGACTGGTTTTCTTCCTTTCCAAGGCTTTGTTTTTCTCCTCCACAGCGGTCTTTTCAATCTTTAAGGTGGTATTTTCCTTCTCCAAGGCAGCACTTTTCTCCACTAAGACGTCTTTTCTTTCTCCAAAGCTGTGATTTTGTCTTCCAAGGCGGTCTTTTCCTTCTCCAAGGCAGTACTTTTCGCCTCCAAAGCGGTCTTTTCAATCTCTAACGCTGTATTTTTCTCACCCAGTGCAATACTTTTTTGCTCCAGCTTGGTCTTTTTCTTCTCAAGAGCTGTCTTCTTCTTCTCCAAGGCTGTATTTTTTGTCTCCAATGTTGTGTTATTCTCCTCCAAGGCGGTCTTTTCATTCTGCAACTCTGTGTTTTTCTCCTCCAACGCGTTCTTTTTCTTCTCCAGGGCGGTGATATTCTTCTTTAAAGTTCTGTTTGCGTCTAACTCTTTTTTAAATTTCTTGTCTTTCTCCTGAAGCAGACTGTCCATTTCAAGCGCAGCTTTTTTCACGTTTTCAACTTGCGTGTTCAGCTCCTCATTTGCTTTAAGCAGAGACTTTCGCTCGATGGACATCATGCTGACTTTTTTTACTATGTCATTGAGCTGCTGTGTCTGTCTCGCTATAGTCTGTTGTATTACGTTGTTTTCGAAATCCGAAGACTTACTTACCATACTGCTTTTACTCATTTTTAATTCTTTCTCTCAGGACAAATCCAAAAATCGATCAGAAAATTGACTATTCGCTTGCTAGAACAATTTGTGCAATCCTCGTGCTTTCTCTCCAGCTTCTGCAATGGCTATGACCGTAGATTCAGAAGTGATGCGTTCCAGCTCCACAAAGGGTGCGTCACTCTTTGTGACATCAAATTGCGTGATGTCACAAATTGATGTCACTACCTCAGCAGAACAACTAGAAAACGGCTGAAGTTTGAATGAAAACAAACTCATTATTTGGTTACCTAGCAACAGCCCGTTGAGTCACTTGCGTAGCAGCAGTTTCTGGCTTCGATTCGGTGAGCTGAATATCAGTGTTTGCAGTTATTTTTCTGTTCACCGTTGGAGAAAATTCATCTGAGATTGTCTGACTACATTTTTCAACATCATCCATTAGGAGAAAAAAGGAAAAAGATCGACCACCAAGCTCAGGAAACCGGGAACACAGAGCCGTTAGCTGCTAACGGTCTGACCTCACTGCGAGGAAAAAGACAGCTTAAAGACAATCAAGACAAGTTTCTTTCTGAGTTGAATATCTGAACATAACAAGACGGTAAGATTCTGGTTTGGGAACAGTGCCGGATGTTCTGTGATTGTTGCTGTAATTGCCAGCGACGGGCGGCAGGGGGATTCCGGAAAGAACCAACCGTTAAACGTGGTATCACAGTTTGGACGGTTGAGAGCGGTTATCCAGACAAAGCAAGAATAAAAAGAAACATAGTAAGAAATATAGTAATTCACTGCAGGAAATACAGTCGGACGAGACGGAGAAAAGTAAAAAACAAAGAGTTAAGACCAAATAAGGGAGAAAACAGGTGGAGTGAAAAAAAAAAACCCAGGTGAGGAGCCAATAAGAAGGATTTTAAAAATGTCTCTATTTAAACTGGACTCCAGCCTAGTATGAACAATTTCTGAGAAGCCTAAATATACAGATTTTATGCAACTGAGAAGCCATAAACTTTATAAAACAACAACAAAAGAAAACCACTTTCAACAGTATATCCTCACTCTGCTGAGTAAACTAGCTTGCAAATACAAGATGAGCAACAAAGGAAAAAAATAAGAAGATAAGCAGAAGACCAGGCCACCAGTCACTCCTTGGAACAAGATGCATGAGCACAACTACAGCGATGGGAACATTGATACCGATCCTGTGATATTCCCGGATTATCACTATCAACAGTCCAGCTGCCAAGAAATCCTGCTGCGATGAGCCTCAACCCTCTACACGCCATCTTAAAAGCGGTGAATGACAGAGCGGATGAGATAAAGGCTGAAATCAAGGCTATTAAAATATCTATTGAGTTCATGCATGCCGAAATTGAAGACATTTTTTAGATTTTAGTTTTATTCTTCTTTATTGAAGAATACGACTGCAAAATTGGAGGCGCAAATGGAAGATCTGCTGAGAACGTGTAGCAGATGCAGAGGCTACAAACGGAGACGGTGCCCACGGCTCTACGGATCGCCTGAACATGAGAATGAAGATCTGAAAGAAGGTTACAGCCATCTGTCACAAAACTGCACCTGATCTTGAATCAAAAGCAGCTCAGTTTTCTATCTAAAATGTATATTGCCTATGTTCAAAAACTTTACTTTAATAAGAAATTGGTGAAACTTTTCACCAATTGGAAAGTTTCACCACATGGAAGCATGTGGAATAAGCCTGGAATAAGGTGAACATGCTAAAAAACTCTCTTTAGCATATTCACTTCCTGCCTTTAACCAGGAAGTTAAAGGCCTTTAACCAGGAAGTTAAAGGCAGAGTGTAAATCTGTCTTTCAAATGGATGACATGTACTAGCAAATCAATTACAAACTGGTTTAAACACAACCAGGTCAATCATTTGGAGTGGCAATAACAATGCCTTGACATTGGTCCCAAAGGAAATGTGTAGACAGAGATGAAAAAGCTATGACTCGAGTCCTATCAGGAGCAATGTGTCAAAATTCCAGTAAACTACTGGACTCACTATTTGCACTCATTCACATTTTTAGCAAATAAAGGTACTTTTGGTAACCTTGACTGGGCTAAAGCAGAAAATTTAGTTAACGCAAGATGGCATTAAACAGTGGTTGAGAGTATTTTTAATACAGTTTAAGTGAATATCTGGTTTAAACTGCATCTCTTAAGAAATAATAAACTTGGGATGGGAAGCTAAATATAGCCATCAGATTAGTACATTTAAAGGCACGTTTTCATCAAAGTGATAAAATGCCACAATACTACTGACAGCTCAACAATCTTCATAATGTAACAGCTGTCTTGAAATGTATCTCCTTATGCTAATGAGATCATTAAATAAAAATAATAGCTGAAGTAGAAAACATTTGCATTGAAAGCAGCGTTTGCATTTAAATAAAACATTAAGATAGTTACCATGAAATGCAAACATGTCAAGTAATGAGTAAATAATGCTCTCTAATTTATTTTATCATAAAGTGAAAAGCAATTTTTGGTAAAACTTTACACTTCTACAGTCTGTTAGACATAAAACATCTAATTTACAAGGCAAAATAACTAGATGTTTTCTGTGAAGAATTAAGAACCTTGCAAAAGTGTTTATAAACAAACCTCAATGCAGTTTACTGACATTTGATTTAATAAAGGAAACACAACATTCTAAATATTTTCAAGGTAGATCAAATAGTAATTATGACATCAGAAGGCAAGAAGTGGATTTTATTTACAGGCATTAGAGTAAATGGGGCTGAATACAAAAGTGCAAACTTCTTTAAATTTATATTTCTAAAAGAAACAAAACAAAAAAAAACATTAAATCCTGACGAGACATGAAATAGTGCATCATGTATAATTTATATAAAGACAACTGATGTGCTGTGTAGTGCTGCAGAATGTTTCTCTGCTTCCTTGACGTCATTTCAAGCAACTAGTTGGTGTTAACAGACCAGTCACGAAGAAGGCATGCCTGACAAAAACAAAACACCCACTTGTGATTTACTAAAAGGCTATCAGGATGTTAAAAAAAATTTGACCTAAAAAAGAAGCTAAAAATTATGAACTTACAGATTTACTTGAGTTTTCACTTTGACTGCATCAGTAAAAACAACAGTTTTGTTGTTTTTACAGTGTTGTTTATTTTCAACAAATAAAATAGTTTCAAGCAGTGCTCGGCAGTTTCAAGCAGTGCTCGGCAAAGTACAGCAAAAATGTCTCTTATCTCAGAATATCTGAGTAACTACAGCAAACCAGCAGAAATAAAGATTGCACACATTCTTTGTTTTCCACAAGTTTGCACGGCATGAATACAAGATCATTTATTAGTCTCTCATAGGAGAAATTTGTCTTGGAAGCAGGGACAAGACTGCAATAAAACAATAGACAATAGCCATAAATACATTAAAACACAATTGTCAGATCCCCAGTACATCCCCATAACCATCTCATTTCCATTCACATACAGTCCATCCTTTACATACTTTTCTTGATCATCGTCTGGACCTATTATACCTACCAGACGTTATAGAACATCTTGAAGTCAGATGTAAAGTAATTCACTACAAAATATATCAAGATGGTTCAAAATGTTGTTTTGAAATTTTTTAATAAAACAAAACAAAAAAACTGTTCAGCTGAAAAAAATGCAGTCAATGGGCTTCAGACACAAGTATGTTAAACAACTCAATTCTGTAGAAACAATCATGGACCAACAGTTATTTTATTTACTTATTTAGGACCAACTTTTATTTCTTTCTTTACTTTTATGAGATTATACTCATTCCTTTGAAATGTGAAATTTAAAAATCCTGTTTTATGAAACTAAAATGTAGAAAACATGTATCTTTGACTGCCAAAGTCATTCAGATCAATAGAAAGTTGGGTGGACCAGAAGATGCACCAAGTGCAGGGATAACAGCATTCTTGTGAGAATTCCAGTGTAAATCTGTTAACATTTTTTTAGAGGAGATTCACAAGGTGGATCAAGTCCTTCCAGACCCACCAAGGATGTATAAAGTACATGGGATGCACCTGTCATTGAGAAAAGGTATTTCTGAACCAAAGAACAGAGACATCTGAAGGCTGCAATCAAAGCAACCCGGGCTTCTTCTACATCTCAACAGGCCCACAGGCTAATTCCTTCCATGCCATTCTGCATTGTTGCAGTAATTCATGTAAAATGAGGTCCACCCAAATACTGAGTGCATAGAAATGGAGGTACTTTTTAAAAGTCTGGCATTTTTGTTTAAAATAGTAATTTTTATTTATCTTTTCAAGACCCTGAATTGAGTTTTTATAATCTGTAATCCATAATCATCAAAATTTACAAGGAATACAAGTTAGAAATATAAAGTTCACTCTATGTGGACAAATTCTAACAAAGATCATATTGTTTACTGAATGAATAGGAAGTGCTTGATCCACAGGGAAGTACCTTATTTTATGAGATACTAGAAACTAATTTGCAAATCATGTCATTTTACTTGCAAATCCAACTAAAACACTGCAGGACACCAGAATGGCTTCTCATATTCTGAAAGTGCTGGCACAAACAGCCAGCTAATAGCAGCTGGGGAAAACCTGATATTCAAAAAACACCCATATTAAGAAATGTTTTCTGAAAATACGAGGGGGTTGACTAAACACATATCGGTCTCCGTGTGAAAGCTCCAATAGCTGCCAATTGCTGTCCCTCCCATTAGGACATTCAGATCAGAAAATGCAGGACAGAACCAACTGGGACAACACCTTACAGGGCAGAACAGGACAAGAAACCTGCAGTGCAACAGTGGCACCCACAGCTGAGTCAGACCTAATGATATCAGGAATGTCACTTTACTTGCTTCCTTGGCTCTTAGACAAACCTGATTCTGCCAAGGACTGTGATGTGACTGGGTATCTGTTCACCTGCAGCAAAAAAAAAAAACTACAACTATTTGACTAAAATTGGATAATCAGCAGTTTCTATCAGTACATTCTGTGAGCCAGACTTGTTAAAACCCCAAGTACCATAAATTACAGTCTCCAACAGGCAAAAATGCGAGCGTGGTAGTACACGAAAGGTCCAAAAAATGTTAAGTATGTTTTCAATGGCAGAAGGTCTGCTTGAACTGGTTAATGGTTTACTGTAGCCCACACAAAAGGTCAAGGGCAGCACCACAGTGAGGAGCCTAAGGCTGCAGAAGTGAAAAGAAATAGTTCATTAATGTTTAGCTTGGCAGCCATCCGTGCTAAAGAGCTTTTATTAACTTTAATAGGCAAATATTAGCACTTGTTCCTCAATCAATATTCACAAAAGCACAAAAACCAATAATAAAACGAAGTGATATCGACGCACCACAACAAAAAAAAACATTGAAAAGCAGAGCTGTTTTAGTTTTTAAAGTCTCCCAACGAAAAATGATAATATAACCCTCATCTGTAACGAGAGAAAGTTTGATTAAAACAGCTCCCACACAGAAGTCCATTTTTAATAAACTCATGCGTAAATACTAGTGGTTTTTAATAGCCTAAGCGTTCCTTTTCTCCATGTTCATTCGCAAATAAAAGAAACGCGTCACATCAGAAAAATTTCCCAATAACTTACCTGAGGGCGCACAGAAAGTTTTGAATTCCGCAGCAACTTCGGTACTCTTTGTCCTCACAGACACACACAAAGCTGTTTGTCCACTCTCAGTCCATAGCAGACATAAAACCTCGCACAGCTGGGGTCCGTTCCTGGAAACAAAACTGCGCAAAGTGCTGACTGTACAGGTGTTAAACCACCTGAAAGAGTACGGGCAGGTAAGGCATCAACTTCCGGTCTTATGGGAGGGAGGGACCAATCAGAGCACGGCTCCCCTGAGCCGTTTCACAGGCGACAGCAGTGGCAGGCAAATGAGCACAACCCAAAATTGCCCAAATATATTTACGTGGAATCAGATGTATGTATATTTTTATTTATGTTAATAAACACAGAAAGTGAATTTTACAAACATATAGCAGGAAAACCGTGTTGTGGTTGTGTCATTGTGTTAGGACTCTTCAAAAGGGGATATCCTTCCTGGTAATTATTTAAATTAATTGTAGTTTGTATCTTACATTACATGAATATAATGCAATAAAAATTTGACACACTGAATGTTAACTTTTTTGTTGTTGATCACAGCTAGGATGGTTTACTGAGATCATTAATATAATTATTATTTTGATATTCATCTTTGGACCAAATTGGTTGATCGAATAAATTCACTTGTGTCCACTATACCAACTGTAAAAAAAATTAATTAAAAATAAAATGAAATGAAATAAATCTGTGTCTAGCCAGACAAAGATGTCCAAAGTACCACTTCATCAAAATGGAGTAAAGGCAAAAAAACAAAAACAAATTCCGAATAAAACAGATGTGTTTTTAGATGTGGCTGCCATGCTTTGTAGAAATGTTGCACTTTATTTTGTAGAAAATTTGTCACCAATGCACCATCAAAACATAAACTCACTGGCCACTTTGTGGACGAGTGTTGGACCCCCTTGTGCCATCAGATCTGCCTTAATTCCTCTTGACAGAGATTTAACAAGGTATCAAAAATTTTGTTAGGATGTTCAGGCTTTTGGTCCTTTTTGACATGATAGCATCTAACAATTATTGTGTTGTCAGATGAACGTCCATGATGCAAATCTCCATTTCCATCTTATTCCAAAGATGCTTTGTTGAACATGGATCTGTTGACTGTGGAAGCCATAGGTATACAGTGAACTTGTCATGTTCTAGAAACCAGTTTGACATGATTTAAGCTTTGTGCCTTTGTGCATTATCCTGATGGAGGCAGTAATAAGAGACTGGGTACACTCTGGTCATAAAGGGACGGACACAGTCAGTGAAAACTCTCAGAATGTCTCTGGCATTTAAAAAAGCTCAATTGATACCAAGTGTTCCACATTACACTGTCATTAGCATGAAGCATTGAAATATGACATGAGATCTATGTTTTCATCAAAGCTAAATTTTGACCCTATTAGTTAAATGTTGCAGCCAAAACAGTCTCACTAAGCCAGGTATTATTTTTGCTAGGCTTAGCTTACACCACACTTCAAATGACATCATTACATTCCTGTCATTACAAGTCAGTTTTAGCTGGTGGAGTGTCACAGGCTATGTGTAAGACCTTATTCCAAAAGCAGAAGTACCTGTCAGTGGGTTTATTTTTCCAGGAATACCACCACATGTTTGTGATTATGTAAACTGAAGTCACCACCGTCCTCTGACCTTTTCCCCTCGAGTTTTTTATTGCAGGCCAATGGCACTACATTTTACTTTTCAGAATAAAGAAGCAATGTTAACATCATTTGACAGAATTATCTGGTCCTTTACCTGCCAAGCTCACAGCTACATAACTTCACAAGCAGGTCACTTTAGACGAGATGGATATAAATTGGTCACTCTTAGGCAGAACATGGCAGAAACTTTAGCAATCAATGATGCTTTTGCTCTCATGCAGTTACATTTCACTTAAACAAAAATAACTGTAGAAAGGCTTCATAGTTCTCAGCTGAAGTAAATTCTTTGCTGCAGTAATTTTCTCCTGTTCACTCATTCCTTTAACAAAGATTGGAATGACAGCTAGAATATTTGAAATTATTTACAGCTGACAAAAATAAACATGTAGGGTAAACAAACAGAAATGCTTTCAGCTTGAGCATAGTTATGACACATTAAAGTAATTAGAACAAAAATGGAAAATATCGTATAATAAACCTTGTAATAATGCTTTGGTTGTTTGTCATTAAATCACAGCAGGCTTTGTTTGCTTCAGGAATGACAGAAGACGCTGTAATATAAGTTGTTAGGAGGCAGAGTTACTCAATTCAACCTGAACACATTCATATGGCCAAACCATGTCTACACAGAAAAACTAGTTGGGTTATGTGTTTAACCAATATGCTGGATTTATGCTGTCGAAAGGAGGTCAGTAGTTTTAACCAAACAGTGGGTCAAAACATGATCAGTCTAAGCTGGTATCTGTACTCAGGATGAAAAAAGCTATTGTAAAGATTTTGATAAAGTAAAATTACAAAAAATACAGGCTTATAATATATCATTATGTATAATGCGATTACAGAAAACTGACATTTTGTGTAGACCTTTTAAATTCCACTGTATCTGTGAATCTCTACAGCATTAGGCTACACAGATGATGGCAGTATGAAAGCTTACAAAAACATAAAATCCAAAAAAAAAAGATTCAACAAAGGAAGTAATTCTAATCCCAACATTTATTAGTTTTACAATTATGAAAAATAACTATAAAAAGACTGGAAGCCCAAGATTATTTACAATCTTTTTTTATGAATTGAGGTCCCTCTGAGTCAATTCCTCAGCCTTTTTTCTTTTTAAATCACAGGATATTTATTCACGATATGTTTTAGTTTATAAGACATAGTCCTTTGCTTTGACAAAAACATCAAAAATTATATACGTACATACATACATACATACATACATATACACATACATACACATTTATATAGATAACTATAAAAGCCAAAATCATTCAAGTATCAAAATACAGACTGCTCTAGAATCATGTACATTTCTATTCTCCACATATCAGATTAGTTCCAAAAAATGTCTCCTGATCCTTGGCAATGTGCAAAAGCAGCACTGGATCAGGCTGATGGCTAAAGGTGCCCACACCGGGATGCTGAAGAGGGCACACCAGTGTGTCGTCACACATACAACAGTTAAACCGTTAAGTACCCAGACTCACACTGATGAACCCAATAGTACCATTAACAGTCAACGTACAGGGAGTTACCTTGACAAACATGTACCCTATTGTTCTGTTCTGCAGCTTAAAAAATAAAGTCGTACCAGCCTGCATGACAGGTTTTGGTGAATAATCTTGATGGGATTAAATTAAACAATGGGGGAAGGAAAAAGGAGAGGGCACCAGTCATGATCCAGTTCCAGCATTAGGACACTAGCAGTTCCATAAAATGAATAAAACCAACAAAATAAGAATCAAATCAAATAAAAGTGGGATTTCATTGAGAGATAGTCTTTGTAGTGTTGGTTAAAATGTTTCTCCCATGCAGGAATATACTAGGCTGATGGTTATGGAGAGAAGCTCCAATATCTGAACACAAAGGGTAGTCTGAGCATACAGTGTGAGGTCCCTCTCTCTCTCTCAAAAAAAAAAAAAAAAAAAAGGTCAATATTCTCACTTCTACCACTTCTCCTTTCGCTACAGCTTTTTGCATTGGAGCACGCAGGTATGTTTTCCTCAAACAGTGAACTCCAAGTCTCTGCGAGGGAGGCTACAGCTTGTGTATACATGGAGAGTAGAGACGCTGCCACACTCTGATGGGCAGAAAGATGTGTGGAGAGGTCAGATGAAAAAGAGTGGAGCCTCATCTTAGCGTCTGGGTCCGCGGGCGCTGCGAGAATGATCGGACTGATGATATGATGAGCTGCTCATCACTTTTTGATCAAAAACACAAAAAACTGCCAGCTCATCGCCATCATACAACAGGGTTCATTCCCGTCCCGCCTCGCTTGATGGGAGGAGCAGCAACATTCAGCTAAGAGATGAAGGAGGGACACGTAGACACATGCACACAATGTAAGATGATTAAAATGGAGTGAAAAGAGAAAAACACATGTTCACACACACTGTTCCTCCCTTTATGTAATGCTTAACTCATTTTTTCCCCCAGCAGCAATTATGTATTTAACAAGTATCATTGGCAATATTACAGAAAGGCAATGCAGACAGGATGAATACTGAAGGCATTTGTTGTGAAAAGAAGGGAGAGCTACACACAGGAAATGCTGTTATTTTTATACCAAAAAATGGTAAAAGTGCTTAATTACAGTTCACTGTAGAAAGATCATCTGGCTTCACCCTTTTGCTCTGATTGGACAAATTAGAGCATAACAGTCCAAATGTACAGTACCTTGCAAAAGTATTCACACAAGTTTAAATGTTGTCATTTTAAAACCTCAATGTCCAACGCCTTTTTATAGACTTTTACTCGACTAGCATGATGCCATGGAGAAGATTTTATTCAGGAAGTACAGGAAAGCTTGTTAAAGCTGACCTGAAGTGACAGGAAGCCAGTTGTAACTCTGGAGGAGTTGGAGAGGTACACAGGTCAGGTGGGAGGATAATGTTAAATAGACAACTTTTACACATAAAGTCCTACGTAAAAGCAATATAGGGGACACAGCACATGGCATTTCAAAGAAAAGTTCATAGATGGAGTTCATCCAATCTGAGCTTGAGCTACAATATAAAATCTTAAACACAAACACATGCAACTCTGAAAAGAGTTGCATGTGAAAAAATAAAAAATTAAGAACTTAATTAATAACTCTTTGATCAGTTATGCACAACTCTATATTGGTTTTCAACAAATAAATGCACAATAAAAAATACATTGAAGTTTGTTTTTGAAACTTAACAAAATGTGAAAAAATTTCATGGAGATCAACACTTCTGCAAGGCACGTTAATTTGGACTTTTTTCTGTGACATGTCCTCTTTCTAAGAGCAAATCCCCCCTAAACAAGCTTCTCACAGTGCTACAAGACCTCAGTGTGGCTTTAAGCAAGCGTCTAATAGCGTCAAACACTCGCACTCCCACTAAAGAGGAGCTAAAGCCTGATGGATGCATAGAGTTAGGAGAGCAGATCCACAGTTTTCTTCTGGAAACATCCATCCAGGAATGGGATGAGCGCAGTGGGTGAGTTCTCAGATTTTTCTCAGCACTCAGTGAAGTCAAGAGACGAAAGCTCAGAGTGAAAAAGCTTCAGAGAGCCCGTCGCCTGATGTAGCGGAAAAGAAAGAGCTCATCACAGAGAGGAAAGCAGTACATTTGCAGTCGAAGGGGAAAGAAAGGGAAGAGGTGAGTTAAAGGAAAATATGTTAGTGGCAGATTTGTTGAGTGATTGCGATAACAATCAATGCAGAGTGTAGAAGTGGCAAAGGTTCAACTTGGAGAAGGAGCAACAGAGGCTGGTTAGCTGTCACAGGTTGTGTTGTCAGGAGGTGAGGGGAAGTGGACGTCCAGCGCAAAAGAAAGGGCTGAATCACAGTGAAAGGCACACAGGAGGAGGGAAGTAGGAACAGCCAGGCCCAGGAGGAGGAGGACAGGGAGGAGAACAGGGGTCCTTTTAGAAAATGGTGGTCTCATACTTAGTGCTGATTGAGCGTTTAGATTCCTTTGGATCCACGAGCCATGTGGAACCAGTGTGAGGCTGTGACTCCCCTTCTTGGTCCAGTATGTTTCCCTGTGAGCACAGAGGAGAGAAAACATTACAATCTTCACTTCCCACTGAATCTGTCTGTATAAAAGTGTGTTAACATGTTGAAGTGGGTGATCACATAATCTGGTGTGGATTTCTGTTGAAGGAATGTAAATTTTTCCTTCTAAACATACAACACCTTGGAAAAGGTGCTGTATGTTTAGAATAAATGTCCTGTTGCTAGAGAAACATACACATCTTAACTTTCCAACATGTTTTCCTTCATTGTACAGCTTTTCTGTCTTGGCAAAAGAAAAGTATTCCCTCTACATGATGCTGCCACCGCCATGTTTCAATGTGGGGATGGTGAATTCGGTGCTATGTGCAGTGTTAACATTTTTCACCACAGATGACACTATAACTCATCTCTTATTTTATTTAATTTTCATTTGGGAACAATAAAGCATTTTTGAATAGAATATGGCGACAGTAGCACACATGGAAAACTGAAAACTGCAAATTATTCTCTATTCACTTCACAATCAAGTTGTACTTTTTGTTGGTCAGTCAAATGTAATCTCATTGAAATAAGTTTCTTAGTCATCATCTAAATCCACTCAACTTATTTAACTTGTTTTGATTAATTCAGATCCGCCTTTATTTTCAGTTGGCAACAGCTGCCGATCTTAAACCCTGGATAAGTATGCTGAAACTTCAGATCAATTGCAATCAAATATCCAGTAATCTGTCTTTATGCAACTTGGCTTCTCTCTGAGAAACTCCACCCTATAAATGACTATGACTGGCTCTTTTGAATTGTTGTGTTCTTAATCATCGCTGTTGTTACGCTACCTTTCCCAAAGCTGCAGGAACCTTTGAGCTTAATTTAAAAAGTTGTAATATTAAGTCTTCTTAATAGAAGCAATTAATAACAAAAGTATACATGTGACTTTGGTGGGTAATATGTTTGGTGTAATCCAGATAGATTGTCTTACTGTGGATGTTCACTAGAGGGCAGCAAAGATAAATAATAGAAATGAATACTGAGAGATGGAACAAGATGGACAGGCTGGATGCAGCGACAGGAGAGACCTGTAGGTGGTGCCTGTGCAACAGTTATAGAAACTTAAGAGAGGGAGATTTTTCTGAGTAAAACAGAAAGTAGAGTGTGAGAGAGTTGAAGGACAGATTTGAACAGTGTAAAACAGGCAAAGTCTGAAGAGCTGAAACACTACACTGAGGGGGAACTCTGTAAACTGATCTAAACTGATCAGAGCGTTTGATGCACAAAATATTTATGATTGCATATGTATCTGAAAAGGATGGAACACCTCTTCAGTGTATGTGCATTTGGAATCAGTTTTTTTGTCCCACTCACCCCTGACTTCCGAACACTCCCTCGCGGTCTGGGCACAGGTCGACCGGACTTGGATTCATTGACATCAGAGCTGCTTACCCCAGGGAGACCCTGATGCTGTTTGTTCCTCTGGGCTTGCAGAGCCAGCTGATAGGCCACCTCAAACGCCTGGCCCAGCGTCAGGATAATCTCATAGGTCAGGCTCTAAGCAAAGAGACGAAATCAAAAAACAAATTGAATCCTCTTTTTGTTTATTTTACAGTAGTGTAGTTCAAAAAGTAACAATAAAAACCTACTAAATTAGGAGTAGTATTTCAAGCTAAAAGTAAACAACCAGTTTCTTATTCATTACCACTTCAAGCTTATTAGTGCACAATGTCTACTACTAAACTGTAACTGAATACAAAGACATTTTATTGTTTTCAACATCAAACAAAATTAATAATATCCACTGAGTTTGATAATATTACCATTACTCCCGACAAATACAAATTAAATAATTTTTTCCATAATGGTGTAATAAAATGTTGTGGCCTTTAACAGGATCAACAATTTTTAAATCAGACCTAGAGTGTACAAAACATACAAAAAATGAAATAATTTCAGTATTTATCTAAAAAGGAAGAATAACTTTTTCTATAGGATTGGGGAGGGAAAGCAGCTGTCAAATGGAGCCAATCAACACACCTACTTACTCGATCACATGTATAAAAGCTGCGGGTATTGGCAGCTATTAGATGTGTTAACACAAATCCCAAAGCAGAAAGACATCAAAGAAACCACTATCGCTGACATTTGCTTTCCTGAAATTGGGTTTTGCTGTCAATGCAGTAATTACTCCACAAACATGAGAGAAGCTGATTAGGTCACATCCAGAAAATGACCTAATTATTCAGCTTCTCTTTTCCTTCAGTCGTGTTTAATTAAAAAAACAGTCAATATGCATTAACCTTCAGAAATGGATCAAGATGCAAATCAGTGTATTAACGTACCACATCTATTGTGCTGAAGACATGGCAGTAATGGTGGCTGGTCTGCAGGTCTTTAGTGATGTAGGCAAATGTACACAAGTCCTCTGGATCTTGGGCTGCACATGATATGTTACGGATCTCGTGCTCTGCGATGATGTTCTACAGCAAAAGGAATACATATTCATGATATGAATTCAGAAATACAACCAGTACGAGATCTGAAGTGGTGATTGTGAGTCTCAGTTACCTTGTTCGCTGCATCTATAAACTTCACACCCTTGTAAGTGATCGACAGAACGATAGTTGGGATTTTTCTCATTTGTTCTGTGGATCTCTGGAGAAAAGGCAAGCACAGGCATATAAACACACAAAGCTGATTTATTATTGGCTGATAGTGCATATACATTTCTTAATTGTCTCCCGATGTTGGAAAGACTTATTACATACCCGCATTTTGGCACAAGCATCCTGTGTGGATTCAATACCTCTCAGATCTTTAATCAGCATAGAACCAAGATACTACAAATGAGCAGGAGATACGAGGTTACTGATCATTTATAACAAAAGCAGCATTTGAGAAGTCAGAATGAGAAAGTTATTCGCATACACTAGCTTCATAGGCGCAAAATTCAAATATGAGTTTCTCAGGCTGGTGGTGCCAGTTCTGGACGGGGGCATAAGCTGCTAGACTCGGAGGTCTTAAGGTCAGTCGAGGCTCCTGATGAATTTCTTCATATCGCTCCTGAGACAGCAAAAAAAAAAAAATCAAATAACTCAACACAGAAGCCTGGAAGATGGCAACCATACCCACCACATCCCAGAGACGTCAGCTCATACCTGAGGCTTTTGCCTTCCACTTTGATATCTTTGGGCGACGTCATAATCTGTTTCTGGTGCTTTTTTCCGGCCCGGCTCTGCTGCAGGCAGCAGCGGGTCCATGGAGCGGCCGCTGTAGGGTTCCACGTGACTGAGAGGAGACGAGGTCTGGGATCCTGGCAGGTCCTGACACTGCAGGGAAAAGGTCACACAAAGTTCATCACTTAGCGCTTAGTGAAATAAGATGAAAACTTTCATTTCTTTGCAACATGCAAACTGATGCAGATAACTTTGTTTTCACCACTTGTAAAGTTGCTTAAAAAGTCCCACTATATATATATATATATATATATGCTGCTCAAAAAAATAAAGGGAACACTTAAACAACACAATATAACTCCAAGTAAATCAAACTTCTGTGAAATCAAACTGTCCATCTAGAATGTGTTAGAGTGTTCCCTTTATTTTTTTGAGCAGTGTATATATATATATATATATTATCTTAGTAGGATAACATCACTTTGAAAAACTTAAATTTGAGTGCATGAAGTCAGTGGGGGAAAAAAATCCAGTTTGCAAAGAATACAAAATAGCATCCCAGCTGTCGGTACTGATTTCTTTAAATCCAGCATCATCTGAAGAAATCTAGGATTCTGTCTAATTTTGTAATTTTCTAGCGCTCCGTACAATTTTTCTACATGATTTAGTTTGCGACACTGTGGAAGAATATTGATTTTGGCTCTTGCGAACCATTTCTGTGTTAATTTGGCCATGTGTTTTGGATCTTTATTGATTACATTTTTTTTCTGGTACATCTGACAAGACTTTCATTTAAAATCTCCCAATATCTCAACATGTTCCTGTTACACAATAGTGAAACAAAAACTAACAGATTACTAATTAAAAGTACATAGACACTGTAATCAAAAATATTACTTGAAAAAAACCCAATGATTAAGTTGCATGATTATGCTGGTACAACAGAGTGATTTATGATACATTTTGTATTGTATTGGAGTTGTCAAGGTATTTTCCATATCTGTACATTAAAACATTTACATCAGATCACAGAGTGCATAAATTTGTATGTTCTCACCCTGATTTGAGACAACCGAGGAGGTTTGACAGGAGGCTCCTCATAAGGCCTTTCAGCTAAGGAGGCTATGATGCGTTTCCTGTGACCAAGCAAAGTAATCTTCAGCACCTGCGGAGAAAAAAAAGTGGGACATTATCCACTGAAGACACAAAAGAACATTAGAAAACTTTAGAAAAACATCACTCGTTTAAAAGGTCGTCTGTGGAGTTATCCAAGTACTAACTATGAAACAGTTTGTTGGAAGTCTACAAGAATAATCCACATATATTGCTGCAAAACAAAGACATGACTGCTTCTCTCAGAAGTTGGACCTACAAGCGTCTCCCCTCTCCTCCAAAAGGAAATCTTGTCACCTCCTAGAAATGAATTTAAAACATCCTCTCTATGTCTGAGTGTTCACCTTCAGAGTTTAAACTGACAACCCGACTTCTGTGTGACATTCTTGGAAACTAATTTCACCGTCTGATACTCCACACAGTCTACCTGCGTCAATGTGACTCACATTGACGATTTCCAGCTCCCAAAGGTTTTTCACACAGTCCAGACTGTGGTAGCCGCTGGCTAGGAAGTTGGGCAGGTACTCGTGCAGACCCAGATTCTCCAGCCAGGCAGAAAGGGAGCTGCTACCGTCACATCCCAGGGCTTTCACCTGTGGAAGGAGGATTCAGGAGAATGAGGATGCCAGTGAACTGAAGGAGTAATTAATTATTGTCTCCAATTGTCACTAGTTTAATGTGGAATGCCTAATAATTGTGCACAAGTGTAAATAGCACTTTGTAATAGAACAACAAACATTTTGGAAAAAACAAAAAATGCTACAGCAGTGTGAGAATTAGTTCATTCAGAGTCAACAGTGACGGAACATCAGTGGCTACTGGAAACTAACAATTCAAAGCTAAACATTCTCTTTTTTTCAAAAGGTGTTGGCATCTAAATTCATGTCAGCAGGTGCTCTTCATAATAAACTCATTAAGAAATTAAATGGAAAACATTTGAGATAAAAAGCTGATGTAAAATACCCTTTGGCTTCCAAAGATTTCAATGTTTTATGCAGAAATTTTAGATTCAAATAATATGGATTTGTATTTTGATTGATCGAGACAGTGCTATTGCACATGTATAGGAGTTACAGAACATATAAATATTACTAAAAATTTACATGTGAGTCTAATTAAATGCATAGCTATAACTATAATACATATTTCTGAAATCTGCTAGGTACTTTAGTGTCAAGGAAAAATGTGCATCTTCCATTAGCATGGAGTTTCATTATTCTAAAATAACTAATGAAGTTGGGGTGAGGATTTTGTCACCTTTGGTAAGGAGCGTGCTGCATGCAGGATCTTCTTTCTGTGGCTCGGATCTGTGATTCCAATCTCCCTCAAGTCCTGGTCCTCCATCACGTTGCTCCCCTGTAGAACAGAACACAAGTATAGCTGTTAATGCCAATGACGGGAATAGTGACCATTAAAAAAACTCTTAGGAGGACTTTGAGGAAAACCATGCAACCTCTCAAAGAATAATCCAGTTTAGAAATCTATAACTTAATCATCTGTTTTTAATCCCAAACAGACTGCTTTTATCAAAGGTTAAATGTAGCCAAGACTTTTATTCCCCGAGAAAAGACTTTGCTGGTGAGTTAGTATCGATTCCAGATATGCAGCATTGCAAGAAAAGGTTGGCCATCACTGAGTGATATTCTCTTTAGTATTGAAAGGGGAGCACTTAAATGAGACCTAAGAATACTTAAGGACTGGACTGATTAGGACGTAATGAGCTATGGTCAAGCTGGTCTTTGGTTACATGAAATATCACCTTGGAGACAGTGTGGTAGATAATGCAGAAAAGATCCATAAATCAATGTATGTGATGCAGAGAGGTCAGCAATATGAGACAGAGAAGCAAAGCAGCCAACTCCTAGTAGTCAGAGCTAACACTCAGATCAAAACGCACGCCAAGAAAGAGCGGACCTCGTTTGTTTTACTGCCCTGTTTGCTAATTTCACAGACCTGCAATCCAACAAATAAGTCTTTATAGAGTAATCTCGCGCAAACTGGCCAGTAAGTAGTCCGCAAGAATTGCAAGTACACCTTGCAGGCTGCACATTGACAAGGTCAGCAACTAAATCTCATCTATTAAAAGAATCAAAACGTTCGCTGCAGCTGCTGTATCAGGGACAAACTGCGACGCCTCAGTATCCACAAGGCTGACTCTTCAATATGTGCCTCAGGTTAATCCTTTCGTGCTCAGACTTGCTCAGCACTAACAGGATGGAGGAGGTCGAACCTGAGGACTTGTTTTCCATGCAGAGGCTGCATGGCGTAAACAAGGCGTGTGACCGTCCAATCCGTCAGTGTAAAAACTGTAGACACAGGTGTCAAACTCCAGTCCACAGGGCCGATGTCCCTGCAACAAGCTGTGTCTCGGTCAGCACACCTTATTGACATAATAAGGTCATTTGGTCCTTGAGCCAGGTGTGTTGGGCGCATCAAAAAGTGGCAAAACACTGACCCTGGAGGACTGGAGTTGGGCATCCGTGCTGTAGAGCATTAGTGTCAGGATACATGTGGAATCACAACTTTAAAAGCAGTAATATGTCCTGTTTAATTTATATTATAACAATTGATGAAATTTTAGATGGAAAAATGGAGGAGTGTTAAATAAGTAAAACAGAACTATTTTGAAATAGCCATAGCACTCCAGCTCACATCAGGATGCGATATCTTTGTTCTATTAATACCTGATGCTCCGCTGATGTCATTAGCAGCCTCTGAGCGCAGCCTTTCCTGCTCAGCATTGTGGGAAGCTCAGTGGATAATAGCACTTTTACAGAGTTTGGATGACTGCATTACAGCCTCTGGAGATGAACTGCTAAACAGCTCCATGGAGAGAGTTATACTTTACATATTTCCTGGGGAGCATTCAGATTTTTATTTTCTACTGGGCAGTTGCTGCATTTAGAGGGATATATCTTTTTAATTTTGGGTACTGTGGAGAGAGCTTACACAAACTATTTTTCTTGTGTTGTGGATTTTAAAAAGAAAATATATGGTTTATGACACTGGGGTTTAAAGAAACACCTCATTGCATGCATGAATGTCATTCTATCACATGTGCTAATTTCCATAAAGCATGGTTTCCATGTTTCTGTTTAAAATATAATTTTCTTCAAGATGCTGCTGGACAGAAAAAAAAGATTTAGCATTGCTACCAGTGATGGAGAAACAGAGAAGAAGAGTTTTTGGACTGACATTAACATAAAAATGTTTTTTTTTCGTAAACTAAAAAGATTTGATAAACTGGGTGATGCAGTAGGGATAAAAAATTGAAAATCAGAACATAATTTAAGATATTCACTCCATACTTGTTTAAACTAGCTTGTTTTGTGCAAATTGCACAGTTAATTGTGGCTCTAGGTCTAGTCGCCTCTTTGCCAACTTATATTCTGTATGGTTGGTACAAAATGTGCATGAAAATGTTTGGTTTGAAAAGCCCTAAAAAAATAACAAAAGAACAAAATGACAAAGAGAAAAATCACCAGAAACTTGACCATTCTTCTATGCATTTCTTTCAAATGCTTCTCTTTCCCTCCTTCGCTTATCCAGAGAAAGGCCACAGACTCCCCACTGGACAAAAAGTGCTCTGAATTCATACCGGGCAATCAGGACCACAGATTATTCAGACCGTCTAAAGGACATCCAGCCAGTAATACTGATAATCTCAGTGTGTCCTGGTAAACTGGCTGTGATTAAACTATTCAGACCTGAAGAAAGAAGTTGAGGAAAATGTGACTGGTTGTACAAAACAGCAATTTTTTTCTCCAAAAGAAGATTTGCTTAAATATATATATTAAAATGTCATAACTAACAGACAACAGAAGAATCAATCAATAGACATAATCCACCAGAAATTAAGATTGCCTACATATTTTGTTAAATATTCCACAGTTTTACAGACTCAGCTTTACAGAATTCACAGTTATTTATGTTCATTTATATTGATATTATAATACAAAAGTTCACTATGAATTTCTGACCAATTTTTGGACAACCAGAAAATTGGAATGAAGGGAAGAAGGAGGGGAGTGAAGAAAGCAAGCATGCAAGCCAGAAGGAAAGATCACTTGGAAAGAATAAGATCTTTCTGTTTCGCAGAGCATTGTTTGCACCCTGGCTGTTAGGGGAGCCGTTTTTGGGCAGGACATTGCTCGAGGAGTCGATAAAAAGCATCTAATAGGCTCCAGGAGCAGAACACAACACAATCAGTGCTCCTATTGATCCACATCTTGAGCCCGGAGAGTAGGACTGACTCACAGTGGACCAAGTGGAGGAGTAAAGACTATTTAATTAGACACCAGGTACAGCAGACATGACTTAACCAAGAAACATTTATTTTCAATTTGATTTAAACAGCATATTTAGGTCGGAGTTTTCCTCTAAATATGGGAGAGATTTTAGGAAAACTGGTGGTCTCCAAAGCTGATCAAAAACAGAATGATCTTTTTTTAGCTCTCTGCTCTGAAAAGGAAGGGATTCAAGGCTGAGGAAGATGAGTGTGAGCTACTTAAACCAGCAGTATGATTAAACCCAGGGAGAAACTTCAGAGGCTTCAACACAGACTTAAACATGAACATTAAAAAGGATAAAAAAAGAAAGAAAAATACTTAAAGCTGCAATGTTGTGTTACGTAAATCACAAAGATGGCTGAGGCATATTTCAGTGATCACTGCACACCTTTATGTATAAATAACAGGAAAAATTCTTAATTAGCAAATACCTATTTGTTAAATCTATAGTGCTTCCAGCTCTCCAGCGCTTATTGAATTAACGATTTATGAAACATGTTTGTCAATTAAGCTGTCTGTATATGATGATTTTTTGCTGAGCAGGATGAAAACCAATCCCTGCTGGTGCTGAAGCGAATGTGTTTTTACTGCATCCATTTCAGAGTTTACCATGTTTGTTTTGTTTCTAACTCTTCGTCACCAGCTGGGTCCCTCGTTCTCTCCTCCGTCAGTCCTTGTTACTCCCAACAGCACCTGACCTAACTCACAATGGCATCGCATGCCACCGGCTGGAGAAGTGTGTCGGCAAAGCAACAGCAACAGCAAAAACACCTGAGTTGATCACTCAGGTGTTTTTCCAATCTGTGGCTGACTACAAACTTTTTTTTTTTCTTTTTACAGCCAACTCTGAGTGAGAGCACATGACATCAGCCTCATGAGCTCCAGACAGACTGACTGAATGTGCTGGATATACCCGAGTCAAGGCCAAACAAAGGCAAAAAATGTGACAGGAGCAGAGTTTCTAACTGCTTACTATGAAATTGGCTTGCAACCTTCTACCAAAAGTTTGCCATGTCCCTAAACGACTTGTGGTAAATCCATATTCCTTTTAACAATGGCTTTCTTCTTGCTCACGTTGGATAAATGTCAGACTTGACAAATAGGCGTTCTGTTAACAGATTCTTCAATCTGTCTTATTGATCTCTGAAGCTCATTTTGCAGGTGCACCATGCTCTGTTCTCAGATGATGAAAATTGTCCCTTGAGGTGTTAAGATAACGCTGTCTTAAATTTGACCACTTGAACCATGAACTGTTTTCTGTGCTTATTGGTCTTCAAGTCTAACAAATCTCAGGCCTTTTGAAAACAGCTGTATTTATACTAAGCTACACAGGTTGACAATGTACTAAATAAGTTACATTTTCTTATGGGTGAAAGGCAAACGTAAACTGCACCTTTTAAACTTCTTACCTAAAGAAAAACCTTATATATTTTTATCTCTGCTTCACAATGATGCACTGTTCTGTTTGTCTGTTGCACAAAATGCTGGTAAAATTAATACAACTTCATGGAAATGTGTAAAGTTCAACACAGTTGTGGCCACACTTTCAAAAATGTGCTAATAGCAGAGCTAGTTTTTCATCTAGTGCTTTAGCATTTTTGCTAAATTTGAAAACATTTAGCGTTAATTTATGTGGCTGTTTTGTAAATTTTTAGTGAAATAAAGGTTACAATACTCAACTACAAACCTGAAACTATGAGTGAAATGTTGCTCCACTGAATCACTGAAGCACAACAGTTCAGATGGGTACGCCCGCTAACAAATTTCAGCCATGTACAGGGCGATATGTTGTAACACGTAATGTCATTGACACATGGTTAGCATCTACAAGGATAAAGTTAACACTTTAACATCTACTTCCACTATATATCAATTTAACACTTTAGGGTTAGTGGAACTAATGTTTATCATTAGTGTTTTAGGGTTAACGCAACTAACCTTTTAGTTAGGAGTATGTACCACTGGTTCAAGGTATATTACATATTTTGTAAGCACTGCTCATTCAGGAAACTTGTGGATAATTAGCTTATAGCAAAAAAAAGGGGGATGCTCTGACATTTAAGTCAAACTGCAGTCATAAGATAAATTTCATAATATTTCATTTAATTGCAAAACTGAATTATGGACAAAACCCATAATTATAAACAAGTAACCTGCTGTTGCTCCAACAACACACACAAAAAAATGAGGTAATCACATTTCTGATCAAGTTAATTGGACCTTGTTCCATCTAATGCAAACCTCAGTAAGATTAATGCACAATTTGGAATTTTACCGGAAAACTAAAAGGTAGTAGAAATGTTAAAAACAAAACAAACAAACAAAAAAAAAAAACACAAAATGTACCAGTGTCATTTAGAAAATAAAGACTCACCATGTAGTGGAGGTCATCAAAGCCGTTCAGCAGCAGTTTGCTCTCGTACTGCGGCAGCCCCACGTGCTCCAGCCAGTCCCCCACAGGCTGGTCCAGCAGCCGGCCTGCAGCACCTGCTGACAGTGGAAAGCGCTTCAACAGAGAGAAACCTTTCAGCCGGTAGCAGCGGCACTCTGAGGAAGAGACGTGGCATTGCCACATAATTCTTGGCCAGCAGAGCCGAGCGCACAAGCAGCAAGAGGCCGGTGGAGACAGCGTCCTACGAGGAGAGGGGTTCATCCCCCGCCGGGCAGCGGGGGCCGAACCACAGTTAGCCAAGATGGATTAAAATGCCCCCTACAAAGGGTGAAGGGGAAAATAAAAATAGCACGGAGTCCTAGCAGACAGACACAAGGTTCCCAGCTGTGTTTTTGTTGGGAACAACTTAAAATATTTCTAAAGCGAAACCCTGAAGCTCGAGACTTGCTTTGAGTTCATAAGTTGAGTGAATGCAAATCCAGTGAAGGTTTTTTGTTTCAGGAAAGTGGAAAGTTGCTTATTAGGTAATTTAATTAAAGGTCCATCCTTTGTTCACATTTTTAGCGATAATCAAAGCGATAATCAAAGCGATAATCCATGAATTTCCATGGGTGGATGCATAAAAATAAAAGAGAATAGAAGAAGTAGTAACAAGAGAAACCTGAGACATGCCTGCAATGAGCTGAGATTGATCACAAAGCAGCGCCACAATGACAGCTGTCAGCAGCCTGAACTGGGAGCAGCCACCCAGTGCAAAGGCAGAGGGCTGTCTCTTATGCTGCCAATGTAATAATGTGCTCTACTTCATCACAATAAATATCCAGTCACAGGAGATCTGGTTTCCCAACACTTAAAATGCATAAGACATAAGACATAAGTCTCACCTTTCACAGGACAACAATAGGACAACATAACAAATAAGTAACATAGGCCATAACAACATTTCTGCATATGATGGACAGTTAAAAGTCTATTTTCCACTCCTCAGATCTGCAACAGATCCAACGCTCCACCAGATGGGATTCCCACATCAAAACATTTGTTCCTCATTTGATTCCTCCAGAAGTTTGTTGAAGAGCAGAAAACAGGTTGCTCACAATAGAATAACTCTTCTACGGACAATAGGGTTAAAGAAGAAAGTCCAAGAGGGAAACGGCTGTCCTTTAAACTCCTCTGTACTGCAGAGCACACTGTTCAATCCTTCATGCCGAAGTGTAGTCTGTCCGTTGTCCTGCCCGTAATTTCCCCTCTCCTCCCTTTCTCTCTCTCCCTTCTTCCATGCACTCTCACCGTCCTCTCTCTCTCTTTGAAATACTGCAGGTGGATTATTTTTGTCATTTAACGCAACCGTTTCAGAATCCCTCTTAACTGCATTTGGTTTTATCTTCCTGGAGCATCTTTAGCTCAGCCTTTTCCTTTCTTACACTCGTAAGGTCTTCCTCTTCTGCTATATCTTTCACTCATAAGTTAATCAGCAAAAAGCTGAAAATACGAGAGACCGCTGGCACGGAGCCAATCGAGTCCGAGCACCGTTGTCAAACAGAGGAGTAATGGGGGGTTGGGGGGAGTGACGTGGTTTCCCGTGTGTGAATTAGCCAGGGAGACTTTTCTCCAGTGAGTCTCCCTGGTGGTTTTCCTGACAGCAGCAACAACTGAGGCTCATATGCACACAACCCTGGATCCAGTCTCCACATCAGATCATCACACAGACTCAGTCTGTGATGGAGCACTAACCACATTACCACTGAAGTGTCAGCTTTCCCTCAGAACTACAGAGTAAAATGCACTCACTCCATTGACATACGTAGTGGTTAATATTTTAAGAGGTTTCTCTAGTGCGAAAAACAAGCAGAGGGTTAGAATAAGAAGTCTGCACGGAGGCACAGAGGAGGTGCTGCATTGATGAAATATATTGAAAAGTAGCTAATGCAGAGTCAAGGTGAATGTTGAGCGATGTGAGAGGGGAATGCTAAAGGGAAGGAGTCGATTGCTCGGGTTACTGCTACAGTTCCCATGGGCCATTCATCTCTCCTGATGACAGGCTTCAGAAAAGCCAGAACAGTAACAGAAGAGCAGAGACAGGGTACTTAAAACCCAACACCAAATGTAATTAGGTCCCTGATCTTCCAATTAGGGATCAAAGTAACTTTAACTTTAGAAATGGCCTTAAGATGATAAATATAGTTCAAAACAACATCAAGCAAGTTATGGAGGACAGTCATGGGAAAAGTTCAATAAGAAGCTTGGATTTATAACCATCTTTAGCACCAATAACTAAGTGTTTGTTTGTTCCCTTACTTCAGCAGTTTATTCTGGAAATGTTCTGGCTTCCTCTTCTTTACAACACTGATTTTGTTCTTTGAAAGTTGCACATTTCGATCTCTGAAAGGTTCTCTTAACTATAGTTATCAAGAGCTGGTTTACCGCATGTTTTAATTTCAGTAAATAAAATTAAAATATGCATTCCCATGAAGATCATTGGCTATTGGTCTAATGTAATATTCTAAATTTTATGTGTCATACTTACACTAACTGTAAACAGAAAATCATAATGATTACCAGAAATAAAAGCTTTTAAACATCCATCTCTGTGTAATGAAGCTATATAATGTGTTTCACTTAGTGATAATATTCCTAAAATAAATGGACTATTAAATAATATTCTTATTTATAGATAGTATGATGATCCAACACACCAAAATCATGGCCGAGTATCACACTCTTGCATAACCTATTGATAACCTAAACAGATATGTCAGTCATGTGATTCATCTGTGGTGCAGCAGAAACATCTGAAACATGCAGGGCACAGAAGATTGGCGTTCACACCACTGGATCTTAATAATGTTGAGGTCTAGACTGGACTATTGAAAATTGATTATTTTCTCTTTTATATAGTTTGTTGCAAATTTGCTGCAAAGTTAACAAAGCCAGCAGACTACCAAAATATCAGCTTCTATAAAAAGGGATTACCTCTTGTTGATGTGGCTGATAATTTGATTATCAGCACCTGGCAGGGACTTTTGTTTTAATTCAATAAAAGAAGCATCATTCTTAACATTACAGGAGAAGTGACTTAGCACATGAAAACAACTGTAGTCATACTCTACCTGGAGTATCATAATGCTGATCTCTGGAGAAATCAATGCCCGCTCCAATAAGAGTCATGATCTTCTCAATCTAGAGACAGAAGCACATAGGCAAGAGTTAGGAATATTTAAGAGTCAATCAATTCAATATCCACTTTCAGCTTTAATAGATCAGAAAATATCTTCTTGCTGTAAAAAGCAGGGTCACTCCATCCCAAAAGACACAAACCATTTTAGTTAAAAACCTTCATTGGGCTTTATTTCCAATTAGTTTAAGGATTCTTCAAAAGTTTATAGTTAGTCGACAATGTCCCTGTATGGAAGATTTAAGATTTGTTGGGAGTCTTACCATCTATTTGTTTTAATAGCATTGGTTGTAATTTTATTTCCATAATTTGGGAAGGTTTTGGCAGCATGTCTGCAACAATTGTAACAAGAAATGTTCTGGAGAGAAGTGTACTCAGTCTCAACTGAGAGTAGTAACTCAGTATGATTTAAATCAGCACAACAGCAAGACATTAAATCAGAATTGAAAGAGAAGTATTTGATTTATTCACTGGTAAATTAACTTTTGGCAAACATTGACAAAATGAAGCACTAGTAAAACATTCTGAGTGGCTGGAATAACTGCTTGTTGCTGTTGTTAGGTGCAAGTTCTCCTTTTTTATGCAAAATGTGCATTTGCATAAAAAAAAGTTCACTTCAGACATGATGTCTAAACCAAGAAGAAGAGCTTGAGCACTTCGGGTAGCTTTTCAGATAGCTTCAAGCTTTTAAGGTTATTTTTACACAGAAATAAGAAACCAAAGTAGGTTAGGTGTGTAAGTTTGCATGGAGTGACCCAAAATTGAACAAAGAAAAGAAAAAAATATATATCAAAATTCCTGCTGCAAAATATAATACAATTGTTTTCCCAATGAGGAGGGTTGTGACAGTTGTGGTTCCATCCATCTGACCATGCAGTACAACAGCCTCATCCTGCAGAGAATCATGAGGGAGCCGGAGCCTATTGCAGCTGAAATTGGACCAGCAGAGGCATCCACTCTTGGGAAGTCGCCACTCCATCACACATTTAATACAAAGAGACAGAAACCCACAAACACTCGCTCCAAAATGGCCCAACATGCAAGGTCTGTACTGAGAGGAAACAGTGAGCACATGGAAAACCCCACATAAACATCTGAGATCATGCAAATAAACACTGTGAAGGGCAGCCTAAGGACGCTCGTCTTCATCCGTCGGTTCATCCATTTGTTTAGATCTTCTGTGAAATTGGTGGTAGGTAGGTTTCTGCAGCCAAAACCAGCTTTAATACTTCCTTTGATTTATTATTATTAGATATTATTATTATTGCTATAATAATAATAATAATAATAATAATAATAATAATAATAGTAATAATATTATTATTATAATCACCACATAATGCATATCAACATCCCTAATGTTCCATCTCCAAACATTAGCATAGATTTTTAAACACATGCATACAATTTAGAGAAGAAACTAGCTTCACCGGGCAGCGGTCGACCAAGCAGCTTAATTATTACCCCTGTCACAGCACAGAAACATGAGATCCATTCTAACCAGCCCAGAGCTGATTATGCATGGACATCAGAATTGAGTCAAATAAAAGGGAAGATACAGACAGGGCTGCTGTCACCGCTGTCAGATACTGTCAATCCGGATCCTACAGAGTAAAGTCGCACGGCAGCTTTTTTCATCCGTGTCTGGCTGAGAATATTTCAACCAGAATCTGTGATGCTCTTAGAGTCCAAGAACTGAGATCTGCTTAAAAAGCTCCCAGTCAGCCTCCAGTAAGTGTAATTAAAAATGCAACGAGTTGCCACAAGTATACAGTTGCAAGTCATCACTCATTGTGTGGAAGTTTAATGATAGAATGACGCTCAAATAAAATATCTCACTGCGTCAGAGGAAGAAGTATAACTTTAAAACTTGCACATCTATACAAGCATGTTGCTGTCAGGCTAGGTCAAAGCATCTGGGCTTGGAGAGAGAAATAAATGGACAGCAACCAAGACTTTTTGTCCACTTTAAAAGAAGTCATGAAGCCTGAAAGGATCCCCTCTACCTTGATCAAGAAAGCGCACAGAGCCAAACCCCCAAAAGACCAGCAGGTATTCACATGAAAACAGGCATCTTACGCTCTCAGTGGAGTCAGATCCTCCTTGTTTTGGGGAAGAAGAAGAAGAAGACATCTGAGTCTGTCAACAGAGAATTCAGTTTTTTGCTTTTTAGTTTGACTTTCATGCACATGCCTTGCAAAAATATTCACCACAGCCTATTAATTTGAACTCATGAAAATTATGTAAAGTTACAATAACATATTTAAAGGTATTTCAAAGATAGTGAATGGGATAAACCCATACAACCAAGAGCACAAATCTGAGAAGAAAGTTATCTGTAAAGCTGTGAACAAGGAAATCCCTGAAATATTCTTCAGAAATTAAAATAACCAAAAATTAAAATGTCAAAGCATGTTTATACCATAAATATTACCCAAACTAAAAGAATAACGTAAAACTAAATACACATTATATTGGTTGTTTGCGTTATTACACAGCTGCCTAAATGCCTAAATACTTAACTGATCATCTTCTGCTATTTTGTGTTTTGTGGGTTGTAAACTAAGAGGTTTGGGAACCATTGTGTTAGAGAATATTATGGGCTGCAATGTTGAAACAAGAACAACAATAAAAGTAACACACCCAACCAGAACATTCTTGAAAAGAGACTAGCAAAGAATTAAGAACCAAAAAATGAAGTACTAGCTAAAACGTGTAAGACTGCACTCATCCTTCTGGTGTTTCCTCATGGAGTTTAATTTTACGTCAAGTCTTAAAGCCTTTTGGACCATGAAGTACTCTCATTAGAAGGAGGATACTAATGGAAATGTCGTAGTGTTTATAAAACATGAAAATATTTAACAACATCTTGAACAGTCTAATCTTCATAAATGTAATTTAAACAGCTAAAAGCCAAACTTTAGGATACAATTTCCTCCTAAAACTACAAAAAACAGGGATGCAACAATCTAAACCTGAGGCAAGAGGACTATAAGTCATACCACAGCTAGCTTGAGCAGGGAATAGAGGAAATTTATAAAAACAAAGTTTGTCAGGTAAGAAAAATGTGTATTTTTATGTCCTCTCAGTTAGTACCAAACATCTGAAAATAATAAATAGCGCAACTGAAAGATAAAAGCTGCAAAACGATGACACTGGCTCTTTAAAATATAAAAATACCTGTCTCCAGCTAGATTTTGAGACTGACAGTTTTAAATAACAAGACCTCAAGTGATTTGAAAAGCTAAAGATAAAAAATGGCATTAATTAGCGCTCCCGGTCTATAGGACCTCGCCGCTGCAGAGCAGTTTAGCTCCTGCTTTACTAGCGGCAAGCCAGGGCTTTGGTCTCGTAAAGTGGCTGAGGTTTGCAGATGAGGGAGGCCAAAATTCCTGTTGGAACAATCAAAAAGGGACACTGCATAACACTGAACAATAATAACGTGTTCTAATTTCACCCGTGAGAAAATCACATCAGTGAAGTAGATGTTGTAATTCTGACGCATGTTCAATAGTCTCAGGATGAGTCTTAAAACACAAACAATGACACAAATCTGCATGTAAATGCAGAAAACAAAACATACACACACACCCTTGCACACACACAAGTGTTTCTGTCTCGCTGAATCACTTTTACTTGCATTTTATAATGGGAAAAGGAGTACCAGCAGATCCGGTGAGAATCAGAGGCAGCGAGCGTGAAAGACAGGTGTGATATAGTGTTGGAACTGGGCAAATATATCCTTATCAGGGGATATGAGGCAGTAATGTCTTCAGGGTAAATTATATATCCAGCAAGAGAAAAGAAAATATGGTTCAGGACTAAAAAGAGCTGAGAGGCATGAGAAATAACAGAGGATAATGTTCTTTTTTTACACATGAGGCCCAAATCAATACACCGAGAAGAAATGGAGGGACTCATTGTTGGAGAAACTCCCAATGAACAGAGAAACACAAAGAGGAAGGTCAGAAGTCACCGGCAAGGTGGAGGTCAACAGCTGAAGAGCTGGCGATGATGAGAGACGGTCCTGGTGTGAGTCAACCTATTTATCATTCTGCTCACAGTGGGCCTGCTGCTTGGGGATGACTGAGCACAATAAATTCACTGAACTGAGACTTCAAAATATCTTTTCATCCGCAGCCTTCTTTTTTTAAAAAAAACAACAGGCGAATAAAGTTAGATGAGGTGATTATGGGAGACAATAAAGGACACCTGGAACAGAGAGAGGCAACGACAGTTCACCCAGACAAGGGGGACTAAAATTGACAAACTGGCAACAAAGCGAGAGTTGGCTGCAAACTACAGAAGCATCACAGGGAACACCAACACCCCACTTTCACTGGAAGGTGCCAACACCCCAATGCCACAGCAGGACAAAGCACAGTCAGCAGTTGCACCAGCCTCCTCCTGAAATAGCCCAATGTCATGGTTGCATTTTTAGAAAAAGCAGCACCACGACCAGAAAAACTTTTTTAATTTTTCATCCAACAACTTTTTCTCTTATTTGAATAAAGTGTAGACAGTAAATGGTCTCCATCTGTCTCATTTTCGGCACTGTGTGGGCCACTCCTGGCAAGTTGGAGAGCAACAGAAAATACATGTACACCTACAAGTGAATCGATTACAAAAGAATCAGACAGTCAGATTGAAATTTGCAAATTATTCCCATTAGAAAATCTGACATTCTTCTCTCAAGAAATTTGTGGACAAACAAGCTGATGAACTTTTTTTTTTTCTCTTTTATATATATCACAGTCTGAATCAGAACACCAGGTCAGAAAATCATAAGTAGGTATTGGCCTGAAAAACCCTAGTCGGAGCATCATTAAACACCATCAGCTAACTTTTATCAAAACATTTCAAAAGTAAACCATTGATTTGCCCCATTACATGGCTTAACTAATAAAGAATCAAACTTTAATCCGCAGATGTAATGCAAACATGTTGACAGAGCTGTTGTCTGTTAGGGAATCAATACTCACAAAAGCTGGTTTCATAGTGGCTAGTGGGTCTGAGGCGTGCAAATCAAAAGTGAAGTTAAAAAGTGCAGTGTAGTAGCAGATAGTGACCCTCTCCCTCCGTCTCTGTCTGCAGCTCTACGTCTTCTTTTCTCTAAGAGCCGGCCCACACAATGTGCCCCCTTAGGATTGTCATCTCTCCAACCTGCATTAGCATGCGCTTTACGCACCCACCATGCAAAACACACATGGCACAGTCACACTCTGAGCTTCTTAAATGGAGAAATGCATAGGCCAGGACCTCATGCAAGTCTAATCTCCTTGTCTTGAAACCAGAGGCAGAGCATCCACAGATGTATGTGTGTGTGTGTGCGTGTGTGTGTCTCATAAAAAAAGGAAAAGAGGGAGGTGGACAGATACAGAAAAGAAAAGAGCTGGAATATGTAGCAAAGCAGATTAAAAGGAGAGAAAGATGTTTTTTAAAGGGCTATGTAAATGCACCAGAGGGTGGGTTTGGCAGCGTCCTGTGAGACCCCCAGACCAAATGCTGTCAAATAGCTCTATAGAGAGTTGGGGAGCAGCCAGTCGTGACCAGAGATGGCTGTCACAGCAGCTCGGGCGCTCGCTGGTAGATGTGGTGATAAGGGGTGAAGAGAAGGCAAACAGAGCAAATAGAGAAGGGACTTCTCAAGTTTTCGACAACTTGCCCAGTATCATTAAAGAGAGTGCAGGCAAGGCTATATCCAATCAAACTTTTACAACTTCCCTCACAAATTCCTCAGCACTAAATATCAATATTAAAAAGATTCCATCTTGAGCACATGAGGGCTTTTACTCTTTGATTAAAAAAAAGAAAAAAAGAAAATAAACTTTTGAGGATTTTGAGCACAGTCCTCAAATGCACCTGAATCAATGTTCATGTGAGAAGAAACTTTCTTCTTACCAAAGTTGTACCCAATCCATAATTCACTCATCTCATTTAAAATTGTATTAGAAACAGAGAGAAAAAACATCATGGTATCTTTTTCCAGCAGAAAGGACAGAGTTGAACGCTGTGGCTTGCTTCTTCAAAGCCTCCTTTCACAGGCAGCAGGCTTAAATTTTGTGCGTTGCAGCTTAGCGCTTGTACATTTCAAAGTCACTCTTGCTGCCATATATGTGCAGTTGTAAAGCTGTTGGTGTGGCTGACAGGCTGTTTCACGCAAACACAATCTGTAGGTTGCAACAGAGAAGCGGAGCAAGGAGCCTTGACATGCATGACATCAATGAGGGCATATTATTTATTTTCCCCCTACAGGAACAAACTTACATTTTAAGTTTACATTCTACTTCACTGTTACTATAATGCTTAAACAATTAAGTTGTGCTGCCAATTTAGTGGAGTGCAAAAAACACTCATGTGGGATGAATAAATAATTAGAGCAGAAATGTTCAAAGACTTCTATTCAACTTTTACAAGTCCTCTAGTTCCTGTGCTTGGTGGGCTGGCTTCATGTTTGCACAATCGTCACTATAAAAGCTTCAGGAATGTTATTAGCTGCGGAGGGTATCTGGGAGGAGCAGCGGCATCCAATGACCGAGTAATGACACGGATGCCTTAATTATGTCACGCTCTCCGAAAGAGTACATCCCCTCTGGCAATGCAGGAGAAGTGTTTGTGAAACTATATAATTGTGCTTTATTGTAAACTATCAGAAAGCAAGCCATTAAAGGTGGATGAAATAATTATAATAATACAAAAAAATGACGCAGAAAAGCCCAAAATCTTGAGTTTGTTACTTACCTGAAATGCAATAATTAGCTATATTTTTGGGAAGCTGTCCATTTTATGATTACCGTAGTTATTTTACTAAATTTACAGCTAAGAACTAATTAAACTGAAATTTATTTAAACAAAACAGCTTGTGATTTGACCAGAGACACAGCTGTGTTTTATGATTCCACAGAGGCCTGACACACAAGAACAAAATAACAAAGGTCACTTTTGTCTTTTCTATTTTAAATCTTTAAAATTGCCAGTACTCAGATCAAGAGAAAATATCCTTTGACATCCATACCAATATAAAATGCAACGCACAAGGTTACCTTGACAGTGCAACAAGTCGGAATGAGCCACCCTGCCAAGATTTTACAATTCACCTACAGATCAGAGAAGTGTTTCCTGTAAAAAGCCTTCTACTGGCCAGAGTTCATCCCAGAGTAACTAAAGTTGGAAGTGTTGACATGAGTATTTCCAGACAGCGCAAACACAGGGTCGAATTGCTGTCGTGCATAAATGCCCCTCAAAGACCACCTTCTCCTCTTCAGCGACAGCCTGCTGCACTGCGGCTGGCGTGCAGCTCTGAAATCCATCAGCCCGCAGGGAACTGCAGCTACAGTAAGGTAGCTTCTGACAAATAATAAACTCACACTCACATCCAAGTGAGAATTAAATAAGATGTTTATATGTAATGTCTACAGTGGGGGGACACTAACAGTTTATGTCAGTGCAAACAAAAATGATGTTGCAGCAACAGTGACGCCAACAGCCGGACTGTCTCAACATACCAGAGCTTAGAAAGCTCTACTGATGATTACAGTTTGCACTGTAATCCAGCAACCTGGACACAAACTTGTCCACAGCAGCAAAAACATTGCAACATAAAGTATTCTTTCAGCTGTGTGTATGAGTGTGTGCCTGCTACTGTTCCTGATCTAGCTCCATATACAGTAATGCGTACACAATGAACTTTTTTCTTTTTTTGAATAAAAAAACAACGTAGCTATGCAAAATCCTTAAAACCAAATGCCATCAGAAGTCACTTATTTAGAAAACATTGCTATTTATTGTTGAATATTTTGCCATGATGTAACTGATTATGTAAAATAGTTTTAAAAAAAGGATTGATCCAAAACAATTAATGGTAACCAAATGTTACATGCAAACATCCCTTTTTGTGTGTGATACTGTGCATATTGGTGTTGCCAATGACTATTGTGATTTGATACACTATGCAGCTTTGCTACAGATGTTTGTTAGATAATCTCTGAACAAACAGCATCACAAATACCAGGAAACACAACAGGTCAGGGATAATGTTTAACGCAGTTGGGTTACAAAACTTCATCTGAAATTTGGAAAATCTCACAAAACTGTTTCATAATTTTCTAAAAATGAAGAACACAGCTTATTTGCACACATACTAAAACATCACAATCCGCTTATACTTAGAAATGTGATAGGGAAATGGAGGTGAGTAAATATAGGACAATCCTGCAGAAAAGACTTGTTAAGAAGTCACATAAATCACCACTGCAGTGGGACAAAACATATATTAGGTCAAGACGCATGACTATTTCTGATAGTCATGTTCTCCAAAGCCTAGCCATGTAGAGAAATCAGGAGTGATTACTGGGAAACAACTTGCAGATTATGCAGATCATGTGAAATTGTTCTAGCACAATAAGTACAAGAAGCCAGAGAAAAAAAATGAAAAATGGAAAAATGGCGCACGGAAACTTGCGCTAATGCAAGCGTGACATTTTTAAATCCCAGTTTATTACTTAACCAACTATAATAGTCTAGCTATTATCTCTAAATCTTTGATAAACCGTAAATAAAACTCTTGAAGGAAAATTTTTCCTTAAAGAAAGTTTAGTTTGTATGGCTAATGTTTTTCTTGTGAACTTTTTACTTTACGGTTTCCATGTCTCTACAAGGACAAGACTCCTTTCTTTACACGGAAAGAACTGAAGTGCTGATGTGAGTCTTTGATATTCTTAGTCTCATGTTCCAAATCTCTGTCTTATGTCTTTGCCTTTCAGCTTCTTGTTCATTTCATCCCCATCTTCTTGCCATGCCTTCTCTAATCTTCTTTCACAAAAGCTCTCTTTAGCTCTTTAACCACATCCAGACAAAAAGCATTAAAGTGCAGAATGGATAGAAGGGGGGATATATTTAGTTCGGAAAATCCACACAAGTCAGTCCTGAGAAAGTACAATCAAATTGTAGCTTGAGAAAATGTTTCACTTCAGAACTTGGGAAATATTAAATGTTTTATCATTTACATGCGCAAACAGATTTTGCATTAGCTGCTGTGTTTGCAGAAGGTTTGAGCTCAAGATGTTTGAGCTCCCTTCGCAGCACGACAGGTGGCTAATCAAGCTGCTGTTTACAGCTGATGTTTGAATTCATCTGTACAGCAGAATAAAACAGCTAAACTCTGTATAACTTTACAAAGCAAAGACAAACAAGTAAATACAAACACAAGTAGTATAATTATCCATTTAAATCAAGTTCCAAATTAAGAAGATTCTTCATATGTCAACAAACAACGCGTAGCCATAATATGCATTATAAAGGCTTTTCTGAGAGCAGATGCTTACCTCGTCCCATTCTGAGGTGAAGGAAGGAGACTTCTCCAGCCTCTTTTTGCCGGTGCTACAGTTAGAAACAGACTCGCTCCGGTTCCCCAGCCCCCCTTCCTCCTCACCAGGAGGCGACACGAGTAAGTCAGAGTCGGATTTGGAGAGGCTGCGGGCCAGCTTCAGGTCGCCCGGAGGACGCATCCTGATGCCAGATCCTGCTCCCGCCGCAGCGTCCCTGGGCTCCTTGTTCACAGTGGCATAAATCGCTTTCGGATCGCAGTCCGTCAGGATGGCGGCCATGCTGGGTCGGCAAGGGGAACGCGAAGCAGCCGGTGGCTCCTCTTTCCCTTTGGCAGGTTTTCTCGTTTCCGACTGGCCTTGATGGGGAGGCAGAACACCTGGAAGACTGAAGGCGTCCTCACGGCTGTCTACGACGGGAGAGGATCCGTGCAAAAGGCCAGTGAACTGCTCTGGGACACCTGCTGCCTGATCCTGGCTTGGCTGGGAGTTATCTGAACAGAGGGGAGAAAAAAAAATGAAGAAAGGCCTCTTGAAAGAGCTAGAAAGTGGACTTCACTCTGAAGAACAGAACCAGAGAGGGAGGCTAATAAGAATCCACCCACACAAACCCTGAAACAGATCTGCAATTGTTTCCTACCACGAGTGACGGAGGGAAGAAGAGGGAGAGAGAAGAGACGGAGCAGGGAAAGGGCGTTTGTTGGCAGGAGAAATGAGCAAATTCCAGAGCCAGCTTGCAGCCGTCTGACGGCAATCACAGGCTGCCTGCGTTTTGTAACAGAGAGCTGAAGCAAATCATTGCAGTGAGCTGCTTCACGTCAACCAGGATGTTAGGTCAGCTTCCCCAGCTAGGAATCCCTCCAAACCACTAAATCATCTCCTTGTGCAAACCTACACACATTTAATGCCGCAATAAAATGAAGAGAAAAACTTACAGTGGAAGTCCTTAGCAGAAAAGCAAACTCTCAAAGCGATTGAAAGCGAAGACAATTAGATTTTCCCCCCTCCCTCTCCTGAAGGAATTACTGTTCCTAAGCTTCTTTTCCCACAATCAAATCTACCACAACTCAACTGTGCCTTCTTGAGAAACAAACAAACCCCAAAAGAACAAAACCCACTGTTCTGGACCCGGTTCTACAGTCATACTCTTCTCTAACGTAGCGATGCGTGCCGCCGTCTGATACCTTCACCGGCCGTCCTCTGGCTTCTAATTCTAGACCCTCAGGGTGGCTCAGGAATGGAAATTTGAATCACCCTATCCTCTAGCAGCCAGACTCCTGATAATTAGTGCTGTGACACATGCTGTGGGAGTGTGTGCGTGTGTGTGTGTGTGTGTGTGTGTGCGGGCTCTGCTGGGGTGACAGGGTTGGGGTGTTTGGTGACAACGAATCTGGGGCAGCAGAAGCGCAGGAAAGAAACAACCCGGTGCAGTCGGCGTGCTTCGGTCCAACACAAAATGTGCAAGCTCGATAAAAATAAACAGAATCCAACTGAGCTCACCGATGTTCATCTGTACGGTTTCAGGGACCATTTGCAGTGAGGGAGTGAACTAAACAACACCCTGACACACAGAAAAAGAGTGTGTGGGGGAGTTTTTGCGTGTGCTCGTTGCAAGGGGTGAGCGAGTGTTCCGTACACATGTCGAGATCACAACCAAACACCCACGCTCTCCCTGGCAGCTGGAGGAGTGTGAACGCCCAATGAGCACATCTGCGTGAACCCAGCGGGCCCAAGTGGTGTTAGCCCTGGCAGGGAGTCAAACACACACACACACACACACACACACACACACAATCAGATGATAAAGAAGTGTTTAGCACAAGGGTGAGGTCACCACAGAGGTGGGACGTGTGTTTTACTTGGCAACATTGACCCCACTAATATCACTAATATGACTAATGATGTCATGTATGGAGGCAGTGTTGGCTGTCATTCTTCCGTCTGTATCGTTCCAAAGTGGAAAAACGTGCTGTTTTTAGTTTAAATTCAAAGACATTCATTCATTTTGAGTTAGTCACTGTGACACTTCAGACATGCAGAGGTTATTAAAGCTACTAAAGACCTCTGTTCACAATTCCTGAAAGAAATAAAAACAATTACCCCTTTTCTGAAAGTCTAATGAAATAAGATTTTTAGGAGTGCCTTCTTCAAAAAGTGCCTTTTATCCTACAGTTAAATCTGGTGGTGTTAAATCCAGACCAATCCTGAACTAATGACTGGGGAAAAGATTCACCTTCCCCCTTAGAGAAAAACTCTAAATATGCAAATAGGGCTGTAAGAGCACAGTTTACATCATAGGATAATGTGTTAGAATGGCCCAGTCAAAGTCCAGGTCTAAATCCATTTCATAATTTTTTTTTAAAGATTTTAGAAATTATTTTCTCAGCACCTCTCCATCAAATGTGACAGATCTTAGGCTATTTGGCACAAATAACGACACTTATGTTTCTTTTTATATGTAAAAAAAAAAAACTGATTGATTTTATTTTTTGTGTTATTCTATCACATAAAATCTCACAGTGGTTGTATGGTGACAAGCTGTAAAAATGTCCAAAATCTCACAGTGGTTGTATGGTGACAAGCTGTAAAAATGTCCAACTGGTATAATTCTTCTACCAGGAACTGTAGGTTGGAATTATATGGCAACAACTGGCCAAAAGTTGCAAATCAACAAAAAAAATCCATATAGACCAAACTGTTTGTGTCTGTGTACAACAGTGCAGTACAAGTTAAGGTTTATGAATCACTATCTGTGCAGCACATCCTCTGGGAGCACCAAAAACAAAACATGTATCACTGGAAATCTATTAGGAACCACAACATTCCTGCTGAGAACAGCAATGTGTTTTTGACAGAAGATAAACTCGGTCACATTGGTGACCCTGCAGATGTCCTCTACCCACCACATAAAGAGATGAGGTTTGTTCCCTGAAGTCATACAGATTAACCTTACCAGCAGCTACACATCCGGGCTAGCAGAGGAACTAAGGCCCATCTTATAAAATATAAACAAGAAGCAAACATTTGCACAAAAGGCAACAAAGGAAGAAAAATTACATATAGGACCATTGTAATAGTGAGTTAATTTGTGTTTTTTGTGGCTATGTTTCCAGAAACAGAATGAGGAAAGGTACTTTACTGTACCTAGTTATAACCCAGAGTTCCTTTGCTTCCTCTTCTAGTATAAAAAAAGGTTCAAGAATCCTAACAGAACATGATAAGACATCTGAGAAGTTAGGAGAGTTTGCAAATGTGTTTTAACTGAAAACAATTATGTAGAAGATTAAACTAACAAATGTATCTCCCTCAAATTATATTGAGTTTTAAAAGATTAGGTCTAAATGTAGAATGAACATTTAATGTTGAGTGTGAAGCACAAAAACTATTTAAAGATGAAAGTAGGGATTCCAGCTGCCCATCTGAATTATTAGTCTTGGAAATTATGGAAGAATTAACTTCTTTAACTAACTGATAACAAACACCATCTACATTCAATTTCAGAAAAATCTTATGTTCAGAAAAACCAAGAATTCAATCATCAACCCTACATTTCCAAAAATTATTTCTATTACACGTTCTTTCAGCTAAAAACATCAAATTCATGTTAACGTTTCAACCTCATAATAACTGAGAAAACCATGTGTCCATTATACTTTCTAAAACCTACACTCTGCTAATTTGTGTTTCTATAAAATCCAAAAGGAATACATTAAAGTTTGATGAGGTAATAAGTCAAAAAGTAAAGCAAAACGTTTGAGAGATATGAAATTTTTTGCAAGACTGTATATGTCTCCAACATTCCTCGTCCTCATCTCTGCTCCACACTCGCCCAGATAAAGTGGCACATCCAGTTTTATGGCGAGACATGGATCTAAGATCGGAATGTCACAATATGATCAAGAATTCAGTTTCATATTGGCAGTGAAAGGAGCCGTGCCCATTTGCCAGAGCACATCAGTCAGCTCGGCCCCAATGGGGAAAATCCGCTCTGCTGCCCGAGAACGCCAATTGTGCATTCCGTCGGTGAGCCTAATGCAAGCCAGCCCATCTCGGATGCATCGAACTCAAATGCATCTCTCCGGTTTCATCAACATGCTTGGCTGGTGGCTTTCGGGTCCAGTGGGTCAGGAGGATCTTTTCTTACCCTTGCAGCAGTAAACAGCCAAGGCTGTTGCACCTTATTTGGTAACTACAATCAGAGGACTCACCTCCTGTTGCTCGTGGAACGGTCCGGGCAAGAGGGTGTAGGCTGTCTGCCGTCTTACTTGGTGGTCTGAGGTCATTGGGGGGCACAGAGGATTTGCGCTAAAAGAAGTACCAATCAAAAGTTTAGTTACGGCTGCTAACTTTCAAAGAATTCCTGTGCAGAGGGCAATCAATCATATTAGCTTTAACAGACTAATCCTCACCCTGTCCTAACATTAAATACATCATCGTAATATAACGATGAGCTTACAGGACCGATTTAAGAAGTGATGACACCAGACAGATGAAGACACATCTATTTTATGAGAAGCAGGTGGGGCTGTAGCTGGGTAGCAACAACAAGCAGAACATGTTACCTGAATGATTAAAACTGGGATTAATACTATCAATGTAATAAATCACGGGGCCTCACATGCTCAGTTCAATTCTTCTCTATCTGAGGACATGACTTGGTCTTTTAACAAGAGGTTAGCAATTATCTTGACATGAAAAGGCTACATTTAAATTGTATGGCTCTTTCAGTGGAAGGTCTGGTCTCAGCTCTGCTGATAAATGTTTCCTTTTTCATTTTAAGACAGATTAAAAGCTTACTCCTGTTCTGTACCATTTTAGAGTGGCAAAAAGGTATAATGTTTTTATTTTCAAAACTTCTTATGGCTTTAATGCTCACTGAAACAATGCATCATTGTTGGACTGCAATAAGCTTTAGCTAATTATGAATGCTAATTATGAATGCATTCAGGTTTCCGTGCTATACAATTGAGAAAAAGTTGTTCTGTGTAGCACAAAAGTTGTACAAGATAAAGCAGCACGGTGGTAAAGTTTCTTAAAAACTAAAACCAAGATGTTATAAATCCTTTGCAAGAAGAAAATGTTAAAAAAATAATTTCCCATAGAAGTGTAATCTTGAAACAATAACGAAATTTATTTTATTATTTGCCATGCCTATCTAACAAATTAGAAAACATTGACCCGGGTAGCTGCTGTAGCAAGGAAACTTTTGTATTTTTCCAGTACAGCCAGCTGCTTTGTACTCTATAAGCTGTTAAGTCTCAATATATTTGTTTTTCAATGCTTTTTCCAGACATGACATAAAGCAAGACAGGGCCCGTTTTATTAAAGCAAAATTGAGCACATGTTGTATGCAGAGGGAAAATGTTAAGCATGGAAAATGATGGTAGATAAAATCGTTACCTGAGGTAGGATACTGTTGGAAGACTGTGTAGAGGCATTCTCATCTGAGAAGACAGAAAACAGAGTAAGGAAGGAGGATTTATTCCAAAATACAGAGTACCTGTAACTGGTTCTGACTGTCAGTAGAAACTGTATGCAGAGCATAACGAAAGTGTTTTATGCATAGTGACATTATCTGCATGTCAGTCTGCGTTTACATTGATCGACCTGCCAGTTGAGCCGAGTGCATAGATGATGAAATGGCTCTAAAGTAGATAGAAAAACTACTTACTCAATTGGTCAACTCAAAAATGGTGTTCCTTTTCTTTTTAAACACCATGATAGCGGACACACGAGTACACTCAAATCAGGGACATTGTACAAATGGTTAGGTGCAGGTGAAGCCCGCTAAGCCAGAAGGTTCTCAAAGGAGCTGTTTTAAAACATTTACGTCAACAGCTATGGATCACATGGCTGTCTTTATGTAATTCTGTTTCACACTTTGTGTAAATTCAAAAGGTTACATATATTGTGGCTGCTGATCTGAATAAAGATGCATCCTGGCTCACACAGTTGCAAGGGATCTTGAATTAAACAGAGTAAACAAACTTCTGAAATGTTCCCCAAAAAACTGAGCATAAACATACCACTTAAAGCATCAACAAACTAATGGGGAAAGTACACTTAATCTTCCAATCTTCCTCCCTCTGGATTAGACTAAAAGCTCACAATTACCTTTATTGGACTGGGACTCCAGATTGGGCGGTGGGACTTTGGTTTCTGCGGTCAGCAGCAACTCGTATGTGTGATCCTCCTGTACCTCTGGTGGCTCTCTCCTCTGATCCGTGCTGCTACCTAAATAAAGAACCTACAGAAAAAAGAAAACAGAACTCTTGAGAAAGTGTGATGTTTTGTATCTAAATGAGGAAGATACTGGGGAAAATTACCAGCTGAGCTTCCAGCTGATCATGAAGCAAACAAAAGAATAAATTGTTCTGAAGTTTGTTCCATTTGCCAGAGATATTAATATATTTCTCTTCATGTTGTTTTTGGAGTCACCCAAAGGTCAGTATTGGATCCAAGTATATTTACAATGTATCATTAAATAGCAGAATAAAGGTTTGTTCTGCATCCTGATGATACTGTTTATTTATCTTAAGGGACAATATTAATTAGCTACCTACGGCTAAAAAAAAGAAAACCTGGTTTAAGAAAAATAAATTATTACTTGGAAATAAATAAAACGATGGCACCTGTTAACCAAAAAACAAACATTCAAAAACAGCTATGAAGACATGGGATCAATTTTGAGAAAGCAGCTGAAAACAAATCCTTTGGGGTTTCATTAGACAAAAACCTCAACTGAAAGCTTGACCCAAATATATGGAAAAGCATATCAGGTTTCATTAAAGAATAAAACCAGATAAAATTCACATTTTCTACAAATGTTATTTTCAAAATAGTGCATTGCAGAAGCTTAAATTATGGTAGAAAACATGATGCTCATGAAGTGAAGATTTTAGGGAGTTGTGACAGTCATTGGCTTTTGTTGAGAATGTTTACTCATTTTATGCAGACAAGACTATGGCTAGGAGGCGGGATTTCATACATGTACATTTGATAACACTTTCAAACATGTAAAAGAATCAAAGATTTCCTCTTAATCATTGTCTTTAATTTGGATTATGTTTACTATAACTTGTTAAAACATATTTTTCTGATTATTATGTACATATGCAAACATTAGATCACATATAAAAAAAAGTTAAGGTGTTAAACTACAATTCACCATACCTCTGAGCTCATCTCTTCTTCATGGCCTGGGGCAACATGTGATGAGTGGGCAACACGATCTTTCTGTAAAAAAAAATACATTGTCTTGTAATATTTGGAAACTATAATCTTTATTCAAAATAGTTGCTAAGGATTATACATATTAAATTGTGACGTTAACAGAACCATTCACAGGATGTTCATAAGCTCAGTTCGACACAAAGTGAAGAATCATCTCCCTCTAGTGGAGGTTTTGGATTTATAAACATGTGTGTGCTGTTTTGTGTGATGGTGGGATCAGCTGCAATAATGCCAACCTTGCCAACTTCACTGTCTGGCCGTCCGGAGTCCCTGTCGGAGGACTTGCCACTAGTGAGGCTGTCTAAAGAGTGGCATGATGTGGCTTCAAACAGAGCTTCATAGGGGCTCTCCTCCTCGGGCCCCAGGGCCAGCCCTGATATGAGCTCCGTCACTTTGTCCAGGTTAGCTGGAGAACAGATTAGAATGAGTTTAAACTGCTATGCTCCTAAAACAGAAGCCCCATGTTTTCTGAAAATGTTTTGGTAAAATCTCACCTTTCTTCCTCGGGCTGGGGCTCTCCTGAGGTGGAGGAATAGGTGGAGGAGGAAGTTCAATGTCCGGGGGCTTTCCAGTCTTATGCTCTGTTGCAAACAGAAGATTATATCACAAAGAAATCAAACAGTACTTTCCCTGCATTCCTCTTTTGCACATTTGGACTTTACCCAGGATGAGTGCAGCTATTTCTCTACTTTTCTGGGATGGCATGTCTTTGACAGTGTCCAGCGCTGTCAGTCCCTTTTGGTCAAAAATATTTACATCGATACCTGTAAAAACAATAAATTCACTCCTTTAGTTTGCTCACATTTTGTTATCTCTGTGTGCCGCAAGCTTTCATTTGGTTTGGATTATGTTTGACTGAGAAATTCCAAGTAGACAGTTATATTCAAGAGGAAATCAATTTTCAGATTTTAATTGGGCTTTAGGTTAGAACTTTAACTTAACATATTTATATCTTGACTGAAACCATCAGCTGATTGTTTAGGGTTGTGGTTTTGGTTTTCTTCCTTGACTGCCTTGTGTTTAGTTCCATTCATCTTCCCATCACTTCTGACCAGATTTTCTGTCCATGCTAAAGGACAAGATCCCCAGAGGATGGTTCTGCCATCATCAGGATAATGTGAACTGTTAGCTTTGAATGTAGGCCAGCAAGTCAAATACTAAAATATTCTTCCAAACGTTGGTGTTTCCCATACATGCGGAAAACTGCGAGGCTTGAGTTTTCCGCAAGGCAAGGCAAGTTTCTTCTACAAATGGCTTTCTTCTTGCTACTTCAGTAAAGGCAAGATTAGTGAAGTGCATAAATGAGAGTTGGTTTGTCAACAGAATCCTCCACAAAGATTGTATATTTCTACGAGAGTTACTGTAAGCCCTTTAGCTTCTTTGATTGATGCTCTACTTATCTGTCAGTTTATGTGGATGGACATTTTTATGAAGTTTTAAAAAAACTTTAAAGTTTAGAATAAAGCATGGCTATAGTTTTATAACTACACCCAGCTTTACATCTCTTCAAAACTTTATGACTGATCCATCTGCTGTGTTCTTTGGGCTTGAGGATTTTCTTTGTTCTCTAAAAAGAAACCATTTCAGTCCTTTACAGAACATCTGGTTTTATAGTGAACTTAAATAAAACACATGTGAACACTCTTTAATTAATTTGAAGGCAGCTTGACTTTGTTTTGAGTGACGTGTACTGGATACAAATGCACAACAAAGCTCAATTTTTTTTATTAGTAAATGGTCTGAAAAATTATCACCATTTTTCTTTCACTTCCCAATTCTGCGCTTGTTTGAGTTGTCAATTCACATAAAATCCCCACAAAATAAACTGAAGTTTGTTAGAACAAGACAATAAATGAAAAGGGAATTTTATTTACCTTTTCATTTAATAGTAAAGAAAAGGTAATAATGCATTTTTATGAACTGTATTGATTATGAACACCAACCTGCACTGAGTAGTTTCTGTACCACATCTCTCTTCCCAAACAAGGCGGCTTCGTGGAGGGCACTGCCTTTCTCTGTCTGTATGGCGGAGAAAAAAAGCTCATAAGAGGAAGGAAAAAAAATAAGAAATTCAACCATCTAAATCTGACATTCAAATGCAATATGACAAATAAGGAGTTTGTTTACTTCCTTCATTCCCCAGTTGAGTCAACCAGTCTAATTACAGCAACAAGAGTAGAGTAATACAAACCATGTTTTGGCAACAACCAGATTTTACTATCAACCAACCAGTTTGAAGTTCAAAGACAATTATGTGGTTGAGAAGTAAAAGTGGATCATTTTCCAGCTCACAGGCCTGTGCTAATTGAAACCTGCAGGGTGCTGGAGCCCGGAGGATTCTGAACAGATCCAAAATCCTTGACTTTAAAAGGAAAGGAGGGGGAAGTCAATCCAGGCAGATGGGAGTCACAGTGTGATCCTGAGAAGCAGCCTGAGGCTTCACCACCAGGAGAAAGATTGGCTCTGAATTCTTATCATAACAGTTCATATGCAGACTGAAAGATTAGGAGTTTTATTTTTAATCTAAGAACTTTAGAGGGAGAAGTTACACAACATGATCAGATTTTTCTTAAATGGTTTTAAGACACATTTGAAAAGAGAAGCTGCCACACATGTGATAAAAGAAGAAAAAAAAAAAGCAGAACGCACCTCATAGTTGATGTCCATGCCAGCATCCAGCAGCACTTCCACCACAGACAGGTGTCCATTCCGAGAGGCCAGATGCAGAGGTGTGTGTTTCTTTGTGTTGCAGCTGAGCAAGTTGGGGTGGGCGCTGAGCAGCAGCTTGACCACCTCCAGGCGGCCATACAACGCGGCCAGATCCAACGGGGTCTCGAACTTGTAGTTCCTCATGGTGGGGTCCGTCAGTTCGTCTAGCAGCAGGCGCACCACCTGGGTGTGGCCGTACTGGGCGGCACAGTGCAGCGGCGTCTCGTTGTCGTTGTTCTGGTGGGACGTCAAGCAGAACGGTGAGACTTGAGGGAAAAGTAACACACACACAATGGAAGATGCAAAGCCCTCCACAGTAGCAGAATAAAAAGGTTGTTAAAAAAAGTGACAACTCTAAGGAAACCCAGAGAAAACCCGGAGGTGCGTCTCCTGGTAGAGTCGGGAGAAGCTTCACTCACACCACATGCATGGACTAATGAAGGAAGGTACTGGGGACAACTGCCTGGGGCAGCAGGGTGCGAACAGACAGGTTAGAATAAAAAGAGAGAGGCCGCTGTGACGAGGAATCAGAACACAGTAAGGAATGAGACACTTTTTCTAGCTGGTCTTGCTGTTCAGGTTCATGAATGTCTGTGTCTTTTAAGCAGTATAGTGGCTGGACCATTTATCAGCACATCTCCTGGATCATTCTGGGTCCTGCCTTCTTTACTAACCTATTCTGCTGAGCCTTCAGTGGTTTGTTCAAAGCAGTGGAATCCAGAGTTCGGTAGTAACTAGTTACACAGATTTACATGAGTAAGTTTTGAGGAAAAAATATTACTTTTAGAAGTATTTCTACTATGTTGTATCTTATGCTTCGAGTAGCTTCACTGCATGAAGAACAAGCTAGTACTAACCAAAAATTCACCAGACAGACAAACCCTTGTGGGTTTTGTTAGTTTTATAAATGTTATATTGAACCAAATTCAAAATGCTTACTTTGCTTGATTTTGTTCATTTGTAATTATGTCATTTATATGACATATGACAAAGTTTTTCTTTTGACTATTTAAAATTTCAGCATTTACACATAACATGTCTTGGTCTGTCTGATGATGCAACTTTTAAATATTAAATAAGTACCTAAGTAGCCTTTTTACAAAATACTTTTTGCAATTTCTTGTATGGCTACATATTAAAAATATGTTGAAGTATTTCTACCCTTTCTTGAGTACAATTTTTGGGTACTCTACAGACCTTTGGTGGTGTCTAGACTTTGTCACAAAGGTTTTTTTTTTCTTTCTTTTCTCGCTTTCTCACATCTTTGACAGGAGAGCCAATAAAATAAACTTTTAAACTGTCATCTTAAGAAACCTCAACAATCCTACATATTACACAATGCAGCTGATACATTGGATGAGAGAGTAAACAGCCAGAGGATCCCTCCTTAAGAGCAACAAAAAAAGTCTGTTCACATAGTCATAGTTAATTTTGTCTAAAAGGATAAAAAAAGATTATTTATGACTTTAAATTATCTGGGAAGTAAACAGGCGAGTGGACTGAGCAGCAATTAAAAGCACTGATTACAACATTAACTCACTAAATGGTGTAGATTGGATCTAATGACTTGCATGTAGCAGTAAGATCGATGCCCATTAGACATGAGAACCTTCAGGCCTGCTGGTGATCTTTAACATGAGCAGCCAGCAGGGGGCAACACAATTCAATCAACAATCCCAGCAGTGAGAGAATAGATAAGAGAGGTCTGAATTAAAGAGGTTGTCTTTGTTAATTTGTTTTTTGACAAATAAGCAGTAAGAAAAAAAAACAAAAAGGTAAAGCATTGCAATCCCTCTGCCCAGTTGCTATAGGTGTGAAAATGTTTCCTGATGATCTAGAAAATGATCTCTACGGCCCTACTGTTCTTATTGCAATCTGCTGTCAACAGTTGGGCGTGGCAAGAAATTCCGGCCGTTGTGGAGCCACATGCTTTGAGTGGCAGTCGTTCCAGACATACAGAGCTACCTTCAAAGGCCCGACAGCTGGTGCGAGAAATCCCCACATGGACATGTACCATGCCAGTTTGGGTGACTCTCAGAGGAGCGGGCCAGCTGTGCCACTGTAAGCAGGCCACGAAGGGGAGCAGAGGGGGACTAAGGACATGTTTTATAGGACAGGTGTTACCAACTCATTGAATGATACTTTGACAAAACCGTGGCATAAGATGGACCTAGTAGGGATGTTCCTATCCAGGTAAAGAGGAATAAAGAGTATTGGTTAAGGCAGGTCAGATGGGTCTAAAGAAAGAGGCACTTCTTTGAGAGACTTAACACCTGCCTATCAAAGGAGAACACCTCAAAAACACACAGAAAATAATACTAGTTCACTTATAACAGAAAAAAGTGAAATAATCTGCCAGTAGAACAAGAACTTTTTAATCAGTATTATGACATTATTAACTTAAGACAAGCTCCTATATCTTGCTGAAAAGTTTTGTCTTATTTAAAATATTTGCTTTAGAAACTAGGTTTTGTGTTTTTGCAGTGAAGACAGAGGAAAATGAGACATTCTGTGATTTTCACAGCCTGAGTGGGTCCCCTCAGCTGGAGTTACAATTTGTAAGATTTTATACTCAAATCAAATGGTGAAAAGAGTGCACTGGGTTTCATCTGTGACGCACCACCGAGCATTTGTCACAGCTTTTTGAAGAGATTTACTCTGAGCTTTTAGATGACTTGGATGCTTTGATTACATCAGCATGAATCACTTCCTCCAATACGAACATCTTCTGCCTGAGTAGTAATCCAAGTCAATCTAGCATGGAAGGCTTTTTTTAAAGGTTTTTTTATGGCTTCAATGTTGTACAAATTGGAGTTTAATCCAATGTGGACACGTTTAGCTTCTAGTGATTTCTAGAACAACCCAAGAGCTGAATTACATTTCCTTACTAAATCATAGAGCGACATGAAACTCCAAAAACGACACGAATTGAACTTGCGCTCTGATCTCAGAGCTTTGGATCATTTCAACACCACGTGTCTCCCTGCCAATGTGATAGTCAAGGCAGAGTGGCGATGTGTCGGCCAGCAGCTGATCACATTAAACATGGCTGACTGGTCATGTGACTCACTGATGGGAGACATGGAACACTGAGCCAGGCTCCCTTTGATGTAAGAGATGCTCAACATGTTATGCACACAACGGTCTTTTTCCCCCATTCAGAGCTGAGTTAGTCCCAAACACCTGCGATGCTCAAGCATGAACATTGCATCACTGACAGGAAATGCGATCCTGTGACTTACAGGGTGCAAAATATTAAGCTGCAAAACAAGTTTTGGTAATGACTCAATTTACTGAGTCATTAACTTAAGTGCAACACATTCACATTGAGAATTCCCATGAAATATATTCATGTGCAGTTATGTATGTAGAAGTACTGTTGAATTTGCATTTGTAAAATTTTCGGTTCGTAGTATTTACATTTATATACCTCTATTAATGCTTAAATATGATCACGATTTCAGAATGAATAGAAAATCACATAAATACACGAAGCCTAAGATACTACACTTGGTTCCTTATTCAGAAAGCAGAAAAGATCCTCAAGTTTGTGAAGGAAAATGAAGGCTGTCACAATCTGGTATTTGGCAGTAGAAGTTCCCTTGCAACAGATAACTTACATTTCTTTTACAACTTTTTGACTAATGAGAGTTAAGACTAAGACTGCACAATATATGGAAAATGTATCAATAGACAAGCACCTATTGATACATTTACAATCTGACATCCCCAAATGTCAGATTGTAAAGTACATGGAAAGACATTTAGATTATTTAGAATCCATACATGTACTCTGTGTATGCCATTGTTATATTTAGTGATGTTTGTTGAAGATGTAACAGCAAAAAAAGTCTTAAGATTGTTGAAATAATAATTTAAAAAAATGCATTAATCACTGCAGAGGGGTCATATTAATATCCATAAGTAACATACACAGAACACAAAACAATATTATCAAAAGCACAATAAATAATAGCATAGGATATAAACCTCCCGTGTCCCATAGTGGGGAAAATCAGCTGCACCAGCAGCAGGGTGACAGATAAATAGAAGCATACAGATTCACACAAAGGTATAAATATGAAAAAAAAACAAAAACAAGAAAAAAAAGTAGTATTCATTTAAAATTCAGTAAGCTGCAGCTGCACCGATTTGAATTCTGCAGCATGAACCCATATAACATTGAATATTTTTGTACAACACATACATTGTTATACAAGTTGGATTCAGAGGCTTCCAGCATAATACCTTAGGGTATAGTGCCAAGATTGCTCAATAAGACCGGGATGAGCCTCATTTCCTCCATACTGTCATAAACCATGTGAGACATCAAACTATCATGCTCTAACAAGACTGAGCTCCGAAGGCCATTAAACAAAGTGGCACCTCTGACTAACAGCCTTGCTGGGAAAGAGATTGGAGTTATATGGTGTCGCTAAAGCTTCCTGGACAGTAGCAGATCCTTATGAAAATTATCTCTCTGCTGTCATTCAGCAGCAAGTAGAAAATCTGTTTTAGACCTCAGTGCATATCAGACAAGTGGAGATTACCATCTCATAATGATTGATGAACCCACCCCTCACCTACTATGGAGCATCTGGAGATTAAACTCTATTGTGTTATAACTCTGCAGAGTGTTGTGCAGAGGGAGGGGAGGCAGGCGGAGAGGCAGGGAGGGAGGAGGCTGATACACACATCTCCAGGCAGCAAGATGGCAACACGGTTTGACTGGCGACCCCTGTCACGTGACATGCAGGCTGGCAGCGGTTACATCAGCCTGGCCCCTGGTGGTTGTAGTAGTAGTGCTGGGTGGAGGGTGGGGTGAGCAGCTGTTACAGCTAGTATGCCAAAGGGCTGATAAAGCTCAACGCACGTCCTTTTCCTGCTTTCTCTAACCCTGCTAGTTTTCGCTTACATCTTACAAATCTGGTAAACATGATGAAGGTTTCCTCAAACCTTTAGAAAGGGTGTCTTTTTTTTAAATTTATTTCCACCTTTTAATTATGTACTCATGTCTTAAAACATTTATGGCAAACTCAATGACCGCTCCTCTTTAGCCTTTAAAAGCACAGAATAAAAAATTTATCATGTTTATAACCTGAAGTGTTTGATATAATGGTGAAGAATATTTTTTTCATTTTAACACTGCTTATGAAAAACAAGTGCAAATCACCCTGTACTTTGGATAATTACATTGGAAATTTCTGGACTCTTCTAATGGATCTTTATTTAAATGCAGTCACACATTCCTGAGTAAACAAGCCTGTAATGAAATGGATGTCTATCTATGGCTCCCTGCCATAGATTGTAATTCTGTTAGTCGATGACATTTTTTTTTCCAAATTTTTGCCATAAAACTAATTGATTCTTTCATAGTCATTCACTGTTGATTTAATTAGGAGACACTGTATAATTCAGAAGCTTTTAGGTTGTTACAGTAGATTGTATTCGTGCTCTGAATCTTTTTTTCCTTGGGTTGCAAATTAAACAGACTGACATTGAAGAGAGCCCCTAAAATCTGTGGTGGGAAAATGATGACTGTAGCAAAACAAGAGGTTTCCCTCTTCAACCTCTCTTTGCTGCAACACAAATGAGGGCAGACTCTGGAGATGGGGCAGGCAGCAGACGTCAAAGAAGCGTGATGTGTTCATGAGGGCAGAGCTGGACACTGAAGTGACAGCGTAAAAGAAAGCGCCGTCAGGCTGCAAACACACTGCAGCCGGAGGAAAGAAGGGAAACTCTGCTGTTCTTGATAATGGGGTGAACAAGAATGAACATGCTGACATGACTTCAGCGACTATTCCCTCTGTCAGTTAAAACAGCAAACATTGTGAGAGCATTTCTGACATGGTCAGAGATGTTTCACCCCTTACTTTCACTCCGAAGGCGAGACTCCTGGTCACATGAACCACTAACAGGATGGAAATCATCAACTTAAACTGTGTTAAATGCATGACCTACATAGCAGATAGGAGTTCAGCCAACGCAAACAGCAGATTTAAGTATGATAGGAAATATAGAAAATTATATATTTTAAGACAAAGATAATAAAATGAAAAAAATAATAAAATGCATTTTATGCAACCAACATTTTTAATTTCTGTTTTTTTTTTACAGAGTAATTACTGTTTTATGTTGCCTTACTTATTATTAATTATTATTTATAAAAAACAGTGTAATGTTTTCATGTTTCAAGATTTTTATGGTGGTTTTATTTAATCATAAACATTTCCTCACTGTTTGAGTGGTACCCCTTTTTTTTAACTCTTAAGCTCTTCTCAAAACTTTCAGTGTACTACCATATGTGTTATTATTACTACATGCCATAAAGGATCAGTTACAATTTTTAAGAGTCTATGTATCTTAAATATGTCTTTAAGTCTTCTACTTTTGAGCAGATGTTTTGATGTTTGTGGTGAATGGAGAAGATCTCAGAGTGAACATGTTTTTTTTTTTTTTTGAACAGCTGACCTTCATTTGTCTCATTGATTTTAAAAGAACTGACTGAGGTGAAAAATCCCTTGTTTCCCTGACCAGCTAACTGAATAAGCTAATGCAATAAAATAGAAAATGGTGCTTTTGTAAGGAATAAATAAGTTGGGAGGTAAACATTGCACAGTTGAAGTTTAAATCTTGAAATCTACACAATCCTGCAGTGTTTCTTTGAAAATATAGTCAGATTGAAAGAAAAAAATAATAATACATGATTATATCAAAACGAATTTCCAATTTTTTTTTTTACATTCTGAACTATAAACAAATTTTATTTTTTTCCAGAAGCAAGAAGTTTAAGGATGAAAACAAAAAAATATATAAAATTAAAAATAATAATCAAGATATGGTTTCTTTAAGTTGAGGTTCAAAAATAGCTAAGGAATAAATTTTATCTCCAAAGTTTCTACAAATATACAAGTATTTGCTCATATTAGACCCAGGTTAGTGTTTTCCTGCCAAGACATTTTCAACCTTTAACAGAGCTCCCAACCCACAAAATGAACAATAAACAAGAAAACAGCAACTCATAGTAATGAATAAACATCAGACTAACAGGTTCCAGAACCAGAGCAACAGCTAAATTGACCCACTGCAAGCAGATTTCTCGAGGACCAGTGACCCTTCATGTACCTGTCTTCACTTTCAGCCAGCAGAAAAACATCATAATGCCACCAGGACTGGCCACTACTGTAGGATACCATACCACTGTTACTATGACAACATTCTATCTCTCCTTCTCCTCAGCAGATACAGCTCAACACACTGAGTGGTGGGAGGAGAAAAGAGGCACATACCCCCTATACATATACACACTAACACACACACAGACACCTCATACACTTACACAGACAGGCACTGCATGGCAATTTCTCTTTGATGCTGATGTAAAGAGACTGCTACCCTGGAAATCTCCCATCCTCTTTCTCCACATGAGATGTTGCTCTGATCCTGCAGTGTGATGCTCCATCCCCTTGGTCACATGACGCCATCAACCACAACAGGCCAGATAATTTATTCATAATTCAACCTATAATACCCTAACCATCCTGATGACATTAAAAACTAAAACAGAATTTCAGTTTCAATCACTGGTGAATCCAATAGTTTGGCTAAGTGCGGAAAAATAAAATAAGCAGGAGTATTCCCAACCTTTCAAACAGTGCAGCAGTATTCAATTGAGACAGCATTCCCAGTCAAAAGCTAAGAAGATTAGTTGGGGGGATGTGGATGTGACAACGTATAAAAATAGCTTTCTGTACATGCCTGACCGAGTCTCTAGCTCTACCTGCAGGAAAAAAAAAACAAAAACATGGACCAAACACACACACACACCGTTAGCAGTCCTGACTGCGAGGGCCGGAGTGTCAGGCACAAGCAATTTATCTGGGGCTTCCCTCAGCATCAACATGTAATCTGAGAAAATGAACCACAGCTGAAGTGAGGAGCACTGAGGAATAATAAGAAATGTCAGTCTGTGAGAATGTCCTTAATCTTAATAAAAGGTTTGAAGATGGGTCTCCAATGTTGGTGTTTAGGCCATTCACATAAACATTCAAGTTAAACTCACCTGAAAATTAAAGAATTACATTACCCTCAATTACATCTTTATTGGTTCACAAAAATTTCTACATTTTGATACATCTGGTGTGTCAAAATGCAGGGAGAACAAAATGATTCAGATTTTTCAGTATTTGACCTACCAATTGTCATTAAGAACTGATCTCTGGTCAATTTAGTGGATCTCTAAATGCAAAGGTTTTTTAGTGTGACAGAAAGCCTGTCAAAGTTAAATATACAAAGAATCGTTTGAACAGTCATCTCTCTTTGAAACCATGTTACAAACTTTGTGCTTCCCCCCTTAATTTTCAACAAACATCAAATTTTCTATTTGATAAAATGTATTAATTTTCTTTTTGAAAAGGCTGGTGTTTTTCGTTTCTCTACAAACTAAAACACAAACAAAACTAATTTTTTTTAATCACGAAACAAGGAGGTTGAATAAGGCAGACATTTATCATTTTTTAGGATTGCAAAGGTTGCAGAGGTCCTAGGTTTGGAGAAATTTGGACCAAGAAAAGATTTATTGACAAAAATAGAGTCACACAGCATCAATGGTAGAAAATTCTTCCAGTGATGACAATATTTATGAAAATAAACATATTATAAGCAAGTTTTTATTCCTCATCTCTTTAAGGATGCTTTATTTTAGATGTTACTGTATGCTGCACCATGGAATGGGAAGAATCTAAATTTCCTCTTCGCTATCTGGCATATGCATCAAACTGTCAATAAGGCTGCTTTTAACCTTTTCCAATTTTCATCTAGTCTGCATGTAAAAGTTGGCAATTCTATTCCTATTCCCCCCAATGCAAAAACAATGAATGGCTCCTTAACTCTCTGACATGTTAATCCAACACTTCAGCCATTTTCTCTGTTACTCGTTAGAACTTCTAACAGAGAAACATTTTTCAAATAGCTGGACTATGGATGATTAGGCATGCATAAATCACACTAGTGTCAAACTGAATAAATCTATGTCTACTACAATAGTTTTTATGACCAGAAAAGCAAGATGGCTTTATGAGAATTTAAGGTCAGGGAAAAGAACTGAAATAAAAGTGGTACAGCTGTAGTAATCCAGTTTTGAAAAATAACAGAAAAAAAAAAATGAAAGTCACAAAATTCCACCCTTCCAAACAGGCAATTTTTGAAAACAAAGGTAAAACCAAAAACGCTTCAATTAAGTGCATAAGCTTTTGAGTCCTAGTGGATTTTTTTTCCTCATTATTACTGTTTTCAGTAAACTTAGTTGTCGTCAAAATACGACAACTAAGTCGTCACTAAGAACTTATTTGGAAAAAGTTCTTTCCAAAAAAGTTTGGAAATAACTTTTTTCAAAATCACTTGAAAAATTGCAAGGAATTTACACATCTTTTTTGTGTGCTTATTTCACATAAAAAAGATGTAAATGAAAGAATGCAAACATATACTAATAAGTAATAATAAATTGATTACACAAACTACAGGAAGTCATCAACTAATATTTTAGTCAGTCAACAAAGGATTTCAAATCATTTATTTTCCCAAACTTATAAATAACAACTACATCTGTTTTCCATCAAACCACCAAGAGTGTGTATATGTATGCGTGTGTGTGTGTGTGTTTGTCTTTGCATGGAACCACGTTGTGTATGTCGGGTTTGTTCAGCGCCAGTCATGCATTGCTTTGGTCAAAACAATAGCTGTAACACAAAAATGCCTGTTAAAGAATCTGCTTTACATAAACGACCAACGTTTTCCAGCGTGGTCAAACATACCGCAGCATTTGAAAATAGGCAACAATAATGTGAAAGGTTCAGTTGGGAACCACAGCAGGAGAAGCGATACGCATGATGAGAAGCTGCAGATAAGAGGCAGCGGCTGCTGATGAGCTGACAAAAAGGACAAAACCATGAAGATCATTGTGAAGGTGCCAAATACTTTGTGTTTAGTTAGATATGTTGTCTGTACGCGTTTATGGAAATGATTGATGAAAGCTGTGTCTGCAGGTGTTAAAGTCCAGACTTCTTATCTAGCTGACCAAATTAGTTTCACTTTTTCCTCTTTGAATCACATTTAGCTGTGTAGATTGATTTGATATATAAATTAATCCAATTTAGACCAAACTCATAAATACAACAAATAGACAGTAGGTGAAAATCGTTAGTAAGTTCCTTCCTTTCTTATTAGATTATAAACAGAGGGTACAATGGAAACATTATCTTTTTCATTAAGCGGTAATACATGACTTGAATTTATTTTCAGTTTAGTCACATAATATTTTGCACTTGGGGCTTAAAAAAATACATTTTTGTCATACTAGAAATGGCATGTCTTGCTTATATCATATTTTAAAGGACCACTCTTTGTTGACATGTCATTGGAATGCATAAATAAAAAGACAAAATGGAAACTAATCATAACTAGTTTTATAGAGGAAAATAAGTTGATTAGATATTTCAAGTCAAAAAAGTCAATTAAATTATTCAAAAATTTGGCTGACAGACTGATAATGTTACAAAACATTGTCAATTTGCTTAGTATCACTCCTACTTAAAAAAAAAGACAAATTGAGCCGTTTTGTAAAATTTCTGGTTATGCAAAATGTAAGAATAATGTGTCAACTGAAGGAGCTCCCACCATCATTCATATTGGGGTAGGGTTGTGTTCACACTATTATCTGACAAACTACATCTACATAAAGCAGGTGATTGCAGATTCTACTGGAGCAAATAGCCCAACTAGTCAGACAGTTCATACCAACTTGTTAGACTCCCATTCTTAAGGAGCAAAATGCAAGGTATAATATTTTGCACAATAAGCACATGAAAATCAGAACTACCACATTTAACATGTGTTTATTCTACAGTTTGCTAAGGTATATGAATGAAAATGTAATGAGACATTATTGCTACTGAGAACATTTTACTGTAATGACCCATTTACCATTTTCGGAGTAGCAGCAACAATGGTTGCTTTTTTCTTTTGAATGAAAGGTAGTTAGATCATGTTACCCATTTCAGTTTTAAAGTTTTCTGTAAATACGGAGATACTGTGAAACCATAGTAATTTTACCAAAGAATCACATATTGTGAGAATCTCATACAAAGTGTCATACTTAACAGATTATATCCTAATGAATGTTTTTGTTGTAAACAGAGGTGTGATTGACTTTTTATTTCCCCCAAAACAATATATTGTTTACTGACAGTAAGAGCTGAATCAGTATCTCCAGGTTTTAAATCAGGTTTGCAACAATTTTTGTGCCAACCAGAGAAGGAAAATCAGCAATGATCAGAAATGGCTGTACAAAAGCAATACCCTTGTCTGCTATTTTGTTGTAAGCACTTATAGTTAAAAACATGAGACAACAAAATTTATTGCTATCCATCTGAAAAATATCACAGATAAGATACCCTGGAAGAGTTTTCACGCGTTGAAACTTTTACAATTGTTTTATCTTCCAAAGACTCATTTTATGTGATAAACCAACAGAAACATATTGAATGTTGTTTTTAAGTACAAGAAAACAAATATAGTTTCCTTATTTGTCTTTTACAAATAACCTGAAAAGCGAATGATGCCTTCTTCAGTCCGCCTGACTGAAAACATTGTAGAACCACCTTCTGTAGATCTGACAGGCTTTTTTTGCAATATTTTGAATGTGATTGCGAAACAATTTGTAACATAATGCAAAATAAAACATGCCAACTTTGAACATAACATTCCAACAAAATGCAGCTCGATTTAAGACATGGGGTGAAAGGCCAGAGACAGCAACGATCAACATTTACTGAATGAGCATCAAAGCACCTGATAGTTGAGCAGCAAAGGACCCCTGACCCCCAAACAGCAGCAGCAACAAGCACAGCAGGTCAGCACAGCAGGTCAGCACAGCAGTAAAGCAAGGAAACACTTCAGGAGGAAATGTTGTTTTTGACAGCACTGTGTACACACCTTGGCATTAATATAGGGGTCAAAGGGCCCACAGCGTTTGAACTCTTTATGGTCTACAGAGCTCTGCAAGGGAGGAAGAGAAGATAGGTCGATGGTTTCGGTTCAGACAAGCAATGAATGAATGAGGAATCATCACACAGATGAGTCAAACTAAACAAAAAGGAGAAAAAAATTGGGTTAACTTAATGAATAATCGGATGTCATGAACAGGCAGGAAGAAATGGCACAAAATGAGTCCATGAGAGTTTCTCATCGGGCCGTAGTAACAGCGAATCAAATTTGATTAAAATGACAAATTTCCTTTTTTCAACATTTTCATGATGTGCCATTTTTTTCTTATGTTTCAAAACAGGACAGCCCAAAAGAATGATCTCTGTGCATATAGCAACCAAAAAATATCAGACAAGTGTTAAAACGGTTAGAGGAAATGAGCACTTCTCACTCTTGGCACAGCACTGAAGCACTTCAAGTATCACATTATCAAAGGAGAAGTCAGTATCATAATGCACTGAGGTTAATGCACTGTGGTCACATTCTTTTTCAACATTAATCTTGTTTGGGCTCAGGCCATGCCATGCTCAACTGCTCAAGTCTGAACGAGGCTCTTTTTTACAGCTTTCTGTGACTTCCTACTGAAACTTAACGTCTGTCATTCTGGTACCATCGCAGTTTAATTTTTTCAAAAACAAACTGCTCAGAAGCTGACTTGTTTCAAACTGTCCTCAGAATACCCTGGAAGGAGGAAAATTCAACGTAAAGAGAAACTTTGTTGATCATAGAGAATTTAATTTCTATTTCCAACCAGACAAGTTGAAAATTTCTGTAGTCAAAAAACAGAAACCCAAATGTGGGCATAACTAAAAGAACAAGCACATAGGAGTGGCAGACCTGCTCGTTGATTTGGGGGTTTGAACGTCCTTGGTGGATGAGAAGTTTTACGATGCGCTCGTCTCCCTTCCACGCAGCCAGATGGAGCGGGTAGCAGCCCTTGTTGTCGGCAATGTTGGTCAAGGCCTCATTCCGTAGCAGCGCCTCCACCACAGCACTACGAAGAAATAAAGACACAGGATGGGTCAGAACCTTTATGGAAGGCACTAATGAATGAACACTGACAATCAATACCTTAATCCCCCTTGTGGGACTACTGCCTGCAAATCCAGACCTCAGTGTACAAACACTTGAGCGAAAGCACGGTGTTCCCCTACACCCTGGAGGTGTTTAGTTTTGTTATCTTTGCACATCAACACTGTTACAATATAAACTGATTAAATAAAACTATTTAATCAGTTTTCATAAATTTGATGTTGCAAATTTATGAAATATGTATAATTATCTGTTGTTTTTTTTAACAATCATTCTCAGAAGTTAAGACAAAAACAACTACATTTTCTGGTGGTATTTTTAGACTTTCTTAGACATTATCAGCATCTAAGAATTTTCAACACTTTCCAATCCAATGTGTTTCACAACAAAGAATTTGAAAACTGAAAAGGCTAGGAAAAAAAAGCAAGTTGTCTGTAACACATTGAGCCCTCCTGTTATCAGCTTGAATCTGATTTCTTCAAGTAGTGATCTTAGTGAAAGGGCAAAATGCCTACAAAGAAATGCAGTTGCCTTTAAGTAGTATATTTTTGCTTTTCCTTTTCACTTCCTACACTTAAATGTAGGAATGTAAGTCACACTAATATAGATTAAACCTAAATACACAACTTGAACATCTTTGTGCATGAATTTTGTTGTGATTTTAATACATTTGGAACAAAATACAAACTTGCTGTGCAAATCCTCTTTTTCATCTCTGATGTACCTGTGTCCATTGAGGGCAGCATGGTGCAAAGGCGTGTATCCAGTGCTGTCCACACAGTTCACATTGGGGCCTCTCCAGATGCTGTGAAAAACAGAGATGATTGTTAGACTTCTGTTTCTGACACATCAGGTGAAAATATATGCACAAATGCAACACGGCAACAAACAGCTCCCACTCGTTTGATAGGATGAACACCATCTCATTCTCACTATGGCCCCGCAACTAAATTGCATGACTTTACCCATCTTTGCACCACCAACCGTTTCAACAACTCAAAATTAAGACTTTTAAAGACCACTATGAATGAAATTCAAGTCCTGAAATGAACAAAAGGAACAGTCTTGACTCCGTTAATGTGAAAACTGTTTTTTATACACAGAATGAATGTAGCATTATATGGGTTTGCAACAAATGTGATCCAAAGGTGAAGACTGACGTAAAATCAACTGGTGATAAATTTGCGCTTAAACCATGTTAGACACCAAAAACGCAGATTAGTTAGCTAGCTTTTCTCCTCCATCCATTTCCCCAGGAGGAATCTGAAACAATGGTTCGTGCTAATGTAGCTGCTAATACACTTTGTTATCTAACAAGGGTGTACAGTCACCAGTAGCCTTAACCGTGTTGAGTCAAAATAAAAACAGGACTCAAACACAAATCAAACATTGCCTGACAAAAAAATCCCGTGAGAAAAAGAAAGCCTACATAAGATATACAAAATTAAATAGTCTTGCTGACTCGAAATTTAAAACCTGTGATCCATATATGTAAGGCCAACTTATGTTTAAGAAATTTATGTCGTCTTAAGGCCTTAATTTTAGATGCATGAATTTAAGACTTCATAAGGATGACGGTGGGAAACCACCTTCAAGCACATTTTTTTAAGATGAGAAAGAATGAAACAGAGGAGGATCAGAAAACAGGAAAATCAGGAAGAGATAAAAAAACCAAACACCTCCTGAGCAAGTGCTAAGATGATCTGGGACCTGGAGAAAAACAAGCTGAGGATATGCAAAGGCAGTAGGGAAAAAAGCAGTGAAAGACCTTAAAACTATTCATGGGGTGAAGTGTGAGGTGGCCTAGTATTAGCCATTCACTCTCATTCATTTGCACTGAACTCGGCTGTCAGTTTTGATTGGTTTGGGATTTTTTTTTTCTTTCATTTGCAAAGAGCACTGTGGTAAGGAAAGAAAGAGCTATGATGCAAGAAAGAGGGAAGGGAAGCAGCAGAGGAGGACAGAGAGTGTAATTTAAGAAGCCAAAGGATGTCTGGCGAGACATAGTGCCAAGACGGGATGTGGAGCTCCCTGAAAGACTTCAACAAATCCTAAATAAATCATGTGACTTAGAAATCCCAGCACAAGTGAACTAAATATCTGAGAGCAGAGTCAGAAAAGGAAATGGAGCAAACAGAGATGGGCTTCACAGAGAATCAAACATATATGAATATTTTTTTTTATTTATACTGTTTCAATCATATATGTAACCGAAACTATCTGAAAGGAAAACAGAAAGAGTGATGTGGTATTTGAACGGTCAAACACAAACTGAATTAGATCTAAATCCTTCCAAAGGATTAAATATTAAACATTCCCCAAGTCCTTTCAGTGCAGAAAAACCCCTTCAAAATCATCTTGATAATTTTTGCTGGCAAAATGTGACTTAATCCCTAAAATAATCAGTGAGTAAATGAAGCGACAAAAGTTTTCTTGGTGTCCTCACATCACTGTGTGACTTTACTCCCCAAAGAGACACACACACATAGCTCTTTTCTGTCGCAGTAATGGCCGTTTTGCCCCCTTAAAATACATCTCCCACAATAGCTCAGCAAAGCAGCCTGCAATTACACAGTCAGAGCCGTCTCATTAAATAAGTGTCTTGTGTAGGGCTCTGTAGCCTGCAGAACAATGGGTCTGAGAAGAGCGCAGACACACGGGGGAAGCTCAGCTCCGCCATCCAAAACATAAGCTGTTTATTTGTTAGAGCAGGCCTTCTGGGTAACGTCTCAGAAAGTCACGGGACATCAAAAGCACTGCTCAGAGGAAACACTCAACTGGGAAAATGTGATGATAGGAAATGCTGGAGACCGAGAAACCTCTGTTAAATGTGCAACAGAGGTTTCTATGGGAGTACTCAACGTGCTGATGCATGGTCTTCATAACATCTGGATTTCTGGTTGTCAAAGTTGTTGCATGGAGGACAACAGTCCTGCTTTAAATGTGGGTATGGGTCTTATCAGAAGAAAAAACAGGAGACAAACAGACCTCCAGTAGCTGTCCTACATAGAAGAGTTATGTAACTACTAGGAGTAAAATCCCGCACAAATGAAAATTACCCTGAACAGGAGCTAAGAAGCATCCATACGTCAGACATAGGGTGGGAGCAAAAATGAGATCAACAGAAAGTTATTTGCTACATAAACACTGAGTGAGGCGTGTCATTATGATTACAATACTAGTGTTTATCATTTCACTTTGAAGCACACACACAATGTCTTCAGGTTTATGCTTTGTCCAAAGCTTTACTAAACCAATTCCTGAATTTACAAAACCTGCATATCACATGCATATCTTACATAATATGATGTAAGATTAGTTTTTTTTTGTTTTTTTTTTAGTTCAGAGCATGTTTATGTGCTTACGGTCTGAAAGATTAAAGGTGTTTCAGCTGTATTTATGACACTTGTACGAGAGCTTTGAGCAAAAAGCAAAAAAGAATTCTTCCACTACAGTTCGGTTAGTTTAAGAAATCCAAGTTAAACAGATAAACCACATCACTCTGGATCAGAAACATGCAGGTGAGAGTCAACTTACTGAGTCACTAGATTTATGGAAAACTACTTGTGTCGTTTCAAAGTGAATGCAGTGAGGACAAAACTTTTTTTTTCAAAACTGAGTGGGCTAATTTCTACCTTCATGGGAACTGATGACAGACTGGTTGGCAAACTATCATTAAATGTATTTACTTGCATGTTCTCAACATATTTATGTACAACATGATGCAGTAAAGTGGTAAAACTGAAGTCAGAGTAAGGACAGAGATGCAAGAAGCCATTGAACAATTATCTGCAATATGTTTGTGTTAAATTCAGGGAATTCAGGAAAGATGTTCTGTTTCACTGTTTTTAAAAAACGTTTGATGGACAGCACAAAAAAACCCTGATTTGCTTTCAGTTTTTAATATGGTAAAAAGCTTAAAAGATATACCCCGATAATTATAACCCCAAATCTTTTCATCCATTTGTTTTTTTTTTGGATATTTGGTAGATTCAATTAGACTTTAGATCAGCTTTCTAGGCTAAAATAAGCTTCTCTCCTATGTAGGAAGTGTAACATCAAACAGAGAGCAAAACAAACACTCAACAATGGGAAAAGTTCATCTAGGTCAAATATTTATGATATATTTGCTAATTGGTCATCCTCATTAAAGCTAAAAAAGGGACTTTTAAAAAGAAAGTTTACTCAATGTTGCAAACATTGAGTCACATCTGCCTCATGACCAAAAAGGAGAATAGCACATCACGAGGCACGTTATGATGCTGGCAACATATCACATTTCTAATCAGGACCAGGGCTGTTCATTAATCCCATCTGAACTGCTGCCATGCAGAGCAAGTGAACGTTTCATTACATTTCCTTACAGTCAAAGTCTTCCTGTTTGCTATTAAGACAGCTGCCAGCAGCAGCGGCTTTAAAAGCTGCATAAGTGTTTCGTCCTTCGAGAATTTTGGCAGCATGGCACTCAAGGGCATGAGTCAGACTGGTGCTCCACAATCCACTTCATCCTCTTACTACGGCTCAAAACCAACCTCACCGAGTGATGGAGCTTAGGCCCACAGCGGAGGTAATGGGCAAAACAGAGTTGATTTGGTTCGAGAGGGAGGCGGGGGGCACATTCATGGGAACTGGCTGAGGAATTCCTGTTTGAAAAGCTGAGCTAATCCTTAATTTGCCTGTGGGGATATCAGTGGGATGAAGCTGGAGTTTGCAAGACATTCATGGGGGTTAAAATGGGCGTTTTACAAATCTTGATCGGTGTGGCTGGAGAAATAAATAAAAAAACAATAAATGCACCTCAATTAATTGGAATATAATTAATTAATGTCAATTTAATATTTCAACTGCTTGAGTCCGAGTTCAAGTTACATTCCCTGAACTCTGTAAGTGTTCAAACAAATCAGGATGATACAGTCAATACAGGTGTACATAGTAAAATAAAATATGAATGAAAAAATATTTATTTTAACAATTCTCTTCGAAAACTAAAAGATATACCCTTGCTACACAGAGAGTGTCATCAGTTAATTTTAGATAATTGTGGCTTAATCAAATTTTATTTAATTAGGAAAAAAATAGGATATTGCATTAGATCAACTGAACAACCTTTGCCATCCTTGGTGCTTTTTTCCCTCCAGACAACTTTCCACTCATATGCCTGGAAATAGAAATCTGAAGAGTCAGCTTCTTAAAAAATGTTTTTTATGGCTTAACTTTCTTACACATTCCATCAATGGGTGTCTAGTACACAACTATCAAGTCAGCAAACTCGTCTATGACTGTGTAGGTCATAACCAGGTCATATCATAACATTTCTCCATTAAAAATCTCATTTTTTAATCTTCTGTCCAGTGTACTATAAAAATGCTACATGAAACAAATTTTATTTTCATTAACCTTAACCAAATGAAACATTTGAAATGTAATAATGTGTCCATAATTAATCTATATCTGGATTTAATTACTGTGACATTTCAATTTATTGAGATACACCTGGATGTTCTGCCTATTTCAGTTTACATATTAGCTACAAAGGCTACAAATTAACAACATTCAGAAATGATACTGGTGTTTGTGAGCTGGGTTCAATATTTAAGTAACACCAAACTTAAAAATGCAGTACATTCATTTGTGCTTCAATACATAAAATGTAGGTCATACATAACCAGTTGGTCATGCATATTTATTGAGTTTGCTTAGATGAAAAAGTAAACAGAAATTAAAGAGGAAATTCAGTCAGCTAATTAATAATGCAAAAAAAAAAAAAAAAAAGAATCCACATCAGCCGAAAGCTAAAACAAACAACAAAATATTGATTTATGGACTCCTAGGAAGGAAGAAAAGGCTAAATCCTTTCAGCAGTCCCTTACAGCACAGAAAAACCCAGGTGAGCGTGGAACCATCCGTCAGTCTATTAGCAGTGTGACCACACTGCCAGGAGCCGGTCCGCCCCGGGGCAGCGAGCCCAGCAGACTGGCTCATATCAGCCACCGTTGGGGAAATTGGCTTAATTATGTATAGTGCTGGCAGCTGCTGGAACCAGATGCCCCGCTGCCAAGCAGTCAACCTGAGCATCTTCATCTCAGCTCAGACAGAAGCACCTGCCAGAAGTCTCCATTTCTGATGAGTGCAGGACAAAACACTGCACCAAAGAGCAGCACACTGCAGACCAATACACATATCTGGACCCAAGTAAGAGTTATGAACATGTTTAAACAAAAAAATTGACCAGAAGTCAGAGAAATGAAGAAGTGAAACTTGACTAACAACAAAAAAATCAGATCAGTGCAATAACGACCAGAGTTTTCTTTCACAAACTAAAGACCCATGACTGTATTTTACAATTTAAATTTATGACTGCCTTTACAGAACATATACCAAAGAAGTGCTTCTAATGAGATTATTTTCGTCATGTGGTTAGTGACCGTGCATCTCCCTCGGAGAAACTGGGGTAGCTCTTAATTATTACCATAAAGCAAGAGTAAAATGACTGTCATGTGTCATTTACTGGGACAGATAAAAACATTGTAAAGGTTTTAGGTAAATTAGGTCAATAGGTCAATTTAAACAGTCCCAACTTTGCTCTGTTTTAATTGATAGGAAATAGTAAAAATTACAAAAAAATTAACTTTTTAGATTTATCTGAGTTGGACAATTTTCCCTTGATCCACTCTGACTGGTAATCAACAGGTACAACCCTGAAAAAGCTATTTTTTTGTTCATAAAATGAGTCAAACCGGAAACCCACACGTTACTGTAAATCGCATAAACAGCTGTTTTTTTATGTACTTTGCTGTGAGTTTAGTAAAAATCAGATAAAGGTTAGGGGCATGTGTTTTGATGCATAAATAGAGATAATCTTATAATCTCTTCATCACCTGTTGATTTCAAAGTTACTACCTCCATCACTGAACTTCAAGCACATTTTTTTTCTCTTTTTTATGTGTTATGATAGCCATTTAAAAAAAATATGTGTGTACCAAGAAAAGCTTAATGGGTGGATTTCTACTGAAATCCATCAACAAATCACACACTACATAGTTTGTGGGGAGTTTCAAGTTAAGTCTTGGAGAATATAATCTTCAAGATATTTCTCTTCCCACTTTCTATTATTGTTAATTAGGTAAATGTATTTAATAATGGCTTAATTTGAAGTCCTAAACAGTAGAACTGATTTTAAACTGCTAAGAGATAAAGCAACTTTTTGACAAAGTAAAAAATCTTGACAAGGTGATATAAATCATCAAAATGCTTGAGTGACAGTTTCACCTTGCACTGAATCTACCTTACACCTATTGGTCGATTTGGCAAAATCTCCTAGGTGATTTTGGTGATGAATTTTAACCAACTGGCCTGCTGCGGGAAGCCAAAAGCTCCCCTACTAACCAAATCTCTTCCATTGTGGTTAAAAAAGGCAAAACAAAATAAAAATAGGCATCAGCAACTCAGTTCAAATCCTGATTGAGTCCTCACAACTCATAACTTCACAATGAGTATTTCACAGGGCATCTGTTTTGCAGTAAGAGGTGTGAAAGAACTGCATATGCCTTAGACACGACACACAGCAGAGCAGTCTAACAGTGTTTAACAGAGTCAACATGATTTCCAGGATGAAAAAAGCTGGAGAAAACTCATAAAAATGGATTACAAGAAAGGAAAGAAGAAAACAGCCAACAAGGACTAAAATACAATGAAAGGATATGAAAACGCCATCCTTAAGCAATTGTATGGTTATCTTAGCTGCTTCAAAGCAATTTAGACCAGCTTAAATAGGAAATGTCATTTTCGTTTTGACAGAAATCTTCTTTTTTAAGTCAGCAGCTTTTTTAAGTTATGTTGACAACTCTGTTTTAAAACCAGAACTTCTGTGTAATGCAGCCTGCATAGCTTGACTATTTTTGTTAAAAGCTCAGCTAGTTTGTCATATTAATCAGCTAAATCAATCTTTACAGAAGCCTTCTAAAAAGCTATTTTTGTGAGTATGAAACTGATCCTCCACAGACTAAATGTTCCCTTTAATGTTGAAACCGGTCAACAGCCAAGCAAAACCAGGGCTATAATAAGAAAAACATGTAACATTTGCTTTCAGGGTGGACAGCTCCATGTGTAACATCTTCAAAGTCTGAAGGTAGAGCAGAGGTTGGCCTCGACTCAGCAGGCGGGCGAGAAGACTGCTGAGAGAAGCAGGGTGGGAAAGATGTAGACACCAGATGAATGAGAAAACATCTAAACTACTGGGTGTAAACAGTCAGAAGATGCATGTGATGTGCGCAGGTCTGAAATGACCTGCAAGACACTGCTGACTGCGGCTTATTGCGTTCCCTTTTGCTTTTACTATCTAATGCATAAAAGACTAGAGAAATCAACTCAATAGTCAGAATAAGTCATGTTCTGCGTCACTTCCCTTAGCTTTCGGCTTTAAAACAGGAACCATAGAAAGCTAAAATATAAAACAGCACTTTCTGCTGAAAGCTACAGAACTGACGAAACTGTTTAAGTACTAAGATTAAACTTTTGCTGAAGCTCCCACCCCCCCTTTTTTTAAACCAACAACCCTTCGAGGCACCGTCATAAGATTATTTTCTTCTCTTCCATTAAACTTCAAAGGAGCTTCCTCTCCACTACTAACTAATCTCCCAAACTCTGACCCACTTGGATGAAGGCTATTTTTAGTCCACCACCATGAAGAGGGCTTGAGACTGAATTAAAAGGACACTGTATTTGTCACACACACAAAAAACACAGACATCTGTGGAATCCATCACTGCTAGGCGCCATTCTGCATGGCTTCTGTGGCTAAACAAACACAAGACTCAAAGGAAAGTATCCCAAACTCAGATGCTCTTGGAATGCCAACATTGTGGTGTTACATTTCCCAGCACTGCTCCCTCCTACTAATGTCTGTTTCAGTTCAGAGGTCAACAAATGATGTGCTGCGACCACTGTGGGTGCATCTGCCCAGACAGCAGGAGATGATCTGATGGAGCTTTTCCTGGAATGCAAGTGGTACAAACTGCCTTGTCTACACTTAAGGTTCCAGTGCAAGAAAGTTTTCCCAGGAAGCAGGGAGGTTTTCCAGGGTTATTCTTTAACCCAGATTGTTTTTACTGAAGGACCCAAATCAGGGAAAAATTTACCCCAGAAATAAAACCTTTTAGGATGCACACTGAAATAAGTAGTGAGTTTTTTTTTTTTTCTTTCTGGTTTAAGTTGTTTTAATCTAATTTGTTGTGATACCATAAACAAACAAAACACAAGAGTGCTTGTTTGCATTTTGTGGTGGAAATTACTTGATCTACAAAAGGGGGAAAGGTGATTAACTAATTAACATCTACACATACAAGTATAGAGATATATTACTATTTCTTAGCTGCTCCATGCTTGATTGTGTCTGCATATCTGATGTGCATATGTGCATAATGTCTACAAGCACACAGGTGCACACATAGTAGGGGTACCAATAAATCGCCCCAATTTCCTAGTAGTTGGCTGATCGGTAATCAGCCGAAATTTACATGCAACACTGATCTTATCTACCTCCACAAAGGCCTGACAATCAGTTACTATCACTTTTTGTTTTACCATAATAGAGGGCTGACTGACTCATCCGCTCACCAGGTCTCATCTGCGAAGTTAACAAAAGTCCCCTCATTGTTGCTAATTAATGACATTACTACTGTATTTAGCAACTTTTCACACAAAAAAATAAATAGATAAATTGGTATCTGCCAAAATTGGAATCAATCGAGTTTTTTAAAGATCGCCAATCAGTCAGAAAACTGGAATCCGTGCATGCCTAACACATGCAAGTCAGCATTCTTGAATATGTGCTCAAAAGTGGAGGGAGGAATGTTGTGCATCTCCTCAGAGAGCCTATCCTCACAACACGCATCAGTCCCACACTGCAATACCACATACCATCACAAAGATATCACAAACATCTTCAAAAACCAGAATCATGTGGGATAGTTTCGTATTGGAGATAAAAAGACAGCAGCAAATATTCCCATAGCTGATAGAGCGGCTTTTCCTAGTGTGAACAGGAAACTGCAGATGAAATAGGATGCTCTGGAGGTGTGCCCAAAGCTCAAAAAATGTGAACCACTCCTCAATATAGTCACCTTTTTTAAAGCAGAATGTCAAAAGAAACTGGAGAGAACAAATTATTTAGCAGCCCTTTCACAAAATCTCTAAAAGAGCTGTAAAAACAAGTAAAAAAAACTCTTCCTTTTTCACTCAAAGATTCCCTCTCCCAAATAACTTGCTACGCTCCTCTTCCAGTTCTGATCAACTGACAGGTCAATTTTCATTTCCCTTAAAGTAGAAAGTATACAAACGTCTCAGAATGGTTTTCTGGGCCTGATATGAATATTAAAAGCACCATCCTGTGACTTGTCAGTAGGACAAAGAACACGGCTGTGAAACGGAGAGGAAAGTTCTCATCTGACTAAGCTCTTGGAGTGTCCATCCAGGACTCCATGCATTCCTCTGTTAATTTCTCCTCAGTGGGCAGCCGTTCACCCTGCCAGGGACTTGTCTCACCTCCGGTGTAACAGCAGCAGCTGTCCGAGTTAGGACAATCCGGGCCAGGAAGTGCAAGTGAAAAAAGAAAATCTTAACAAATAACATCCAAAATACAGAATTATATAACAGAGAATGAAATAGATGCGGGGTTTTACAAAATAATTTTTCATTGTTTTTTTGTTGCAAGTATACTTTACTGGGATACTTTTTGTAAGAGACTAACTGAAATAAATGCCTGATAGATAAGTGGAAGGAAAATATCTTTGGATAGACATGAATAAATCCCAGTGCATCCACTTAGAGAAGACAGCTCACCCATCTGTAGCTTAATGTCAGTAAACAGAATGATAAACGCACCAAGACCTGGAAGTCCAAACCAAACTGAACCTTTTTGTTATACATGAAAGATGCTATGTGTGGTGAAATGCTAACACTGCAGCATCATGCTGTGGGGATGATGAATGGAACTATATACAGAACAATCTTGGGAGGCAGTTGAAACCTAAATTCATTTGTGAATCTTTTAAAAGGACTTGAAAATAAATATTCACAGACATTCTCCCTTGAATGTCTGTGAGTTTGAACTATTCTGCACAGAACAGACAAATTTCTCAGTGTCTACATGTGCAGCTTTGGTATAAACACAACCCAAAAGACTTGCAGCTGCTGTTGCAGCTAAAGACCATTCTGCAACGACTCAAGACGGCTGAATGCAAATGGATTTCACACAACATTTAAAAACCATGTATCATTTTCTTTCCGCTTCACAACTATGCACTGCTTCGTTTAGGTCTTTCACATGCAATAATTGCACAATACATTCACGTGTGTTGCTGCAATGTGACCAAAAGTGGATAAGTTCACGGGATATTGATACCGCACATTTGAGAACACGTCCTAGCTTCCCTAATTGATGAAGTCCTGCTTAGAAGTCGGTGTGAAAAATGCCGAAGGTCAGTGTCTATCTCATGGCAACGCCTGGGCAACACTTTCCTGGGAAAGCAGGCATTCCGCAGAGCAGAGCTGCACAACGGCCTGGTTACAAAAACACTGCAAGCCCCAACATGTGGCCCATTCCATGTGAAGAACGCCAGAAATCTAGTGGAAACACACACACACACCCTGGAAGAGCTGCGTTGAAGTTGACTGGATCATGCAGCAAAACTCGAGGATAGCTCTGCCCAGTAAACATGCCACTGGGCCTGTGTGCAGGTTCTCAGAACCAGAAACTAGTTTGTTTAAACAATGCAACTTGCAACTCAGTGTGCATCACAGCAACATAAGTGTCAACAGTACATCTATTTTTTGCATGAGGGCATTAAAGCAAGTGAGATCCAAGATTTACCAAAAACAACAGCCTTGGACTGAGATGAAATCAGCTCTGACAAGATTACCGGCCTACATTTCCCCAACAAAGAATGATGAATAGGTCACAAATGCATTCTGATGAATGAAACAACAAACACGCAAAGCCACAACCTGCACTACAAGGTAATTCACTCGCAGACGATGGTATTGACATTTTCATTGTGCAAACCAAATCAAATCAACTGTCATGCACGGCAGCGACGATCCCACAGGCTCCCCTGTGGTCAGTACTCCTCACATGTCCAATAAGCTCAGGCGTCTAGAGGCAACACGCTTTCTACTAGGGGTTTATTCACTTCCTGCATGGCATGGCCAATTATGTCCCACAGTTTCCATTGCCAAACATTGATTGCTCAAGACATAGTAGATGACACAATGAACTCTCCAGTCCGCCCACAGATCAGAGAGTGAAAGATGGAGCCGGCCTTGACTGCATGACATTTCTAAAATGGATTTCCGATTAAAAGAGTTTAATGCAATTACCCTAAGTATGCTGCACAGTCTACGCTGAGTAACACATTGATGCAGCACGAGGAAGTTCACGTCAACACTTCAGCCTTAGACAAAAGGTGCCTGGCATTCAGACCCCAAACAACTGTTTATGTTTTCAGTGACAAACATTCAGGGCAGTAAAGGCGTTTTCCTTCACATTATAACCACAAACTTAAGTGTATTTTCTATGAAGTATAAGTGATTACTAAGAGAGTAGTGGATCAGTGAATTTCAGGAAAATTGTATGAGATTTTCAAAACATTTTTTAAATGAAAATTTGAAAATATGGCCTCCAACAAACTCCAGTAGGGCTGCAGCTGTTAATCAGACTAATTGTGATGATTTGATCATCAAAATAATGCTCAACTAATTCAGTAATCAATTCATCATCAATTGGGTTACAGATTCCAAAAAAAGACCATTTGCTAAAAAAAACAACATAGAGACCAGTAATTAGGTCTAAACTGTACAAAAAATACATATATTTTGCATTTATAACAAAAAAAAACTAAAAAAAAAAAAAAAAACTTTGTAAACTGTTCTATCCAAAACTCCTCAAGTGGCATACTTTTAGTTTAACCCAGTTTAAAATCCGTAAAATAAGAAAACAAAATCATATTAAGTACATTTTGCTATCTAACTATTAATAAGTTAATCAGAAAATATAGCTAAAATCAGCCACGCTCTACATTAATATTAAGTCAAACAGAAAGGGCTGAGCTTTTCACATGTTGATGTCAAAAGTATTTTCTTAACTGCAGATACAACCTTTCCTGCAAATGTTCAAGTGTTCACTATGTTATAACATTTTAGGCAATAAAATATTTATTTTCTTATTTTTTAAAAATCAATTATTTCTTCAAGTGCATCTTTTCGTGTACTTTTGAAACTGCATAAAATGTGCAGAATGTGCAGATCCGCTATCACATGAACTAGTTAACTATCAGAATAATTGTTTACTAAAGTAATCATTAGTTGCGACCCTAACCTCCAGTACAACTAATTTCTATAGGAAACTATCTAATCAATGAATAGAGTCCACCTGTGTGAACATTCGTGAACACGTGGCATTAAGTCAGGGATAAAGCTAAGAAACGCTTAAAGATTAGGTTGGAAAACAATATTCTTTATCCAGCCATTCACAAAAAATGGAAAGACAATGGCACAAAAATGAAAAGCTTCCAAGGACATGGCCATCACCCAAACTGACAGTCCAGACTAGAGAGTCTTTGTTGAGTTGATGGAAAAAGAAAAGATGCTAACACAGAGCAAACTTGGATGGAAACCCATTAAGACGCTGCAGAAGTCTTATTCCTGGGGTGAAGGTTGACAACAATCCGAAACATACAAACAAAGCTACAATGAAATGACTGGGATCAAAACACGTAGATGGATTTCAATGCCTCACACAACGTCCAGAATGGAATCAAAGTAGGAATGTGTGCCAAAAGACTAAAAGTTGCTGCCTAAAGACATCGTCCAACCAAGGGTCTTTAGCTGTTTTGCAAAGAAGGTGGCACAAAAATGTCGGTCCTGAAGTTGGTAGAGACATGCTGATGTGCCAACAAGGTGACTATACAAAGATGATTGCTAGATGCATTTTCCTACATGCTCTTTAAGTTATTCATGCTAAAAGCAGGTACAAATAATGATGAGACTTCAAGCAATTGTTCACCAAGCTGATTCTTATGAGTTTATTTTTAAGGGAACATCCGCAGGACAAAATGAAACTGCCTCCATCACATCTGCTGCTAATCCCTTTGTTGTTTTTCTTTAACACAAACATGCCCCAAAGTAATACATTAAATATAGTTGCAAATCTTTTTTAAAATCCTCCCCTCCCCTGTCCAAATCCACACAGCAGGCTGTGCATAGGCAGCATGTGAACTAATGGGAGATAAATGACTCAACAGTTAAGGTAAACCTCTCTTACCACTCATAGCAAGTCTTTGGATGTGAAAACCCACATCAGACGTAGATATTTCGCTGGAGACTTCTCACTCTGCCCACAGCTAAACAAAAAAATTTCAGCGCTTACAAGCTTGAGAATAAAAGTTTCCAGAAGGCTGACTAAATCTGATATGATAACTATATTTGTATTCCGCCCTCACTAAACCCGGTTCAAGTCTAGACTGTGTGTAAGTAATTAACTACACATCAATGCCAAATGATTTTCTATTTGATTACAATTTTTTTTGATAACTCGCAACAAAAAAAACTATGCAATTGTTTTTTGTATACCTGTAAAGTATTCATGATACTTTTTGTCATGTTACAACCACAAACATCAAAGTATTTTGAGGGGATCTCAGGGTTATAGTCCAACAAAAAGCACATTAAGAGAAAATAAGCCTCGTTTTTCTATATTTCTATCAATTTAGCCTGTAGTCTGGAAGTCTTTAACAGGTTTTCTTGCAGAACAGCCCTGTACTATAACTTCCCCTCAACTCTGATTAGTTTCCTGGTCTCTGCAGAAGTAAACTTCCCCAAATCTGCTTATTGGCCAAGACTGTGTGCCCAAGCAAGAAATTTCACTTTGGTTTTCAATGTGGCCAGAATGTGTGGGATGTGCCCTTTTCCTAACCGTAACCTGTACAGGTCCTGAACGGAGTGAAAGTCAGCCTTGATTATCATCCCTGCAGACCTAATCAGACTTATAAGGACCAATAGAAATTCTTATGCTGCTCTTTTTCTTCCCACAACTTAACCTTTTGACATACTCCCCCACCTGAGCTACAGATATGTGCAGTTATCCCAGTGTTACTAGCAATTAACTTGAAAACAATAATTTATAACAGTAAAAAAAAAAAGGCTGAAAACAAACAAAATGTTCATTTGGAAAACATTTCTGAAAACTATGCAACATTCTCCTTCCACTTCATATGTATGTGCTACTGCTGGATGGCTTATTTCGAGCCAATAAACTAAAGTATGAGGTTGTAACGTGACAAAATATTTACTTTTGCAATGCACTGTGTGCATACAAGAGTAGACGGACAAAAGCAATGCTCTAACAAAGAGGCATGCCACAGCTTCGTTCCAGTTCAGGTTGGGTTTGCTTTGACGAAAAGATCACTGATTAACTCAGCGAGCATATCTGAAACGCTAACAGTGGAATGATAAGACAGCATTTCGACAAGAACAGTGCGAATGGCTGCCTCCTCTTCAGTCATCCCTCAGCCTACCTGAGCAGACTGGAGAGCGGATGGGAGGAAGCTCCGTGGCTGCTCCCGCTGCTGTTGCCGCTTCCTGCGCTCCCAGACGATCCGCCTGCGGATTGTCGCTTCCCGGGTAAAAGCTTCTCCACCGCGGCCAGATTCCCCGTGCGCGCCGCGTCCAGAAGCTCCTGCTCCTTCCCCATCGCTAATCCCAGGGAAAAAATAAAAACAGGAGGCGCTGGGAAAAGAACGGGAAAGACAGAGGGATAGGGAGAGGGAGAGGGGGTTGGTTGTAGGGAATGAAATTTCTCTGCGACCCTCTCTTTCTTTCTCCCAGCCCTCAAGTTATTCCTCAGAGCTGCAAATGTGGCGAGGAAACAAAAGCTTCCCCCCGGCCGCCCTGCTGGACCCTTCCGTCCCGATCCACGACTCCGCTGGCGCTCAAGAGGGGGAAAAGTTTCGTTCAGCCGCACGGCACCATTATCGAGCAAACTTCCTCTGACCAGTCTTCCGAGCGTCGTCCGTCACTTCCTCGAAACTACCCTTTCTTTCTTCATCTCCAATGAAACCCTTCAGACGCTCACAAATGCCGCACCAGCCACCGCCGCCCCTCGCTGCTTCATATACAATAGGGATGATAAAAGGAAGATGGCGCCCAGTGTGCCTCTGCGCGAAGAAACGTTAGGTCTCACAAGACTTACAGATTGTTCCCATCCACTAAGTTATAGATCTGCCTTTTGCTGTGACCCGTTGTGGCAAGAGCACATTTCCAAACCTAACAATGAGCTTTTATCGGTCCTATAGTTTTTGGTAGGAGACTTATCATCACACAAAACAAAATGTAAAATTGAAATAACAATTGAAATTTGTGTTTGTTTTTTTTTTTTTTTAAATAACAATAAAGTTACCAAAACAACAGTAGTCATAGAAATTAGAAGAAAATTAGAATATATTGTCATATTCCTATTCGGTCAATGTTCATCAGGATAGAATTTTAAGCTGTAGTATAGTATCAGCATATTTATTAGTAGTATCAGTAATCATGTTCTGACAGTGAGCAAGATGCTGCTTCCTGGTATCATATGAAAGGAAATAAGATTTTCCCTACAATACAAATCTATGTAAATTAGCATGATAGCTAGTCTTAAGTAGATATAAAACTTTTATAGAACACAGGTAGATAATTTAACATCTAATTAATAAATTACAATGTCCATTTTCAAACTTGTCAGTCAGGTTTTGGGTCTTATTTTATGTAAACAAATTCTTGCAATGTGCTCATCGTGTCTTGCAAAAAAACATTAAAAACAACTTATTCTATTCAGGGATAATAGAATGACCCATGTATGCCCGTGCTCTCAGTCATAGCTGTTGAGACTTTGTATTTTCCCACATCATATTAAATGTTGTGCAAATTAGCATTAGTACAATGAAGTTTGAGAAAAAAACAAGAAGTCACACTTAAATGATATGTGTGTGTGTGGGGGGGGCGGTGTGGGGGTGTGTGTGTGTGTGTGTGTGTCTCAAACATTTTTGGTTAAAATATATCTGTTCTTCATTCTGTGAAGCTACTCAAAGTATGAAAATTATTCAGAAGTAAGACTAGTGGTACTTCATAAAATGATTACTCGAGTAAAAGTCAGATGCAGTAAAACTATTCCTAAGTATTTTGTTGTTGTTGTTTTTTTTTTGTTTTTTTTTGTTTAAAAGTTACTCAAGTTAATGTAACTAAGTAAATGTAACTAGATACTACCTAGCGCTGTCTACATGCATTTTTTTTTCTTTTGTTGTAAGTTTGCCTTGACTATACAGTCTGTTATTTTCTTACATTTTACACCCCAGTTTGAATACATTCTGCCATTTACCTGTAAATCGCTCATGGTACTTCTGAATTTCCCCACCGTGGGACAATAAATAATATTTCTATGGTATACTATTGTATTCTAATAACACAAAAATGTAATTTTCATGAAGAGATTCATGTAAATATTATGCTGGTTTTGTAGGCAGTATACCTGCTGAGAGGGGAAGAAAAGGGTGTTTCTTTAAGTTTTGGTGGGAGCTTTTGAAATCCAAAAGCAAAACGCGTTTCTACATACAAATACCCCCAATATTTTTTTCGTTAATGGAGAAAGAAAGAGTGTCACTCCAATCCGCGTGGTGGCGGTAATGCACCCAGTGCGTAGTTCTTAAACACCATTTCACTGAAAATAAAGCTAAGAGGAAGAGCATTAGTAGGAGGTAGTTGAGAACTTGCACAATCTTGCTAGTTTGTTACTTTTAATGCAGTCGTTATTTCACAACCGATTTAACAAATTGTGTTTTTCTGCGTCAAAGCAGCGTTTTTCTTTAGTCAAGTGTTAGCAGCATCAGCTATCTAACGACACCGTGTGTTCGACAGTTAACGGTTAGCTCATTGACTAGCTTTTAAGCAAATGTTTCCCAGATCAAGTTCTGTTTGAGCGTTTTTATCTTGCATAAAACAAGCTACAGGTTCAGTTTATCAGTGCTTTGCCTCCTCTGTATCAGTGTAGACTGTTAGACTGTAAAGAGCAGCTGCTTTGGAAGAATTTGAGGAGTTATGGCGGACCCCGCACGGATAAAAACAGAAGGTTCATTTGAAAAAGAGGGCTTTATCAACGAGGAGAATCCGAAGACAGAACATGAGTCTGTTCCGGAGACTTCTGCGGAGACCTCTGCAGATGACAGCAAAGAGCCGTCTACGCATAATCATCTCAAAGATTTGAAGACTGTAAGTTAATTCACTAAAAAAAAAAAAAGGTTTCTAAAACGTCAACAAGTCAAGTAGCAGTAAAACATGCTTTACATAGTGATGAACCACAGTTATTTAAATTAGATCCCTCACAGAAAAGGTGCAGAGATGAATTGAGAGGTTTAGATCGAATCCCACATTAAAAAGGCAGATGATGCCACTTATATCTGAGGATCGAATGAGAATCTAATACGATTCCAATATAATCGACTCTCATGCGATTCTTTTATCTGGGAATCGTATGAGATTCTCAGATATAAGTGTGCCACATTTAGTGCCAATAATTGTTTCAAAACAAATCTCAAGTTTTATCCTCAGGAAACATATTTTTGAAAAGATACGGGATGGCATGGACAAAGGAGATGTATCCTTAAAGATTCTCAGCGTTCTGTCAGAAAGCTCCTATATTGTCCTAAAATTTTCTACTAAGAAATCCTAGTGTAAGAGTGATTCAGCCAGCTGCTGAAAGTGACTCTGAGCAAGGAGATGACAGAAGTTCTGTGTTAGTGAGGAGCTGTGGTTGAACCCTTTGCTCTGTGTGACCCTATATGTGATTGAATGCTCCCACTAAACGATTAAGTAAAAATTAAATAATACTTGAATCTCAATTGGATTATAAGGTGTCAATGATGAAACTAAGCAGTAGTAAATAGTCACACAGCTTTAACATGTTCAAATGCACCAAAGTACATCTTTATTGTTTATGTTTTGTCACATTTTCTCACCATGCATGTGGTGATATTAATGTGGCCGTTGAGATGTCAACAATTTACTGACTGTCTGCTTGCACACCTACAGCCTAAGGTGCTTTGTGAATAACTGAAATTATTGAGGTAAAATTCTGAGACAAATCTTAGAATTCAAGAAATTCTAAGAATTGTCCTAAAATGATTCGAAGCTACTTTTAGTCTTAGGATTAATTTCTCAGTTCTCTAACATAGCTCGACTCTTATCTAAAAATTTATTGCCAAAGAGTCCTACTTTAAGAGTAATTCAGTCAACTGCTGAGGAGACTACAGAAATTGAGATGTGGTGAACTCAGTTGCTATGGCGTTGACGTCTTCCAAGGACTCTGACTGGTTCTTCTTCTACTTATTGTTTAATCATGGTTGGCAAACAACTTAATGGAGCATTATTGCCACCAAATGGTGATGAGTATGAACCAAATGTTGCCAAAAAAAAAAAATCACATATCATACAAATGACACTTTAAACAAATAAAATTTGGCCTGGTAGCTTTTACGTCTTGGATTTTCTTGAGGAAGATCAACAAGCTCTAATTTTGACTGTAATTGGTTGATATACGAAACAAAATATGATACAAAAAAAGAACAAATAATTCCCCAGTAATTATTTCATAGAAATTTACCAACCATAAAATCTAGACTGGATTAAGAAAAGTGTCATGATGATGTACTTATACAAAATTGAACGACTCACCACACAATATCAACATGTCCGATATTGGTTTGATGTTCCTACAGAACGGGGGCTCAATATGTTTTTTTTTGTAATTGGATTCATGACTGCATGTTTAGAAAAAGCATCTACCGTATATGATGATGAAAACTTGATGGTTTGAAACTTCTTCTAAAGGACATGCAGGGCTCCTCATCAGGAGGGGAACCTGAGGGTTTCATATGATTTGTTCACTTCTGTAAACATGCTAAGTGAGACAGGCTCAGACTGGTTGAGGACAGCCGAGCGGGATCCAGAGAGGTCATATGAATAGGGTGAAATAAATGATCTGACCGAGCTAACTTTATAAAAAAGGAAGTTGTTACAAATATCACTGGAGATTAAACCCTAAAGTTATAGAAGTTCACATAGATGACTGGAGAATTTGACTTCATGACAACACAAAACTAAACTAACAAAATTTGTTCTGTTTTGAATATTTTAAATAGGAGTTAAGTGCCTGCATTGCAGTGGGAATTGGTTTTAAAAGTAAAGTGCAGAAATTTGGATTACAAGCTACAGAAAGTATTATTTAATACCTTTGTAATATTGTTATATCAACTGTCCGATTTCACTAAGGGAGTCTCAATGTATTTTCACCTAACATGTTTTTTGTTGCACTCTGAAGGAAACTGAAGCGGCGGCAGCAGCAGACGATGAGGAAGAGGGATCTTCCGGTCAGCCTTCCTCTAAGCGACTCAAAGTGGAGCCAGAAAAGAAAAAAGAGAAGCGCCACAAGGTCGACGAAGATGAAATACAAAAGATGCAGTAAGGCTGTCACGGAAGATCACTTCTCTCTTTACAAATTTCACCTAAAGTGTCCTTTTTGATCTATCGTAGTCCTCTTTCCCTCCTGCATTATTTAGGGTTTTGGTGTCATCGTTTTCTGAAGAGCAGCTCAATCGCTATGAGATGTACAGACGTTCTGCTTTCCCAAAGGCTGCCATTAAAAGGGTGAGCTGGTTATTAAAACTGACACATTTATTTCAAATCTTCAAACTGGAGTTTCTTATGGCTGCTTTATGATTTCCATATTTCAGCTGATACAGTCCATAACCGGATCATCAGTTTCCCAGAATGTGGTTATTGCCATGTCTGGTATTGCCAAAGTTTTTGTCGGGGAGATTGTTGAGGAAGGTGAGAGGATGGTTTACCAAACAATCCTGAAGCACACAATAGTTTTTTGTTTTTTTTTAAAAATCGACTATTATGTGTTATTTTTCTTTTCCAGCTCTGGATGTTTGTGAGAAGTGGGGAGACACGCCACCACTTCAGCCTAAACACCTGAGGGAAGCAGTTAGGAGGCTGAAGAGTCGAGATCAGATTCCCAACTCCAAATACAAGCACATCCTGTTTCACTGAGCCTCTCAAGCTGTGGGATGAACGAGGACATTAGTGATATTTGATTCATTCAGAGACTGCTCACAATTATTGATGGAGCTCAGTGTCTGTAAAGGTATATTGCTGGACGTATTAAGTTAAATACTTGTTGAAACATGTAAATGTAACTTTTATATCTTTTTTTTTTTTACTACTCTTTGGTTAATATGTGGGTGATATGTTCAGCCGCTGGCAGATCTATTCGCAGCCTTTGAACTTTTTCGCATTGTCATGTTGCAAGCGCAAACTGAAATTGAGCTATATTCATAATTTTATTAGTTTGTGATAGATTACCGCTTAGGTGGTAATTGTCAAATGAAAAAAAAAAAAAAAATTATTTTACAAATTTGGAAGTGTGCATACATTTGAAGAATGGAGTTTGACTAGGCCATTCTTAAACAAGAATATGGTTTGATCTAAACCAGGAACATCAAACTCCAGTCCTCCTGTCTTTGCATTTTTAGATGAGGCCTTGGTGCAAGTGTGCCCATAGCATGATACTGTCACCACCATGTTTCACCACGAGTTCAGGATGATGTACAGTGTTAATTGTCCTCCATGTTTTTGCGTATGGTTTTATTTTGGTTGCGATATAACAAACTGCATTTTATAAAGCTGAATTGAAACACGGCTGTACATGAGAGCAGCAAGGTACTGCGAGAAAAGACAATAAATTCACATCAAAAATGTTTTTAGTAATTTATTTAGTCTCATCAACATTCTCTCATTGGTTCACAGAACCAGTTTTACATTAGTCTTGATGGAGTGATGAGTACCATAAAGCCATTGTACTTTTACACAAATGACAAAAACCATACTGTCCAGTTTTTCTGCACCACTTTAAACATTTCCACAATGACTCGTATGCATTCTTTTTGAAGTGATTCCCGTCAAACCGAGTGTGAGTTCCCGTGAATTGACTTCACCAGTGAAAGTAATTCACAAGGCATAAATTTCACCAAAAAAAAAAGTAAAATAAATCACTTTAGCACATGCATCCCGGGTTGAGAAAACGCCTGTAACTCCACTTTTCAGCTTCTCCTCTCTGGATGGCACAGTGAGTGAGTTACATTGTCATGGAAACCACTGGCCTGCTGTGGACTGCAAAGAAAGTCCAGTGTAACAGTTTTAGTGGGAATTTAACTCAAAAGCTCCAGTTTTTCATTAAAACAGAGATGCTATTTAATACTAAGGTTTCACAGAGGAACTACAGGAAACTTCAAAGCTACATGTTGCATCCAGCATAGAACATCTTTGTCCATTAAGGCCATGCAGAAACTAAAACGGCAAACGGTAATAAAAAGATCACATGTATTGAGGTAAATGAGCAGTATATCTGCTTTAGTACACCAATATATTGAGGATTATTCTGGAGTCTGCATGCAGCTGAGTGTAGAATACAAATTTCTGATGCATAGCCATCTCAAAAAATGTGCGCTGAAAAATATGTAGCATTTCCTTTCTTCGACAGGTTTCATGTAAAACTAGTGTCTTCCTATTTAGATAGACAACAGTGGTCTTTAGAGAAGCAGATCTGTCTGCTGTACAGCTGAATTTTAAAATATCATTGAAAAGTTCCTTTATTTCAGTAACTCAGTTCAAAAACTGAAAGTCGCATAGATATATCAAGAGAAAGATATATTAAGAATATGTTTCTGTTCATCTTGATTATATAGAAATATCACTGTATGTCTATCCCAAGGTTCTTTTTTCAGATGAAAATACTTTTTTCATCACCCAAGCTACTTAAAGTAAAATTTTGTCAGTCTTACTTTGGGTTTGTACCAAACCCAAAGTCAGAGCAGCTGTCTAGTATGACATTTTGGAGTATTTTGTTCTTCTCTCTCTTTAGATGTTTTTTTTTCACTTTCTAAAGTGGATTGCTGAAATAAAGTTTTAATTAATATTCTACTGTGTTGAGAGATGCAATTTACAGTGTAACTTTGCTAAAATATTTTAAACGGAAACCACAGTGACACGTTTCTGCCACCAGAGGTCTCCCAGGTACCTTTACACCGCTACAAATTAGAGCCAAAAGAAAAAAAAAAATACAGGACTTTTACTAAAAGAAAATCCCTGATTCAACAAAACAACAAATGTTGGCTTCTTTTTTCTAAATCTATCCACTTTCAAATTCATTCCTGTACAATATTTTCTGCAGGAAATAATATTGGCAACAAATCCAGATCAAAAGAGAGACTATTCCAGTTATTTAATCTTTCATGTCATCAGTACCACTTTTTAAAATATTGTTTTAAAATAAAAAAAAAAAAAAAAACACACTAAAAAATGAAAAATAAATATAGTCAAGTAAAATAACACAAAGACATGTAAGTTCACCATTGTAGCACATGTTTCGTCAGTCGTTTCTTGGCAAGCTACAAAGCTATGATAAGGAGACACAATCACAAACCTCTCCAGAACAGATGTTTAAACTCTGAGTAAATTTTCTCCAAATGTGAGGAAGGGACAGACTGTAAGGCATCCTGTCTTCAGTAGATGTTCATCCTCAGAGGACATTAGTCATCACAGTATAAAAGAAATACTTAAAACAAAATAAAATATAACACTGGGAAATAATCCAACCTGCTCCATGAGAACAGCTTGATATGAGTGTGTACTATTCCCACCCGGTGATACACAGATAAAAATGTGGAAACTTAGATGCTTTAAGCTTTCCATGAAAGAAGTGGAAGCTTGCTTTATAAATAAAGTGCATTTGTTTCACCTACCTTTCACAAAACTGTTTAAATTGACACTTCAAAATAAAATTAAACATGTTTTTTTTTTTTTTTTTCTATTTTACACCAAACAAATAACGACACAAATCCAGCACTAAAACTGTCAATAAAAAAATGTGCTACATTTTGTTTTATTGAATTAGCACTGCTAATTAAGCATGCAGTGTAAGAGAAGGGACTGATGAACTAGCAGCTGTCTGGCAGTGTCTGTGCAACAATTCCATAACACACAATAATAAGTGGAAAAATTTAAAGCTTGATCATGTTGCATGCTTTGTTTTACACTAAAACCACACAATGATTTCCCTCCACCCTGATTTGTTTGAGATAAAAACCAGAGTAAATCTATTAAGCGTATCAGGAATGAATATCTAAACAGCCAGAAATAAAAAAGAACCATTGTGTACCTAAAAATGAACTCAACAGGCCTTGGTTTTCTAGTAACAGCTACAGGGGGTTTGTTTGTAATCTCCTGGACTGTGTGAGCCAGTTGGAGGTGATATGAAGCCACGGTTTGGATTCACCGCTCATTTTCCTGGATTTATCTTTAGAGATTATTTAATTGAGCTCTGCTCTATTCTCAGCATCAAGTCTGAGACATCCAGTCGCCATTCTTCAGCAGCCCCAGAGGTTAGAGGTCAGCATCTAAAGAGGATTAGAGCGTAAAGGTGGGGTCGTACTTCCTTACTTCCTGGAGGAGGCGCTCTCTTTCAGTCAGGGCCTGTGTGAGGGCAGCCTGAGTGTCCCAGAGTTGGCTCTCCAGTGTTCGACCCTGCAAAAGCAACATTATTCTAGTTAAATAGTAGCTGGTATTTTGACACAAAGCTGCACAATATGTGGATTTAAATGTAATGGGTGTGATAATAAAACCATTAATGACTTCCATATGAGCACAAAAACCTTTTCAAATGTAAAAAAGACAAAGTAGAAGAAAAGTTTGGATGATTTTGAACATTTTTCCATTGTGTGGAAAAAATCTAAAAGTTCTCCAAATGTGAGGAAGGCCTGTGAAATGGCCACCTATTTTAATTTAATACAGAATTACCTTAGAAGTATTGATTTTATTTAAATTTGCATCACTATAAAATAGGATAAACTTGTGTCATAGGCTGGCTGATGACAGATCAAACACTGCTCAATGTTTTGGCGAGTATTTCTGCAAGGCAGGAGAAATCTATCTTTTAATTATCAACTCTTTTATAGGAAACAGCTTCTTCAACAGAATTTCAGTCAATTTTACAGAGCATGTAAACATAATCCAAATTAGCTTGTAAGTAGCATCATCTAAATCAAAAGCTACTTCTATTTTATTGAGATAAAAGCTTTTTTTCTCCAATTTCTCTCTAGTAAGCCATTAAAAATGTTTGTTTTTCCTCCTTACCTTACTTTGCTGTTGGACAGAGTCGGCGCCATTAAAAGTGTCAAACCCGGCAGCAGGAACACCTGCTAAGGGTTTAGTGTTTTCACCCTCAGCTGAAATTAGAAAAAGATCATGAGTTTTCTACTCATCTTTCTGTGAAGGTGTGACTGCAGATGCATATTGCTTTTCAGATTATTATTTAATAAACCTCTACTGTTTTCTCCACCTTTGATTCTCATAATTCCATCATCGCTTCGTTGGAGCAGCAGCTGATCTATAATGAATTTGGCAGGTACAGGTTGGGGAGCAGTAGGATAGATTCTGGGACCATCGTCCTAAAGAAAACATATCTTAAATCATTAACCTATATACTAACGCTGGACACAAAAAGTTGTGATGTTTCTTTTGAGGGATAAAAATTTGTAGATTAGGATCATTGACTTACCTTTAAAATTACAGTGACGTTGGACAAGTGTAATCTTATTGGCTGACCATCTACACTGAACTCATCTTCAAGGAAAGGGCCAATGTTGGTTATTGTTGAGGCTAAAAACTCTGCCTGGCAGTCCTGAAGTCTCACATCCAGAAAACCCAGTGAGTCATCCAGAGCAGAGCGCTGGGCTACAGAAGGGCCCGTTTCCGCCCTCAACAAGAGTGCCGGAGAGTTCCTGCAACCCTGCCTGTCCTGGCTCAGAGACGGTTCACCTGAAGCTACACAAACAAAGATGAGGATAATTTATCTGTAGCCTATTTATACAGGAAAACATGAGCAACATTCTAGTTTATTCAAGGTTAGCTGCATCCTCTTCACCATAACGCTGCATGAGATTCTGCACTTTTTTTTGACAAGAATAAAATGCTAAAATAGAAGAAAATCCAAATGTCTTATCAGTTATCTTTAACACCCGTAGCATAATTTAAATCCAATTGTGGCCTGATATTATGCCTGTTGTGACATACATATCAATTAATCTTCGAAGACTCACAAACTATTCAAATTACATGTAGAATATTAGCAAACAGAGAAATAATAATAATAATAATAATAATAATAATAATAATAATAAAAAAATGCATAAGAAAAGAATAAGGTTGATCTTTTCACAGGGTTTTGGTTCCGTGTTCAAAAATAATAGTATTAAGATGCAACTTAAAATAAAATTTCAATGAAAGTCTTTTTTTAACATTTAAATGACACATTTTAGGCATAATTTTGAGGAATTCCATAATAATTCAGGTTACCTTGTACGAGACCAGCCAGGATGTCCGATTGTCGGACATTTCCCAGCTGCACTGGGGTTAAATTCTGCGCTTGGACAGCAACTACTTGGTCTTCTCCCTGTACCTCCATGGTACATGCTGTCCCACTCAGGATCAGAAGCAACACTGAGGACTGTAATTCACCTCATTAGAAGTCATATTATGCTCTTAAACATTTGGATTTGATTATTCTTTTTCAGAATTATGAAGTACAGTGCCTGTGAAAACTTCACATAACAACTCAGCCTGAGCATTGATGTCATAAATGTTGTAATTTTGCAAAAGTGATTCATTTGAACTGTTCGTTTTTCCAGTATGCAAAGATAATACCAGAACTTCAGCAGTTCTTAGAATCCGGACACACAAGTTAGATTTCCTTTTGAGGATTTTTCACAAAGTCAAAATTATGTAGAAAAGCTCAAATGCACTATATTGCCAAAAGCATTCAATCAACTTTGTGGAAGGCCTTAATATCACCAGTTCATAGGAACTTCTTCTTCCTTCTGAGTGAAAGAAGACAGAGTATATACACACACACACAGCTCAAGTGGCAAGTTATATGTTAGCCACAAAGAATCTTTCTGGAATAATCAACATGTTTCTAAGTGGTGACAGTAACTCACCAAATCCTGAGAGACGTCATCAGTGCTTTGAGAGAGAGAACTGCTGAGATCAGCTGACGATGCTCCCTCTGTCCCCGCGGCAGGGCTTCCACGGCTGCCTGCAGGTGTGTTGTTCATCCGCAAAGACTCCACACCTGATTCTGGAAACATAACGCAATCGTAAACTAGACGTCCTGTGTATCACTCAGGTAAAATGATCAGGAAACCTGGCAGTATTAGATACCCGAGTCCATGAGAACAACAAAATTGTCACTGAAATCACTATCGATAGACAGGTTTTCATCAGGGAGGCTGCCGTCCAAGATGGCACTATCAAAGGACTGCTGGGAGTGCGAATGCTTCAAGGATTGGTGATGCAGATTAGGGCAGGATTCTTCTGAACGCGGATTCAGTTCCCTGAGAACACACACATGATAAATCAAACCGAGATCAAAAATTTCCATTCCAATGCTAAATATCTTTTGAAGAACAATTTTGTTTACAGAGACATCATAATCCGTTTTATTTGTGCTTGCAGTGATGTGTTTTTTATTTCCATTTTACTTACTGTTTTGTTTGTTGTATATTTTGGGTTTTTAAAATATGTTCCCATTCCAGTGTTAAGTATTGTTTACAATGTTTATTGGTCTTTGAGAGGGTAAACTTGCTTTATTATGCCATTACCATTATTTTTACTTGAAATATTGTTTATAAAACAACAATATTAATGTTTATTGCAATAATTACTGGGACAATTTATTACCCAGCAAAATTTGTAATTGTGTCAGGTGGAGGTGAACAGCGACAACACAGAGCTACAACTACAATTGAATAATTCAGATAAAACATATTCATGTATGAGTATAGGCCACTCAATCTGAAGGCCAAAATCCAACTGAGGATCCAAAAATGCAGATTGACAGAAGCTCTCAATCAAATCCGACTTAAGATATTTTGTAAGAGGAATAGGCCAACATTTCCCTGCACATACAGATAAACACAAACCCTTCGAGATGTGCAACTGGCAAGTCTTAAGACAAAATGTACAACACACTTCCAAGAATTTGATTTGTAAAACAAATTACTTGAAAACCTTGAACGTTCCTTCGGCTTCATATTTACTGCAAAATTCCCAACAAAAACATTTCCAATAAAATACATTAAAGTTAGCAGTTAAGACCATCCATGTGAAATATTCAAGAGGTATAAATACTCATGGAAGACGCTGTGAGTTTCAATAACATAAACTGAGGACTCACCTGGGCTGAGCACTGAACAGCTTACTCATGCCTGAGCCTCGGCTCAGCATGCTGAAGGCATCTTTCGTTATGGAGAAAGCCCCTTTGGTTAGATCCAGCGAGGCACTGATGGCGTCTTTGGTGGCATCCTTGGTGACGCTGATTGCACTCGTCAGCTCCCCCTCCAGGCTGAAGGTGGATGATTCGCGAGAAAACACCGGAGAGGGTCCGGGTGAGACAGGAGGCGAGAGACCGGGCGCCTCTTTCTCCGTTGCCAATCCGTTCTCCTCCACCTCTTCCCTCTCCTCCTCTACGGCCTCGTAAGCCTGCTCGACAATGCCATCTTGGTCCTCCTGATCGACCGTGGCCGCGTTGACGGAGGAGATGCCATTTTCCAAACCACTGTCCTCCAGGATGCCGTTGTCAGAGTGATGAGTCGGGGAAATGTCGGAGTCTGTCATGCTGGGGCTGTCTGTTTCTGGAGTCTGGGGAAGCTCTTCCTCTGGGGCAGCGGTGGCAGGGGGCAACAGCAGACCCACTTCCACTGCGTCCATTAGAAGAGCAAGACAAACCGTAGGTGGTTTGGATTTCCGGCCAGGAGTTTGTTTATCACCTTGCAGATCCCGGCTCAACTCTGTCCCCAGTCGAACCATTGCATCCTTCATCCTCAGCAGGGCAACGTACTGGTAGTGATTGAGCCACACCTTTAATGAGTGATGGTGTGTGCCAGGAAGTGGACAGAAGCAAAGGAGGCGTCATCCTGCTGAGGACCGGAGGGGGAAGACCACGATTCACTCTTAAAGGCAGACGGCTGACACATCCACACCGACATGGCGAACGGCTCAACAAAAGGCTGAGTTTTGCCTTTGGGAAATTGCCGAGCTCCATCGAAACCCAGCGTAACGCGGGACAAACTGAGAGACCAGATATCCTGGGATCGCAGCTGCTTCCTGTCCAGAGGCTGCAGCTCGGTTTCTTGAGTGTGCCGAAGGAAAGTGGAAGGAACGGGGTGGAAGGCACTCGGTTCTCTGGGGTAAGGACAAGGTGGTGTCGACTGGAAGAAAGGGCAGCTGGCAAATTTTTCACACGTGCTGCTGAGGTCAGCGGTGGAGCCATGAGGGCAGTTGCGAGTGTTGCTGAAAACCATTTGGGGGAATATAACAGAGAGTGACTGAGGGCGTTCGGGATGGTCTAGTATTGAGGAATCCAGAGGTATAATCAGCTATGAAAAAACAAAAAGCATTCACAACTTTAAATATTTATACAGACTGAAACAAGTCAAGTGACAGAGAAAGCAAAACCCTATAGAAAACAGAAAAATGAAGGGACTGTTCACTTTTTTCACAGTAAAATAAAAGTATTTTTAAGGTAAGTTTTCAAACTTTTCCATCACCACACTTTGGAGAAAAAAACAATACAAATGAACTAAAGAAGACAGTTTCAAGTCACCATTTTATGATATTATTTTTTTATGTTATTAGTATTATACTAAATTCTACATCCTACAGCAGGGAAAGGATAAACTGAAATATAACAGAAAGCTATGTTTTGAAAAATGTTCCTGCAAAGTTTTATGGCATTTAGCAAATAGAAATAATTTTGGCAATTCTAATTAACCTAAAACAAGAAAAGTTTGGTCTGATTTAACTCCAGACAGTGAAAAAATGTGTATGTTTTTTTAAATATGTGGTTTCAACTGTAAATAACACTTTACAAATCAAATGTTAGATTGAACTTATTACAAAACTACGCCGTTTGAATATCAAGCACGTTCAACGAGAGCACCTGTACAAATCCTCTAAATATTAAGCGTCTACCTTAAGGTGAGCTGCGTCCATACGGATGTCTACATGCTCGTCAGCTTTTTTACCGTCTTGCAAATGGTAGAATGCTTTGACCTGGTCCAGGGTCTGCAGAAGACCCCTGGAGAACAGACTGATCCACAGCAAGCTGGCTGCGTCCACACACAGCTGCAGGCTGTTCAATTGGACATACAGATTTGAAGTGGGGACTGGGAAGAAAAATAAAAAATAGGAAACATTCTGGTAAGAGACAACAAAGTAACAACATACTGGAGGCAAAGGTTTACACATCCCTATTAAAATGCCAGGTTTTTATGATGGAAAAAAAAATAATTAAAAAAACTATAAAACTTTTCCCACCTCTAATACAATTTAAAAGAAAAACATACCTAGTGAAAAAAACAAAACAATCTTTTAAAATAGCTGCGATAACCTACAATTTCACTCACTGTGACTAAAACCCTTGTTCCATCAGATAAAAACAAAGCCAGATCATGACGCTCTGACCACCATGTTTCACCACCGCCAGAGTTGCTAAATTTTGGAATCGTGGCAAAAAGTCCATTTAGTTTCACCAGACCAGGACACTTTCTCCCATGAGGTTTTGAAATAAAACTAGGAATGGATGTTTTGTTGTCCCCCTCACCCAAGTTTACTTCTTATTCTGTGGATACAGATATCACAGCCGATTGTAATCACATGTGCAACACAACTTGCCAAAAACTGCAACTTCTTCAGTGTTTGTGGTTAAGTCTTCAAAAACAACTTTTCATCTTCTCTTTTTATCAGTTTTTGAGGATATGTAATTCTATTGAAGTCTACTGAGGCAACAATGGGAGTAAGCTTTTTAATGATCTTCAGAAACCTTATAATAATGGGGTCAGAACTTACTTGATGATAAAAAAAAAACTATTGAGATTACAAATAAAAAGGTTTATGAAAATGCAAATCAAATAACAAAAGGGCACAAATAATTTTTCACCAAATTTTACTGAAATCAGTTAAGCAATAATTTTAATCAGTAAATACAGTAAAATACCAATGTAAAGTGAAGAGGGGCCATGCAGGTACCTGGTAAATTGGAGTTGTCAGGGAAATAATACTCTGTGAACTGCAGATGAACTGCTGGGACATTATCTGGCAGACGCAGAGCTTTCCGGTTGCAGGATATTAAAGAACGAGTCTTCTTGTTGTGACGGCCCCTTGTAGACACCTAAGTGAACGATGATTAAGTGGTTAAATGACATTTCATTAAACCTGGAATTTATTTGCTCATAGATCAGAGAGCAGAAATGAGAAATTATTCAATTAGTAAATAAAAGCAGAAAACAGAGTGAAGATGTAAGAATTCCTTTTAGAAACTGAAAAAAAGGTGGGAGCCAGGCGTTCAGACTTCTCCCCCGGGTATCTCTTGCTTTTATCAGATGGGGAACCAAAACTTTCTTGCAACTAAAATTACCTTTGACATTCTCATTTGTAATGGAGTCACAGCTGAAAATGCAGAAGCGGGCTGACAGCGTAATTTATCGTGGTCTTCAGGGATTTTGTCAGTTAGAGGTGCCACAGCAACCAAAAGAGGGTATTTTTCAGTCACTTTCTAATGATGCAGTTAAGAATGAAGGAAATGAAAACAATTGCAATGCTGTCCTTTAAGCTCCCCTGAGTGTTTTCACTGATTTTCCATTGAATTGCAAAGTTCACCAGTAAGACAGTGTGATGCTGCTCTATACAGGGTTTTGCTCTCTGTCAGTTGAAAAGCCTTAAAAGCTGCTGATTGAGCAAAGCTTATATTCTGCAAGTGATGAGCACACCACTGGTAGGAAACGCACTGGAAAGGCAACGATTAGTACAACTTTCTTCCCCTGAAAAAAAGCAACTTTTTATCTCATCTCAGTCATTTAAAGAGAAAAAAAATGCTTAAGCACACTAGCATTGATTAAGTCACTTTATGAAGCAGGTAGGAACATCAGTGTGTGTCCAACTGTTTTACTCCATCTAGAGAGGTTTCTGACTCCATTAAATGTCTGCATGCAATGTACATGGAGTCAATTTTAGATAAAAACTTGCCTGGTGAATGTCCACATCATCCATCCTGATCACCACGCAGCTAGATCGCAACCTCTTCAGGATTGAATTTAAAGAAGCGGTTATTGAGTTCCTGCTGGCTGCCTGCTCTTTGTCAGACGGGTTTGTCTTGGGGCTAGTTTGTCCATCTAAAGTTTGCAGATGAGAAGGAGAGATGTATTTAGGGATATGGATGAGTTGAAATTAGCTTAAAAGCTGTTATAATACCGACTTTAGTTGAAATGAGGAAATTAAATCTGATTATTTGATGAAATTATGTAAAATAGCCAAAACCTACCAAAAATAGGTCCTGAAAGACACATTTCCTGAAAAAACTTTTGGCACTGTCCATTCCTCAAATTCTTTTGCATTTATTACGTATAAAACAAAAATATATTTGGAATCATTTTGAAGTTTTACCCTTGGCAGTCTTTGCAGGAGAATCTTTGGCCGGCCCCTCAGAGAACGGCCCTGGAAAACCACAGGCCTCGGCTCTTCTCTGGTATTCCTGCAGCAGTTTTCCCGCCCACTGAGCCTGTGCCTCCATGGCTCCACTGTAGCGTTCCCAGTGTCGGCACCCGTCAGCTGAGCAAAAAATCAACAGCCAGGAGCAGATGTGATTCAGCCATCATTCGAAACTCAAACAGACAGTTGTGCCTGCTTGGACACAAATATCCTGCAGAGCTTAGATAAATACCAAGGGTTACGAGGGAGTAAAGGATGGACGGATTTGGGAGATGACTGGTGCCTGTCTCTAGCAGTCACTTGATGGAGGAGCGCTACACCTTTAACAGGTCGCCAGGCCTCCCTAAGCTTTAGCGTTAATGTTTCCAGTTCACACCGTCTTCCAGCGATCAGAGAGAGGGTCTCTGATTTGACTTAAGAATCATTTTTGTAGAAATACTTATCTTGAAGTAAGTTAGTGCAAGGTGTTCCACGTGTTTTTTAAATTTGTACAGACAAGTCAAATAATGATTATTCTTTTTCTACTTGTTGTCTTAAATATAAATATTTACCCATATGACTGAGGAGATCAGAGTCTAAGGCAGAGCGGTGTTTTGGAAGTTTCCCTAATGCTGTTTAAGTTGTTTTACATGTTTTCATGGGACAAAGAAACTTATGGAATAGGTTTTAGGCTGGAAGTGGTGCAAAGTGCTGAAATGAATAGTCATGACACTTGCTGCTAACTTGCAGCAAGCAACCTTCACTTTTGAAACATAAAAGATGTAAAGTTTATCTTTAATTTTAAAAAAATGTTTTTGTCATGTTCCAACCAACAATACTGAGTTTGCATGCCATAGATTTTTCTTAGTGAACGGTTCAAGACATACAAATACTTTATACATATTTGTTTTCTAACTCTGTTTTTCTTAACCTGCCATTAGTTTGTAAGTTTGTGAATACTGGAAATATGTAATCCATATCTCTGTTACTTTTGGGAACGTACAATTGCCACATTGTGTTTTTGTTTTTTTTGTCTAAAACACTTAAAAATTAAAGAGCAAATGCTTTCTGCTTTGACTGTAGCAATTAGAACTTTGTTTAACTCAACCTAATAAGATTGGAGGGAAGCTCTACTGTTTATTACATCAAATATTCCACTGAGGATTATAACACTGGGCACACTTTCCGACGCCATTAGTCTGCCTGAAAACTGAAGCTCCCAGCAGCCAGTCTTGTGTAATCAGTCTTGTGGTTACACAGAGAGCATCACACAACCTCAGGGGGGGAAGCAGCAGTTAAAACACAGTCAGAAAAAGAATCAGTCATTCCTCTCACCAGGTCTGTGAATGGGATAGTAGTCAAAGCCCAGCTTCCGAAAGGTTAGCTGCATTGCACCCTGCAGGCCTGGCGGGGGAGGCTCATCTGTGTGGCGTCACGTGAGAGTTGTTAAAAACAGGCTTGACATAAATTACCCACCAAATAATGAATGAAGTGTAATATCTTTAGTAATGACATTAAACACAACCAGCACAACATTTTCCAGAGAAATAAAACATGAATAGCATATGCAAGTGTACTGCCATCTAACCTTCATCCACTGAAGAACTGTCATTGCATATGTGTAAGTCCAAGCGTGATATGAAGGTGTGGTAGGACGACTCCTTGACATCATAAAGATCAAAGTACTGACTGATGGTGTTGGGGGTGCTGGTGGAGGAAGGCAGGGGTTCAGTCCAGAGGCTGTGAATCACAGGCGAGGGAGGAGCCGTCTAAAAAACACAAAAAATTCAGGATTTGTCTGAATAAATCAAATTGTGCAAATAAATAAATAAATACAAGTTGAAATTTACATGCACTTAAGACGACGTTTTAATCAACAGTCTTGCTTCCAGTAATTAGCCAAAAAATCAGTTTGTTAAACTGTCTCAGAATTAATCTTTTTGTTAGTTATTACCTAACAAATCACTAACAAACTTTTTATACATCTTTCCTGGAGAACAAGCATCTTTAATAATTCTTGATTTCGTTTTGATCTACAATGACGTATTCTGTTAATAATATGTACAGATTTTGAGGAATTGAATAAGGAGTCAGAATTGGGCAATGCCTAGGTTTAAATGACTCAAAAAAATGTTTGTCTGGAGTTTTATAGGTTTCTTACAGAGGTATCTTCTGTCATACTGACCAAATTGTAAAACCAAAAAATAAATAAATAAACAGGTAAACCTGTAAGGATTCAGCAGTCATGCTCTTCCTCTGCTGGGCTGACTTTTCCATGGCCTCACTCAAAGATTTGGCGTAATGAATGATGGCTTTGAGCTGAGAGTCTGTCAGTACCCACAACAGGTCATCCAGGATAAAAAGCAGCTTGGACGCCAGCACGTTACAGTCCTTTATCTAAAAATAAAGGTGAAGTCAAAGAATTAATGACAAAGCAATGGGTATTTATCTCAAATCATTCCACATGTGACAAGCAAGTGCATGTGCATTAAAAATCCAGCCTTACTCTGCGTTTTAGAGCAATGCGAATGCGTCCCTGGTTGGTGATGAGACGTAATGGAGTGCTGCCGAGGTCCTGATCGTCACTCTCAATGGCGTCTGCCTCGATTCGCAGCGTTTGCCAGTTAATTTCTTTAAATGTCAACACCTGAAAAAAATAATTCAATCAAATTTTATGTTATGAACAGGACAGCAAAAGATCACAAAATGGGCAATAAATGACTCACTGCCCAGGGTGATACAGCCTAGAGGATGTAATAAACACATCTGTCACTTGCCAAACAAGTTTTCTATTGCTTGTTTGCAGCTGCGTTGTACACAATATAAATGCTGTCAGTAATCCCTATTACTGTCCACAGCAGCAGGTTAATTAGGCTAAAACTGGCATAATTAACCTGCCTTCATTGTCCTTCAGTTTGCTGCTAAATTAAAGTTTCTTACTTTGTTGCAGTCGATCATGTCTAATTCGAAGTCTAAAATATGTGAACTAGTCAACAGATTGTTCTATCAAACAGGGATTCTTTAGAACATCATTTCAGATTCTGGAAATCTTTATTGCATTTGTGTCAACAAATACAATAAACAGAGCTACTTTTAACAATACAAAGAGTAAATAATTACAGATTTTTTTGAAACACAGTTTGTAATTTGTGTTTGAAAAGGGATTCTTAGTTTTCTCAGCTATTGCTAAACTCTTCATCAATCTAATAAGAAAAACAAAAATAACAGATTAATATATTTTAAGTATTCAAACATCACAGTTTTTTTGTTTATCAGAATGGACCTAGAAGATGGGCCTCTAAGAACCCCGCAGTAGGAAAAAAGGGACACATACAGTGATTTACAAGGTTTCACTGTTCAGCTGGCAGACTGAAAAAAGCCCGGCAGCTAACAAAATCATGTGACCTGATTAAATGATTTACTGCAGATTTAATAAGAACATGTGGCAGAAATTTAGTTGGCTGTGGTATGGCCATCGGTATAGAGTGCAGAAAGAGGAAGGCCTGCAGCATAACAATCTACCTCTCCTCTCTTGGGATCAGTGATGCGGGTGTAGCGAAGGTCACTGCGCTGCCACTTGGGGTTGAGGCTGTTGCCCTGCAGCTGCCACAGCTCAAAGGAGGCGTGGAAGGCACGAGCCTGAACCTTGATGGTAATGGAGTTGATCCGGACAGACATGCCCTCTACCACTTTCTCCGCAAAGCCGTACTCGCTGAAAATACATACATGACAGGTAAAATAGTTCTCAATTTGAGACACTTCAGCTCAGGATTTTAGACGGCTTACCTCTGTCCTGCTGTTATGGCAATAGGAGAGGGGCCGTTAGGTGGACGGGGCTCCTCACATGTCCTCATCTCAACCTCAACTTTGTCCAAGAACTACACAAAACATTGAGACAGCACATAATTTGTGCTAGTCCAGAAGTAATCTAACATTTCTGATGATGTTACAATAATGAAATTTGCAGCAGTAAAGTGCAGAAACAAATGCTAAAGTCATGACAGAGTTAAGTTATATTTTAACGTAAGAAAAAAAAAGGCAGCTTCACTCCAAATAAGGATTTCATCGTCATCCTTACCAGGCAGATGGGACTTGTTTTCAACTTTGTCCATTGTATCTGAAAAGACAATAGAGTGTCACTCAGGAAGACGTCACACAGTGAAGTGCACAACTGGACACAAAGGCTTAGTGAGCAGAGAGGTACAGAACAGTACAAATTTACCACAGAAAATCTGAAGCGTAAAACATTTTTACTCTCCTATCCTGCTCTGATCTGAGTAACTAATACTACACTTAGTATGATGGACCACTAGGTGAATAATAGAAACTTTACTTTGATTGGTTCAGACGGATTATCAATAAGTCACATATAGAATTTTTAACGGTTCATTAAATGCATCAAAACTTTAAATTATCACCATTTCTGTCTATAAACCCAACAAACAGTATAACCTTATTTGTTTTGAGTTTATCCCAAATCTAATGAAGGCTATAAACCTTTGTGGTAATGCATAGAAGGAGAAATGTAATTTTTTCAATTTCTTTTGAATTTTAAACTATAAAAATGATCATGAAATCCCCGGAACGTGCATTAGAAATCAACAGATTAAACATGTAATAAAAGTCTCATAAAAGTGAATATCTAAGTAGAACACAAAAAAATGCAATTTTAAATAATTCAGTTGAAATTATAAGCTTGTACTGAGCTCATAATATTTATGCACCCCATTTACCTAAATGTGTATCTTGAAAAGGGTTTATTATAGATTCCAAGCTTTAATAATAATAATTTTCCCCCAACCAGATAATTAAAATTATTTTAAATAATACTAAGGAACACATTTACTCTACAGAAATAATTATTTGTGTCCAACATTAAGGCTAAACCTTTGCTCAACTTTAGGAGTAAAGAATCTTGAATTTCAGAATTACTGAAATGGTTTTTGAAACATAAAGCAGTCGGCCTGTCAGCTATGCGAACACCAGCCACTACATCTCAGAATCACAGTCGCCTCCAGCCTTTAGTGTGCCTGTGAATCACAACTGGCCTGTCCATTATCAGCAACCCGTTCAAATCTCAGGGGCCGGGACATTCAAAGCAGAGCCGCTAGTAGTTTTTATCTTTATGAATCTGCCACTACTCATTTCATCAAGTGCATAAAGTCAAAAAGGATCTGCATTATTAGTGAAGAGAATTGTTGTTTTTGCTTTGAAACTGAACTGTGGCACAGTAACAAAGTGAGGCACTTTTAAAAAAAAAAAAAAAAAAAAAAAGGAATCTGACCAGAATGTTAGATAAGCTTCACAACCAGGCTGGATGAGTCAATAAGGACGTACCCTAATGGCGGCCTTATTGCAGTAGACCCGTGTGACGGCCAACCAGGTCGGCAGGTCAAGCATGTTCTGAAGAACCTCTTCATCTAGCTCCAGATTGGACAAGTGTCCCTCCCCCTTCAGTGTGCTCAGGTTGATCTTGTCCGGGGACAGGTTCTTGGTGAACCTTGGTGGAAACAAAAGCATGTAAGACAACATATTGGCCTATATAGGAAGGATGTTGCCAAACTATTCAGGAAGAGAACAATGTGAAAATTCTATATCAGATGCAAAATCAGAAGAGTCAGCAAACATTTCAGTCACTATGTCCGCAAAGCTGATAGACATACCCCAAGGACTTGCAGGTCTTATTGCAGCAAAATGTGGTTTGTGGTAAATGCTGACTTAGTGGGGAAGAATAGGTCTCCATAAAACATTTTTCAAATGTTATTTTTGTATTTTGTGTTAGTCCATCACAGGAGTCTCCAACTCCAGTTTTTAGATGTGTATCTTGTCAAACACTGCTGATTCAAATAGCTGAAATACCTCCTCAAAAAGTCATCAATTTGTCAAACAAGGGACATTCCTAAAACATGCAGATTACCTGCGTTTGAGGACTGACTGACTTTGGTCACAACCGGTCTGTCACATAAAAACCAAAGACAATACATTTAAGTTTTAGGGTGAAACACAAACAAATGTAGGGACGTGCTACGAGTACTTTAAGGCATTGTAAAATACATGTCTAAACAAAGCTATCTCAAATATGTATAAAATTCCAAAAATAAAGAAAACAGACAGGAAATACAGGAAAGCTATGATTTAAACTTTAAATTCTGAATATTTAAATGGCAAGACTTGTGTTTTGGCATTTTACTTGACTGAAACATAGATCTTGGTACAGACTTCAATGCAAGATCATTTTAGCTTGCTTAAAATGTCATTTTGTGTGGAACACTAAAAAACCAGCTTTATTAATTGCATACAAACTCTTGTTTAGTTTGCATGGAACATTCCAAGGGATGTGATTTTTCACAAGCCTTAAATGATGACATGAACTGACATAACAATGTAGTTTTTATATATATGTATATCGTAAGCACTTGGATTAGCAGTTTGGTAGTAAGCTTCTTTTTTTAATTTTTACTCAGATTAGATCAAAGGTCATAATGAAGCTATTATTTATTAACTAAGTAATGCCTTCTGCTAGACGAGATTACGAAGGATTAATGGCTGGAAATGTTTAGGAAGTCAAAAGGGAGAAAGGAGTCTTTGTATATACTTGGCCAAAAAAGATCAACGGTTGAATTAAACTAAGGACAATACAACTCATAAAAAAAATAAATAAATAAAAAAAAAAACACAACTAGGTAAATATAAAAAAACAAACAAAAAAACAAACTTCGTTTGACAATATAAATGTATTTGTTTTTCTTCCTTAAGCTGTACATGTTCTTTATCTTTCACAGAATAAACTGCTTAAATGGAACACTGACTGAAACAAAAAGCTGGAGCAGAATAACAGTTAAATACAAAAGCCTCTGTCCTCCCTCCAGTGTAGCCTTTTACCTGTGAAAGAACCATGACAAATTGATTAATTACCACCGGCTGGTAAAATATGCAAAAACTAGAGCTAAAAGGGGAACACTATCACACCACGGTAACACTTTTTTTTTCTCCTGAAAGTCAGGTGGAGAAAAAAATCTGCTCCTGAACGCAAAAACTCAGAAGAGATTAATTTTAAAACCCTTGTTCATGAGCTAAACTATCCTGCATGATTTGGTTGTTCCCTTCTTTACTCCCATATGATGTTAATTGGCAAGTGATTAGCGTGTTTCAGCAGGGTTTAAAGACAAGCTGTTGGACTTCTCATTCTTATGAACCTGGTACATTTGGGTCTGATGCCTCTTTCATATTTCTAAATGCCATTTTTCACTTAATCTTGATAGTTATTCTTTCTAGAAATAATCATTTATTTATGGCACATATTTTTACAATAATCGGGCATAAAATATGCCACAAAAAACATGATGGAAAAATTAGACCCCTAGATTGCAGAGTAGAGAATAATTCTATCAAATTTGTACACTGTGCATAATGCAAAGTTCAAAACTCCCTACTGAATACTCATGCCACTACATAATGGGTAACTAATATGGGGTGCGACTGATATCTTTATTTTTATGAGCACTAATGCTGCTGCTAATACAAAAAAACCCTGAATGAAGAGCCATACCAACTCTGAAACGGGTTGTGCCTGCATGTGACAGCATGAACACATCTACAACGTGCAGTAGGGTGAGTAATGGAGGACCATTGTTGGGGAAGCATTGCATTGGAGTACAAACTAAAGAAAATGTTGATGGCTAATACTTATCAGATTTAATCTCATTTGGATTAGAAATCACAAATGTAAGTCAGTGCTTTGACACGTTTCTATAGCATAAATTTGAACTAATTTTAGCAAATCACCCACCTAGAAACTATCTTTAGATTTGCATGAATAATTTTCCGAAGCAAATTATGCATAGGAAATTACTCCTCAGCCTAACTGGCATGTACTACATATAGGTCGATTTATCATAAACAGCTGAGATGATAAAATCAATTATTTTAGACATTTTTAGGTTAAGAAATTAAAGGTCGATACGTAAAACATGGCAACATAAAGCTGACGAGAATAAATAGATACGTGTGGGAAAGTGCTGCTCTCCTGCAGGTTGAGGCGTCTGCTGCGTGACCCCGTTAAGTCGTCCCACTGTTATTTTTAATGCTGCTGTTTATTAAATGGGTGTTGTGAGCTAAAAAGTAACCACCCCAGCTGGTTACGTTCGGTGTATTATAAGCATAACGGCAATGACGATTCAACCATCCATCACCCAGATGGGCTAACTGGCTAACAGAAAACCAAACACTTACCTTGACAAATGTTTCAGAATCTGCTTTTTAATAATCCCCGCCATTTCTGCTGGGTACAACGTCTGTGGCTTTTCTCACCGCACAGGCATACATTAACTGTCAGTTACTTCCATAATGTACATGGCGATAACTATGCATCTTGTTAGCGACTGTTACCTCTTCGCTAAACACTGGACGGTAGCTAAACCCCAGTCTCACTAGCACGCGAGTGCATGTACACGGAGCTCAAGTGATGTAAAAAAACAAAAAAAAAAAACATCTTAACAGTTACGACATAATGCTGCCATCTGCCGGTTGCTTATTGTAGATGCATTTACCATTCATAAAATGAAACTTCTTGCTTGTACGCCAGTTTTGTTGTTTAAATATTATTTTCTGTCTGCTGAAAATAATATCATCTGTTATATCATTTTGACGTAAAATGAATACACAGTAAACACCATTGTTCCTTTTCTAACATGTACATTACCTATTGTCAGTCTCATTTTCATAACTGTTGAAACTGTTAATAGAGAAAGTCTTTGTTTTGCCTAAAATTAGCTATTTTTATTTGGTTGTATTTTTCCTTTTAATATTTTTAGTACCAGAGTCTTATATCTTTGCATTGTTGTTCATCTTACCACATGATTTTGAAATATTAAATCAAGCGTCATGTACAGTTACAGTTCTCAGCTTTGTTTAACCAGTACTGCTAATCTTATTTTAATACAATGTTTGGGTACTCTACCCAACTTTGCCAACATGTCAACCAAATATGTTAAAATTTTATCTAAAAGTTAAATTACTTAAATTATTCAAGTCAAAATACAGTTGACATGAGTCATATATTTTAAACTTGTACTTCTGTTACTTTTTTTAAACTTTTTAATGCTGATGGCTTCTCGTAATTTCATTTTTTGCTAAATCAGGATGCTAAACAGATCTGCTAATAAAGAATTGTCATTTAATGATTTTAATTAAAAAAACAAATGTTCCACACAATGAACTGTTTTATGCGTTCTCTTACAGACTATTAGACACCGAACTTTGTCAGTTACCTGGATGAACCAGTTCTTTATATTCCACACAATACTGAGTGAGAATGTCACTACTTACAAAAAAAATGATATAAATTTTCACATCAGTAAAAAACCTCATAATTTAAATCGACTAACTGTGACTTATACGGATATTTTACTCTTTATTTAATAATTCATACCCTTAAAACTATGATTTTATAAAAATAAATAATAGTTATTACATGTCATTTGTACAGTGAAAATAGTCAACAAAGTGAAGCAGCGCTCTTTTTCTTTTTTTTTTTTTCTGTATTGGTTCAGTCATGTGACATGCGCACTCGGCCCTGCTTTGGAGTTTGTTATGAGAAGTCGAGGCCTCGGTGTAAATTAGTATCGCAGCCCCCTGTCTCTGCCCCAGGCGTATCCGTCATGGAGGGCATGGACCTGGACCTGGACCAGGAGCTCATGCAGAAATTCAGCTGCATGGGAACAACAGACAAAGACATTTTGATATCGGAATTTCAGAGGCTCTTGGGGTTTCAGCTGAATCCCGCCGGATGCGCCTTCTTCTTGGACATGACCAACTGGTGAGCTCGGGGATTCGTTTACGGCCTGCTATGCGCTGGGTGTCGGAGAAAAGATACAGATATGTAGCTAGCTTTCTGCACTGCGTTTCTCGCTACCCAAAGGTTATTCATCTAAAAAAAAAGAAAACTGAGAATAAAAGTAATGAAACTAGCTTACTTTAGTTGACAAGGAACATTATGGTTTAGACCTATTACCAGGGACAGTTAACGACGTCGTAGTAACGTAACTAGCTGAGTCAGTGTGTGACTTTTGATTGCCTGTCAGGGACACAGATGGTGGCAGTATTTGCATATCTGTTAAAATACTGATTGCGTTACATTATTCTGCCGTGTAGTGACATTATAATCCAAAACCTCTTTGCTTTTAATTGGATATTCAAAAGATCATAACATAAGGGCATATCTATTGCAAATGCCACCCGAGTAATCGCCTCATTTATTACATAATCTACAAGCGCTCACTCGCTGCTTAAATTGCTTTCAACGCCAGATGCTCTGGGTAAAATTTAAACTCATTCAATATGATTGAGAGCTTAATATTGATTTTTTTTTTTTTAATTGAGAATGTCAGGGGAATTATTTTAGTTTGCTGTTTGAATGACTTTGACTTCCGGTGGCTTGTTTTCACTATTTAACGGTGAGCTACGCAGTGCAATGGTGGGAAAACGAAAATAAATGTGCTTAAGAGTGTGACTGACTGTTCTGAAATTCCCCTTAGAACACATACCTGCCTAAATACAGTCTTAGGTGAATAAAAGAAGAAGTAAGCTTCATTAAAGCTACATACTTGTTTCAAGTACCTTGCAAAAGTCTTAATAACCTTACAATATTTTTAGATTTTGTCACTTCACGACCAATAAGTTTAAGTTCAAGATTTGTATTCTGACATGAGGTCAACCTTAAGCATGGAGCACAAACTAGTTTGGAAGGATTTCAATTCATGTATTTTCATGGTAAAGGTTTTGAGCATTTGAAAATTTGTGGAAGGTGTTAGTTTAGTTGATTTTAGGAAACTACAATTAACCTTTTTCACCAGCAATTGTTTTTTTCTGCCCTTCAAGCTTTGATCTTTTAAAAAGTTTTTCTTTATATTCACCTCATTAAGTCCTCAGAGTGGCTTAAGCATTTTCTGCCAGATATGAAATGAAAAATGGGGTGCATCCTAGAGAGGTTGCTAAACACTTCTAACTCATTTTAAAATAAAATAAAATAAATCAAAATACAAAAGGTTTAGTTAGTTAACTTAATTCACACTTATTTGACTTAAGTGTTCTCATTCTGTTTAAGCTGTCATTGAAATATAACAGACATATCTGTTTTGTTGTGCAGGAATCTATTCTGATTTCTGTTGCCATTCTTCTCTTTCTTTATTCTAGGAATTTGCAGGCTGCCATAGGAGCTTACTATGACTTTGAAAGCCCAAACTTCAGTGCACCTTGCATGTCCTTTGTGAAGGATGTGACAATTGGTGAGGGTGAATCTGTTCCACCTGACACACCATTCACAAAAACCTGGAGGATACAGAACACTGGTAAGCCAGCTGCACCATAAAAGTTATTTTACAGAGTTCCCATGCTATCTTGAAAAGTCTGGAAAGCATGAAAAATGATGGTAAAATGTTTTATTTTCAAACTTTATTCCTTTTTTAAACCTAAGAGATAAAAACCTTCTGATTCTATTTTCAGATTTTTTTTTTTTTTTTACAAAGAAAAATTTCGCCGATAACTTTTCATTTTGTTCAATTTATTGGTAGTAGTGTATAACTGGTAATCTCAAGCACTTTACTTGGCAAATTGGTCCTATGCATATCCAGGAATATGTAATTAAAGCAATCCAATACAGCCCAAACATGCAGGGAGACTTAAACTCAATTATATGCACTCCTTTTCTAATGGTTATTGTGCAGCAGAGTCAAATTTATTTTATAATGCCAGCTGGTAAAAGTTTTTTAATTTAAGGAACAGAAGCTCAGCCAAATGCATCAAGTGACTACTGTCTTTGCATCTTCTGAGAAAGCACATAGTGACTGTAGAAAGGAACAGCTCCCCTTTCACACGATAAAAGCCTTCACCAGAATCGGCCTCTGCATATGTGGCAGTGTTCAAACATCATTATACCAAGGAAAGGAGCATTATGCTAAATTGGAAGCCAAATTTTTCATTGTTTTGTTCTTTTTTGGAACATACAAATTGCAAACCACAACTAGGTAAATGCTTTGTGCTCAAATGTCTTTAATGTTATGGAAACTGTTGGAAAAAATGCAGACACTTGAATCTGGAAAATTATGGATTTTTTAAATGAAATACTTCTAGAAATCCTTTTTATATTAAAGGGTAAAAATACAATCACGTGAGCTTCTTGTTTGTGTTCATGCCTTCCAGGTCCAGAGTCATGGCCTCCTGGGGTTTCTCTGAAGTATGTGGGAGGTGATCAGTTTGGCCATGTGAACATGGTGATGGTGCGTTCCCTAGATCCCCAGGAAATGACTGATGTTAGTGTGCAGATGCACAGCCCCGTTTCTCCTGGCATGTATCAGGGTCAGTGGAGAATGTGCACAGCTACAGGACTTTACTTTGGAGGTAAGGAGAGCACACTTACACTTCGCTTACTACCTGCTGTGGATAGCAGCCTCCTGCACCGTTCGCTCTGATAACTCTGATATCAGCTAATGAATTATTCTGAAAAACCCATTACATTCAAATAGTGAAAGTCTACAAAAAGACAATTAAGCAGAGTATAAAACAGCATTATTACAGAAGGAGGAGATTGCTTTGTCTTAATAAAAGGAAGTTATTAAAGTCTTTTTTCAGATCTAGCAACACTCGACCTGACTGATTAAATCCCAAGTTAACAGCTTTAGCCCGTTTCCCACTTGGCAGTAAAATCTATTTGGAGTAATCAGATCTCACTGGCCGGCTCTTCATGAAAATTTTAACACAAAGCCACATCACACAGTCAGCTGAATAACAAAACAAGATGTCAGCAGCTTTACTGAAATTTCTGTAGAATTACAAATAAATTTAGTTGCTGGAACAATAATGTTACCTCTGCATTAACAAATTTAATCTTTTATGAAAGAGTTTATTAATATTGTAGGGAACGCCATTTCATTACATTAGAAACTCGCATTCATGTGAATATTTTTTAAATATTTGTTGAACAAAGTAAGGGAGCACTTAATATTTTGGGATTTTATAGAGCTGTAAAGTTAAACCACTTAACGTCACCCCATTAAAGCACTTGGTTTCATACACGATGGTATTGTGAACATAAGTGGTACTCATGGAAAGTTCAGACTCTTGTTATATGACTGACATTGTGCGTTTTTTTTTTTTATCCGGTTACCACAGCAAATGTAATAAGCTCCAAAATCAATCAAAACAAACCATACAACTTGGAACGAAACAGCTTGTAATTCAATCCCTTTCAGCCTATTTATAGAAGGAGAGTTTGTCTTTCGAGGCATGGCAGACTTAAATTTCGCAAGTATTTTATTTCAGCTTAGAAAACCTTTTAGTAACCAGCTTAATGCAACAGTACACACTGGCAATCAAAGTTTCATATTGACAAACTGATAAAATACAAAAAATTTGACTGCCATTGTTATTCTGAAATATTGATATTTCCCTCACTTTTAGGAGTTGAAGAGTTGAACTTAGCCATTCATTGAACTGTTCCAAACTGAAGATTCCCATTCTATCTTAACTATAAACAACCATCCACAGTCCTCCTCTGTTGGATAAGAACCATGTAAATCCTACAGTGCATTGTCAGTCTACTCCTTTGTGTACTGTTTGAGCACTTAGTGGTCAACATTAGGATCTGCCAGGAATCTGGGCTTATTTTAAACAAAGCACATTAATAATTGACGCAGTTGCTTTTTTCAGGTATTGCTCTGACAATGAATGAACGTAAAGCTGCAGTATGCAACTTCATAAACAATTTTTGTTTTGTGCGTATTTGTTCAAACTGTTCAAAATGCACCGCTCTCGGTCAGAAAACAACCAACCGAACCAGGAGAAAGCCTATGCTTGTGTATATGCAGCTCAATGTACTAATTTCACGGAAACAACTCACTGTCACAGGAAAACTGTTTATCTGGCATCATCAGTGGTCATGGTAACTAACTTGTGGTGTATTTCTGCATATGGCTGTAATACCACAGAAAGGAGGCAGTAGAGCGCAATTATTTTGTAAAAAAAAAACAAAAAAAAACTTACTGCTTATCAAAGTTATATACTGCAGCTTTAAATGATGGAGAACTGGGAAAGTATTCAATCTTTACACAAAAAATATGTAGGGACCCTGTGTTAGATTAGCTAGTTGAGAAAAACCCTAAAGTAGTGCACTTTTAATGAATTATAAGTTGTTTTTTTTTAATTCAGTGAACTAGATTATAGAGGATGTCAAAACATATTCAATACCTACCTACAAACAAGTTTTCTTACGTGAGAAGTAAAAGAAAATGTTTTTTGCTTATAAACATGTAGTATAGTTTAGGCTACGTGATGTGAAGTTGGTTTGAATATCTTCTACATAAAATTAGGAGTGATATAAATGCTGTCCATTAATATTTCATCTGTTACTTCAGTAAGATTTTTTCAAATTAAACACAGCTTGGTTGTTTCACATATTTTTGAAAGTAAATTATAACCTTTACCTCTAATACCTTTTACTGAACAACGTCCCAACAGGAGAAAACAAAAGCAGAGCTTCTGAATAACTACTAAGATCAAGCTGTGATATAATATTTTTAAGAAATTGCTGGATTTTTTATTTTATTTTTTTTAATATGGTAACCGTGTTCCGTTGTCTCGTCAGATGTCATTTGGGTGATTCTGAGCGTAGAAGTCGGAGGCCTCCTCGGAGTCACGCAGCAGCTTTCCTCTTTCCAAGCTGAGTTCAACACCCAGCCTCACCGCAGCCTGGAAGGAGACTACAACCCTTTTGCCTCACCACAGAAGAGCAAGTGCCCCAACAGTAACAACAACCACGTCCACAGTGACAGCAGCAGTAGTGTCACAGAGGAACATTTGCAGGGAAACCCAAATCCGCTGCAGCACGGCCAGAATGGACTTTCACACGGCTCTGTGGATATAGTAGCAAACCGTCTACAAAGCAGTCTATCAGTAGTTCCGTGTAACCAGGTGAGATATTTTGGAAAGAAGAAAGATTTTTCTTACAACTAAATCAGGAGAAAATAGGCTTTAAAATTTAATCATGTTGCCATTTGAAGCAACATGGAGACCGGCGAGTTTCATAAAACATGTATCTATGGCTCCATTATAGTTGAAAAAACTTACAAATAAATTAATCTTTTATTGAAGAACACACACAAAAAAAATTCAGCCTTTAATTTAGGTATATTTCAAGATATGCACCACTGGCAGAATAGTTTGTATGTCCTCTGTCAACACATTATACAACCTCCTTTAGCCAATAAGGCTGCGCTCAGTCCTGTCCTGTAACATTTCACAAGGCCAAAGGATACACACTCAGGGATCTTTGACCAACTCTCTTTACACAATCTCTCTAGATCAGGGCTGTCCAAACTTTGTCTCGTGGGCCAAAATCACCAGCTCAAAAATACCTCTTTTACAAACTAAAACCAGCAAAAATGTTGGATCTTTTTATAATCTACTCAATAATAAACTAATTTTGAATTTTAATGTCACAAAAAATTAGAGAACTTGATTTTTTTAATTTATTTTTTTTGACTGAGCATTTCTCTTATAATTTGGTCATATGTTTTGGATCATATGACCAAAACAAATTATAAAATGCAATTTGTATTCTATAAATACAAATTGTATTTGTAAAATCTATCAGACTTTTATTCAGTATAGATGTACATGGAGTCGGGCTGTACTATAGCAGTACATTTGTAATTAGGTGACAGTTTTTATACTGTTGAGACGATGAACCCAAATTTTTGGACTCATTATTTTGCTTTTCCTGCATCCCAATGCTTTCCCCTCCCTTAATGAGCTTTAGCATCTCAGTCACTATATAAACTGTGAGCATATAGGACAATGAAAATCTATCTGACTGGCCAAATGAATTATTGGCATGCAGAATTTGCATGAATGTCACTTGAGATATATTGTCCTTGCAAGTATTGCATCTAAACAGTTTGTGATTGTGCTTTATCACACAGTAATCTTTCAGTCTTAACAGTATCTTGTGCAGCTCTAGAATTTAGGTAGCACCTAATGGTTGTTTTGGAGAGTTGGTGAACCACAGATGCCAATCTTTGCATCAGTTCTCCAGCACAGGGCTTCTGCACATTTGTTTCTTTATTACTTTCTTTGCACCGTGCCTGTGCTGCATGGTGACCACTTCCTTTGTGAAAGCAACCCAAGTTCTGTCCTATTGTCAGAAGGTGGTTTTACAAATCATTGATAGTAAGGGATAGCAATAATTTTGCCACTGAGAATGTTAGTTTTTTGTTTGTTTTTTTTTTCCCTCACAAAATCAAAAACCGAATTTAAAGGTTGGATGCTCAGGAGGCTTTCAGTGTGAGATTATCCTACAGCAGCAGAGAAGGATTTACATCTTAAATGCTTTTTGCACATCTTTGTCAGAGGTGCCAATAAATGTACTAAATCTGAATATTTTAGTAAAGGAATCAATGCGGCAGCTATGGAATTAAGTATTTGCAGCTTTCCCCTTCACTCATCTCCACTGCTCACTTCTAAAACTCCCTTTGTATTTATGTTTTGGCTTTATGGTGTGTGAGTTAAGAATATGAGTTGTGTGTCATGTGTTTTTCATTTAGCTTGTGCCTCAGATTATCTTTTCTTTTCATTCATAGTTTGACATAAAGTTTAGCTAATAGAAATCCAAGAATGTAAAGATCCCTATGAATGTTTTGCCTAATACCCATATTAATTTCGTTTGCCATGCAGAATTAATTGTGGAGTATTCTTATCAGGTATCTGTGTGTGTTTCTTTTCTAACTCTCTGGTTTTGCACCTCTGATTAATTATTTTTAAATTATCCCCTCTTTTACAGATACAAGAGCCCTCTCCTTTTGGGCACTCTTAATCATGGGACTCATCACTGTATGGCAGCACTAAGTTGTACCTCTGGAATTTCTCACACCAATAAACCAGGAGGCTTTACTGTGGAGTGTGGAGGTCAAAACACTTTATGCAAAGTCCAATTACACTTAAAAAACAAACAAAAAACCCCCGCCGGAGGCCGACGCTCCTGATGTGCAGCTGAACCAACATCCCATTGTATGCACGTGTGAATGCTAAGTTAAAAAATATGAGTGCTATGAATCTTGAGTGATAAGCTTTTTTTTTTTCTTTTACTTTTAAGATTTCTTTTCATAGTTGACAAGGATGCACATGGGCAGAGATGAAAGTAGTGGGTGTTTGAGAGCTTTTTTTTGTGTGTGTGAAGATGTGCGTGCATTGTGCAACCTGAAGAGAGACTTCAGAGTTAAAGCCATTAATTTTTGCCAACTGATTCTACACTTTCTGCTTCTCTTAGTTTGTTTTCTTGAATTTTGGACCCTCTGGTCTATATAGCACTAAGGTTGATTGTAAAAGCTACCCTGAAATGCAGTTTTGGGATTTAGATGTCAAGTCAGTTAGTGTAAGATTTTTACTACATGACTCTTGGAATATTGACATTTTTTCTACCCTGTCACATTGCATGGAGTGTAAACAGCTGAAAACATTTTTGTGCTTAGTCAGGCAGGTGACCATTACTAGTTAGACAAATATAGATTTGGCAAAATTGAGTTGAATTAAGTTTACTCGCATATCCGTGGAATCAATACTGTTAGCAACTTGTAGCAAATACAATATAATTTTATGAATTTATTGGTGCTTTATCCAATCATTGTGTGAGTTGGTATTAGGTTTAGTTAAGTCTTGAAAAGTTTCCTTTAATTTTCTCCAGAATGAGGCCACCTGCACCATCCACCATGCTTTAAATTTGTCATGAAGTCACAAAAGCAGGGACAAAAAGGGAGAACTTTTGCTGTTAACAACTCATATCTGAAGTTGACTTTTTTTTTAGTTTTCAGGCTAAGTTACTTTTAAATATATCTAATTATGCCTCACAAATGAGCATTTCATTTACAAACACAACATTGTAACTCAATTAGTGCACATTATGCTGTAAGATTCAAAACTCAAGCCATATTGACATCAATAAATACTTTATAAAGACATTAGCCACATCATACAAAATCAAAGAGTTTGGTTCAGCCTGTATTAGACTTAACATTTAGGTTGAATGTATTTTGTGAATGTAGATTAAAAATTACAACTTTGACAATGTTTTCTATTACCCAAAGAATCTGGATTATGTTTGAACTAAACTGGCAGTTTGACTCTGTGTACTTTCTTTCCCTGTCTTTTGTCTTACAAAATGTTTTGGAAGCTATGTATTAACATGTACTGAACTAATTAGAGATGCACCAATAAATTAGCCACAGATTGTAATTGTCCAATTTTCCATTGATTGGCTCTGATTGGTCTATGGCCAATCAAACTCAAAAATCAGATCTTTCATGAAAAGCACCAAAACACCCATCATATTTTGTGCCTTTTGTTGCCATGGTGAAGGAAGTCCAGTTTTTTGTAGAAAATTTGTGCTCTGTCCTATTTTGACTCTTCAGCATGACACAGTTTGATCATTGGACAGCCCTGGTTGCCATGGATCTTTTGACAAGATAAAAAATGATGCCTCCTGAGCAACTCTCACCCGCCACATATATCACACATCAACTAAAACATTGCAGCAGTGACCCAATAACATTAGTGAATCCCACCCTACACTAAGCTGTCTACACCATTGATTTGTTTGTGATGCGTGAAACTGACGGCTTATTCTACTTTCTGACCATTTTGACTTATATTAGTCATCAGGATTTAGTTTAGCACAGTTTTTAAATTGAATATAATTTAGATAAAGGTTAGGGGTGTGTCCTTTGCATAAATTAAGATATTCTTGCGGTTCTGGAATTTTCTGCTAAGTCTATTACTAATAAAAATCTGGAGCACATTTTTTGTATTTTAAGTGTCATGGAATAAAAATATCTGATAAAGCAAAATTGTATTTAGATCAGACCTAATAGGAAACTGGAAATTGGTGATTGGTGCATCTCTAGAGCTCATTGTGTCATTGCAAATGAATTCACATGTCCTTTCGAAGTGTCAGCGGTTCTTTACGTTCTTTTACCAAATGACCGATATATGCACTGAGTAATCTAACCTTCTTCACAAAGGCTGTTATTTTCTTTCAGAATGAATGCGAAGTAAGAGAACAGTTATGATCGCTGTGATTATATCATCTGCAGTCAGTGTGTTAGACCACCTCATCAAATTGGCGCCTTTTAGTTGATGAAAGTGTAAACTCCTGAGGCGCTGAACCATGATATGACAATACCAGCTAATGCAGAAATACAGCTCCTGTTGCGCTGAAGCATTTCCTTCCAGTAACTCGTGCAATGTGTGTTTCTTCTTCCAAATGTCATTTCATCGAGTTCTAGGTGTGTTGTTTTCTTTGTGTAGCATCTCTGAAGTTTCCTTCACAGGGTGAATCAGTTGGTGTAAGACTCACACAGCAGCGCATGTATGCAAGTGAGGAAGTGCAAATGAAAGATCATTTCTTATATGTTTGATGAATGTTTCTACAATTAAATTATCATGGAAATGAGCTACATGCTTTGTCGTGTCTGCAGTTTTTGTTTATGGATTCGATGACCAAGAGTTTGACTCCAGCTTAAAACTAAAAGTGTAAGGGACAACCCATTTTCAGTTCACTGCCATAATTTTAATCTAAATTGTCCAAGTATTTCAAAGACATTATGTTACAAACACTCAAATCAGACTCCCATGGCCTTTGGGAGAGAAAAAGGCCCATAGTAGTACCAATGCTCTATAATACCTACCAGTTCATAGTGAGTGCTTTTCATATATTTAATACTTGTTTGTCATAAAATCCACCTTGAGTTTTTTCAAAAATCTATATTTTAGTTTAATTTGACCAAAACATGCAATACTATGTAAAGTCCTTGCAGAGTTTCCCATTTGCATTTGTGTAAGACAGCAATGAATTGTCTTAGCATTACTCACAAGCAACTGCTTGACAAGTTAGCCTTGATAGTGCACTGGCATTTCCTAATTTATAAATAACGGTGGATAATAGCAAACACAAAAACACGATTGTTATTGAGACTTGGTCACTCCAAGATTGCTCAATTTTTTTGCTTCTCTAAAGTTATTAAAAACAAGCTTCTTTGTCAAGTCATATTTATACCCCAAACAAACAGAAAGCTATGGATTACAGATTAAAAGTTACTAGAAACACAGATCAACTTGAAAAGTATAAATTTGGCTTTCATTACATTTATCTAATCAGGCTATTTAATTGTACCAATAATTGTGGCACAGGTGATTTTGTTAAAATGACTTACATATTTGTATAATTTCAGATCTCTTAACAGCACCTATATTGTAGAGCCTTAGACTAAATGGATGGACATTGTGATATTATTTCCACACTGTCACTTTAAATTAGACTTTCGTTTTTCATGGATGAGCACGCTTTTTATTTTATCCGTGAAGATATTGTAAACAAAGGTTTCCACTGCATAATTAGTTTATGTTTTATATGTCCACCTTTATATCTCTGTGCAGGTTCTTTAATATAATAAGATGTTTCTCCTTCACAGAGGAAACAAGAAATATAATCTAAAGTAACACGTGGACTCCATAGAAAAACAAACACACACAAATGGAACAGGTTTTTTTTTTTTTCAACAGACTTCTTTCCCTTCCAAATCAATATCTCAATATTGACACCATCACAGCAAATTTGATTGGATTTTTCTTCTTTTTATCACTATAGTCATTATTATCTGTGATCACTATCACTTTTATGCATATTTAAATGAACTTCTTGTTACATCAAGATGAACAGGCACTACACCAGTTAGGAGATAAAAGTACATCACTAACTATGAACATACATCTTCTAGACTGCTAATATGGGGTTTTTCACTTTGTGAGCTGCAGCCCCCTGTGTGCATAAGAGAAAAAGATCAACATAAAAAAAAGCATTTACATGTACACCTTTTTTACTGTCTCAACATAGTTAGGTCTCATTTTCAACTCAACACAGTTGTACAGTTACAATAGAATATAATCTTTAAATTACATCATCATGTACAAATCTGACAGCGTGGGATAACATCACGCTTTTATGATACACTGACAGTTTCATTGCAATAAAATTCATACGATATGGTACCTATTACTTAATACGTTTTCCTTTGCTGTCATTTAATGAAACACATTTACATGTATAACACTACATTTTTTCTTAATAGTCAATCACTTGCATTTTTTTTTTTTTTTACATTTTGTTTTGCTTGTTTTGTTACCACTTTGTATAACATTTACACGACTCATACACACTGGATGATACAGATGTTTTACCCCAAAGTATTCACCTGGAATTATAGATAAGGAGTCTGAACTTGCAGATAATGTGTATATTATCAGTCTAACACCTGTGTTGTTGCATGTTTGTGTCTTGCATGTGAGCATTGAGAAAGTGGGAGAGTCATTTTTGCCCTGTTGGACACGCTTGCACTCTAAGACGCACCTTGTGAGCTGGTGATGTGTTTTGTCCTTGTGTGTGAGACCTTTCCAAATCCAGAGCTGAACACATCCAGTCACTGCTGGTAATGTGTAATTTTTTATCACTATGTCTTAAAAACACTTCATCTAAACTGAACTGTAGGTGCAACCCGGAAGTACACAACCTGCTAATCAGCATTTGATAAATGTAATCATAGCATTAAAAGTAACTATAAAAATCATGATAAAATGCTGTTCCTTGCATAAGTATTCATACCCCTTGAACATGTTCAATCACAAACAATGTAACACATCAGTATTCAGTCCCTGCTTTGGTCAGATGAGAATTGAACTTCAGAACACTCCACATCTATTCTACGCCTGATTTTCTTCAGCAAGAGCAAAGAAGCAGGAGTGAACTGAGATAAATATAAGCAAAAACTGGATGAAAAACCCTTCAGAGGCTGCAGAAGACTTAAAAATGGGGTGGTAGTTCACCTTCCAGCAGGATAGCACTATATATACGCCGCCTATTTGTATATTGAAATGTTAGAATGGCATAATCAGATTTCAGACCTAAATTCAATTGAGAATCTGTGGTAAGGTTTAAATATTACTATTTCTTGCTACTTTGCAAAGAGGAATAGACAAAAAATTGTAAATGCCACAACATGTGCAAAGCTGGAAAAGAAATGCTCTCAAAAACATGTACCTGTAATTACAGGCAAAATTGATGCTTTAAATCGTGTCTCTGGGGGGAGAATATAATGTTCACACAACATGAACATTCGTGCAATTCTTATTTGTCTTTTTTTCTTTTCCCAAATTGCCTTTTTTTTCTTCTTCTTCTGAACTCCTTGGTGTTGGTTTTACTTCACAAAATATGTTGAAGCATCTGGTCAAATCATGAACAAAAGTTCAAGTGGTATGAATACTTTAACTAGGCACTGTAATTCCTAGACAGTAAAATAAAGATTAAAAGCAAACCATGTACTCCACTGAGTCAGGGGTTAGCTTGCATGACATGTTACTGGCTCACCGAGCAGATTTTGCAGACAAAAGGGAATCCGGTTGGGCAGGGAAAACTAATTTAGTGAATCCATTTCATGAGATAGTGTAATTAGTGTATGGAGTGATAAGTGATGGATCATTCTTTGGCTCATTTGGGGAAGGCCCCCATAATTACTGCTTTATGCCAGTAAAATATTTAGACATCTTACCCTCTTTAAAGCCCAATCACAAGTACATTCATGTCCTGTTGGAAAGGGGTCAATCTTTAGACAAATCACTGTTGCACAGTTATCCACTGACATGCATTCACACGCCCCTTGCTCTGGAAAAGAGTCCCAGGCACACGTATTGTTCAAGACAATCTTCCTAAAATGCAGTCTCAAGCTCAAGATGAGTTGATCCAACTTCGCTCTGAAGTAATGCTTGTATGTCTCTTTAGCACAGTTTGATTAAAGTGAACCCTGATTTGCTGAAGCACGGATGGAAGCTTCTGCAAAAACTGTAAATCCTTTCCATGGATTTGCATGAGCATGGTGTGGCCAAAGGATTTACGGGACAAAAACGAAAAGGTCGAAAACAAAGCAAATGTGAGGTCAGTTCATCGAGAAGCCTTCTCTTGTGAACCCGGGAGCACATGCATGTCCAGAAGCATGTAATGCTGCATTTGTAGTTGAAGTGTTGCATCAGAATGTAGCCGTTGCAAGGCTGCAGGGACTTGGGGAATGTAACTCTTTGCATAGCACATGCTGCTATGCAATGTTCAGAAACAGTTGGAAACACATAGCACTGCACACACTGGAACGGAGGCTGGACAGGATTCAAAAGAAAAGGGAAACAAAAATGATACTGTCTGTGGTACTGTTAACACTACACAGCATTCCTGTTGTAAGAATGACATACACAGCATTAAAAATGCTACACAAAATGGCATCACACCGTATATACACAATGCAGGTTAGAGAAGCTCATCTTTGTTAAATGAGTAAAACATTATAATATCTTCCCTTCAGGAAAACACACTGCAGTACACTGTGAGTTAATAATAAGCTGCGTTGTATATTAAACACAGCCACACAGAGAAGCAATGTGTTCCTGCACTGTCTTCATGTTTTTGTTGAGTGTGTCTACAATAGCACAACTGCTGTTTTTTGAATGTGTAACTTCGCCCACCTCAAATGCTGGATAAAATATACTATACTGATATAGTGTCTTTTTAGGTTACTAAGTTTTAGTTAGGCAAGACAGCTTGGCGCATCTGTTGGGCAAAGGATGTGTTGCTCTTAAGTCTCTGGCTATGTGCGGTGCAGTTGGACGGGACAGTTCAAGCTGCCTCCAGCGGCATGTCTCTGTCCGCTCATGTGACTAGATTGGCTCCACGTAATTGGCCGGATACAGTCCCTCCTGGCCGCTGTCCAAACGACCTCTACACCAGCCTTGCTCATCTTCATCCTCTGTCTTGGTGAATTCGTCACCTGTGAAGAAAATTTGAAAATTCCATCAGCACAAATGACACAGGTTCTGACGTGAACAGACATATTTCCATGTAAACTATCCATAAATTATTTTAAAAGAACAGCTCATATTTATTTAGTTTTTAAGAAAACATTAAAATTACCGTAATACTCCTTCAACTTTGCCTATGTTTTATCATAACAAAGCCAAAATTTGTATTTCTTTTTTTTTTCTGTGTATGTGGAACATCACAAAATGCAAAATGCTTTAGAGGTGTAAATACTTTGCGAGGAACTGCATCCCCCAGTTTATGCTACTCAGCTGAAGATTTTTGCTTTGAAATGACCAGGATAATTTATCTTTGTACTTTGTAAATCTAGTGATATTCAATTAATTTAATTTTAATTACTTATGCTTTTTATAATTGTGTTGAAGTTTCCTTGTTTTGTATTTATTGTTTGCATTCATTTTGTATTTATTGACACGATTTGCATAATTAAGTCTATTTAACCTTGTTTGGTTTTGAGTGGGACAAATTGCGCATACTTCAGGGACAACAGATGAATAACAAATTCCAGGACATTTACAGAAATGTCAGTTGATGTGCATTTTCCCTACCAGATACAATGAAAAACAGACTCATAACATTTTTTTTTTTTTTTTTTTACTTTATAGTTTTCAGTGTCACAATCATAGGAAAAGGAAAGGTTTTAGTTATGGATAGACATATTTCTTTATCTTTAAAGCTGTCTATAACTATGTGGCTAAAACTTGAAAAAGCAAAAGAAAAAATCAAGATAAAGCTGCACAGCTGATGTTACATCTACTGAGGTTCTCTTTAAATTACTATTTGTGATCATGCAGGAACGTCTGAGCATCTTTTAGACCATTGCTCAAGCAGCTTGAGTTAATTGATGGCAAACGCCTGTAATTTGTCCCAAGTGTAGCTATTATTCCTAATTCCTGTTATTTCTTGTAGAAGAAGGAGGCTTTAGAACAGAAAAGGAAACAGTAGTTTTTGTCTTTTAACCATAGCTTTCCATCACATCCATATTCACCGGTGTGCTCAAATAATTACCTGCTTTGAAGGTGAGCTCATCTTGCTCCTGGCCATCATAGTCATAAAGGGCACGAACACGGACGCCTTTCCCAGTGCTGGAATCATCTTCAAACGAATTCCTGTTTCCACCGTTTTCGTTGCCGGAGTAGGCGGTGGGCTGCTCGTCATCGGACCACTCGGCCGAATAAGCTTGGTTCTTGTCATAGCTGCTCACACTAAAAGAGGGGAAAAAATGTTGGGTTAAATTTGAAGTAAAAGTCATACAGAAAAGAAAACAGAGTTTTAAGATGTTATTTGGTGATAAAATTAACAAATTATGAGTTCATCCTAAGAAGTGTTTGAACAATCGCTGTTACGAAAGATCCTTTCAGTTGGTCGACTTTTTTTATTTACAGAAAAGAAAAAGTATGGAAAATTACATAAAATGTTGTTCAGTATTATTTAAGGTGAATCTTAAATAGTAATTTCAGAACTGCTCCCAAAATGAAATGGTTTCAATAAGAAAATGTAAATGCCTTCAACTAACCTGCTACGGTCACCAGGGGGAGCCACATGGTCAGTGCTTGGAGTGGGTGGGGCTCCATCTGGTTTCTTCTTCTTTGGAGGAGCAGCTGCTTGGTCTGGGTTGTACTCCTACACAAAAATATGAACACATACAAAATAAATCCAGGGAGCAGTTCTGGAAGCTTGTTTGGTCCGAACTCTGGATGTTTTACCTCGAATGCTGGCCAGTTCATGGGCATCCCTGGGCCATGATTATTGCTGAACCACCTCAGGTCTTCTTGTGTGCTTATGGCCTGAATCGTGCGCTCCAGTTCTCTGTATATTGTGACATAGCTGAGGAGAGAAGAGCGGAACAAACTGTAACAATGGAGGGACCAGAAGGGACGTGAGGCTGCTGCCAAACTGGCACCAGAACTTAATGGCTCAGATTCCGGATTGAAAGAGATCCAAGGTTAGGGCATGAGTGGATTTTCTCTCTCTGAATTCTTTGCCAAAGCTGGAACCCCCAACTACTGAAGCATTTAGCCTAAGTAACAGTTTTTGTGTATTTAATTAACTTCCCATGCAAAAATGTGATATGCAATGTTTGCAAAACTATTCATACAGCATTAACTTTTTCCCAGTTTGACATTACAGCAACAAGCTTGAAAGTTTTCTATGATGGACCAACACGAAGGACTGCATATTTGTGAAGTGAAAGGCAAATGATACATGTTTTGAAAGATTAGATAACATCTGAAAAATGTTGTGTGTGGTCATATTCAATAAGTTAGAATATTTATTCTGATCAGCCTTGACTGTCAGATTTAAAGGTATCTTTGAAAACTAATAAGGTATTAAACACACTTTTCATAAAACCAAAATTTGAAATGTGTTCTGAAAAGAAGTTTACTTTTCCGTAATATTCTAATTCATTGAACGTCTCTGTATTCAATCCCTCCAAGCGAGTACTTTGACGAACCTGCAATTACAGCTGCAAATTGAATTAGATTTAAAGCATCCTGACAAAAAGTGAACCTCCACTTCAGTTTGATATTTTGTGCAGCCTCTAATAAGTTTTCTTCTTGTTCTGCCCAGTAGTTGGTTCCATCAAATTTGTCCTGGCTCATAGAAGCAAAATGACTGTTTACAAATAATGTGCAATTGGTTGCATTTGATTTAGAGGTAACAGAGTAAACATAAAACTGCACTGGTTTGTGTTGGCCTGTAATTACAAATCCCAGCAAAAATATATTGATGTTTGTGGCAGTAACATGACAAAAAAGGAAACAGTTCACATTATATACATATTCATTTCAAGGCATATAATGTATTAATTTAGGTCTAAGATGGTATAACACAAAAATAGTACCTTAGTAGTGCAAAAGATGTCGCATAATTTTGAATAGATAGTGCATAATTAAGCAATCCTCAGAGATGCCAGTGAGATTGATGGAAAACAAACTTGGCAGGTTTGTTTAAAGAGCCTGTAAATCCCTTTGCCGTGGCTCCTGGCTTATTTATTAGACACAGCTTAAAAGCAGGCCGGAATATGACAAGCATACGTTCTGAACCAAATTCATTTTGTCAGAAACGCCATTGAATGAATTTTCAGTTAATTAACGTTGTGAGGCTGAGTGCTAATGAGAAATACACAGCTGGTTGATACGCATGTTGAAATTAATCAGCTTGAAGTGAACTGTGCTGAATGTGACACAGGTCCAATCAAACTAATCAACTAAAATTTGTTTGTTGCTTGGATTTTTGTTTTTTAATCAAAACTATTAATGCATGGATAGATTCTACATCACTTAAATTTAATATCCCATCTGTGCTTAACGGGACGTTCTTGGATATTGCAGATTTTTGTTTTGGAAACGCACTTGCGAGCTTAGCTAGGGTTAACATCATATTAATATTGGGCTTTAATTATTTCTTTAAGCTATTCTTTCTAGTGTGGAATGGTTGTACAACAAACAATTTTAGTAATTTGTAAAAAACAAAAAAGCAAACAACCAAAGTTTGAATTTAGTGTTAATTTTTACCATCTTACAGGGATCAAAATTATAAATACAGGCTGAAATATTTTAGGTGGTGATTAAAGCTCCAGGATATCTTTTGACTTGGTAAATCCTTTTAACGTCATGTTTGAGATTGTGAACTCCTCTTCTAGTTTGTTTTTGTTAGTCAACTGTGAGACTGTTTTACTGCCAGTGCTACTGATGCAAAAGTAGTTGGAAAATTAAAAAAGGAAGCAATCAAAAACCTTCGACTTCAACTACGATCAACAATTTGGACACATTTTGGTGTCCCATCAAATTGCTTAGAAATGGATAACACAGGCAAACATTAAATGTGTAGAAAATGACCCTCCCAACTGAAAATATGTGGTCCATATTCATAATTCAGGCCTAAATCACAGGCTTTATATGTAATTTTGGCCTTTTGTGGATCGGGAAAAATACATGATTTATTCAAACTTATGGAACTAGTTATTGTTTCTAAAAGTCAGTCAAGTTGGACATATAATGTAATAATAATTTTCTCCAAACAAAAGAGAAGTTTTAAAACAGGGAAAAAATTAAATGGTTTTGGGCCAAAGCAGGTTTTTAAAGGTAATCATTTTTTAAAGTTCAGTCCCAGCTATGAGAGACAGCCTTCAGGTTGTCGAACCTTCAGGTAGACAGGTCAGGTTTTTGTCCCATTTTTTATTCCTTTGATCCTTTTGCAAGCAGGAATAAATACAACTTAAGCTAGTTGCAATGTAAGAATACAGAATATGTGACTTGTCTCTTTGATTTGACTAACCTTTGGTTCTCAGTGAGGTTAAGATGGCGTTTTATGTCCAACAAGGCTTCCTTGAGGAAAGTTAGCCTCTTGACTTCATGCTGCTGGCACTGGTCAAACACCTGCTCCATGCACTCCATGTACTGAGGAGTGCACTTGCTTAGCTCCTCCAAAGACTTCTCATACTTCTCCTTAGCCTGAGAAAGAAAACAAAAAAATAAATTATTACCTGAAGTGATATATCTAATGTGTATAATTCAACTGAATTATATTGCACATGATGTGACAATAGTTTTGAAGTGTTATAAAGGTAAAAGCTACATATTTTTTCTTTCTGTGATGATCTTTAGTACAACAATCAAGATCAGTGATCAGTTAGACTTAAAGGGGCTAAAGGTCACAGGTCTCGCACAAAAACTTTGTGTTGTTTTGGACATGAATTAAATTTTTCACAACAATATAAAGCCTTTTGCAAAATCAACTTAAAGGAGTCAAACTGACTGTCAATGATTTTATCATCTGTTCCTCTATTTTCCCAAATTTAGGCATACTTTATGATCTTTAATGATATGTTTTCCAGTTAGTGAATTAAATCATTTGAAAATTACTTTTGTATTTACTCAGTTGATTTTTGTTTGATAGTGTTTTTGCTAAACTGAAACATTCAAGTGTGAAAATTTAAAAGAATAAAAACAAAAGGAATCTGTAAGTGAGCAACTACTACTTCGCAGTATTTTCGAAACGATAAACTTTATGTACTTGAATATTTCTGTGAAAATATATGTAAAAGACAAAAGTAAAAATCTCAGCAACAACATCCATTTTTTTACTCTTTGCAGTCTGACCAAATGTAAGACTTTGAGGTCTTTACTTTTTGCATGTCCTGTTTGCATTTATCCACTTTCTCGTGAAGTTTCTTCTGCTGGTCTGGTGTGACAGAAGCCTCTGTCTTGCCATTGGCCTCTCGGGCTGCAGCCATCCTCTCCTCCTTGCAGGCCATATGGTACGTTTTCTTAGCTGCCTCCATCTGCATGTCCACACACAGAAACGGGGAAATATTTAACAAAACATACATAGAAGAAAAAAATAGCTTCTTACCTTGCAATAGCAATTAGCACTTACTACCAGATAAATCTGCTACATACTGAATTAACTCCATTCAAATAAATACTTGGCGTTTATGAAACATAGCCTAAGACTTTCTTTACAAGCAAAGGTGATTCCTGAAGACATCGGTATACTTCCTCACCTCTTTGAGCTTTTTGGCCCATGGTTTCTGAGCCTTTTTAAAGCCTTCCTCTGCCTCCTTGGCCTCCTTGAAGCCTCCAATCATTTGCTTATGATATGCCTCCTTCTGCCAGTTCTTCACTTTCTCAACATCTTCATTCAGCAGGTTGTTTTTCACGTCTTGGTGCAGTTCACTCACTTTCTCTGCCTCTGTCATAACCGCAAGCCAGGCTCTCTCCACAGAGCCGTACTGTGGACCTGAGAGTAGCACCAGTTGATTAATTTCAAATTAAAAATTTAGAGTAGAATAATTGTGTCTGTTATATGACAAATCAAACTTCATGTAATTGAATTTAATAATAAATGTGTCCTTTTAAATGATGTGAGGTTCTGTTAAAAGGTTTGAAGTCTTATCTACAGCAGACACTCTCCTGCTGTCTCCATTTAGAATAAATAGTTTGGCATGATAATAAAGGCTTTCCCAACTAATTATGAGAAACATTTTTGTCATGTCGTCTTTTTAAGAAAATGTAACTGAAAATATTTAAGTGATGTTCTTGTAGATTATCATATTTTGAAAGATGTTCATCTCAATTTCTCTTGAAAATAAACTTGAATGGAAATATTTCTCAATTTACATCAGCCAGGAGTATTAGTTAGTTTGAGTTTAACTGTTTAATGCACATGTGAACAGCTGTTACATAATCAACATAATGACTCATCTATCATATAAATGACCAATTAATAAAATTGCTTATTTTTGAAGATACACAAACCACAGCATACTCCTAGTACTAGATGCCTGAAGTGGACACATCGCAAGGTAGTTTTTGGTCTTATTTACTTTGTTCTGATGTGCTTATGTAGTTCTGTGTAATTCGACTGACTGTGAACTAATTTATAATCAGTTCTTCCTTTTTCTGCTGCTCTGCAGTTAAGTGCCAGCGACAGCACTCTAAGTTTATAGACCTCCCTGCTCTTTGTTTCCACAGTCTATCCTCGCAGTATTTGTTTTCTTTCTTTCTTTGTCTGATTCTATTGTTTCTTTCTTTCCAAGTACTGGTTGTTTGTGTAGTGCTCCCATTGAGCACTACACAACTTTCTTAAGTTCACTCTGTCTAATTTACATTGAAACTTTAATATAATTTTGTCTGCCACTGCGTGTATTTGTATTCATTGTTGGAACAGACTATGACAGATAAAGCCTTTCCTCTCACAGTAATGATATTTTTATGCTGCCATACCTTTCTGGTCCGTAGTTACCTTGACTGAATGTTTTGTTGTTTTGCATGTTTTGTTCTTAGTACGTGTTTCACAAAGGAAGACCGGTGTTGGGGTGCATCATTTCCAGGACAGATTGTCATCCAATGCAGGATGGAAGACACTGTGAAGGTGCATAAACTACAACATTTTTGATCCTGGAATTGCTTAAGTTCATAGAAATATGCTTTGATCTTTGCCTCTGTCAGATTAGTGTTAGCGTCCGACAGCAACTGATCAGGATTTGTACGACATAAAGTCAAAAAGCATTATGAACTGTACGTAAAATATTACCCCTTTTAACTGAACCTCGTCTCATCCTAGCTAATAGTTGTTTATATTAATAAAAAAGCAGAACCTTTTTCAATTAATTGTCTCCATCGCTTGGACCAGGCAGTTAGCTGATCACCATAAGCTTTTTCTATCTTGGCACGTTCTTGCAGGCAACCCATAAGATCATTGCAGAGCCGATGGCCGTCATCAAATCTTTTGACAGCACGTTTGTAGTTCCCCACCTGAGCACACACACACACACACACAGAGAGGGAGTAATAGAGAAAAAGAGATAAATAAATCATGTCTTACGAATTTTGTTTTGCCTGTAACATTTTTGTCATTACAATTTACAGGAAAAACCAACAAAAATTGCAAAATTCTGGAGATTTCACATAAAAAATAAGATCCGAAATGAATGACTTGCGTGTGTTTTCAGCCCCATGTACTCTAATACCCCAAAATAAAATCCAATGCAAGCAACTTTCTGTAGAAGTCAACAATTTAGCACATAAAAGTCCTTTGCGGGTTCACATTTTTGACAAACAGCTGATAAAGTCATAGAAATGTTAAAACATCTTTGAGTTATCAATCTAAACAGTCTAAACCAAAACATCTACTTTGATTGTTTGGGTAAAAAAAAAAGGTTACAATTTCTCCATCAACTTTGTATGTATTTACATCATAACCCTTAAAAGGTACAAGCTGGCTTCCGGTTCTGCCGCCTTAAGAGGAACTCCCTTAAACAGTAGGAGCCTGCTGGATGGCTCCTCCTCCTCGGTGCCTGCAGGGGGGTGTGGGCTCATGGTGCATGATGAAGGCAGGGTAATGGAGGGGGGGATTTACTCGTGCCTGTGCATGTGGAGTTATGCAATGTCAAGGGCTTGTGTTTGCATGGGTGCATGAGGGCGTGTGTGTGTTGTGTATGTGTGTGGCGGCTTTAATCCTCTTGAGTGGTATAATACAGCCAGACAGATTCTCAGGAATGGATGATGAGGAAGAGACAGAAATACCACAGATACTCTCTCTTTCTCTCTCTCTCTCTCTCTGTGTGCCATCTCTAGCCTGTGTGATGTAAAGGCTAGAGATGGTACTTAGTGTAAAGTGTCATTTAGGAGAGTCAGTCTGAGATGCTTGCAGGTTACAATGATGCTCTGTGTTTGATCTGGACACTAGTTTGCGTTTGTGTCTGGCTACTGTTTGAGATGAAAGCTGCAGGGAAACTGGGAGACAGGTGTGTAAACCGTATGACTTTTGTCCTGTGTGACAGCTCGCCAAGTCACACCACTAACAACATGTAGGTGGTCCGGTTTTACACATGAAAACACACCAGAGTGTCAGTCTTTGCAGCACATTTCTCTGCCATGTTAAGTTGCTAAACAAGAGCTTCACTGACCAGTAACAGATGCTAAAGCTTTTTATTTACATTCATACATCATAAGATAAACTTATCTGTATCGCTAGAGCACAGATGCTGCATGCAGGTGCGTGGGGTGAAAGGCTGCTTCAGAGCGGCTGATGACTGAGACTCTTTGTCTGAGTCTCTGCGGCTGAGAGAGCCATGACACAAAGAAGCCTCTGTTCTCAGAGAATTCATTCTAACTAATTTGGGGGGGTTTAATGAACACACACACACAGACACGCACGCACGCACGCACACACGTACACACGCACACATTACATACTCTGTCTTCACATATGCATGTCCCTAGAGGATGCTAAATGTGAGCATATTTACTGTATCAATAAACATTAGCTTCCAACTCACAGCACACACCTTTATAAACTGCAATTACATTTACATCATGATGATTTGTTGTTGCCGTGAAGGGACGTCAACAATGTAATGGTATAAACTTACATACCTACATTGTAAGTAATACATACACAAGTACAAGAATAAAGTTTGACTTTTGTAAATATTGCACTCAGATTACAGAGATGCAAACTAAAAATTGTGAGAGAAAAAACAACATGAAAAGCAAAAAAATTGAGATCACGAAAAGTCAAAGAAAACTGTTCGAGATGAATTGTGGGCCAGGAACTTTTTGGTGCAAATTGTGCCACTGTAACACAGCAAAAGAGCAACAGACCATGTCGCTGTGTTGGTCTCAGAGGCACCTGCTCAAAAAACAAGTTGAAAGCTTGGAAACAGACTTCAATTTTAGGAGGCAACTTCTCAAGACATATAGAAGGACAAATGAGGGACAAATGAATGTCCCTAAAGCCAAATTACTTACAAAACAGCATCAGCACAACAAAGTCAATGTTTTAAGTTGCCTTTTAACAAACTGTGACTTCAGTCTCTCACAAAATTTGTGGGCAGAGAAAAAAGGTGGTCAGTATGAATATTGTTTACATTCTCTGTGCTATTATTGGCATTGTTTATTTTAAAATAAAATGTCAACCTTTCACAGATTTCTGAGTTTTCTGTTGTTACTGCTCTTTTGTGTTTGTTTAAAGTACAAACAAATACAGTCTCTAAATCAGAGACCACAAATAAAAAAATTACCTGTAGATAAAAGTGAAAAAAAAACAAAAAACATTTACCAAAGAATATATGAAGAAAAGAGAGTTTAAACTAAACAGTGTATTTGTGCTATTTCTAAACACATTAATAATACATAAACATTGCTGTTTTTTTCATTTAGTTCTTTGGTGTATTTTTATTATCCCATTTGTGTAAAGAAATTTGACAAAGCTCAAACAGTTGGGGTTTAATTTAACAGTCTACCAGTAGAGACCAAAGGTATTTATTTTTTATGTAGCTGGTGTAGAGACATTTATTTCCGTAGTGAAGTAGGCTCAGCAGGGACCAGCTCTGTTTTATAGAACGAGTCTCAAGAAGCCATTCAAAGAAACAGCAGCCAGAAACCCCTGAGGTTGCTGTTCGTACGAGTTATGAAAGAACTGAACACTTTACTCACTTTAAAACACTTTAAAACATTTACAGTGTAGATCCTTCTGTGATTTGTTTCAAAATATTTAACCCTAGGTTGGCATTTCTGAGAAATACTACCTTTTTTCGAAGTTTGCAGACATGTGCTCATATACTATTTAACACGGTAAGTGACAAATTATAAAATAGGCTATATCCAAAGCCTATTCATTTCATTAAAAATCTTTGTTTTTTGAGGGCCTCTTTTAAAGCATATTCAGATTGCAACATTCTGAATGTTGCAATCTGAAACATTCAGAATGTTAACTATTTTCAAACTAGAGATATTTTGCCCAACTCAAATCTCTGGAATGAATAATGCAGAGACACTCAGCAGATCAAAATGTAAATATTGACCCATCAAACAGTCATACTTTGTAATCTCTGAGCTACCGTGGTAGTAAACGTGGTAGTAAGCATGGAGAAGGGTTTATTTCTGTTAATTACATAATCTGAGGCAATGAAAAAGTAATTTATAATATCTTATAAATCTGCTGATATGAAGACATCAATATTATATTATTTTTCTGGATGTAGATTAGCTGTCTTCAGTGATTCAGACTGTTGCAGCACACAGAAACAGTATGTTAGGCCTCTTCATCCATGATTGTGCTCTCCTTATGCTCTACTCTAATTATCAGTCTTGGTACTTAAGGGAACAATAACATTTCAGCTAATCTGTGTACAAAAATCTCTTCTAGGTACCTTTATTATGCTTAATGGCATCTTGTGTTTTTTTTTTGTTTGTTTGTTTTTTTTAACATTTAAAAAGGACAACAACTGTTTTCACTTTATCTCTTAAATAGTGACTTCTTAACATCAGGCAACCAATCAATACTTAACAGTGGGGGAATTCGTAAACAGTGTTGCAGGTTAAAAGTGCAGCAAACTTTTACCTCCCAGAAGCTGTCCATGGTGTCGTCAGCACCTGCAGATTCATCGTAGGAGCCAGACATTTTCCTGGATGTGGCAAAGTGCTCTAATGACTAAACCTGTCCTCAGCAGGAGAGCTGGGTTCCTCATGCACTGGAAGACAGCAACAATAAAAAAAATTTAAAAAAACGTGAGCAAAGCTGCATCATAATCAGAGACAACAGTTTTCTGAGGATCGGTTGTGTAGTCATTTTGACTTATAAATGGAGGGAAAGTTTCACTGTAACGGGGGAGGGTTCTCCTTGAGACATTCATAATAATTTGCTAAAAATAGTTTCCTCTACCAAGCACACAGTGCTGTGCCCTGAGGAACGTTGGGGGCCATCTTATAATGGTGTGTCCTACAAAAGACATGAGAGTGGGAGAGGCTTTCACTTAGCTATGACCTAAAATCTTTCCACTGTAAATCTTTTGGCATACTTCTTCTTGGAAGAAAAAATACCCCCAAACACAAAGAATACACATCCACAGCAAACAGCCACGTAGAGGTGCCCTGTGTCTGCAGATGCGTACTGAAAACAGAAACAAGATCAAGACTCTATTTATACATCTCATTGTGTCTGTTGATTGTAATCACTAATTAGTTGGCTAATTCACATCAGCCCCTACTTCCTTAAGCTTTTAAGGTGATTTATTTTTAGGTGTTTGACGTTTATTCAATATCTAACCACCTTGTTTCCTGCACCTTGAGTTCTGTCCGAAGCCTAATCCATTTTGCTCCCCCGACTAATATCATTCTCCTGACAGAGAGATATTCATTACCCTGTAACAAGCAGCATGACAATTAAATTTATAGAATAGTAGGTAACAATAATGAGTCTTTCTTAGTGCTGTCTCTACTAGAAATGCTTATAATTACAGAGGATTGTAAGGGAATGTAGGTATTATCTAAATGTTTCTACAATACAGATTAACTTCAACACTAATACCATTTTAATTGAAATTACAAGGACTTTGACTAGACTCTGTCCCAGATATGATTTCCTTAAGTATTCATCTTAAATGTAGTCTAGCAACAATTAGCTATGCTAAATCATGTTAATGTTCATAATATTATGAGCAGAAACAAGAGTTTCTTTGTGGAAAAAGAAAATTGCACAATAAAATTTTAAAAGTAAAAAAAGAATGAACCATGGGTCGCATTCAGTGGAGTCAGATATTCAATTTAGAATATAATTTATGTTGTAGTCAGCTTAGAAGTTGATTATAATCAACTGGTATTGATTATATGTGTTATTTTTGTTAATTAAATAAGGACAACACACAAACCAGGAAATGCTTAACAAATGAGAACAAACAGCAGTAATTATTTTGTACATTAATAACCACCAGAGAAATTTGTACCAGGTTTTGAACATTTAAATACATTTTTTTCAGTTTGTCATCCTACTAACAAGATTAATTTTATTGTCTAGATCTAAGTCCTGTTTTCTTAAATCTTAGACTTTATTGATAAATTACAAACGTAACGTAGCTGATGATGCAAGAAACCCACCCCCCCAAAAAACCTAAAAGCGACAAAATCTCAAAATGAGTATTAGTCTTTTCTTTAACTCTATCAGAAAAATCTTTTCAATAGACGTTTTCACTTTCCTGACCCAGTTCCTGTGGGGCTGTGCAGCCAATGATGAATGGATTATATAATTCTTTCTAAAACTCCCTCTTTACATGTCACACAGATTTCTCTAAACTTAGAAAAAATGTCATCAAGCTATCAATAAATATAATTATAATCAGCCCTGTCTAAAATCATAATCATTCCACTGAATAAAATACAGGTTAAAATTTTAAGTTTAAAACACAACAGAAATACTTATTGTTACAACTTAAGAATTCATTGGAAACTTCTAATGCATAACTGTGAACAATAACGTCTAAAGATGATGTGCAAATTTTGTCATATTACAGACTTGCATCAGATTTTTACATAGCACCAACGCACTTTGCTTCATCCTTCAACCTTTCTACCCTGTTATATAAAATTCCTTCCTATAACATCCTTCATCCCTGGAGTGAGTCACCAAAAACTGCTTCCCCACATTTGGCTCATTTGAACCAAACTTCCTTTGTGCACAAATGACACCATAATTGTTCCTGAGAGAAGAATTAGGCTTGAAATAACAACGTGATCTCAATGGGGCAAGTATATTTAGCAGAAACTTGTGAAATCTGTACAGTATTTTCGCCGGCTCAGAACATCATCGTGGGAACATTTTGCACCCATTTGTGATTGTTTTAAGTTGCAGCGGGAGAGAGGGCAATAAAGTCCACCTCAGTCGGAAGTTTCTACAGAACACTGATTTAGCAGAGCTGTGTTTTTATCACGCCCTTGGTTACTATCACCAGCACTCACACCAGCCCGTGAGCCTCTAATCATCCATGGCTTTTCTTCACTGGCTATCATCAAGAGTGCACTATGGGCTAGTTCCAATCACCACAGTAGCATTTCATGACTCTGAGGTTTTACTGTGCGGGTATGAATCAGAACCAATTTGTGCTGTTCTGCTCACAGTGGAAGTGCCAGCCAAGTATTTTTATGATTTTCTGAGAAAGTCTTTAATCTCTTTTCGTTCTTCCTTGTTCTGCTTACATGACATTGTATCCCTGTAATGTCATTTGTTGTGTATCATCAAAACATCAAAGCAGGTAAAAAGTGCAGTGACTATATAAGAAAAAATTTTTACATCCACACCACATTCTTATGACTGAATGTGACAATGCAGTAAGCAGCCAACATACGTACATACGTAGGCCTAAAAACCATAGTAATTAGTATTGTAATGAAAAATATATGCTACTTAAAATACATATAAATGTTTTGAATATGAACAATATTGAACAAAAAGTCTAATAAGATGTTAAGTTTCATTTTTCTTTTTTTTCAGAAATATTATCAAATAGTGTGTAAAATGTTCATTCATCATTTTGCTCAGTATTTTTGCATTAATTTAGTCTTATGCATTTAAGTCTTTGTGATTTAAATCTTTAAATTTGTTGACATCTTTTGTATTTATGTGTTTTAACCCTTAAATAAGCATCAGAATGTGTTGTCTATTGCAGGAATGTAATTTCCCACAGATAGTTTTAGAAAAATGCAACCTTTAAGTTTAGCACAATTATTCATAGAGGGGAGAAGAAACAAAGCTCTCCATACCTCTGTGGTAAATACTTTGTGCAAACTCCTATTGCCAACAGGACAACACCAACTCAGATCATGTACAATCTCACAGAACTGAAGCATACAAAAAGAGAAATTTTGGACCATTCCTCCAGTCCAGAATCCTCTTATGATTTCCTCTCCTTAAAATGCATTTATATCAGGGGCTGAAATCCCAATTAAAGAATGCTGATTTTGAGTCTGGCTATCAGTTATCCTTTGTTGCTAAACAACAGTCTTAGTCTTATCTGAACAAAGCACATTTCAGTTAAAGGCTGAACAGAGTTCAGCGATGTCAGCATGTTTACATTTGTGATTGCAAGACATAATGCACCAATCCCAGCAAACTGATTAACATATACATGGTGCATAATGGTTGTTATGGAGACTTTAAGAGCCCCAACTTGCCACTCGTTGTTGCAGTTCCTCAACAGTGAGGGGGAAAGGGAGAACCAGCAAATGTGCCTGCCAAATAAATGATGCAATAGAGCCTCATGCATTGAAAAAGTTAAGTAGGTGCAAAGTCTCAGTTCTTAATCCCGGCTACCATCAGTGGTTCATCTACTTGTCCATCAGCCAAGGTATCCAATAAGCTCCAGCATTCGTGACAACAATACCTATTAACATCAAAGCCGGTTAGGCTCTGGCACAAAGCCTGAATCCAAAAATAAGCTTTGTATAGGCTAAAATTCACACGGTCTGGGCTGTTTAACACAATGCGAATATTTGGAAAAGGGATTTTGAACATATTTCTTGATTTCTGATGTTTCCCCACGCATTATCTAGCTGATTAAAGCTTGAATGAAAAAGACATTTCTAGTTTTGCCTATGACACTTTACCGTTTATGAGAATTTGTAAAGAGAGGACAAGTGGCTTCCTGTTTAAGGACAACATGGCCTTGGCTTACTGAGCTAGACGGCAAGAGAAAAATACTTCACTGAAAAGTCACAGTTTTGGTCTATTGTGGGAGGCTGCTGTCTGACCCAAGAGACACAGGGGTTTATCCTGCTCTTATTGAGGTCAATACACCTCAATGACTGTGAAAACACCTCACATTCCCCTAGACATTTCGTGGTGAGTGAAGAAGTCATCATGAAAACAGAATACGTCTTAGTAGTCCATTGGGAACTGTAAAAAAAGACATTGCACTTAATCCAGGTATGAAATATTTAAATAACAGCTTTTCTGGCCCAAAAAACATTTGGATCCTTCTAACAATCTGCCCACTGTCCAAAATCCTTGCTGACAAAGCAATCCCCTTTGTAATCTTAAATCTTCTAAGTCTGCTAAGAGCCTGTTGTGATTGCAGAGGCTGTGTTGATGTTAAAAACAGAGGAGAATTACCGGCTAAAATCCAACTTTTGCATATTTGACCTCATTGAGTCTTTATTCTACATGTACTTACCACTGTTGGCTCCATTATTTAAAAAATAAAGTAAATAAAATCCTCAAACAGCTTCCTCAAAGATGTAAAAAATTAGCAATCCAACTCTCTCTTTATGAATTCAAATTAATCTGATCATTTTATTCCCAGTTTCAGTCTCTGTGGCCAAAGCAAACCTAGAGCGGACTTTAAGTCTGACCAAACCAGCATATCTCAGAGGCTGAGGGATAATCCTGCAGTGTGCCATTTGAATAGCTTTAGAGGGGGGAGGGAGTTTACCACAAAGAGAACCAAAGAAACTGATGGGACAACTGAGGCAACAAGAGAAGAAATTCTGATATAAAACTGCATCCGAGTTGGACTTCTATAGGATTTTATAACTCTCTCGATGTTTAAAAACCAACATATCCAAAAAAGATTTCCAAACCTGCAATTGAACAACCATGGAACTGTAAAACATATCTCATCAGAGACATTCATTCAGTCTTTGATCTTGGTGGCATAAATGTCTTGCACTCAAAATGTCTAACATGCTTACAACATATAACATGCAAGCCCTCTGAACAACTGAATGGGAACCATAACACAACATGTAAGCTTGTTAGAGTAAGAAGATTTCAGTGAGATGAACTAAGTTTGCACCTGTGCATTACCAAGCGAACTGTCTCCAGTCTGGCTAGACAACAGCAAATCAAAAAGATAAAACTACAAGCGGATATATATATAAAAAAATTACGTTATATGAGAAAACATAATTGAAAGCAGCTTTGGATTTTAAACAGAAGATATAAAAATGTGTACACATGTGAGAACTTAATAAATATTTCAGTTTTCCATCTTAAACACAAACTATCGTGGGCACAACTGAGAGGTAAACTCTTAGAAACCTGCTGAAAGGGATGGTTAAAAACTGCATTAAACTTCTATTAATCCCTGTAAATGAATTTCAGCATTGTTCTTTGAAGGAGTCTGTTAACACCCCACATGTTGAATCAATACTTTTTGTTTTTCAGTTGAATAATGCAGAATATGTGATGCAGAAGAGAGGAGAAAGTTAGAAATTACTTATTTGGTTTCTTTGCATTACAAAACGTGGCATTTTTACTATGGAATGTAGACTTTTTTTTACACTCTGTTAATTTAAGAAGAAACCTGACGATAAACATAGCTTGGTGTCCCTTGACGTTGCCTGCAAAAAAGTGGAGAGATGGAGATTTGCCAAAGAAAAAGTAAACAGGGGAGAGAATTTGGTGTGGCTGAGAGATGCTACTGCAAACTCAAGGCATGTTGTGGAGATGGACAAGGAGCCAGGATGTTTCTGAGTGCAATAAAGAGGCCCATTGGGCCAGAACGGCAGCTGAACACATCAGCACAAAGATGTGATTCATGCTTGGTGCCGAGCAGAATAAGGCGGCTGCTGGATGTTGCCAGGAGACAGAACTGCCTTGCGCAGACTTCACACACACACGCACACGCACGTTCCTGCACGCAGACACAAATACACATTGTAAACAGTCGAGGCCGTCATAAAGCTGGTCATGTGTCCGATGTTTTAGACAAGAGCAAGAAGGCAGGGCTAGGGACGTTGTGTCAGCTGTCCATCTCTCACAGTCAACTGCTGGACAACCCTTGGTTATGCACCAACAGCGAGGCAGTGCAAGTGTGCACTGAGTCAATTTATGGAGCACCTCAGAGGAGAAACTCCTTATTTACAGATAGATGCGGAAACTAGAGATGGATGCTGGGTGTGTTGTTTTTATCGGCTGGGTATGGAGTGCTGCGAGCACTCTGCGCTGCTCATTAGGGTATGGCTTTGGAGACTCAAATGTGAGCTGACATACGGATCCACAGAGAGTCTACAACAGGGTTCAGGGGAATAAACCATTCCAAGCTGCTTCTCTGTGTTTCTCCAGCTTAAGCTCTCTGGTTAACCTGCAGCTTTTAAAGGGTAACTGTGCTATGCTATGCTATGAACTGCTAGTAGTTACAAAGAATTTCAATAACGTATCTTATTATTATCTGGAAATGCTTTCTTGCGCATAACTAAAGTATGGTACTGTCAGATCTTAGTAGTAGCCAATAAAATTTCATGAAACTTGTCAGAGGATATAAGTGAACTTGAATCAGGTGTCATCATTGGTTCACTCTTTTCCCACACTCAGGGAAATCTGCCCTTTGAAACTTTACTTCCTAACTTCAAATAGACACCTTATTAGTGTGATTACCCTCACACTAATCACACACTGCCTCACCTTTTTTGAACAGTATTGCTTAATCAAAGAAGACATTGTTTTTTTTGTTTTGTTTTGTTTTTGTTTTTGTTTATGTAGCCCCTGGAACCAGGATGCCATTTCAAATAAGCTAATAGTGAGATATTTGATAACATACAGTGTTATATCATGGAGGAATTACTAAGTAAATCCACACTTCATTCATATCGCTGCTATATGTTGCAATATTTAGAGATGTTGGTCTTTGCCGGTGAAGGCTACTGTGTGGGTCATCACTTCAAAAAAACAAGCACAGGATGACTCAGCTATTAATACGCCCCCAGTAGTGCTCTCTTTGCTGCAAAATAAGGATTGCTCCAGTTGTAGGGAGGATTGTCTTATGCCTCTCCCATTTTTAATCAATAGATGGGTTTGGAGTGAGTCATCGTGGTGTGACATTTCTCCCTGAAGAACAGGACACACAGTGATTCCTTGACAAGGGGACATAAATAACCAAAAGACCTCTGTCATGGACTTTGGTAAAAATACGTCGACACTCTTCTCCAACCTAGAGATCAGTGATGAGTCTTCTCTGTCTGCCACCTGCTGCCTGTTAAACTGTTTGTTCACCACTAATGCTTCTAATGTGCACTTTGACTGGACTGTGCAATGTCAATATCTGATGGACGTAGTGGCTTCACGAAAATCAAGTTATTGTGCATCAATTGGAAAAAAAATGAGTCTGGAAGCTGGACAGCAGAGTGGTGCAGCCATTAGCATGGCTTTCCTCTTCTTCATTTCATTCTGATACTTTGTGTGTGCAGTTTGGACATTTTTTCCCATGCATGCATCCATTTAAATACATGTAACCATAAAAAACATGTATGTTTGTCGGCCACTATAAACTCTTCACAGGTGGGATTATGTGCATGCATTCATTTTGTGTCTTTATTTTGCCCCGTGATGAGATGACTATTTTTTCTGACTCTCCCACTGACTGGAGATGCATACCAATCATCTTCTTTTAAGATTAAGTCAGTACATAACAGATGACTGGATAAGTAGAACTGCTAATAATGTTTAAAAATTAAATTTATCTTAACATGACTGAAGCTTCACACTCAAAAGAAAAGTTGGTATCAGACCTCAATATCTGAGCAAGTAAACATCACAAAAGATGAAAACAGGAATAAACACTAATAAGCCAGATAATCAATTCAAAACATTGGACAGAAAATTATACATACATTATAGCTTTGAACATGTGACCAAAAGAAACTGAACCTTGTGAACTTGACAGTTATTATAAGGTTGAGGAATGTTCAAATGAAACAACCCAGAGTGTAATATGATGAGAAAAACTGGTGAACAGAGGAAAAAGGCTCAAAAGCCATGCTCTAGATTTGTAAAGAGTAGAGCTGGCACAAGGAAAAAGACAACTAAGATTCTGCCTCGTGCCCTCAGATCAGCAGGGGGCCCCCAAGAGCTCTCGACTTCTCAGTGATTATAAATCCCCTTATGTTTAGAAGGAAAATTTAATAAAATGAATAGGAAAAAAAATCCTCTCTCTGTTGTTCATTTGTTTCTCTGTGATAATCAAGGAGTCAAATAAAGATGCTCAAAGCAGGCCAATACTTCTCAGATAGGAATAGTATATTAGGTACACTCTGTACTTTTGCTTCCGTATATAGCATGGAAGGAGGACACAAGGTTGCAGTTGTTTGGTCTGGAAATACCCTGATCCAGAAGTAACAGAAAATGATAAAAAGTTAGAGTGACATTTTAGGTAATTCTAAGCAGCTAAAGAAAAATCCTATTTATGAGACCTATCAGATGTTTAGTAATCTCTGTCGCATCTCATATTGGTTTTAATTTTTGATTATCATGAAAAGTATGGCAATGGCGATAACGGTGAGCAAATCATGGAAGCTTAATATGAGTACAAGAGCTTGAAACATGCCATTTTATACTGCCAAGCTTTCAAAAAGGGAAGAACAGGCTGTTCCAGTCTGGCTTTAGGTCTTGTAAAATCTCTCACAATCACTGTGAATACCTGAGGGCAGAAGGATAAGATGTTCTGCCATATAAAACAATCTTACATTTCGACCTCAGAATAATTAAAATCAGAAGTTATTGTGCCATTTTGAACAGTTTAAATGTTAAGGAGAGGGCAGAGCTGAATTTCTGAGCATGCTTTCTTAATAACTGTTGCATTTATTGTCAATTCTTAGTGTCATTAGGTCATGGTTAAAACATAGCTACTACACCTTAAAATGCAAGCTCACTAAATAAAGATAATGAAGACAACAAAGACAATGACGATAACAACTTTTCTTAGTTTACAATTGAACTCTACTGTACCAACGCATACATCCAAAGCAAAGGATTTTCACTGGCTGCAGATTGTGTGATTATTTTCAGTAAAATTGGCATTATTGACTACACTCAAAAAGCTTCAGGTCACACTGGTGTATAAAATACAGAACCTGATAAGGAGAGACGATAAGAGAAAAATACATATTGCCTGGAAAAGACCATTGATTGAAAGCTTCCATAAAATTATTATCAAACAAAAACCTAAATCTCACAACAGGCAACACGTTTAAACACAACCCTCCCACCCCTACAAACTGTGCTGTGATTTAAAGCAGCATACCCGCGCTGCTGCAGTGGTTATGTAACTGTCAAGCCTCTTGCCACAAGCCTCCTGGTGACAGTGTGGTGAAGAAAGTGGGGGGGAAACAGCGAGGGGAGGGCAGAGAGCGATGGACGGAAGAGGCACAGTGGTACAGAGGAGAAGGAGACAGACATATTGTCATGGCTTGTGATGGAGGCATGAACTGAAGTGATGAAGCAGAAACAATAGCAGCCAGATTCTGCCCAGTTTCCTCTTATGTGCAAGATGACAGAGGGCGCAAAGGAGGGGAAGAGAAAACTGGCAAAGAAAGAGTTAATCCTGTTGCTCTCCAAATGTTCTGCCTTTTTATCATTTAGCCTCCTGATGCTGCTTTGAATACTGATTGGCTGCATTATTAGCTGAGCTCCATATGTCTGGAAGTGAAAGAGCAAGAGATGGAATTAAGAAGAGAGCAAGAAATGATAGGGATATTTAAACTAGAAAGCATTTATAACAAACTGCAGACTTAGGCTTAAAGTCTTAAATGAGTGCGCCATTTTGCAAGTGATAATGAAACAAAGATTATCAAGACATTATCAATACAGGAATTTTTGGTGGTAAAATACACTCTTACTCTAAGTAAGGTTTAGATTTTTACAACTGTTGACAATAGATGCTCAGTTATGGTGTTAAAGGTACAAAACCGCAATGATAGTGGAGAACAGCTATTTATTAAATTAAATGCCCATATAATACATTGTCAATCACATCTTAAGCATGCCTATATTAGTATTACATTAGCAATGATGCTAATCAGTAGCAATCTTTAAGATTTTCCATCTATCTTAGTATTGAAGATATTAGTTTGTTGGGATAGTTATGTAAATGTATGGTGCAATGTTGATTGCTAAACCAATGCTATTATGTTATCTTGCTCTTTTTCTGTTTGTGTTTCTCACTGAGTGAGTAATCTTTTTCCTTTCTTCAAAATGCTTGCTGTAAAGATGCTTCTTTCTCCTTCAAGACTACTAAGAGACACTATGCTTTGAGAACCTATTAAATTCAAGATCAACAGAAAAGGCCAAAAACCTGGAGTAGTTTCAGTAGCCTTGTATACAAACTTTACACATGAAAGAATTCATGTGAACTTTATGCCCACATTTTGTTCATAACTATAATACAGAGTTATGAACAAAATGTTCAAAATGTTATGAACAAAAGTCTTCAAAAAATGTGCAAATCTTCTGATTTCTAAGGCTCGCATTACTGTGCAAGTTATTCAGCTGTGTCGAAGGTTAATCCCCGAAGCAGCCAAAAAGATAAATGGCAACAAAGACAAATGGGCATGAAAGGTTATTACACACAGATAATACAGAAAGTTTTATATTAATACTCTGCAGGAATGTTCATTGAGGTCACAATTACCTTTTCTTTCTGTGATTATAATCTTTTGATCTCTGTGTTGTTGTACAATTATGCCTCGGAGGGTACATAACTAATTGTGACAATGATTGGCATCGTTAATCATTCATTTCTCCTTCAAGACATTTTCAAAGGCTAACTGCTAACATGATCACTATGTGACACCGTCAACAATAAGCAGACCCTAAGCAAGCCAACTCCAACTGTGTTTTGTAAGTTGCCATACTATTTACTAATAAAGTACAAAGTACAAAAGATAAAGATTCACATGACTAGATCTGTAACACGAGTATAGAAAAAATGGATACATGGGCTCATGTATTACTCGATGCACCAGCTGGCTGGACATGCAGTGCAGTCTAGGAAGTGGAAGCAGTTTGAAAGAGGGTAAAGTCAGTCTGTCCTCTTTTAGATTCATCCAAATTTTTATGTTTCAATACCAAATGGAAAGCATTGAGACTGCCAGGATGCTCTAGCCTTGTCTAAAAATTGCAGTCTCAAGAATCTTTTGAAAATCGCGGCTGCTTGTTTGAGAAGGATTTTACTAAGGTGTGTTTTTTATTGTCTTCTTACTGATTTTACCAATGTACAGTACACCCCATGGTGGCACATGAACAATGATGAAATCATCAAAGTAATTTGGTTTCAAACTGTGTGGATGATGAATGTCTGTACTAAACCGAACAAGTTCAAATCACAATGAAATCCGAAGAACTGCTCCAAGAAAAGGCAACAAGTTCATGTATGTTTAAAAACTTCAATTTAAAATCTATCAATTGCAATAAGACTTCCTTTAACTGCATTTCTTAAGAACCCACAACTGTTTAAGAGGACTTCAAAAACATAAATATTAACACTAAATCAAAGCTCTTTTTAAACTAAAGCAATAAATTGTTCAAATATTATTAAAATCTTAGTGATTTGTATCACAGGGACAATTATTGCTGTGGAACAACATACTTCTGCTACACTGAATAGGATGGAGGAGGAAGGTGAGTGATAAGAAGAAGAAATTTAGAGACAAAAACCCCATGAAGCCATAAGTAACATGACAGCAGAAAAGGAAACATACTCTACAACAAACTGAGTTAGCTTAAGGAAATGTAATAATGTGCATCAAAGATGGAACAGTTGAATGTTTTAAACAACATGTCACAGACAATTTTCCACAGGAAATTAAGTCCCATTTTAATGATGAAAACTCTGAAATGGGAATCACATTTTGTGGGAATTGCATGTTTTCATCTTGAGTTATTGTAAGTTGGTGTGGTACAGAGGATGTCTGGATGCCTTAGCCTTCACTCAAAATGATTTTCTCACAAATCTTGTGGAAAAAAATGAATTACATTGGAAGAATCCTTCTTATTGTAGATTTTAGTAACATGTGTCATGCTTCATGGTGAGGTTGGACCTGAGTACAGGCAGGACAGTGGTATTGCCATTTTGGTGAATTTATTGATCGAAGGCCTTACCAAAACTGAGGAGGTGGGAAAAAAGCAGTTGAAGTTTAGGGAAGCCGGCATGGAGGAAGACTGACACAGAAGACAGGATGAAGAGTAGATGAGAGGCAGGTGAGACTAATCAAAGGAATGCAGAACTTTGGGGAAGAAGCTTGGCAGAGAAATGAGGGAAGGTGACCAACAAACATGACGGAACTAAACAGGACATAAAAGCAACTTACCAACCAAAGGTAAGTTGCTTTTCTATTGCATGGCAGCAATAGAAAAGAACCCAAAATAACCTAAATGCACAAACAGCAGTTTATGCATTTATAATTTGCTGAGTCCTGAAATCAATTTTATTGATGCAGCAAAAAATAAAGAAAATGTGTGAAAAGTTATCTCATTTTCCACACATTCCCCTAAAATTTCACCATTTCCATGAACGAAAGGTAAATATATTAAGGGTCATTAATATATTTCCGTATAGTTTATTAAAACTGTCCAAGTAATGCTATCACAGTGTGCACACATCATCCTGACATTCATATTTTCTAGAACAAACTCATAATCACATAATAAACATCTGTCTCCCTTATTACTTCATAAACTGTTTTAGAAATGCTTTTGCCACTGGAGTCCAAGAGTAACTAACCTATGAAGGAAAAACAAAACCTGACAATTAGTGATTCCAGTGAAACATGAAACTAAACAAACATCACTCTTCCCTTTGTTCTCTCCAAATTGATCAGAACACTGTAATTATAAATCAAAAACTCACTACACTCCTCTGACCCAGCTTTTTTCCTCCCAATCCAAAGTGGAAAGACTCCCTGGAGAAGCTTGTCTGAATGAGGTCACAGTGTCCTGATGAGCCTCCTTATGAATAAAATAATCAGCCTGCATTGACCAAACATCCACTTAATTCTACTGCTGTGGTAAAAGTTGCGCTAGAAACAAAGAAAAACAAAAAAAATCTGAACTTTAGAAAGGAATTCTTCCAATGAGACAGTGAGATGCTCCCATAAGTGAGAGAATAAAAAACAAAACTGGATGATCTCTTCTTCTCTTCCTCTATGTATGCTCTCTGTGCCAGACTCCACTGCTAGAGAAAAAGCATGTCAAAGCTAGTTAAATATTCGCTACACAACATTAAGTCAAATAAGTATTGGGAGAATACATTCTGCTCTGATTAAATCGAAACTGAACTCTGTGAATGTCATTGCATTTTTAAGATGAATAGATTAAAATCCTACAGAGCAGGATGTCCATAAGACATCTTGAAATTTCCATAAAAATAAAAAGAAAAAAAAGATGCTGAATACATTTTAGCAATACCATTTCCATATTATTATCCCCTATTATTATATTAAATGTATTGGATGTGAAGATTATTTGCATTGTTACCGACTTCTAGTGTGAATTTCATTCCAACAGGTCAGTCAAATACATATTCATTATAGGAACTTGTTTTAAATACATATTTTCCTGCTAATACACCACAGATTTGGAACTGAGAATGTAAGCATATATAATGCAAATCATGTTGTACACTTATGCATATTGTAAAAATGTGCGAAACATAAGAGTACAAGAAGTACACTGTAATGTAATATGGAAGCCAGGTAAGGAAGAAAAATCACCTGTCCTCCAGTTGGCCCCTAGACACACTGAGAAACTCTCATTAAATATTAACACTAATGACAAAGAGCCCTTAATTCCTTACAAGTGGTGTGTTTAACATGATACATTACAGACATGGTTTCAAAAATAAGCTCAGGGCTGATCTCATTGACTTTGTCCCTCGGATGTCTTTATGAGTATAAGTCTAAACACGGTTTCCGTCAAGTTGGACATTTTGGAAAAATAAGGCCTGACTCACCTTCTCCGCCAATGGGAGGTCAGGTTTCCATAAACTTTAAAGAGAGCTGCCAGTCCCCTACAGGAGATCACCTGTGGAGATAAAAACATGGGGTCAGTCCTTCTAACGAAAGCTCACAGAAATCTAAAGTGTAACTAATTGCTCTTAATAAAAATAAAAATGGAAATAAGCTTAACCTGTGACAAAAAAGCTTATCTTCACTTGGTCAAAGATATTAAAAGATTTGCTTCCCTTTTAGCTATCACAACAAGAGAAGATTGTTGTGATAGTTACTTGCCCCCTGACACTGAGGCAAGTGGAATAGCAAATCAAATCAGCATCCTCAGTTTTCATAAAACTGCACAGCAACGTACCCGTCTGTTTAGCATAATTGATTTCAGCAGGAGAATACTTTTTATGAAGATGGGATCTGTTTAAATATTGTGGTTTCATTGGGTTTTCAATGCTTCAGCTGTAGGAGGCAACATAGGAAGACAAAAAGCTTTTTGCAACAAGTTATTAATTAAACCATGGGAAAGTCATTACCTTTTCTTCAGACATTTTTTTATACAGATTTCAATTTAAACTAAGGACATAAGTGTGAAGCGTATAATCCTGGGAGAAATAAAGTAATGAATGCCTCCGAAGTTTATAGGTACACAGACGTGCACAAAAAATCGCATATTCAGTGGCTTGCAAAAGCATTTCTAATCGCTTTTTCAAACGTTAGTACAGAAGACTTTAATTTCATTTTATTATGATTTTATGTGGGGAACAAACAAAAGTTTCAAGAGCCTTGGTTGTGATGATGGACATCTGTCTTTTTCAGAGAGACTCAATTTTAGCTTTTATTCGGGTGTCTCAGCTGATTTAAGTCCACAGTTTTCTTCCTTTATTTTACACAAATTAAGGAATTAATACCCAATTAATACCCAAAGTTAAACACCTAAAATGAATATACCTAAAAAGCTCAGACATGTGGAAAACTGTGTTATTGATTACTATGAAAAAATGCTGATACACCATATACATGCGAAAGAGATTTTTTCAGGAGTTTCTCTTTTGCTATCAAACTACCTTTCCCCACGTAATTTATTAATCTGCTCCCTATATTTACAGTTTCTTTGTTTTTTATCAGATTTAATTAAACTAAAATCAAAGTGTATCGCCATAATAAAAACTCTCACATTTGGAGGGAAAGGGAAAAAAGCATGTAAGCCGGAGAATACAATCCAAACTATGAAGTATGATAGTGGCAGCATCATTTTGCGAGGGTGTTTTTTGTGTAGAAGGAGGTAGAGCACTAATATAACAAATGGCATCATGGGAAGAGAACATTATGTGAATGTTTTGAAGCATCAGCTAGCTGGCATGTCAAAGCCAGGCACAAATGTTTCTTTTTAATGGACAAGGAGTATGTAGATACCACAAAATTGCTGTGTCTCAATCCAAGTAACTCTCCTGGCTGTGCTTTAATAAAAAATAATGAAGCCAGAACAGATGCCTCGGTTTATCAGAAGATAACCTCTCTTCTGTAATCTGGTTTCCACTAGAACATAATACGTCTGTATTACTGCACAGACTGTTTGTTGACCTGAGGACACAAATCTTACAAACATGTCATGCAGTAAAGAAACAGCAAATTTAAGGTAACACTAAGGTGAACGACTGCTATATCAAATAAGACGGCAAGAAATATCACAGCTAAATATAATGCATCACTGAAGCCAAATCCAACAGAGATCTGACTGAATTCATGCAAAATCACTGAGTCACTGCGTGCTGCTCATGTTTTTCCACTCTAGACAGAATCTTTTTTTTTTCCTATTTGAGCCAAACCATGAAAACATTTTGCTTACAGCTTCTCTCTTTTGTGAATGATTGTTTATTTGTGTCATATAATGACTGGTTAGATATTTAGGGGTTTGAATGTGTTGGTGAAACATAACAAGAGTTCCAAACCCAGTATTTCTGTTTCAGAATGACTTGCAACAGCGATGAGGACTGATCAATTATTTATACGTTTACTCAAGCTAATTTGTCCACATTTGCAAAATCCTCTCTAAATCCAAACATTTGTTTTCTGTTTTATTGTACTTAATTATGAATTACAACCCAATCTGTGACATCAAATGCACATTTGTGCAAATATTAGGAAGCCTGAAAGTGAGTCAATTGATTCTGGAAAATAGCTTGATTTGGAAAAAGTAGGAGAAAGAATCTTTATGAACAGGAAAAGTACTGGAAGAAAATCAATATATTTTAACTACACTTTCCAAGGGTAATATTTTAACGCTGAGATTTCACCACCTACGATGGTGTTAGTAATAAAAAGCATGTGCAGACCCAGACTGAAAACCTGTAATGAACTGCAGATAATATACTGACTACTTAAATTCTTTAAAAAGAGCATCTTCAAAGACATAACGTTTCAAGAAGAAACAGTTCAAAGAGCTGCTTATAGAAAATAAGAGAGTTTCTACATTATGGACTGTATCCTCTGGGCTGAAGTGAAAAAAAATAATCAACTAACTAGTTCCAAGCACACAGTTCGAAGGTCAAAATATATAATGAGATGGACTCAGTGATGCAGTGGGGATGGATAGCTTGTACTTTATGGTTATAGTTAATGATGGAAATTACCCGAGTTTTGAAAGTGATTTGCTGTGCCTTTATATGGAATCTGTTTCTTGCCAGCTTTATACATCAGCAAATTCAATTTCTGCCTATTTTTCTTCATTTAATCAGATCAGTCATTCAATCTGACTGATCTCCAGATCAGTCAGATTGAATGAGAAGCATATGTGAACATCAACTTTCAAATTTTGTTCTGGACTTTGACAAGGCCTTTCAAAATGTGACGACCAGTATGTGTTTAATGTTACAAATATTAATAGACCTCTATGTTTGGGATCATTGTTCTACGAAAACATTTAATGCATCACAGTTTTAGTTTCCACCCACGCATGCTGTTTTGAATGTTGGTCAAAAAATTTAAGTTTGATGTCATGCAACTAGAGCACTTTCTTCTTTAAGTTTATGTGTATTTCTATTTAACAGTGGATTTCTGATCCCTGCTGATCTCTTAAGGCTGAATTTGTGAAGTACATGATTGATAATTATCTTCCCACCTGAGAGATGGACCTCTGCGGCTCCTCCAGAGTTACAATGGAGGAGCTGCTTCATTTAATACTCAAACGTGTTTCCAGCCGGCTGCTTCATTCATGGGTTCATCCACATCCACGGGAAGATCAGCAATCCCACTAATGGTAGTTTGTGGTTTAACCATTTGTACCAGTGTTGTTGCAGACTGTGGTGTTTCATGCCTCCACAGTGGGCACAACATGACTCCATTTTGAATTTCAGACAGGGGTATGACACATGCTGAGTCTGTGCTCTGCCTGAGGGTGAGCAGCAGCTACACAACACAAATTCAGAGCAGGAGTAAAGTGACATGTAGTAGTGACAAACGTAATGCAAAGCAGGTTTATTATGTTCTAATAAATGAAGGACATAGGAAAGATAACATACAACTAGAACTCGCCAAATGTTTCCTTCTGATGTGTATCTCAGCACATATTGACCAGTGTGTACAACCCCTGAGGGACATGGTAGTATATAAATATTTCATAAAATAACTAGAATAGTAACTATGTTTAGTTTTTGTTTATATGCTTTAGTTTGAGGTGACATTCTTTTTCTGGAAAGTCGTACAAAGCTTTGCTGCAGATGCTTCTGATCATCTGTAACATTATCAATCTTCTGCTGAGGTCGGAGTATATCCTCGTGTGTGTTCTGCTCTGTGCTGAGAGAAATGAGACACTCTTACTGCCCTTCAGACTCGCCGCTCTTACACTGCCTCTTTTTTCACAGCTTGTCAGAAGACACTATCTCCCCTTCGAACAGAGGAACGGACACCTGAATTTTGCTTCACTGGCAAACGTATTATATGGAAGAGTTAACAAAACAGGAAAAAAGAAAAAGGAAAAAACACCCCCTCACACCACCATTTCACACATTCTCCCCTTCACCTGACAAGTGATGTTCTACAAACACAGAGGACTAACAATAACAAAAGAGGTCACCAGAAAACATTTGACTCCTCTTTTTTTGAGTTATTTTATAAGAATCATAAGAACAGCTGCCATGTTCATATTTGGGCTCTTAAAAGGCATTCAGATAATTTTTCTAAGAATAGAATGATGATACAACAAACATATTGTATAAACACTAATAATTGGGTTCATAATTATAACTTATTCTAATTTAGCCAAAGCTGAATAGAAGCTCTGCAGACATTTGGTTAAGATGCCGTTTGCAAGTTGCAGTTGAATCTCACCCTTTCAGTAACCAGTAACAAGCAAGATTAAGGTCTGAAGTTTGATCATTCTTCTTGACTAAATTAGTAATGTTCACTTAAAAATATTAAAAGTCATAAAACAGTATAACAAAAGTTTAGAGATCTACAAAACAATCCTCCATCCAATTAGTTAATATAATCACAACTTCAAAAATAAACCAAACTAACAACCCGCATTAAAAACTCTCTGAAAACATCCATCGCACTGTCTTAAAGGGATTACATTTTCACTTCCTGCTACCAGAAGCCCTTCCTGCTGGTTGATGTTGTTCATCATCCATTAAATGTTAAAGATCACTACAGATCAAGCTGCTGATTACATGAACACAAAACCATCATCAAATCCAGACAACACACTTCCTGTGCATGCAGAGAGGCTGCCTCTCCACTTCCAGAGAGTAAACATTCAGGGACAAACAGAGAAAAACACAACGTATTGTGTAGTGATTATTATACATTTAGAAGCTTTACAAACCAAACATTAAAAAGATATCATTAAACCACATATCAACCTTAAATAATGTTTTCAATAAATAATTTCTTTCTAAAAACACTTGTTTTTAGAAAAAAGGAAACAAAAAAATCTAACTTTTATGAGAAGGGACTGACTAAAAAACAAAGATTGTGTTCTTAAGACAAAAAAAAGGGCATTTCTTGCACAATCAGTGTATTTCTGCAGCCAAAAGATGTTTTCCATTTCTTTTCTTTTTTAAGTTGCTCATTCATGTTTGGTAAATTTTAAGAATCACTGTCAACAGCCTAAAGAGCCACATGTGGCACCAGGGCTGCAAGTTGCAAACAACAATTTTAGACTGAAAAATAACAATTTAGATTTTGATGTGGCGGATGTGGCTTACAGGTCAGGGCAGGATAGACCTTGGAATAATAGAAGTATACTACAAAATCTTTCAAAAACATTTTGTCTTTTGCATCGTGAAGTTTTCAATTGCTTGTTTGGTAAGTGAAGAAGCAAACAAGCAGCATGTACAAGCAGTAATGTAATCGCCATGTGTTGCTAACAGTGCGAGTCTACTAGACAAGATGTCTAACTTATTTTGGTGGCTAATAATACCGAAGTTAGTATCTGATTTGTGCACAATTCTTCTAACATTGAAGGTTTCTCAGACTATCTTTTTTTTATGTGGACAGCATTTCACTTTTTCAGGATAACATTCTACTTGTCTAAGCAGCTTCATCCTATTCTAAATTGAGATTTTTTTCAAACCTTCATCATATTTGTTAAAACTAAAAACAGCGCATGTTCAAAGTCGTTTTGGCCTACCTACTGATAATGTGGTTTGTGCCACTTTACCTCTATTTGCAAAAAAAAATATGAGCAACATTTTGTTTTCTCTGCAAAATTGCTGCAAATTATGCACATATTGTCTGTTTGACAATTATTTTGATAAAACACAGTTTTTAAAAAAGTTAATTGCTAAGAGAAGTTTGAAAGGATTCTGTATATGTCTCATGCCTCCCTAAATATGGGACAACAACCACTGAACAGCAATCATAACATTGACAAAGAAAACTAAAAAAATGACGACAAAAAGGAAGAAAGGGGATTATGAAATATATAAATAAAAACATACAATTACCTAATGTGACATCCTTCCAATTATTAACAGAGCCCTGACCTTTCTTCTCTGTTAAGAGCGAGGAGTCAACTAATAAATAGCAGGTACTCATCAACTCTTTTCTCTGCAGTACAATTGAATTACCACCCCTGAGAGTATCACCACCTTCTCTCTGCAGCCTCCTGTAAGGCTTTTCAGAGACATGCAAAGAGTGAGTTCAGCACCAAGGACAGATCCAAAACAAGCTAACTGACATCTGTATACTAACAATAATGATAATTGAACTCAGATCACCCTAGAGCGACTCCATCATTATCAAAAGTATTTATAGCCCATCAAATTAAGTGTCCATTCTTTTGCAGAAGGGAACTAGCTGACTTTAGGCAGGTCTGGATGTTTTGTGAGATGAAAGCAGCTGCAGGATCTAAAGTGAAAGAATTTGCAAGAATTCCTCCTTCTTTATTAATTTTTTCCATCTCTACACCATAACACTACCCTGCCACTGTGCTTGGTGGTTGGTACAGGTGAAATATTTTTTGTGTGATTAAGGCCAAGTAGCTTATTTGTTTTCTCCAGCTAAGAGTGACTTCAGCACCACAGACAGCGCTAAAATAAGCAATAAGCTTACTGACATTTTTTGACTAATTACCAAAGTTGGGGACAAACAAAACGACACAAGGTTTTTGAGGCAGCTCTGAATCCAATAGGGTGAGGTGAACTGATAGTCAACACTTGTTGACAGTTAATGACAAAAAGAGGCAAGGATGCTTCATCTGCTGCTCACAAACATGTTTTACTTTATTTGTTAACTACACTTTCATGATTGTACTTGGAATAAAACCTCATCTTGCTGATTATGATCTCAAAGTAATAAAACAAAAACAAACTTGATATTAAACACTAACTCACTGTAAACAACAGAGTCTTACAGAAATAAACTAAAAATTCACAAAATGCACATGAAGGTAATCAGTTTTATTTTTTTTAACAATTTTTTTGAATATGTTCCACATAGAATAAATTTATGCATAACATTCTTACTGTCTATTTGCACAAATATTGTATTGTTGTCTGCTAAAATATAAACAATAGCTTTCTTAGATTACAGTCAGCACAGACTCATTCCGAGATCAAAAGTTTAAGAAACAAATAAACTCAAAGCCTGAAATACATATCTAAAACACTCAACATGAGAATAACAGCATATTATTCTCACCACTGTCAAGATTGTAGTCACTTATGATATCAACTTAAAGTATTTTAAATTGTTTTTTTTATTTCGTGGTGGATTTAGACAAACATAAATTCAGAAAATATCCTCCACCAACTAACAAACATTGCAAATGTTTGTTTTCTCAAACGTTTGCCTTAGCAAGAGTGTTCATAAGAGTTTGATTGGTTTTATAAATCCTGTAGCCTTGAAGCCACAGTTGCTAAGTGTATGATGCCCAGTCTTTCACTCATGAAAGAAAAACAGTCTGTTGGTGTGAACACAAAGTTTTTGTAAACTATGACTACTGTGAGTACTACAGTTTAACAAACACATAAACACATCCTGCTCCTCACTTCAACGAAGCATTCCCTAACATAGAGGGGCATTTATGGTTGGGTCAGGACGTGGATGACTTGGAAGAAGATGGGAGCTGCACGGTCTGATTGCTGATTTGATGTTAAATAGAAAAGTGCAGAGAGCAGATCTTCATGATCCAGTTTACTTTGACTAACCAGTTAGTACTATGTTCTTAAGCAACACTGGGTTCTCCAAGGAGGTTAAGTTGCTCAAGGGTTAGTCGTTAGTAGTTGCCAACAAAACGCAGTTTCAGCACCAGGAAGAGCTCCAAAATCAAGCAAAAATGACATCTGCTACTTCACCGCTGCCATGCGTAGAAGATCTAAAATCAAGAAGCGTTGCTGCATGTCTTTTGGCAGGACGAGATGTTTTGGAACGACAGCAGCTGCTTGGTTGGAGGGAGATGTTACAACCCAATGCAGCAAGCAGCACTTTAAACAACCTCCCTCCCTGAAACACGTCATCCTCCTCCTCATCATCACCACCACCAACATCACAGATTGGGGATGCCAAACACCTGAAGGTGGCTACCAGATACTTCAGTCAGTTGGGAGGCTAGATGCGTTTCAGCCTCAGAGCAGATTTGATGAATGATTAAAGGGACCACATGCAACTAATCCCATGTAGAAAGCGGGATGCTCCTCCTCTGTGGCACCGTTGGTTTGTCGGAGGGAAAACAATGACGCGAGAGATGGCTCTTTGCTTTGCTGTGACAACCAATTACATAACTGGAGCGCTGTGGAGTGCTCCCATTAAAATTCGCGTCCATTTCCCTCAAGAAAGACTCAAACACATCACTATATGACCACTAAGCAGCGCATCTACGTCCCTTAGCCCCATCTTATCCTTTAAACAGCATGAAATGTTACGTTTTCAGACTGATCCAAGTTTATATTCGTTATCAGATTTGGTCATTTCACGCATGGAAATAAACCCTTTACTACATCGCCATCGCCTAAATATGAAACAGTATGAAATGAATTTTGATCAGCATTTCTCTGCTCAGAAAGCGGGTTTGTTTTATATGTGAGGTCCAATTTGTACAATCCAGACATTATTCTAAACAGAAAATAGCAATGCATAATTGCACGATCTGGTCTGAAAACATGACATCGGGTCGAGTAAACCAGCATCAGACGAGTCAACAAAGCGTACAACATTAATTCAAGGTGAGGCGAGATGGACCATCTTCCCCCGTGGCGTAAGCAAACAACGGTACATCATGTAATATGACGCATGAATAATTACAAACTGCAAAAGGCAAACAGAATCGCCTCTGAATTCTGTTGTACTCCGTCAGGTTTTGGTGCATTAGAAGCAGCGGTGAGATGTTAAGTCAACATGATGGAGAGTGATGTAGTTTTCTCCATCTCGCCCTTCGCTGAAAGGATGCTCTGCTTCTTAGCCCTATATATGCACGGACGTGGCGGCCAGTAAAGCACTTACCAGAGATGCTGCTTCTGGTCCTGCCCAGTAGTGTCTGCTGCAAATCGGACCGTATTTTCCCCTTGCAGTACAACAGAAGGTGACCCTGCGTTCTCTCTGCAAGACTCATCCACGAGATCACGATGCACGCAGCAAGGGGGAGCTCCACGGCACAGGCGCGCGCTGGGGGGATGGCCCAGCTTTTACTCTCAATGGACAGCAGAAATAGACTGCAGGGGGGGGGGGGCGAGTGTGCCAAGTGATTTCTAAAATCTCCACTTATTTAGCATATAAACATATGGAAAGTAATACAAAATATAATTATTAAGCAATTGTCAATTTTGTAATTTTTTTTCTTGCTATTTTTTTTTTATTGTTATTGATGAATCCTCTGTCACTTAACTGGAACTACACATTATTATTTATGAAATAAAATAATTGGGAAGGAATGGTCGAGGAGCGCGTTAAATGTGACTTCCACTTTCCAGCCAATGGAATGATCACGTTGAGAGGAGGTGTCCCCCTCCCCTTTGCAGTATAGGCCACGCCCACATCTCACTATGCCCGAAAGGAGGAGGAATGGTGGGAGAGGAATGTTTTTGTTCTGCGGATGGCTACTGACTCATCCACTCAAGAACAAAAGAACGTTTTGCTCACCTGTTGAGCGTTTCATTTGCTCATTTACAGTGCCTCACAAAAGTGATGGTGCTTCTTGAACCTTTTCACTTTCTGCCTTACCATAGTCACAGAAGTCAGTATGTTTTATTAGGATTTAATATGATTGATAAACACAGTTTAGCGTGTTAGTTTAGCCCCTAACCAAATTATGGTTAGGGGCGTTCCAAATTATTTGACAAATGAAAAGTTGAATCCGAGTCAATATTTTGTGGTTCCACCTTCCACTGCAAACACAGCTGCAAAGATTCCCTCTATTATTTTGCCAGCTTGCAAATCTACAAACTGAGACTTTTGTCCATTCTTCTTTTCAGCAGTCAGATTGGATGAAGCATCTGTGTCAAGTGAATGTTAGTCCTTAAGTCATCCACTAAGACAACCTTATCTATTAGATCAGATTTATTCATTTATGTTAGCTTAACGTCATTGTTCTGCTGAAGATGAACTGTTGCCGTAGTTTTAAGTGTTTCACAGCATCTAACGTGTTATCTTCAACAATTGTCATGTATTTACCTTCATACATTTTTATTTTTTTTTTTGTCAGTTCTGGTGCCTACCTCCAGCCATCTTTGAGTGGGAGGCAGGGTACACCATGAACAGGTCGCCACTTCATCACAGGCCAACATGGGGACACAGGACAAACAATCATGCCCACACACTCACACCAAAAGGCAGTGTAGAAAGACCAGTTAATCTGATGGTCATATGTTTGGACTGTAGGAGGAAGCCATGATTCACAAATATTCAGGGAGAACATGCAAACACCATGCAGAAATATCACAGGACCTTCTTGCTATAAGTTGATAGTGCTCCACTCTTCCAAAAAGACCAAATTTGTGGAGTTTGGCTATAACAAGTAAACCCCTAATTGGATATTCTATTTATTTAGTTTTATATATCTAAAAAAAAAAATTATATTATACAATGTTAGGCAACCTTCACACTTAGATATACTCAGCCTCTTTCATTGTTATTTCTGAGGTGCAGCTTCCACTGAAATAAGGCATCCTGTCAAAGCCATTCAGCATCAAACAGGATGAAGAGAGGGTGCTGTTTTCTTCTGCAGATTGGAGGCCATTGCAAACCTTAAACCAGATCAATAAGATGATGTTTTTTTTCTTATGCAGATTGGCTCAAGCGCAATTTTTACTGCCACCAGTAAAAATTGTTTATTTTATCGCTTGGGTTATTATCCGAAAAATGAAGTCATAGTTTATCACACATTTACATACAATAAACACAATCTCAGGTGAATGACAAAATGTAAGCGATATTACATATCTCTATTGCGTGAAAACCTCACTATTAACATATGGATTACTGGTCATTCATATGAGAAAACTCATGTAGTTTCATCATTTTTTCTGTAACACATATTTATTAATCTCCTCAAGTTTAGTGACATCTAGTGGCCAATTCCAAACAGTGCAAAAACAAAAACTGAGGCTGGAGAACTTCAAGACTTCTTCAAATGATGACAGAAAGTCTAAAGTGCTGGATGCATCAAATAAAAAAATTAGATGTTTTTGTCCTCTCACTCCATCTTCTTCTTAAACTTCTTAATAAGCCGTCGGATTAAAATTCCTTGTTTAAATGTAAAAGACAAAAAATAGTTTTGATATTAAATACCGTGTATTGGACAATACTCTTGCATTTCCCTGATGGTTGAACCGGCAAAGAGACCTTTTAACAGTTGTGGAAACACAAGCGGGATTTACACAGATTCCTTCTCTTGCAAGATTTTGTTGAAAAAGTGGACAACTGTAAAATACCTCTTTAGTATCTCAGACATGTATCCGTTTGGTTTAGACTTTTCTAACAAGAGTCATAGCAACATAATTTACTCTCTGTTTTATTTTGCTCTTTGAACGTAGATCTGCCAACGCAGTTCATTTTGAAATGACAAGATGTGGCATCACTCTTGTTTGACTTTTTATTTTTTAGATTCATGTTGACAAGCAACCATCAGATAGTTGTGCCTTTATAAAGCTCTTGAAACATCAGAACTTCATCAGAACTTGCAACTGAAAGCCCAAACAAGGTATTTTATCTGTATGACTTTAAACCTGTCAACACAATCTTTTTCCAGACAAAAAGATTATGAGATTAATGTTTTACATAATTTCACTGACCCTTGTGGTTTACTTTTCTGAGAAAGTGAAGTATGACTATAAAAGTGGAAGTTCTAAAGTTCTAAAGTGTCCTGAACCAGGACAGTTTGACCATTAAACAATGTAGATGATGAAAAGACTGTTGGTTTGCACTCTTTGCTCTCTTATCTTATTTCTTTGTTTTTTTCAGATTGGTGTGGGGAAAACATTTTCACAGTCATTAGGGAAAAAAATCCAGAAAGATCTGGGGAGAGAATCTGTTAGAGGCTGCAAAAGACTTAAGATTGGCTCTGACACCAAAACAGTCAGAGCTAAAATGGAGTTTTAAGTGTGCCAAATATATTTGTCTTTGTTCATACATGCACTTGGAGGCTCATAAATATGACTTATTATATTAAAAACTAAGGTTGCACTCATTCAATCTGATTGTGCTTGAAAAAAGAACGGCCAAACGTTTCAGTCTCAAAATGGGGAGAGGGGGGTGAATACGAATTTACATATATTATATATAATTTCCTTCCGCATCATAAATATACAATACTTTGTGTTGGTCCATGACGGAGAATCCAAATAAAAATACATCGAGTTAAAATCACTTTTACTTTTCGTTGCTTCGCGTGAGATCAGTCTTTTATTCTGAAGGGTTCAAACCGGAAGCTTATGCACTGTTGTCACTAGTAGCGAAAGGTCGTCTGTCGGAAGCTGGTGAACGTCAAGTCTTAAAGGAAAGAAGGCTTTTTATTCTGCAGAGTGAGTAAGAATTGACCTAAAATGAGCAGAACATGTTAGAGCAGGCTGCGTATTTCGTCTTACTGACCGAGTAAGTTATATTTATCGCAGTTTAATCACCTTCTTTTGCGCAATGCTGCAGGAAACTCACCATCAAGTTACAGTAGCTAAACAGAAATTATTTGTAGCATTGAAGATCATTTTATTACAGCAGTCAGGTGAGGCGTAAAGCTAACATTTTACTTATAGGTAAGCAATGCATTGGTTTAGATGGCGTGCCTTTTTTAAAACAAGTGCTAATTGTGGCAAATCGGTAAAATACGGCTTGCTAACATTGGCCCGTTTAAGTCTTTAGTCATTTAATCACTAGTTTCAGCAGCATGACTGGTTCTCTTACTCCTAAATCTTTCTCTTTCTATTTATTTTCCACTTTCCTTGCCAGACAGACAGCTGTATACAGACCATTTCCATTTTGTGCTTCCTCAGATTGCTCGCTGATTAGGGAGGGCAGTGATACCATGTGGAAGTCACATGAACGACGAGGATGAGGCATAAACAAGGGGGCAGCCTGACGACAGAGCCGCTGCAACACAGTGTCAGCCAACAGGAAGAGGAGGAGGAGAAGCAGGAGGGGGGCCTGGTGTTTGTACAAAGATCCCCCACACAAGCAGGCCCCCTGTGGCCCTTTCCCCCTTGAACGTTAATTAGGATGAACAGCACTACCACTCAGCCCCCTGCCCACAAAGATGGGGGTGTGGCGGTGAGCTATGTGCTGGTGCCATTCCTTCTTATAACTATTGCTGGAATTGCTACAGTTTTGGTAAGTAGCTCATCAAAATGTGGGACATTAGAGACTTAGAAAGATGCAACTCTCATGCACTTTTTATTTTGTTTGTTCTAGATTATATGTCTGCGTAGGAAAAGGAGGTGAGAACAAACTTAGGGTATTGATTACCTCTTACTTTCTCAGTCGGACCCATTGATTTCTTGATGCACTTTATCTTCTGCCTTAGGATCGACAGACTTCGGCATCAGCTGTTACCTGTTTACACTTATGACCCTGCAGAGGAGCTTCATGAAGTTGAACAGGAGCTTTTGTGGAGAGAAGAGGACACAAGGGTAGGACACCCAAACTCTCAGTGACAGTGTCCTTTTTAAAATAAAGGAAAGGTGTTTACTATTATATCGGATGAGGAACATCTTTAGTTGGATTCCTGTAAATCCAGAGTGAAAACATTTTTCTCAGTAAAACACTCTGTACACACTCTGTATTTGCAGATTGTGTCTTTGACAGTGTAAAAACATACCCACTGTTATTCTTAGTTGCAACATTTAGCTTTAGACTAATGTAGTTCCTCAAATTGCATGCATCTTCCCTTTTTACAAAATTAAATCTAAATGCAACAAACAACAACAGGCAGTATTATTTCATCACAACTTCTATTTCAGGTTCAAACTAAAATCTCTTTATCCCTGCCCACATTAGTAACCTTTGACTTGTTTTGGAGACAATTCAGTTATTCATCCATGGACATGTTGTTTTTACAATGTCTCAAAGAGAACAGTAAAGGTATAAAATTTACTTTTAGCAGTTTACAGTTTGAGGACAAGTATAGAAAAACTTTGGATTTCCCGAATTCAAGTTGTGTTTTATTTATAAGACCATAAATTTAATTCAGAGTATCTTTGTGTAATCTAAATAAGGTCACAGTTGGCCTTAACTTTAAAGTTTTAGCCTTAAGTGTCTAATACTGATACCAGGGGTTCAGTTGATGGAAAATAGTTTTATTTGCACTGTTTTGTTTTTATTTGGTCTTTGAAACATGCAGATAGAGTATAAACCATGTACAAAAAGTTAATACAAATTTTTATCAAGTATGAGACATAACAAAACATCAGATTACCTCCTATTATCTTTGCTTGTCAGACTTTTGAAAGCATTAAAAACATTAACTTGAGGAAGAGAATCAAATAAATAACATCTGTGTGCAAAATATCATTCCTATAAATTTTAATAACTAGATAGAAGTTATACTAATTATCAGAATTTTCAGTATTTCATAATATATTTTAACATTTGTATTCAGATCTAACTCTATGCTTAATATTTGGTGCACCAAATGTTATAAATGTATGCATTCTTAGGATTTATGTAGCTTCTGGAACTATGCATCTGTCCTATGTGTAAGTGCATGATATTTCCTAAATAATTTTATGTAAATTGTACTTCTTTCAATTTTTAGATTTCATATTTGCTATTCTGTGATAATTCACTACTTCTTCTGTGATGGACAGTCAAGTTGGAACTCTACATGGATTTAGGAGTTATCCCAAAGCTGATCTAAAATAGCCTAGAAGAAAATAGCCTTTCTTGAGAAACGCAAAAATGGTAATTGATTTACACAGCATTACTTTTCCTCATGTAAATTTTACTCATTTCATAGCCTTAAGTCAATAGATTCAAGAAAACAATTGTATTATCAGCTTCACTGGTACCACTGCTGCATAGAGTTGAGTTGAGCACTAGATGGTGATAGAGAGTTACTCTTTAAAACATTGCAGTATTGCATCGCTTTCAGTTTCTCATGTAAGACATGAAGTGCTGAGACAGAAAACTGTTCAGTATTTACATCTTATGTTATAGAGGCTGCTTATTCTTCTAAATTTGTTGATGTCCACTAGGTGTTTAACAAAAGTCGAAATCTGCAACATGGATTGTTCCCTTTTGGTCAAAAACTTCTTCATTGAGGTCGGAGGAGGTTTGCATATCCTCACTGGAAACCTGTGACTTAATTAATCTGTTCTGCTGTGTTTTATGTGCACAGATTGTGCAAGGCTGGGCAAGAAGCTATCAACAGCAACCTCTTCTGTCCAAAGATGTGAGTGCTTGATGACAGCACAGGATGCTGAGGAGCGAGAAGACAACCTTCAGACTCAAAGATTGGCCCTTCTTTTAACTCATCTGTCACATTGCTCTATTTTGCTCCTGTTGCTTTTATCCCAGATTACATCGGCGATTCAAGAGCCAAAGAGATTAAGTACTTGTTACTTATTTATTGGAAATTATTTATTCAAATACATTTTATTGTCATACTCTGTGGCACCAAAGTCTGGGAAAGCAGAAGACAAAGTCTCTTGTGAATTTGGTGTTTTGTTTACATACTTAATGCTGTTGTGGGCAGCTTGTGGCAAGCAGCCTTGTTCCTGTGGGTTGCAGTAGGCATCCGTACCGCTCGCATAACTTGCTGCCTGCGTTCACTGTGGTAGGGCTGCGAATGTTATGTACTAGTTAAACATCAGCGCTCAGATCTGGCATGTGCAGAAGTTGTTTGCAGAGCAATAGCGGCTTCTTTGATGAAATGCCTTTACTATTACAAAGGCAAAGCCCCATATTGATCAGGTGAAAATTGGTAAAGAAAGCTTGTTTTTAATTTCTGTTTCGTTTCTAGTCAAAGGCTTAAACATCCTCCTTTTGTTTTGTTGCTTTGAACCGCTGCCTTGGAAAGCTTTATTTTATTTTGTCCTGCTTTGCCAAATCCTGTGACTCTTAACAATGGCATGAGATGCAAAAATCAGGAGCGAATAACACCAACTTCCTCCCAGCTCTTAAATGAGTTGTGACTGGATCTGAAAATATGTCCTGTCTTCGAGGCATGGCACCAGAAAATTTACATCTGGCTGAAAAATCTGCTCAGATGAATTCCATACGTCTGACTGTTTCCAGCACTCAGGAAACCTTTTACACATTATAAACTTTTGCCTTTCATTTGTTGAATGTAAACTTTGTGGGTCTGTCTGTTTATGGAAGGCTTCACAGTTCTGGTATTTTGAGCTTTTACATATATATTTTCATGCTTGTCAGGTTTCTCTTTTTAATCATATAGAAACCTTAAATGCACCTCTCAAAGATATATATATCTTATCTGGAATGACTTGCGTTTAAGAATCCAACTTTAGGTGACACTTTTGTCTGTGTACTATTGCTGTGATGTTGGGATTCATTTCTTGTCCTTGAATACAGTTCTAGACAATTATTGAAAATGTCAGTAATTCTAATAAAGTAAAACTGATATTACAGGTTAGTATATTTTAAGCTTTTTATTTTTACAATAACTGGAAAACCCCCAAATTTAGTCTCATATAGGTCATGTGATCAGATACCACTATGAAGCAGATTGTGAGAATGCATACCTCGTACACATTTGTTCAGGTGCATGAAATATGTAACTGAAGGGATAAAACAATTTCTGATTTAATGGCCATTTTAATAGTGAACGTTACTGAAAATCAGCACTACAGCCACATGCAGTTACAGTACCTTTAAAACAAATTAGTCTGTTGCAATTCCTACTACAAGACAGAAGACAAGGGTCAGACCTTTAGACTAACTGCAAAAGGCTTTTTTGAAGAGGAGACTGTTAAACAGGCTGAGTGCACTGTAATCAAAATAATATGGAAAGTAGAAGGAAAACCTGGAGTTTTCCTTATGGAATCTGTATAATTTCAAATTCTAAATAATTTGATACGATTTAAAATGAACGACTATGCTGTTGCTTTTTAAAATATTGTAATTTTTTTTAAACGAGTTCAAATTAGGGGGCAATAAACATGACAAAAATGACAAAGAAAGTTCTCTTTATTGTCCATTTCTGATACAAATTGTAGGGCACCATAGAAATATAGACATTGTACATTTATATAGGTGTACATTAAAAAGCATGATCCCATCCTATTGAGTTTACAGTATATAAATCAACAAATGCATGATTTAAAGAGAAATGTCTAGATACAGTTGTGTAGTTGGAAGGGGACAAAGACAAGAGACTGTACGACTTTAATGAAAATGATAAGAGCAGTTCTGTGCGTTAATGCAGAATGCACAGCGCCTGACTGAACAGTGAAGAGTGCCTAGTCTACACAAACTTGCATTTGTCCATGAAAATCCAACATCTCAGTGCAGAAGAAAAAATAAAAAAATAAAAACACACCTGCTAGTCTACCACAGTCAGCGAACACAATTGTTGAGCTGACAGGTCTCCCTGACTTGCTTCACACATTTAAAAACCTGTCTGCAAAGTCTGGCGCACAATTACATTTTATACCTAGTCAACATGATCAAAAAAATGAAAAAAGAAAAACTTAACTCTTGTCAGAGGTTACATTAAAAATAGAAAAACCAGTTGAATGCAATCATAAGGTGAAGTAAGCTGTTAAATTGAGGTATGAGAAACCAGGCTTTGTTTTGCCTGTTTGCAGTTTTCCGGGGTTTTGTAACTGAGGTTGTAGCAGCGTAGGTGTGTGTGTTGGGGGGGAAAACCCAGTTAAATGTACTATGGATACAAGTTCCCTGACAATGAAAAAAAAAAAAAAAAAAAAAGAAAAAAAAAAAAAATGTAGTAGACACAAACAACACACATCTTCAGAAGATTAAGGAAAGTGGGGTTACTGTTACGTTACTAAGTGAGGAAGAAGCTAGATTAAGCAGTGATGGCTAAATGGAATGAGAAATAAAAAATGTACAGCCCTGTTGGATAGTAGTGCCACCAACTATCCGCTATTACAATCATACTCCTTGTTTGACCAATTGCAGTGACTGAGTGAGCAAATGAGGGAAAAAGAGATGGGAAAAAAAAAAAAAAGTAACCGCATTTGTAAAAGCTCCCTGAAGAAACGACAGATTACTTTTCAGCCTAAAACTCTTTCTAAAAATATACCAAAAAGAATTGTTATAAAACACAAAAAGCAGCACACTCATGGTTTCTCTTAAATGGTATACAACCCAGAGGAACAAACTGCAAGTCTGATCAGAGTATTTTGATGAAGAAAAAAACAAAAACAAAACAAAAACCCCCCATCAAACTTACTTTACATCTCCCCACTACATGCAAAAAGGACTGAGAATGTTTTAAGCGGCTCTAAAATCTACACTGCTCTACAGGAAAAAGCGGTCAGGTGGAAGATGCCCAGATCTGTCCAGAGTTCGGGAAAATAAAAATAATAAAAAAAAGAATATACTCGACACAAAACGGACACCTCTACCATCAATAACCTATGCTCATCCTAAATGCTGAAGCTCTTCTCCATCTAGAATACAATGCAAAGGATAGGTTAACCACTTCACTCACATGTAACAAAACTAAACAGCAAATGGGTAAAAAAAAATTACCTTTGTCCAATACAAAAACAAGAAAGTCTATATGTTCTACTATCGCAGATGCAATAAATGACACTAAGCAGAGGAAACATGTCCTAACTGTCTTTAGGGGAGACTAACAAACACCCAGGCTCTTCAGAGCACACCTTGTCCAGTATAAAAGACTTGTGATAACATGACATGTAGAAGGGCTGTTACCTGTCATGTAATGCTTAGATTTATGCTTGATCAAGTCCATTTTGTTTAAATCCAGTGCTGCTGCATGATATATGTACTGTGTTAACCTCGCCGTTTGACAAAGGGGAGGGCTTTGTCGTGAACAGTGGTCAAGTGGTGGCACTGGTGTTGATACAGCCCAGTTTCTGGATAACAGTAAGTCAGTATGTAGAGTGAGGTAGCATGTATTGAATTACTGGTCATCTTCCTCCTCCTCTTCCTCAGATGATTCTTGGGATGCCTTTTCCTCCTTCTCCTGTGACAGAAAAAGTAAAGTCAGACTTTCTGCAGGCGCCCACAACATATAGAGTCAAAGGAAAATGTCTCTGAAGCGGCATAAACAATCGCTGCCTGTGATTCATGTCTCGATGTGACTGTTTTTTGTCAAGTGCCAACTTGGTTAAAAGAAATTAAATAAGTGTTCTTTGACAAACCACTGTGGCATGAAAAAGCACCCAGGGGAAGGGTGAAGCGTCTGTAGTGAAAAGTGATTCATCACCAGTGAGTCATAATGAACCATCCTATTTTTTTTTTCCGTCACTCACTTACTCCAAGTTGTTCATTCATAAAATAAAAAAATAATAATAATAAAAGAAAAAAATATAAAACAGGGGTGGGCCATGTTAAGGAGGGTCACTCCTCACTGTGACTAATGCAATCCAGATGCCTCCTGGAGTTCATCCAAACAAGTGATGCACATCACAATGTTACTACGAAACCTCAAATTCTTGCCTAAGGCCGTAGATACTGTGAAAAAAAATCTCTACATGTTAGCACAATCAGGTGGAGACTTGCAATAAAGAAATGTCTGGTCTGTATGAATGAATCCCCAATTCACTTGGCTTCTAAAAAAGGAACATCACTCACCAGACAGTCATCTCACTCACTCACTCTGGGACAGAAAAGGTTTGTGTTAACATTTGTGTTAATGTTGATTCTAGCTGGTCAATTTCAACTGCTGCCAATTTGCACCTACTTTCCTACTTTTGTTTTATACATGTAAAACCATTTCATACTCATATGTTTGTTCTTGATTATAGTTAAAATTTGTCAGAAATACTAAAGTTTAAATCTGTTTAGTCCAAGCTTAAAGGGACAGTATTATTACAATAACTGTTACCTTCAATTGTTATAAAAATGTTTATATCAAATATGACCTGTCTCTTTAAGAAATTTTTCCCAACAATCCGTCTTCAAGAAGTCATCACAACAGTGCTTCTCTATTAACCTTTCAACAAATTATTTAACCAGTGTTGTACTGAGAAGTAGCTCCTACAATGAGCTCAGCAGATGCACAGTTCCAAAAGGTGATTCCTAATTGCTGCTGGCTAGTTTGAAGGAGTAGGGGAGTGACAAGGGAAGAATGCTCTGACACAGAAGCTCAGAAACTGCAGCTCTGAGGTGGAGTTGTGCCATCGAAGTCAGTGCTTGGTTGCCACAGGAGATTAAAGAATTTCTTAAACTTGTACGAAAGAGTCAAGGCAACACTCCATGTATGTTTTTGATGACATACATGACTAACATAAAATTACCCCCTAAAATAAAATTGTTTTTGGATAAGTCTGCCCCTTTAAAAAATGTTACTTTGAAACATGCATTACTCTCTAGTCTCATTTAGAGACTAGAGAGTAGTCCCTGTTCGGGGCAACCGATAGCAATAACAGATCTGAACTCTTGAGCAAACCAAAATATTTAAACAGGAAGATATTTATTGGAGCCATAAACTCAGATTTGAACAGCAAACTTGCCTCCTTCTTGGGTCGTCCCCTGCGTTTTCCTCCTGCAGGTGAGGCTCCTGCACCTTTCTGTGAAAGAAAACCGCAAAAGCCCACCAAGGCTGTTACAAGATTCTCATCATTAAGTTGTAATCTCAGTGAGTTGTAGAGTTGCAGGCTTGAGCACAAAACAAATTTGTTACATGGCCTCTAGATGGCAGTGGAAGCGCTACAACTGGACAGATAGAAAGGGGGCATCGGGTTCATTGGCTATTATCTGGAAGACCGACGGGAACTGCACACAGGGCACTCCAGTTCGCTGGCCACCTGGTCCAAGGCGCAGAGACAGCTGGTGAAACCGAGCAGAGACACAAACCATTGCTCCTAAACCTATATCAGAGCACACGCATGTGTGCTGTCTCCTGAACGCCCTCCATTCCTCCCTTTCCCATAGATAGTAGCAAGCGAGAGCACACAGGGGAGCTGGAAGGGTTGGGGCGAAGGAAGAGTGAAAAATAAAAAAATAAAAAATTGTTGTTGCTATGGAGACGACGGGCAGTGAAGAACTGGGGCTGTGTGCCTGCTGGAGGCAGAGGGGGCGCTCAGTGTCAGCCTGGAAACAGTCTTGCGGCCGCTGCACCTGCACTGCACAGTGCATGTGACAAGCTGCAGGAAGCTGGAGGACAGGATGCACCGAGTGAGCATCATCACCCCCCGCCCTCTCCTCCGCCATCTTCCACACAGCAATAGCCCCCCCTACCAACCCAAGGGTAAAGCAGCAAACCAAGATTCTTTACAGTGGGAAGCAGTCACCATGCTATTTCTGACACCATTAGGAGGTAGCCAAAAAAAAAAGAATCAAAATCAACAGCCTGACATCCTTTAGACGGATGAGGTTAGCTGCTGCTACAAGCACTCCTTAACCAAAAGGGATCTGGAGTTTCAAACAGGATGGGCTTATTCTAGAAAAAAAAAAAAAAAGATACATCAACTGCCATCTGCAACATCTTTCTGTATACTTTCGGTTGCAGCTGAAACTCCCATTCTGAGGAGACTTACTTTGCCCTTGCCACTAGTTGTCTTATTTTTGCTCCCCTTTGGTCGCCCTCGGGGCCTTTTTGGAGTTGGGGACCCACTTGCCTCCTGAAAGCAAGCAGCTTGAAGTTAATATACAATAACACATGAAAATATAAGAATGTTCACAGTCTTCTCATTTGACGACTTAAAGTTCCTTGGCACAAATGAGCTCAAACAAAGTCAAACACTCCAATGCATTTCATAGAATTGAAACAAAAACAATTTAACACTCTGTGGCATTTAGGGAAACACCGTCACCTTGAACAGTTAAGTGAATTCGGTGTGGCATGACTCATCCTTTCATGCGTACCTTGTGGTTAGAAGCCGTGTCATAGCCGACTTGTCTACTGTTGCATTTCTGGAGTGTTTATCACCACAGCTCTTAGCAACAGAGGAACTCAATAGTAAAACACAGCAGGCTGAGGGACATCTATATGATCCACTCTGCGCTTCGCCTCTGCTATGTCATGCATCACAGTGAGTGAGCGGGGGTGGGCCTGGAGTGTGGAATAGTGGGGAGGGGGGTTAAAACCAGTTTAAAGGTGTTGGGTTACTGGTTGCTTGCAAACCAGGGATGAAGTTTATTGTAAACCTCTCCACTGATAAGCAACTGAACAAATGGTCACATCCCGGAGCTGGCCTATCTAGATTCATTTCAGTCTTCAACTCAGGAGGACACTGACATGTAAAAGCCTTTTATCTGCAATAGTATCTGCAGGAGCATCAGATGCAACAGATGGCAACTGAGGGGGTTATTTTAGTTATCTGCAAATAAGACATGGAAATCTATTTGAAGGTCTTATTACATAATCCTTGTTCTGGTGCAAATGAGGTTAGTAGTAGTAGGACATGCAAACGAGACAGAGTAGGTAGGAGTAAAGGGACACTACTTACGTCTGAGGATTTTACCTGGGGCTGCTTACGGGGTCTTCCACGCCCTCTCTTCTCTGCCCCCTCCTTATCTTTCGTTGAGACTGTCCCCTTGTCGCTCATGTTTGCTTAGCTTTTCAACCTATGCAATAAAAAAAAATATATATATATATATCACAGTGGTTGGCCTTGATGTAAGACGAGGCGTCGAGTACACACACAAAACATGTAGAAATGAGGAGTAGTCGAGCCACTAAACTCACTGACCGCAACAACAAACCCAAATGACCGACCTAACCGCGCACTGTTTAACTCAATTAATCCGCGCTTATTTCCAGCTCTATTTTTGTCTCATCGGCGAGCTGCTACACAAGAGGTTTACGGCAAAAACAGACTGCACGATACTGAAAGGACACAACCTGCAAATGACTATTGCATACCCCTATACTAAACCATGCTTAGAGGCCTCGTTTTTTCCTCTTTGCTGTAGCTGCCGTACCCCCACGATCAGGCCTGTGCACACAGAACTATCTCACAGCAGGTCTGCACGCCGTGGCCGCGGAGAGATCCGCCAACACACACAATGGCTGCTGTGTGCTCGTTTGCATTTGCAAGCTAGGAACCCCGGCTGAATGCTCGCTTGGATTTTTCTAAAATGGCACTGAGGAATTAAAGCGGAGGAGGTGGCCGCTCAGCGGCTAAAACCCCGAGCCGAAGCAACAAAAGACGGCTTCACGTTGAGCGCGTGCAGCCTTCTCCCGCCGGAGCTAGGGACTCTTCGTAAAAATAATAATAAAACACTGCATTGAAGCTTTTCTAGCTTACCACATCTCCTTTTATGCACCCACCTTTATTTCCACGGATTTATCGCCTCCGTCTTAAAATTAAAGCCGAATTGTTTTTCCTTTAAGCACAAGCTGGTTTGTATGCGGCTAACCGGTTAAATAGCCGATCATAGGCTACAGCTTTTATTCGTCAGATAACACACAGCCCGCCCATTTAAACCCCAGCTCATGCAGCTTTAAAACAGCAAAGACTTAAAATAAAAATAGTTGCTTTTTTTTTATTAAAAAAAAAACAACAACATATATTTACCAGCAGAACGAGGAGTTTAATCCAACGGCATTCAATACAACGCACGTGCGGCTTCTCTCTTGCAGATAAAGGAAAAAAGGCGCCGGACAGGAGGAGTTTTTGGACAATTTAAAGAGCCGCCCTCAGGGGGAGCAGGAATACTGGAGGGCGGAGATATGATAAATGGGCCACCAACAGTACGACGAAACCCAACCCCCTCCCACTTTATTGCTCATTGATTGTTAAATTTTCCAGGTTTAATCACATTACACTAAACAGAGGTGCAAAAAGTTGTAGACTGAAAAAAAAGGAAATGCAACAGAATAGTTATCTTTTATTATTTCCGGAGTGAATGTTATTTAAAATTGCATGCATTTGCCTAGTATTACATTCCACAGTCTCCAACCATGAACTATGACCTCCCCCAATGTAAACAAGAGCTGACTCTGAGAGAGTGGTCAGCTTCTCTGCTCAGGTGAGAAAATAAAAAAAAATGTTGCACAAAATGTGCTAGATCAATTTTCTCCCTTTGCTAATTCCCAGATAATTTCATAGCCATTGCAATTGTGCCCCTTCTTAATAACCTGTTATATCTTTAAGTAAACTATCTCATACCTTGCTAATTACAATATTGCCTCAAACTAATCTCTGCACTCCAGGTTGTATCCCCATGTCTTTCCCATGTACTGCCATTTCATTTTTTCTAACACCACTTCAAATCTTAAGCAAACCATTTAATTCCCTCACCTCTTAAGTTTCTTCTTGACCTATACATAATTTTCACAAAGTGGACCAGTGCACAGTTGTTTATTTGCTCATGACTTGTAGTTTGAGCATTTTCATAGTAATGTAAGCATATCCAGAATATCCTTCATCACCCTTTTTTCATTTCTGTCACCGAAACACTGGTTTCCTGCTTGTTGATTATGTTTTTGGTCCAACACTATCATGTTTAATTTACATGTAAATGAATAGAATTTTTCTAGTCAACTTGATAGCTGTCTTAATTTTTTTAAAGTATGCATTTATTTATTATAAGATTATTTATTGTAAGATTATACATAAATAAAAATGAAAGAAATAACATGTTGTACAGAAATGACAAAATTTATACAAGCAAATAAAGTTATTAAAAAGTAGCATACTCTGATTCAAAGAAACGCACTACTGAGTATGATAAAGAAATTTAGAAAAATATTTATGTACTATTTGTGCATGAAAAGACAGACGTTTTACAAGAATTAAAAATACCTAAATAACAGCAATGATATAAATTGACATAAATTATTCAGTTTGATTTTGTTGGCAGGAGTGGTGGGAATAGAGTCTAACAGTTGCAGGAAGGAAGGATCTTTCTTAAAGCACCTTTGTGGTCCTAGGATGCAGCAGACCATCACTGAAGGAACTTTCCAGTTCAGCACCAGCTTCATGCATGGAGTAGGAGACATTATTCAACAGTGATGTTATTTTTAGCAAGAATGTTTCTGTCTCCCACTACCTGCATTGGGTTGAGGTGGCCCCCTTAGAGCATAGCTAGCCGTTCTGCTGAGCTTATCTAACTGCTTCCTCTCAGCTGTTGACAAATTGCTAATCCAAATACAATATCCAAGGATAGTCAATGCCAGCACAGAGTCAAAAAAGTCTCCAGGAGCGTTCCTGCACTCCAAAGATCCTCAGTGGGTAGAGTCAGCTCTGTGATAAGCTGGTGATTAAATTCCAGATTATTCATTCAACAAATTGTAAGTGCTATCACTTATAATATGTGTTGTAAGGGTAAACAATGTCACATCTTAGTTCACAAACCCTAATGCACATATCTTCATGCTTTTGGAGCGATTGCCAGCCTGCTTGCATCCACTCATGCTTCAGGGTCTCGCCTCCTTTAATCGAGCCGAGACCTAAGTTTTAGTCTGCATCAGTTTGATTGAACAGTCATACCTTCCAAAACAAATCAAACTTTTCAGGGAAATTTGCTACAGTTTCATTAAAACAGTTTGAACAGGCCTGATGTGAATGCACCCTCTGAGTAGTGGAACCACCTCCTGATCAACATCTGGAAAGCCAAGGAGCCAGTGGTAGATTTTTGCCAGATCAGACTCACCCCACTGACACTGGTGAATGTCCAGGGAGTTGAGATTAAGCCTGTGGACTCTCAGAAAAAGGGTTGGACATCAAGTATCGAGAACTGGAACTGGACTAACATTTAAATTGTCCCAGAATCATTCAAATCAAGGTTATTATCGCAATGTTATTTACTAATTACTTTGAGACTTTGTCTGAAAAAAAAGATACACAAATAACAACTAAAACATATTTTCAATTAAGTATTTGCCATTTATTTTGGAGAAAAATAAACATTGGAAACTGTGGCCACAGATGAGCTCCATCTTTCTGCCTGAACATGTAACCATCCTTCACACTGATTCAACAAGCTGATGAAAAACAGAGGAGTTAGCAAAGCCATGCATGCACATACCTGTAACCCCCAATAAAGGGTATTTTCAGCCCCAGGACTCCTGGTAAATATTCAATATTCACTGAATGTCTTGATCCAGGCGATTGGCACTGAGATCTGTCTGTGGGAGTTGGCACGTTCTTTGCATTCCTGTGTAGACTTTTTTTCAACATACTCAGATTTTCCCCAGTAATTGATGTAACTTAATTGAGCTTAAGAGTGGATGTGACTATATAAGGTTCTCTGTAAAATAAGTCGGTATGTTGAGCCAATGATAGATTATTATCAGATTGACAAACTGCATCCTCAGGGTCCATGTTGATGCATAATAAATTATTTAATATTTTTTCATGAAGCGTAATTTTTCACTCAGGCAAAAATATCTAACTTGTTTTGGATGAGTATCTTACAGAAATAAATATCAGATCCTGACTTATAGGGATTAAAAAACTTGGTATCAAACACGAGGTCTGTTAAACTCAGTAGGTTAAAGGGGCAGTATTACAAGTTTTCCATTAGTCATTAAGACTAATGATACTAGTATGCTATAAAATAGTATCATTTTATAGGATAATGAAGTAACTATTGAATTTGAATTTGAAATCTTGAAATTGGGCCTCTGTCTATTAAAGAATTTTGTGCTCTTCCTGGTGGCATGCTTTTTTTGCATGTCATCACATCAATGCTCCTCATTATGTCGAGAATAACCCTTCTTGCACTGAGAAATAGTTCATATGATAAGCTCAGCGCAACGTGGGAACAAATGTTTAAATACTATACATGTCAAATATTTTTTAAAAGAAATATTTGACTTTCCAATGTAGCGTTTGAAATTAGGTCTCTATTTCTTTAAGAAACTCTTGTTCTTTCCAACACTGCCTTCATGAAGTCATTACAACATTTCTCTTCTATTAACACTTTAACATTGTTTTTACTGGCGTTGCACTGAGAAGTAGCTCTCATATTGAGCTCAACAGATGTGCAGTTCTACCAGGTGTTTGCTAATTGCTGTTGGCTAGTCTGAAGGAGCTGAATGACAGAGTCGTAGGGGAAGGGGTGCTCAGTGATGAGAAAGCTTGGAAACTGCAGTTCCAAAGAGGAGCCTGATCATCAAAGGTGGCGGTAGACCTCCCCCAAGCGTTTTGCACGAAGCTGAATCGCTGCCACGTCCGGGAGATTAAAGGATTTTTCAAACATGCATGAAAGAATCAAAGCAACTCTC